>OW026367.1:102468742-103179576 GCA_932273885.2 Leucozona laternaria
AGATAAAGATTGAATTTAAGAGAGTTGACTAACCTTTATGTATGCTTTATGTATGAGAGAATAACTGAGGTTTGCAAAAAAAAATGAGTAAGAGTATATAAAATAATTATAGGGTGTTGTTCGCCGTGTTTGGCTGTAAGCTTTGATTTCAAAACAGTAAGTGATGTTTAATTTTACCATTATACTTGCATCATGTATGTAAATATTGTGCTGAAATCATTTTGCAAAATAATACACAGTGAAAAATGAACCTGGTAATAATTATTGCCGCTATAATGCCAGAGCATCAAAATGCCATTATTTGACCTGCCGTGCAAATGCATCTCGTTAAGGCGTCATTTCATTAATTTTCTGAATGAACTTGTGGAACCGCGGCTGTAGAATAAGTGAACCAATTCTTTATTTTTTTTTTTTTTTCTGAAAATTCGTCACACATTAAATAAAAAGAAGCTTTGAATTTTGTATTAGAACAAAACTTCTACAAATTTACAAAGAGCGAACAGAACAATAGGACACATCGCTTCAAAGGGCAAACAGTGAAAAATCGCTTACGTTCATATTATATTCACTCGCTTAACCCAGATTAAAAATTAAATCCAGATTTAAATCCAAACAATAAAACCAATTTTATATTATTCACTCGTTGAATTCACATTTTAATCCAATATAGAAAAATCTAATTGAATTTGAGACCTAGATTATTTTAGACAAGGTTAATATTGACATAGATTTAATAAATTTGTACCTATTTAAAGTCCATTTAAATCCAAAGTGAATAATATGGCCGTTACAGTTCACTTTTTATGATTTACATGTTTGGATTTCGTTATATAACTGATTTTAGTTATATTTAAACAAGGTTTAGTCAGCCGATTTAAAAAAAAAATCGTTATTCAGCATTTAATTATGTTTTAATTTAAATTAGCTGCTCTCTTCTTTTAAATTATTTTTTAAATTATAAAAATTGACTCGAATAGTTTATAATGTTCTTTTTCTTTTTCAAAAAAATTATTAGGACTTCAAAGACATACCTCCCCTGCCTATATCCCAAGTTTACCTATCTAATATTTAAAATAAAAACATCATTATTTGCAGGTGTTTTATGTAAAAAAAATTAAAAATATTATAAAATGGAAAATACGAGTACATAATTATCTTTTTCAGGATCACTTTCACTTTCATAAACTTTTGTACGTATTTTTGTTGGCCTTATATTTAGTTAATCGTCATCATCATCGGTAGGGGTCACACTACCATCGTCTTCAGACTTCTGTGCGAAACAGTAAACAGTTTTATCATATCTTGATAAGTTGAAATCTAATTTTACTTACTTGAAGTGTTGGTTCGGGAGTCGAATCTGCCTCTTCCAACTGAGATTCGGGTGCCATTTTTACTTCGCTAATCATATCCTCTGTTTCAAGTGGCATCAACACTGATCTGGCAGCTGCTTCGAAAACTTCTTTCAAGCCGACTTGTGTAAAAGCAGAACATTCAAAATATTTAAGAGCACAAACATTTTTGGCCATCGCAATTCCTTCAGCATGCGTAATGGGTTTTTCGTTAAGCCTGCTTATTGCCGTCCCATCCATACGCATATCAATTTTAGTCCCAACCAATATGATTTTAGCAAGGGGACAAAATCGTCTTGCTTCTGGCAGCCATTTGAGCATAACGTTTCTAAACGATTTCGGATTCATAACAGAAAAACAAATCAGAATAACATCTGAGTGTGGAAGTGAAAGATGTCTCAAACGATCGTGCTGCTGTTGTCCAGCTGCGTCGACTAGATGTAATTTAATTTGACTCACTTCAATTTCAACAATAGCAGCATACAGATCATAAACTGTTGGTGTGTAATCTTTTTGGAAGAAATTATTTGTGTAACTGATCAACATGCAAGTCTTGCCAATTCTTTCATCACCGATTAGGGAACATTTAATGGTTTCCATATTGATTTTGTTTTTATTAAAATCCCAAAAAAAAAAGTTACAGTAAATATGTAGGTATACAAATTCGACCTTACTTAAATCTAGTTTCTTCGTCCGAAATCACAGTGCAACTAAATGACATTGAAGAAAAATCAAACTCAAAGAAAAATTTTAACTTACTTTATCAAAAATTATAACTTTTGAAATTTTGAAAACTTTATTGGCTGAAATCATATTTTTCTGGCAATCAAGTAGGTAATGAGTAAGTTTTTTGTTATCAGCTTCGCCTTGACGATTCATAAACAATAATTATTTTGTGATTTTATTTGTATACTAGCAGAAACGTTCTCGCGTTGCTTCGCAAAATTTTAAAAATAATTTGTAACTTCATCTCTCATATCTCAAGAGCAAATAAAGATATCGCCTTCGAACAGATTTTATTTTACAATTAAATTTCTGCCTTAAAGTGCAGAAATGGGGTCTTGTGAATATAAAAAAGTAAAAACTTTTTTTGAAAGAAGCTTAAACCAACTAGTCATAGCTTTTACTAGCAGCTAGAGCTAAACAGCTCTAGCTTAAGCTTTTGTTTTATGTAAATAAAAAAATGATAACGCTAAATAGCTCGAGCTGGAAAATTCTAGCTTTAGCTTCGTTATTTAAGATCTCGGTTTTTTATTCACATGTTTTGACTTAGATAGCTTTAGCTAGAACTGTGTTTATATAGACCAAAGCGAAAAGGAAGGTTGTTTTGCATTAACTTTTCATCTATTCTATAGGGCAAATATTGGTTGCGGGTAAAAAAGCTATTTATCATATTGTCCGTCAGTCTAGGCGTTCACTGTGGAACATTTTGTTTTAAATTTATACGTAATGCCCTAGAAGAGAAACTTGATTTTATAATTCATCTAGGACGGCTAGATCCAATAAAACAATTCTGATTCTTATTTTTCAGTTATTATCTAATATTTAAGTAACAGCTCGCACAATTTTTTAGTACCTGCTTCATACTTTTCCATTATCTTTGTAATTGTACCTATTCTTATATTCGAAGATTTGCAAGTTCAAGTTCATGTGATTGAACCATGCTTGCTGCAACATTCATTTTGTATTGCAGACATGAAAACCTCTGCTTCACTTTGCCAAAATATCTCTGTATTATAAAGCGCTCTCTTCAGAATATTTCATTGTATTTATTTTCTGCATCTGTTTGAAGATTTTTGTAAGGAGTTTGTAGCCAAGGAGTAATTCCGTACCCAGAATAAGTTGATGATCTTTTCAAGATCCGTAAGTCGTGAGTCGTAAGTTTCTACATTAAGGCTGTGGAAGCCTTTCCGATTAATGTATTCATCAGAAAATCTTGGGGGTTTGGAGATAGCAATATGGGTGCAGTCTATCGCCCCAAAAAGCTCCGGGAAACGTATATTTTTCTGCCCATTTTGCCTTTTCTGTTTCGATTTCTCTGCGACTCGACGGAATTCGAATATGAATGTGAGACTTTAATCTTGTTGGCCACGTGCTTAACAGTCTTGTATACAGAAGAGCGTTCAACTCCAAGATCTTGTCCTACACCGCACTGACAGCTCACTCAGATATCTCAAAAATATATCTGCATTCTTTGCTCAGAGGGCAGTGCGCCTCCTCTACGCTCTGTTCAATCTCCTAAAAAGTAATCAGTAAGCCAATGAACCGAAATAAACTATGAAAATCCTCATCACTAATTTCCAACCGTTTCTTATACAATTTTGGTTTTCTTACGCATATAAACTCGGCCATATTCGCACTAGAACTAAACACAATACTAAAAATAAGAACTAGTCAGAGCTTTCCAGACAGGTAAAAAAAATCTTGATTTTTTTGTAGCTTTAACTATAATAATTTAGTTTAAGCTATTTATATTCACACAAATTGAAGCTAATGCTGGAAAAACAAGTTAAAACTGAATGAATTTAGCGTTGGTTATTTTAAAATAGCTATTACTAAGAAGAAATCTCTCACTAGCTAGTTTAAGCTTACTTTTACTCACCAAAAACCTAGCTGTTACTTAAAAATCCAAGTTTTAGCTGTAGATTTTTTTTTTATTCACAAGACCCATGGTTTCTAAAAACAAAAAAAAAATTCCAGTTTTCTTATTACAAATTGTTAAATGTCATTCGTCTCGAATATCTTAAAAGCCACCCCACCGACGTGACGTGACGTCATGATATCAGGACCTTCCAGACGAAAGCCCTTTAGAAAAAAAAAAAACAATCTGGTATTTGACGTAAGTAATAGGTATAATATTTTTAACCCGTCTCTGAGTTTTGGTCATTTGATACAAATCTCAACAAAACAATTTATTAATATACAAATTACTCATTTCCATAAATCAAATCTTAATATTAAGTCATTATTACTCGCGTTTCTTAGCTTACATTCACATTAATTTCTGAACTTTCTAAGATGTAATTATTTAGTAATACTGTGATATCTGACGAAGAAACAATAGTTGTAAAATAAAATCCATCTTCATATAAGTATAGAATAAATAATAATGGCAACCATAAAATGTGTCCTAATTGGTGATGAAAAAATCGGCAAGAGTAGCATGTTGAAGGCTTACACAAGTAATTCCTTTCCAGAATACTACATACCGACAATTTTTGACAACTGCAATTGCTCTATTGTCAATAATGGAACGAAAATAACATTGTATCTTTTCGATACAAGTGGGTCAAAGGACTACGATGCTTTTCGACCGCAGAACTATCCACAAACCGATGTTATTTTGATTTGTTTTTCCGTTATTAATTCCAAATCGTTTCGAAACGTTGAACTCAAGTGGCTGCCAGAGGCGAAACGATTCTGTCCCAATGCTAAAATTTTATTGGTTGGCACTAAAATCGATCTGCGTCATAATGAGGTACTGATAGATACGCTTAAAATGAGAAACGAACAATTCGTCACTCGTTGCCAAGGACTTGAAATGGCCAAAAAGATATGTGCTTTGGAATATTTGGAATGTTCTGCTCTTAGACTAGACGGCTTGGAAGAAGTTTTTAAAGCAGCTTCCAGGTCGGGGTTGTTGCCTATTGAAGTTCCGAAAATAAAAACAGCGTTTTTAAAAGTATTTGCGACGCTCAAGCGTAAATCTCAAATTTTCCAGTAAGTAAGAAGCAGTTTGTAGCTTATATAGGAGATAAATTAATATTTTTTATTTATTGTTTTCTACATAGGTAAAAAAATAAAAAAACACAATAAAGGACAAGAGAATTGAAAGTGATATTTTGAAGATGACTCCGACGTGACCATATTGAATTTTCTATATATTAGCATTTTGTATGAATATTGTTTAAATTTAAATATTTATGATGATTTTAAGGCACATGCTTTGTTATTTTCAATTTAATTATACATATTTAAAAAAGCTCTAAAGGGTTTTCCAATAAGAGGTGTTATTTTGATATTCAAAGAAAAATGGCATTTTTTAAAATAAATGATCGGATGTTTATTTCATTATAAAGAAGAAGGTATGCCGTTAATAATGGAACACAACATCAGCCAAATGGCCGCCACGACCACGCTTACAGGACCATATCCTTTTCATGAAATTTTCCATAACCAAATCGCAAAGTGGCTGCCCTATGTCCTCGATAGCCTCACGAATTCCATCTTTGAGGTCTTGAATCGACGCTGGGCTGTTGGCGTAGACCTTATCTTTTACGTGGCCCCAAAAGAAGAAGTCGCAAGGTGTTAAATCACAAGATCTCGTTGGCCAATTGTGATCACCTTTTCAAGAGATAACACGGTCCGAAAACTTTTCCCGTAAAAGATCGATGGTTTCATTTCTTGTGTGGCACGTAGCGCCGTCTTGTTGAAAGTAAACGTTGTCCAGATCAATACCATCCAATTCCGGCCATAAAAAATCATTAATCATCTCTCGATAGCGCAATCCATTGACCGTAACTGTTGCTCCAGCCTCATTTTCGAAAAAGTAAGGTCCAATGACCCCGCCGGACCATAAACCTCACCAAACAGTCACGCGTTGAGGATGGAGAGGCTTTTCCACAATAACTCTTGGGTTTTCCGAGCCCCAGATGCGACAGTTTTGCTTGTTGACGTAGCCTCCGAGGTAGAAATGGGCCTCATCAGTCAAGATGATTTTTCGATGAAATTCCGGATCATTTTCATGCATTTCAAGGACCCAATCAGCAAAGACACGACGTTGTTGATGATCAGCCGGCTTGAGTTCTTGTGTAAACTGAACTTTATAAGCCTTAAGACCCAAGTCTTTATGCAAAATACGGTGAAATGACGTTTGTGGAATGCCTAATTCCAAAGAACGACGAGGAATGGACAAACCTGGGTTTTCTTCAACACTTTGGGCTACAACAGCAATATTCTCAGTTGTTCTTGAGCGACGTGCACGGGTTTTATTCTTCACATCACTAACTTGTCCCAACAGCTCGAATTTGTCCACCAATTTCTATATTGCGGTCCGACAAGGTGCTTCACGACGACCCTAAAATGTTTTAGTTTTACGAACCGTCTTTGCCAAATTTCCACCATTTTTATAGTGAATTTTAATAATTTCAATGCGTTGTTGAAGCGTGTATCGTTCAATTTTTATTAATGGCGTAGTTTCTACTTGTCAAATGTCAAAAAATGACAGCTTCAAAAGTGACAGCTACCGAAATAGCAGGCTATTCAAAATAACACCTCTTATTGGAAAACCCTTTATTCTACATTTATTTAAATTTAAACAATACAATGTATTAGATATACTTTAAGGTATTAGATGATATTCGTTTTCACTTTTAACTTTTTTGTTACTATAATTTTTGTCATATTTTCTTCTCAGGGTAATTGAACCCTCTCGCGATTTCTGTTTGACAAAAAAATTTAATTTTGTATTAGATCTTAGGGGAATACATACACAAGAAATAAATTATTATTTTATTTACCTTAGATTACGACTATTCTCCGATCGGGCTATACCGTCTCAGATTCCTCTGCTATATTTGGTAACAATATACTGATGATCTTGCAACTGCTTCAAAAACTTCTTCCAAGTCCACTCGTGTTAAATGAGAATATTCCAGATATTTAAAAGCACGTATCTTTTTTGCCATCTCGAGTCCTTCACTGTAGCTAATTGGTTTTTCATTACCGATATTCTGGAAATTGTCCATGTACATTGCTGGTTCATCAATTTTAATTCCAACTAATATAATTTTAGCAGAGGGACAAGATTCTATAACTTCCGGATGCCATTTATGTTCAACGTTTCTGAACGATTTGGAATTCATTACCGAAAAACATATCAGAAAAACATAAGTATGTGGATACAGAAGTGTCCTCAACTTTTTGTAATGCTTTTGCCCAGCTGTGTCAAAGAGACTGAAAACAATTTGCCTTCCATCAAGTGTGATAGGAAAGGATAAATAATCAAAACCCGTTGCTATTTGATCTCTTCGATAACAACGATCTGTGTAATTGATCAACATGCTAGTCTTGCCAACTCCTTCATCACCAATTACGACACATTTAAATGTGTCCATTGATTATTGTTTTTGAAATTCCAATAAATTTGTTCCTTTTTAAATACAATTAATTAATATGGTTATGGAGTTGTGTAAATTTGGTTTGAATTTGTTGAAAACTTGTTTCTATGTCAGAAATCACAATGTAACTAAATGATGTGCCAGAACACAAAATTATAAACATACAATTAATAAAACATATATATAATTAAATGCTTTGGCTGAAATCACCAACTAAAGGGTGATTTTTTGGCTGGTTTGGTTTTGGCAACACTGGTTTTGACAGCTGACGTATGTTTAGTACCTTGTGTCACTGTCAAACAGCTTCAGTTTGGTTTGCAATTTAACCATGGATCGTCTTACAAATGAACAACGCTTGCAAATTATTGAATTTTACTATCAAAATTCGTGCTCGGTTCGAAATGTTCATCGCGCGCTGCTTCCATTTTATGATCGGCATTCTCGACCTTCTGAGCAGTCTATTCGGAAGATTGTGACCGAATTTCGCACCAAATTTACTTTGTTGGACATTAAACCACCAACACGTTTACGTACTGTGCGTAGTGAAGAAAATATTGCGGCCGTATCAGCTAGTGTGACAGAAGACCGCGAAATGTCGATTCGGCGCCGTTCCCAGCAGTTAGGCCTTTGTTACAGCACTACGTGGAAAATTTTGCGGAAGGATTTGGGCGTAAAGCCTTTTAAGATACAGCTGGTGCAAGAACTAAAGCCAGCCGACCTACCACAACGCCGAATTTTTGGTGAATGGGCTCTTGGAAAGCTGGCCGAGGATCCGCTTTTTTATCGAAAAATTGTGTTCAGCGATGAGGCTCATTTTTGGTTGAATGGGTACGTAAATAAGCAAAATTGCCGCATTTGGAGTGAAGATCAGCCAGAAGCATTGCAACAGCTACCAATGCATCCCGAAAAAGCCACTGTTTGGTGCGGTTTATGGGCCGGCGGCATTATTGGGCCATATTTCTTCAAAGATGATGCGAATCGCAGCGTTACTGTCAATGGTGAACGCTACCGAGCGATGATAACAAACTTTTTTTTGCCCGAAATGGAAGTTCTTGACTTGCATGATATGTGGTTTCAACAAGACGGTACCACATGCCACACAGCACGCGAATCAATGGCGCAATTGCGAGGCGAGTTTGGTGAACAGTTAATTTCACGTTTCGGGCCGGTCAATTGGCCGCCTAGATCGTGCGATTTGACACCATTAGATTATTTTTTGTGGGGGTATGTCAAGGCTAATATCTAAAGGGACAAGCCCGCTTCGATTGACGCACTGGAAGCCAACATCCATGCATTCATTCGTGAGATACCGGCCGATATGTGTGAAAGAGTATGCCAAAATTGGACTCAGTGGATGGGCTACCTGAGACGCAGCCGCGGTCAACATTTGCATGAAATTATCTTTAAACATTAAATTGCAAGGTTCAAACTATCGATTCAAATAAATATTTCATTCATTTTTTCGAATTTTTTGTGTTTTTTTTTTTTTTTTAAATTCTAAACCTCTTAAAAAATCACCCATTATAATTTGTTTATTTATATCTTATATGTTTATTTATTTATTACTAAAGGGTCCGCCAAATAACTTCTTTTTTTTTTTTGTAAAATGGCGCAAAACATCGAGTATAGCTTCGGCTGTGTGGCACGTAGCGCCGGCCGTCCTGTTGAAACCAAATGTTGCCAATATCCTCCTCTTCAATTTTTGTGAACAAAAATTCGTTCAACATGGCCCGATAACGATTGCCATTGACTGTAACGGCCACTCCTTGCTCATTTTCGAAAAATGGCCCAATTATGCCCTTGGACCAAAATCCGCACCAAACAGTGACTCGTTTTGGGTGTATCGGCTTTTCAATGTATGCGTGCGGGTTTTCTGTTCTGTTGCTTGTTTACTACCCGCCAAGATCAAAATGAGCTTCATCTGAAAAGATGATTTTTTTTGGCAAAATCGGCATCTTCTCTAAGTCGATCGCAGGCCCACTTAGCGAAGCGTATACACAACCATATTCGTTCAGCGGAAGGATAAAACTAATTATCTGTCAAATCAGACATGAGCTAAGTGTTGCCATTCACGAAATAAGCACTAGTTGAAAAAAAAAAAACGTTAGATGGCGGACCCTTTATTATACAGAAACAATAATACAAAATAGTGAATAAAAAAATTTAAATAAATTAAATAACTCCGGCTTGTAAGTATTTATAAGAAAACTTTGTTTTAACATTTAAATTTGTTGTTTTTGGTACCGCATCTTGTCGATATACGTGCGATAAAAACGGACTTATGTCGCAGAAATTGCATAGTTCTTACAAAATAGCACAGCGCAGTCTTTTTTTCTTAACTGGTTTAGTGGCTTGTAAAACTGCTTCTACAGCAGATTCAAAAACTTGCGACAAACCAACTCCCGAAAACGACGAACACTCCACGTACTTAGAAGCGCCTATCCTATCGCGTAGTAAAAGTCCTTGTGTGTAAGTAATTGGTATTTCGTTCGTCATTCTGAGGAACTCGAGTGTTTGCGGATCGTCTCGTGAATCATATTTGGTACCGACTAATATAATTTTACTATGCGGACAGAAGTGTTTTATCTCTGGGATCCATTTGAGCTCGACGTTTTTATATGAACTGGGAGTTACGACCGAGAAACAAACCAAAATAGCATCGGAACTTGGATAGGCAAGTGGTCTCAATCGATCGTAGTTCTCTTGTCCAGCTGTGTCCCAGAGTTCCAATCTTATTTCCCTGCCATCAACGACAATGGTATGCGAAAAATTATCGAAAACTGTTGGAATGTATTCTCCTGGTGTGTAACCATTTACGTAGCTGATCAGCATGCAAGTCTTGCCAACTGCCCCATCACCAACTGCGACACATTTGATTGTTTGCATTGCGTTTTTTTTTTTTTTTTTATTTTGTTAATTTTAAATCATAAAATTTTATGCTGTTCCTAAGCATAGTTGCAATTACCCTTGTCGAATTAGGTTTCTAATTTCTGTTTTTAAGCACTCGTTTCTTCGCCAAAACTTGCCAACTGACTAAATTGTATGGCTTGATAAAATTACAACTAAGGCGTACAAAATTTTTGGGGAGTGACTTTTTGTTATTTCATTATGAGTAAGGCAAGCTTATGAATGTATGCATCAACCATGATTTCTATAGGGTAGTAAACACTTTGATAACAACTATTATCCGTGTCATGGTGAGAATTGTTTAAATCATAGAAAAAGCTCATTCAACAAACGGCTAACCATAGGGGTTTTAATAAAATCCTTAAACTCCAAAAATTACGGAACTTCCCAAACAAACGCTATGGAAGGGTTTTTTTTTTTAAACGGCTCTTGCAATGTGGTTTTCTTTCCCAGTCGACTATTAAACGTTAGCTGGCCAAATTTTTGTCCACGGATTCAGGAAACAATCAGCCAACACCCATATACGTAAACGAAACCCAAGATCTATACCGAAAACATCGCCAATGTTCGTGTGAGTCCGTACTTCTTCGAAAACGACTGTCAGTGTCAGTGGCATCACCATCAACTGATAGCGCTACCGAACGACGATATCCCTTTTATGTTGGCCCGAATTCTATGATATGAATGTGAACGATATGTAGTTGCAACAGAACGGCTCTACGTACCACACAGCGAATACCAAAATGGATATTCTGCGTGAATGGTTTGAGACTAGGGTTTACTATCGCGGAGATGACGTGAATAATCTTATTTTTTTAATCCCGTTTTGTATAATTCTGTGATTTATAATCCCGCTTTTTTATAATCCCACTTTTTTATAAAACCGTTTTTAACTACTCCGCTTTTTTTTTAAATAGGTGTTTTATTTTTTTTTTTAAATCGCGTAATTTTTCAATTGAATTGAATTGAATTGAATTGAAATGAATGGAATTGAATTGAATTGAATTGAATTGAATTAAATTGAATTAAATTGAATTGAATTGAATTAAATTTAATTGAATTGAATTAAATTAAATTGAATTAAATTGAATTGAATTGAATTAAATTAAATTGAATTAAATTGAATTGAATTGAATTAAATTAAATTTCGAAAAGTTTTTTTTTATGTAAGCTTTGGTAACATTATGTGTTAACTTTTTAATTGTTTTAATAGTTTGTTTTCTTGTCTCTTTACGTTTCAGTTTTTCATGCACCGAACTTTGACATTCTCATACAAAAGCTCTTCAAAGAAGCTTTCTAAATATGTTTATTCAAATACTGTTGGGTGGCTTTCGCCTTAATTTAGTATCTACAAATTTAATACGAAAAATGAGATGTTTTTCGAAAAATTATTGAATATCAGAAATATCGCAGTTATCTTAGATGAACGAACAGAATTTCTGATTAAAATTTGTCTTGTTTTTCTGCGAAAAAAAAACTCATATTTTACGCACTAAAATTTGTGAGATCTGATTTTTTTTCTGAACTGGCTAAATATGATTAACCCAAAAATTACTCATTCCTTGGTTTTCATAATAAAGGGTGATTTTTTAAGAGGTTTAGAACTTTTAAAAAAAAAAAAAACACAAAAAATTCGAAAAAATGAATGAAATATTTATTTGAATCGATAGTTTGAACCTTGAAATTTAATGTTTAAAGATAATTTCATGAAAATGTTGACCGCGGCTGCGTCTCAGGTAGCCCATCCGCTGAGTCCAATTTTGGCATACTCTTTCACACATATCGGCCGGTATCTCACGAATGAATGCATGGATGTTGGCTTCCAGTGCGTCAATCGAAGCGGGTTTGTCCCTATAGACATTAGCCTTGACATACCCCCACAAAAAATAATCTAATGGTGTCAAATCGCACGATCTAGGCGGCCAATTGACCGGCCCGAAACGTGAAATTAACTGTTCACCAAACTCGCCTCGCAATTGCGCAATTGTTTCGCGTGCTGTGTGGCATGTGGCACCGTCTTGTTGAAACCACATATCATGCAAGTCAAGAACTTCCATTTCGGGCAAAAAAAAGTTTGTTATCATCGCTCGGTAGCGTTCACCATTGACAGTAACGCTGCGATTCGCATCATCTTTGAAGAAATATGGCCCAATAATGCCGCCGGCCCATAAACCGCACCAAACAGTGGCTTTTTCGGGATGCATTGGTAGCTGTTGCAATGCTTCTGGCTGATCTTCACTCCAAATGTGGCAATTTTGCATATTTACGTACCCATTCAACCAAAAATGAGCCTCATCGCTGAACACAAGCAGCGCGCGATGAACATTTCGAACCGAGCACGAATTTTGATAGTAAAATTCAATAATTTGCAAGCGTTGTTCATTTGTAAGACGATCCATGGTTAAATTGCAAACCAAACTGAAGCTGTTTGACAGTGACACAAGGTACTAAACACACGTCAGCTGTCAAAACCAGTGTTGCCAAAACCAAACCAGCTAAAAAATCACCCGTTATAACCAATATTCAATGACTTTGGAAACTCAAAACAATTCTGCTAGCTCAACCTCTGGTTCTATTAAAAACTGAAGTTCTTCAGGTGGAAGGCCCGTTTTTGTTTTTGGGATTAGTTTCCTTAAGTTGCTTATTAAAAGATCAGAAGAAACTAAAAGATTGTCAAAAACATCTTCCATATTTTGCTGTCTTGAACACTTAACTTTCTTGCGAAGCTTTCTTGTAAACGCTTAATGTCTTTGTTTCGTTATTCTTACGCTTCTTCGCCGAGCTGCCAAATTGGAAGATAAGCCTGTGATATAATTTCAGGACTGTGAATTAAAATTATATGCACAGTTGTGGGCATATTATACCATGGGTACAGTTCAACAAACAAATTAGCCGTATCAATTAAATATTCTTTAAATCGGCCTATTTTATTGGGAAATACACTCGATATTGTTAATAGAATTATGCGAAATCGGCATATGATGTCTTCATTTATATTTGTTATTTCCGAAGAAGTACCAGAATCGACGGGCAGTGTTGCCATCGTTCATACTTCCATAACCAGGTTTTGGTTTGTCTATACTATAACAGCCCCATTCGGTTCCTGAAAGTTTCTTAAATTCTTTTCTTGTTTTCTTCCACTTTTCTCTTATTTTCCACACCACGAACTTGCCATTGTCCTAGAGCCAGCTTATAGGAGACATGAAGTAAACATTAAAAAAATCTAATCCAGGCAGGCAAGGAGGATAACCTAAAACTCAGCTTCGATTTGTCTTGGACCTGTTTGCTCAACACCAAGCCTATTGATGTGTAAACATCTATACTGGCGGTAGAGTGAAAAAAACATGAACGTTCGTGTGACACGTTACGTCGTGCACTTTACGTTGTAGCACGTTACGTTATGAAATCTGATTTGCCCCGACCAAAACAAATTGATTTTAACGCGACCGACGATTTTATCATTTAAGCACTTATATTTTTATATTTTTTTCTTTAATTTTTAATTATTCCCCGAACAAAATGGACGCGACACTATAAATTAAAAAGAAAACAAAATCAAAACAAAAATAATAATAGTCAGCTGTAGGGATTGACAATTGACTGGAGGTATGGTAGATTAATGGCTGTAGGTATGGTAGGATATCGGGTGCGTTCAGTGATACAAATCTGAACTTAAATTCTACGTTTACATTATACTGCTTTTAATCGATGCAATTTCTTCTTGCAATTTGTAGGCTGTGATATACAAAATAGCTGAGGTTGAACAAATTGCAGAATTATCGGCTACCTTTGTACTTGCACAAAGTTAACATTCATTAAAAATCACAGCGTCCAATTCCATAGGCGATTGATGGTGTCAATCGATTGAAACTGCGATTTTAGTGATTTCCACTGACAACAACTGCCACTAAATATTCTAAAAACTCAAGATATATAATTCGCTGGCTATCTCATAGTGACATTCATTTGAGGTTCGTTCAGTATAAAATTAAGATTGAACTTTTTGTAAGTTTTACTCGATGGAAAGATGGAGTTTCATAAGGGTTGCAGGTTCGTTGACAGTTCTAACTGGATATTTTAATTCGGCCCCTGTCAGTCAAACCATTAAGTTCCTTTGGATTTTGGGTACGGTGTCATTTAATTGAAACCACGGTTTTAGTGCTCTCCGCTGACAGTTGTTGTTTGTCGATGCTCCAGAGAGTGATTACCATAAACAATAACCATATGTAATGTGAAGTCATCTTAAAGTTGAGAGCGAACTACGAAGCAGGACCTTTCAGTACCGATAACCTTCACCGTTCGTTGGACACTTCACCACCAGCCTTTTAGTGCTTGGAAATTTCGTTACAGCGGTTCCCCCACTGGGTATTTCGCTGCCGTTTTTTCAACACTAGACTTTTTAAGCACTGCCTACAGATAGGTAATGTAGTGTTAATTATCCAATATGTTTCTTTTTATGACGTTCAGTAACAAAAATTAGGGCACTTGGACAAACGTTGATGTTTACACATATTTAACCGTGAGTCCCGGCACTCAAATATTTTTTTTTTATTAAAATCCTTTGATGTTAGATTACAAACGTAACATCTTTGATTTGAAGTGGTTTCCGTAATTGCATTACAAACCTTACCGTCAATCATTGTAAGCTGCATTTTATGCTTATAACTGGAATACTTCCGTTTATATGCTCAACCACGCACCGTTTCATTCAAATTAGATATTTGATTTTCAATATAATCAAATTCTCTAACAGTTACATCGGTTGTCTCGTGAACGAATTGAATTCCTATTGGTCTACAGAACCTTGTGGATGAAGGACGAGGATTTTGCCACAAAATAATTTTACTATGTGACTCTGGGTCACCCGATACTAACTGAATTGGAACGAAAGATGTTAAGAACATGTTGGCATCTGAAATATTTGGGTCGGTGAATCTTTTTTTATTTTCCCTCATGCCCGAAATTCGATCGCAACCCGATTTGAAAATAAGCTAAACAGTCCTCTTTTCTTTCACTCGTGTGCAAAGTTTCTATGACATCTTCCATTCCTTCGAATAAGCGACGAATTGTATGGTGAAGCAAGCTTTGAAGTTAAGAAGAATTTCAACTTTTTATTGAAAGCGAAGTAGAAAAGGCAATACGTAGCTTGAAGAACGATATATGCAAAGGAAACGATGGAATCGTAGCCGAATATTTCAAGTTCGGAAAATTTTCATTGGCCAACTGGTTGACAGCTATTTTCAACCAGGCTTTGGTCACAGAGGAAGTCCCAACCCAGTGGACAAAATCTGATATAATCCTCATACACAAGAAAGCAAACAAAGACGATATCAACAACTATCGACCTATAAGCATAATATCTTCGATTTATAAGGTTTTTCCGAAATGTATTTTCGAGAGAGTGAAGGCCATCCTTGATTTTAATCAGCCTTATGAACAAGCTATATTTAGATCCAGGTTATTCTACAATGGATCACTTACAAACTGTTAGCCAAATAATGGAATAATGCAAGGAGTATAACATAACTGTCTACTTTGCTTTCATCGATTTTACAAAAGCTTTCGATACGGTCGAACAGAATTTTATTTGGAAGGCACTTCTAAACCAAGACATAGACAAAAAAATAGTTCGAATTTTAAAGGATATGTACTCAAATAGCACAGCGCTCATAAAAACGGAATTTATCGGGCCAGAGTTTAAAATATCCCGAGGTGTAAGACAAGGAGATCCTCTCTCACCAGCGCTTTTTTCCGCAACTCTCGAAGAGGTCTTTAGGAAGCTAGACTGGGAGGACAAAGGATTAAGGATAAATGGCAGATATCTTTCAAATCTCCGGTTTCCAGATGACATCATAGTAATCTCAAACACCAGTGAAGAGCTTCAAACTATGCTCAACGAATTATGCTCTAATTGTAGAAGTATTGGCCTTTCAACAAATCAGCAAAAAAAACTAAAATCATTACCAATGGTGATAAATGTTGATAATAAATCACTTGAGTACGTTGAGGACTATACTACATACCTTGGTCAAGTCATTTCATTCAAAGACAGAGAAATGAAGGATATAGAACATCGAATGACAATGACAAGCGCCTGGAGACGATTCTGGAATGTCAAGCATCTACTTGATTTAAATATTTCAAATAAAACAAAAAAATACGTGTTCGATTCAACAGTGCTACCAGTTTTGACCTACGGGTGCCAAATATGGCAAATTACTAAAAATGCTGAAACCAACCTCCGATGTCAGACAAAGAATTAGAAAATTTAAATGGGAATGGGCTGGACATATAATGGGCACATTTGACAACCGTTGGACGAAATTATCAACAGAATGGGTACCTCTGGATGGAGAAAGAAACGTAGGTGGACAATTCAAACGAGCTTCATGCCCATTCTATTGGCGAGAAGCACTTGATAGAAGTAGATGGAGAAGCCTGGAGGGAGGGAGGGGGAGGAGAAGTTTTAGGGGAGGAATGCAACTGGCTATTTCACTAGAACAATGTTTATAAAAAAAGCGAGAAAATAGTGAAAGACATGAAACATTGCGGCGGTGTTCGAGAGTTTCAATTGCTTCAGTTATGGTTCTATCGCCTATCATTTTTAAAGCTCTCTTTTGAATTCTATCTAATAGACTCAAGTGGGTTGTTGGAGCACCTGTCCAAATATGAGAATTGTATTCCATTTTTGGATGAATGAAGGCTTTATAGATTACAGCCAGATCAGAGGGGGAGAAAAATTTCTTGCATCGACAGAGAAAACCTAGACACTTAGCAGCGTTTTTGGCAACATCGAATATGTGATCATTCCACAAAAGGTGATCTGTGATGCACATACCAAGAACTGAAAGTTTTTCAGTTTCCTCTATGCAAGTGTCGCTCATGGATAGCGGCATTGGGGGTGGGGTTCGCTTTAACAACATAAGGCAGCATTGTGTTTCCCCATTTCACAATGCTATCGAGATCAGAATTTAATGAGCTTATCATACGCTGCCGTTGAAGTTCCACATCCGAAGGACAAGGGTGTGAATCTAGAAACGAATATGAAAAGCTGAGGGTACTGTCGTCAGCAAAACAGTTTAAAGGATTAGAAGTTTCAGACAAGAGATCATTAATGAATATTAGGAAGAGAGTCGGAGACAAAACGGAGCCCTGGGGCACACCAGCGTTTATTATATGAGTTTCAGACTTGAAACCGTCCAATACAACTTGAATTGATCGGTTCGAAAGGTAATTTCTAATCCAAAGAAGAAGAGATTCATCGATACCGAATGCACGCATTTTCGATAAGAAAGCTTGATGCCAAACTCTATCAAATGCTTTTGAAATATCAAGTGCAATAACCTTACTTTCGCCAAAACGATGTAAAGATTTGTGCCACTGTTCGGTGAGATATACCATCAAATCACCAGTGGACCTATTGCTACGAAAGCCATATTGCCGGTCATTAAGAAGCTTTCATTCCTCAAGATATTTCTTAAGCTGGTGGTTAATCAGCGTTTCCATGACCTTGGAAAGAAGGGAAATAAGTGCAATTGGACGATAGTTAGAGGGGGAAGAAGATTCGCCTTTTTTAGTGAGAGGCTGGAAAAATGCTGTTTTCCATCCACTAGGAGGACAGATGGAAAAGCTTACGCAGTGGTTTTGCCAGCGTAGAAGAACACCTCTTCAGAACAATAGGAGGGATACTATCCGGGCCAGCGGATTTGTGAATGTCAAGATCCTTCAACACTCTTGCAACTGTACGAGTACGAAAGAAAATTGGTCCCATGAAAACGTTTACGTTCTCAAGTACAGGAGGAGTCATATCATTTTCTGGCAGCATCGAATTAACAGCAAACTGTGCTGCAAGCAAATTGGCTTTATCTAGTGAGCTGACAAAAGAAGTGTCGTTGAAGACGAGCGTTGGAACCGAAGACGAAGTAGTATTTCGTATATTTTTTACAAATGACCAAACATTTTTATTGCCTTTGGGACCTACCTACCCTTGGGACATTGCAGTATTTTTTGTCTTAATTTTTGATCATGCAAAAATTTTGTTCGTGGAATATGACCGTTGCAGGTCTTTCTAGCTTGTTTGAACTTATTCCGATTTTCCTCAGTGGGGTTGGCTTTGTAACTTCGAAAACTTACTTCTCTGACCCTGATATACTACTATAGACTATATTGGAACTTAGTTAATTTTCCTTCAACAACTATTGAAAGGACTTCCTCTGCTGTATATGGAATAATTTCTTGATCAATTTTCTTTACAGCCTTTTGAACTTTTCAGCGCGTGAAGGAGTTGAAAAAAATAATGTTTTTCATCACATGTCATTTGAGGAGTTTACTTTCTCTTGTTCTCGAAGTTGCTTCTGCGCAGCATAGCTTAATTCTTCGGGAGTGTAATTAGAACGCAAATCTTCTGTTTTTCGTCTCTTTGATCTTTCGCTTCTTTAATAATCAAAGAGCTGATTTCTTGAAAGAAAAATGAAACTTGATCGCTATCTTGTGTAAAAGTAAAAAGCTCTAATTAAAAAAAAAAAAAAAATGAAATGCCCTTGCTTATCATCTTTAACAGCCAATATTTAAAAGAATTCGCAAAAAGTCGCAAAACATTTTGACTTTTTCTGATTGAGGGAAAAAATACCTTAATTTTTAGACTATTTTCATTACAAAGCGACTCAAATTAACATTACCTTAGACCTACTGTGACCTGTTTAAAAAGTCGTCAAATCGCATGGTTTCAATGGCCAGTGTACACTCCTCCGCCGCATGAGATAACCACGCTCTTAAATCGCTAGTAAAAAATAGGAAAAGTGGGTATCCTTATAATCATGTAAAGATTAGGCCACAGAAGTTGCTTAAATCTGTATATAACGCTGAAGGTTATGAAAATACCGGTTTCGTTTGTGACAATTTTCTTTTGCTTGACAGAAATTTAAAATAAGCCTTACAGGGTGTTTCAGAATCTTTTACTGAACTTAATCATTTTACCACAAGGAATGAACATTATATTTAACTTACAGAATTGAAATAAGTCCACGATCAAAGTAGAATATCTTGTCTCAAAGCTAATCCGAGAAAAACAGTGGTGACTAAAATTTAACGGACGATTTTTATATTTAGGTGGATATTTTTTTTTTTAATTTTCGTAGCACATCAGAGTCGATAACGACTATTTCAAGTCAAAAAGTGGAGCAAAATGTACTCATTACATCAAAATCTAAGAAAACTCTTTAAACAGTCAGTATAAAATGTACACTAAAAAAAAAAAAACAAATGTAGGTACTGAGTTTTCTTTAAAAAAAAAACCATTCGGGTCTTCTTCGATACTCTGCTCCACAGCAGCAAAACCGTCTTCGGTGCGCACTGTACGGCGTCTGTGAGGATGCGCATTATCCACTAAAGTAAACGTGGTACGAAACCGATCCATGGTTGCTCGAATTTATGCGATTTTGCTATTATGTCGCGCGAACCAAACCATTATTTTTGTAATAAATTTGCACAATTTGCAAACGTTTATCAGAAGTAAGTCTATTAATTATAAAATGGCAAACCAAACTGAGTATAAATCAAGTGACAGCTGTCAAAAAGACCAACTTCGAAAAATGTTTTGCCAGATTGAAAACCACACGTCTAAAAAAACACCCTTTACAATTAATGCCATGTTTAAATTTGCTAATTTCCATTTCAAATGATTGGACTGAGAGTGTCAACTTAGCACTACGTTACCCAAATTTTTCTCTCCACAGACAATTACAACATAAAAACTTTGTTATTGGTTTTTATTTTCTGAAAGTGTAGTGCTAACTTTATATCAAGTACCATTATTTTTTTTATATTTGAGCTAAAAATTTTTTTCCGCAACTAATTTACTACTAAAATTGACACACACGTTGTTAGTTCATTTGATTTAAAATTGAATATTGATTTTTCAGCCACTTTTGCCTAAATGGACCACTGTGCGGCGTAACCGGTTTACCTGTGTAGATTTTGGACATGAACTTGCCCCAAAGGATAAAGTCTAGAGCTGTGATATCATTTGATCTATATAGACGGCCTATGTACCCTTGGAATAAACTGATGTTCATTGAACTGTACTCACAATAAAGCCATGATTTCACGAGCTGTGTGTTGCAAATAATTCCATCTTGTTGGAACCAAATGTTGTCTATGTTGGTTTTTGTCGACATGTAAGATTATTAGGTACTTTCCTAACTCTGGAATTATTCATCGTTTGTTTGTTGCCACTCATTGTTTTTCTTATAAAAAAAAAAAACATATGTATACATCTCCCATTTTTTTTTTTATTACAGAACTCAATTTTTTTATATTTACAACAAAAACAAAACAAACAAATCATATCTAGCTAATTAAACAACGTTTTTGTGAAGTATCTACATTATTTCTATTTTTCAAGACCGCATTCACAACTTCTGTAAACACAGTTGCCACTCCCTGTCCTGTAAATGCTGAACATTGACAATATTCAAAAGCGCCTATTCTCACGGCCAATTCCTTTCCATGGTTGTACAATTTGGGCAATTTATTAGCTGCTTTCAGTTTAAAAAGTTCTTCTTCATTATTTAAGAGATCCTGCATCGTACCGACCAAAACCACAACTGCATTTGGACACAAATTCTTAGCTTCGTTTTGCCATTTCCAAATGACATTTTCAAACGAATCCGGAGACATTATTGAGAAACAAATGAGAAACGCATCGATTTCTATATTGGCCAAGGCTCTAAAACATTCTGGGCCCTCTTGTCCTGCTGTATCCCATAGATCGAGTTTTATTTGTTGCTTCTTGGAAACAACTGATAAAGTATCAAAATGATCGATGAATACGGTTGCAATGTGTTCCTGGGGGAAGCTATTCCGAGTGTATCTATTTAGCAAGCTAGTCTTTCCAACCATTGAATCGCCAACTACAACACAAGTTATGGATATCATTTTATACAAAAAAAAAAATAACATCAATTAAACAAAAAAAAAAATCAACAGAAGAAAATAAAAATGACTTTTCTCCAAAAGCACGACTAAAATATTATTAAACAATTCTAACAAGGAAAATCAAAAAAATATATACGCAAAAGCGAGGTTTTTGCTTAGTATGTATGGTATGTATGTATATAAACAACCACAAGTGCACATAAGAAAACTTATGACCGATGAATTTAATGAAGGGGTACGGAACCGACTCATCGGTTCATGATTAGGTATACTTGCGATAAAAGTATTCAAGGTCACGTTTTCAAATCATTACGCAGCGATGTTAGAGAATACGAAAAAGTTGTGTCCCACAACTCCGATTGTTTGTGTTTATCTCGCACTGAAGCTTTAACCGCTGAAGCTATTTACCTACTTCAAAAAATCTAGGACTTCAGCTCGCTCTGAATTGTATCACCCATATACGCAATTTTCTCCAAAATATACCCAAGCTAAAATTCAGTCATGTATACCTTAACCGACTTAAAATTCAAATGTTAATTTCTAGCTGTACAAGTTCGTCTGTCAAAATTAGGCCGACGAAATGAATCTTGAAATAAAATTTTACAGATGCCATAATTCTGTGTGAACTTTGCCTTGTGAAAATAAAAATCAAAATGGATGAATATTTGGGAACAAATGATTCATCTCAGATGAAAAAATAAATAAATTTGAAATAATCAAAACAAATTCTTTGAAATGGTTGAATATATATATTTTTTTTTCTCAAATAACAGTTGCTGTTTTAGTTGCATATTCTCCACAACGAATGATGTCAATGAAGTTAGGCAAGCAACATGAGCCGATCGAAAAGTGACAATTTAAATTTGTATGTGCTATGTTTTCTATGTTTTTTGTTTGATAAATTCATAAATATTTAGGAAAAAAAAAACAAAAATCAAAGCAAAAATCCAGATAAAAAACATAGAAAACATCGCAGAACAAAACTGAAACTATCACATAAATAATTCACCTAGAAAACATTGAATGACAAATTCAAAATTATAACAACAAATTAACATCTTATTGAGACAAATTTTATCAACATAAACCACTTTTTTGTATCGGCTCGTTTAGTCAATTCTAATTCTCTCCAAACATCAGTTAAAAATTTTGCTTAATTTTGACACAAGAGCGATTTGTATTTCAATTTTTCTATGCAATGTTTTCAATTTGTTTGTTGAAAAATTCATATTCATAGCTAAAATTATAGCAAAAATCCCAAAAAAAACATAGAAAAAATCGCACGACAAAATTAAAATTGTCACACCTATAATACACACAGAAAACATTGAATGACAAATTCAAAATCATCACATCAAATTAACGACTAAATTATACAAATTAAATGCACCTTAAACCACATTTCTCTCGACTTATATAGCCAATTCTAATACTCTCCAAACATCAGTTAACCAATTTGTTGAATTTTGAGCGAAGAGCATTTTGTGTATGAATGTTAAGTTAGCGAAGCAACATTCGCCAATCGAAAAGATAATTAGCCATCAATTATAGTCGTGACATTGTCAATTTTTCTGTGCGATGTTTTCTATGTTTTTTTTTTTTATAAATTCATTAGAACTAAAAAAAGTGCTTTAATATTTTTGTGTGTAGAATTCCATGATGTAAAATTTAGTTTTTGATATTTTTTTTTTCCAAAAACCCACCCCCTTTTACCCTTTATAATTTTTAAGAAATGTTCAAAACTTAAAAACACAGCTCTTCACCTAAATTCGGCTTTTTTGAAATTCGGCAAAATTATTATCTAGTTTTTCTAAGCCATAGAGGAAAAATTTAGTGTTTGCTAAGTAAAGGCTTAATATTCTCGAAAAAGGCTTTTATGAAAACTGAAAACTTGTTTTCAAAAAATTGTTAAAAAGCCAAAACAGCGGGACTTTTATCATGAAGTTAATCCATTTGAAACAGATTGTGTTAAATAGTTTTTTTTTGTACAAAAATGATAGTACCATCTGAAAGGACTCCCAAGTAATGTCGTTTGAGCTATTAGAATATAAACTGTTCTTCTACAGCTCCTAGATAGTGAAATCCAAAGGTTCTGCTCTGTTAGAGGTAATTTCAAAGCTCCCTATATTTAATTTGAAAATAATGTTCTATGTTTTTTAGTTACCTTCTCTCGTAAAGACACTCCAATTTCTTAAACGAAGCTCTTTCACTATTAAACTATTGATTAGCCATTGTTTGAAAAAGCGAACTTACTGGCTATAATTCTCAAGCAAACACGTATGTACCTATAGGCAGGTATCCAGTTTAATTGAATGCTCGACCCTCATATTTCCTATTCTCAGCTTGGCCCTAATCAATAATAGGTATCAATTTTTGAATCAATTTTTATTAATATTATGTATTCAAAGACGCATTTTTATCAAGAAGATACTACTCAATAAACAACACAAAATATAATATTAGAATAAAAATAGAATATCAAATCACACCGACATAATGTTTTGTTCATAGTATCGAACAAATCCTTCGCCTTGGTGGTCTCGATTTGCGTTCGATATAGGCTAGCACACCACTATTAAATACCTCCTTCAAACCGTCTCTTGTCATTGCCGAGCACTCCATATATGTGTAGGCTTTAATTTTTTCCGCTAATTGTAGTCCTTGTTTGAATGTCACAGGTGATTGACCGCATTGCGCTAATTTTTCTTTCGTAGCCTCATCATTGCGAAGGTCTTTCTTCGTGCCAACCAATATGACAACAGAGTCCGGACAAAAATGTCGCACTTCTGGATACCATGATTGTTCGGCATTGATATATGATGTTGGGTTGTCAATTGCGAAACAAACAAAGAAAACATCCGTGTAACCATAAGAAAGGGGTCTTAAATTGGCGTATTCCTCTTGTCCGGCTGTATCCCAGATTTCCATGCGATAAGGTTTATTTCTGTATGAGAAGTCAAATGTAAAGCTTTCCAATATTGTTGGTATATATTCATTGGGAAAGGTATTGGTTGAGAACATCATTAGCATGCAGGTCTTGCCGACGTTGCCATCACCGACTATCAGGAACTTAGCGATCTCCATTTTTGTTTTTTTTTTTTAAATTTGAAAATATGATTTTTTTTTAAATTATATATACTTAATTATATACTAAACACGAGTTCTCCGAAAATGTAAAGTTAATTAACTGGCGCGAAATTCTAATTCGAAAAATAATGTACCCCGAAACAGTAGGTTCATGCTATCCAAAAACCCTGACTTCAAAAATTTTATATCATTTTAAAAATATCAGTGATTCATATAAATATTGTTGTATTAAGATAAGTTAATTGGCAATGAGTTACTAATAAATATAAAAATTCCTCGAATTTCGAATGAGTATTTCGGAAGAGTGAGTTTTCCTTTAAAGTTTCCAGTTTAAATAATATAATTTCCATGCGTGCATATATGCATTATATACAACATTTTTGTATACTCACATAACACAGGGTCATTCATTTCGTGGTTTCAAGTTGATAGCGCTGGCATTTGACACCTGTCAAACTCAGCTGTCATTTGAAGTGTCATGATATTATAGTTGAATGTAACATGTTAGAATTAGTAACCAAACTTAGTATGCAAAAGTGGTGATTCAAACGTAGCCTCTTTTCGCGCATTACGCGATGGTTATGGTCGTCATAATTGACCGACTACGCAAGCAATCGAAAGAATTGTGAAGAAATTTGAAGAGGGTTGAAGCGTTACTGATGTCGTAACTCGTAAGGCCTGTGCATCATCCTAATACTCGCTCGGTCAAAAGTATTGCTGCTTCAAGTGCAAGCGTTGTTGATGATACGAATTTACGGTTACAGCCAATTCGGACCGATATGGTCGAATGATAACCGATTATTTTTAGCCGGCGCACAGTGGCCCGTTTAGGCAAAAGTGCTTGCGAAATTCATTTTTCTTTTTACTTTACTTTTTACTTTTACTTTTTTTTTCTGAATTAACAAATGTTTGGAGTAGTAATGGAAAAAATTATTTCATTTGTATGAAAGGTTTGACTTGTAGAGCGAGTCAAAGTTGACAAATTTGTATGGTTAGAAGAAAACAGTTGTTTTTAAATTTTTTTATTTTGAGTTTTGTAGTGTATCCACATATACGACGCCATTTTACGATGCCATTTTACAAATGAGTAACAAAAATGCGTACCACGATATCAGTATAAAAGCGTACCACGCTGTGTTGGATTAGGCGATTACTCGCCGCAAAATTTGAGACTTGTGTTTTGAACATTGGAACAAAACGTTCTTGTCTCAAATTTGGCGGCGAGTAATCGCCTAATCCAACACAGCGTGGTACGCTTTTATACTGATAGCTTGGTACGCTTTAATTACCAAGAGTGGATAAAAACTATAGTTTAAAAACTAGGAAAAAGGTGTAAATAAAACTTTTTTTGTTAATTTTACTTAATATATGTGTTAATTGCTATAATCAGAAATGAAAAAAAAATGATAAATTTTTTTAAACTGCTAAATTTAATGTTTTTTGAAACACCCATTTTTACACGCTTTTTCGAATTTACACTGAGTAGAAAAAAAAGGTTCAAACATAATCAAGCCAAGCTCGACGGATAGTAAATCCTTATATATCTCTTCATATAAAACCAAAAACTCAGCTGCATTAAGTTAAGTAGAGCTGAGCTAGAGCGATTTGATTTAATGAAGTCAATCATTTTTTCTGAGTTTTTTTTTATCAGGTGCAGAAAAAAAATCATGGAAAATATTTTTTCTCTGTTTTCCAGGTATGAGTGTTGTTTTGAAATAAAATGGTTTTGAAATTTATAAGGAAAAACCTACCTAAGTTTTTTAAAACGGTTTTATAGCTTATTTCTTGTGACCCCAAATAAAACTTTTAGGTATGAATGTTATTGATTTCGAATATGATTAATTACTGTCACGTAGTTTTATGGATAAGAGTTTTTAACTGGATTAGAATTTTTTTTTAAAAAGCTTATAGGTAAAGCAGATTACCTTATTAGGATGTAATAAATTGAATATTTTTAGTGCAGGTATTTAGTTTTATGGTATAAATAGATGAAACATTGGGATGAAATTATCATTGAAAACTTTAACGAGCAGTTGTATAATGAACAATTATTTTAAATGGATATACCATACAATATTTTGTTTGAACTTTTTGTCAAAGATGAGAGTCTTGAAGAGTTCTTTTTTGCCGTAATAAGTGAATACCAACTATCCGGTGAAAATTTACAGGAAAATGAAGCAAAATTAAAAAGCTTTTATTACAACATTAATAAAAAATGGGTCGCAGCCCATAGATCGAGATTATATGTCATAAACAAAAATGAGGAATGGCTTTCTTCATCTCTCCATATCAAAACCGTACAAATGAGCTTGGACTTGATGTAGATGAACCAAAGCAAAGATTTGGAAATAGCAATGATGGCAACACTTCAAGGAGATTTTTGAACAATCTGAGGCAACCGCTCGAATAACTGTAGTCAATAAAGAGGTTATAAACAGGATCAAAATAATACTTAATGTTTTGAATAGCAGAGAAGTAGTGAATACAGTTAAATTTTGAGATTACACCAAAAAAACGCAGAGTTATTGAAACAAAAGTACCCTAAAAATCAACTCACACTTACTCTTCATAAAATTTTGGTTCATAGTGAAAATATCATCGAATACCAGTCACTACCACTTGGAGGAATTGTCAGTCAGAAGAAGCCCAGGAGTCCAAACATAAAGACTACAAGAAATACAGAAATCAAAATACGTGCAAAGTTTAAAAAATTCGGTAGAATTAAGACCTATTTAACATGCTATCAATCTCATCCGATCCACTTATTCCTTCCTTAAGGCATGTAAGAAACCAAAAAGATCTGAAAGCACAATACGCACCGGAAATTATAAGTTTATTACGCATTACCCCGGACTTAGATAATAGTTTCCAAGAAATTTGATGTTCGTTTGTAAATTTTTGTTCCTTTTATTTTGTTTTTCTACTTTTTGAATTCTAATCTATCAATAAAATACTTTATAAATTTACTCTCTTATACAAAAAAAAATAAAAAATCAATTAATAAAAAAAAACAAGAACTGATTTTTTTCACCACTGTTTTATTCAAATGGGTTTATTTTCTTCTTTCCCCACTGTTTAACTTAAATTATACTCAAATTACTTCATAAATTGACTTTCTACCTTTTAAGAATTAAATACCAATTATGTTAACCACCTTAACAAAAACTTCTTATTTCAACAGCAGATTTTAAAACACCCTGTAAATATGTTTTCTTAAAATTCACAAACTTTATAGCCTTGGAAATTTCCTTCAAAACCAAAAAAAAAAAATGGCGATATCTTTATTCGTTTAAGAGATATGATTTTTGCAACCAAAAAAGTCAATGCGGGCCACTGTGTGGCGATTGAAGATTCTGACTTGGACGTGGTTCCAGCAAGACGGGGCAAGAAGCCACATAACACTACCAATTATGGGTTTATTGCGTTAGAAGTTTCCTGGTCGCGTAGTTTCATGTTTGGGAAACGTCAATTGGCCATGCGATTTGACACCGTTAGGTTTTTGTAAGTGGGACTTCGCAAAAAACCGTGCTTACGCGAATAATCCCCGAACTCTAGACGCATTAAAAGCCAACATTACTCAAGTTATGGCCGAGATATTGCCCGAAATGTACATCAAAAGAATCGCATGCTGCGACTCTTCGCGATTCTGCCATTTGAATGATTTTGTTTTTCACACTTAATGACAAAGTGGAAACTTTATAAAGAAATAAAATTTTCATCAAAAATGTATTGCCGAAAAATGAATGACCCTTTACTACCTTCAATTAAATAATGTTTTTGGCAAATGTATTTTAAAACCAATTTAATTTAGACCTTATATATATTTTGGTATCAACATAGTGGGTGACGCCGGACCTCCTTGTCCTTTTCTGAGACCTAAACTTGCAGCACTTTTGTGACTTTTTCTACGGAAGAAATTCTAACATTCGTCTTATTTGGATAAGAGAAGAGTTGTTATCAGCAATCTTAAACAAATATAATTCTTATCTTATCCAAGTCTGCCAATTTATAATTTTTGATTTATCTTTGTTCCAACATAATAGACAAAAAAAAAAAAATACTCATTCAAAGAGTCGATTTTATTCATTCTGGCTTTAAATAGAAAAATTCAAGAAGAAGACGAATATCCTTCCCACAGCAAGAAGTACACAAGCTGACTATTCATCTAGTAAACGGCTTAAAAAGGATTCCCAAATGAAAAGACCTTTTTCACAAATCTCACTCATCTGAGAAACAGCCCTGTAAGTGAGTACATTTCCCTTGAAAGTTAGCAAACATTGCGTTTTCTCGACTTGACAAAAAAAAAAAACAAAATGCAAACAGGCCCTTACAATGCCACAGACAAATAGCCAAATGTAAAGGTAGGTAATGTATGCATACAACATGGAGATTCCTTCACTATGAGATACCGATAAGAATTTTCCAGAACTCACCATCACCGTATAAGCTGCATGTATGTAGATGAAAAGGGTTTTTCCTTACAACAAGAGTACAACATGTGCCACAACATTATGTACTATACCCAGTCAATGGGTCGACCCATCAAAGGGTAGGACAAGAAAAAAAAAAAAAAATAAACTTTTCTCATTCAGCAAAAAAAAAATAAATAAAAATATTCTTTTCAACGATGAATGAGAACAAGGAGGTTCTGCTGCAGGCCTATAGGATATCCTGAATATAAATTTCTCTTGATGGCAAATAAGTTGGATGATGGTTTCATAAACAAGATGACAACGACACCGGCCACGATGACGATAACGATAACGACGATCATGATGCCGATGATGATGACGATGATGTCTGGGCAGAGTGCAGCATAGAATAATCAACTTCATGGAGGTTATCTAAGCCCCCAAACCCCTGCCACCGTCCGTATTGAATATTTTTACCTCGCAACGACAGCAACAACAAAAAAAGTGAATCCAAACCCGAAACACATTTAGTTCATCATTTTATTCGAAATGGAAAAAAAAAACTGAATATTTATTTATGTTTTTCTTGTGCTAGAATATTTGTCTATGTTTCTGCAGTTTCTGCAACCCTCTTAAAGTCTCAATATCTGTTTTTTTTTTTTTTTGGTTTGCATTTTTATTGAAGGTGGTTCAATGGTGGTATACAATTCTGCGAGTAAGAAGTCTCCATGCATATTAAAGTGAACTATTTGCTGCAGCATTGAATTCAAGGGAAAATATGGCTGAATGAGAAATGGCGAACCGACCGACGACGACGATGTGACTTGACAGTAGGGGTGTAGGTGAAACAACGGGATTGCGGTAATCATTACCAAGTCAAAGATCTTGACAGTGTTTCTATCAAGAAATATTTGGTTTGTTACCTTTTCCAACGATATGTTTAAGACAAACATATCAAATCAGAATCTTAAATTTTATGTTGTTCACTTTTTTTTAAATCAAAGAAAATATTTAATTGAAGCTTTTTGTATGTAATATCATTTTGACTTAAACGGACCGAATGGAAAACCACCGCGAGCTATACATCAAAAGAAAGGTATTTTCAAACTCTATCTATATCTATCACATCGAAACCAATAGGTTGGGGAAGGTCTGGTTCTTCATCCAAAGTGATTATACGATTTACTGATTTTCTGTCTAATACCCTAGAAAAGTGTTTGGAAGATGAAATTTCTGCAAACGAGCCTCGAAGCTCGAAATCAATTCCTTTTTTTTAAATGGCTTGGACATAGAAGGGGCCTTTAACAACGTGGAAAATAGCGCAATCCTACGAGCCCTAGACTCCTTTAATATTGATCCGATGCTTTCGAACTGGATTGACACTATGCTTCAAACGAGACTTGTAAGTGCAGAAATGGGTCATAGCAAGCTAAAAGTTAGGACATGCAGAGGTACTCCGCAAGGAGGGGTGTTATCCCCCCTGCTTTGGCTTTGAGTCGTTAATGAGATTCTAGTTAAACTCAGTTTAAGCGGTGTGAAGGTCGTTGCTTACGCCGACGACATCGTGATAATGGCATCAGGTAAATTTATACCTACACTGTGTGAGCTTTTACAAACATCTCTTGACAAGCTCAGTAATTGGGCCAGTAATTGCGGACTAAATGTCAACCCACTTAAGACAGAACTAGTTTTGTTTACAAGAAAACATGTTATTCCGAACATAGATCCTCCCACCATAAATGGGACTCCGCTCCAGATTACTGGTACGGCAAAATATCTTGGTTTGGTAATAGACCGTAAGTTAAATTGGAAAAAAAATATTAAAGAACGAAAGAGGAAAGCCTCAGTAGCATTCTATACCTGTAGTCGAATTTTTGGAAAAACATGGGGTCCCAGCCCCAGAACCATTCATTGGATGTACACAGCCATAATAAGGCCAATTTTGACGTACGCATGTCTGGTTTGGTGGCCAGCCCTAGAAAAGGCAAGCAATCTAAATACTAAAACAAAAATTCAAAGACTCGCATGTATTGGAACTATACTAGTGCCATGAAAACTACTCCTACCGCAGCCTTGGAGACGTTTCTTTCACTAGCCCCACTTGATTTATTTACGAAGAAAGTGGCGGCCATCAGTGCTATAAGACTAAACCAATGTAATAACTGGGTAGGAGGCCATTTTGGGCACAAAACCATAATGACTTTCATGAACAAAGACATTCAAACGGACTATACTGCACCGCACATTGATTTCAACCCAGTGGCCTTAACAGATATACCCTCAAGGGATCTCTGGGCGGCCAACCAGGTCATAAACACTAATCATGTTTCGGTTTTTACAGATGGTTCCAAGATGGTTGATGGGGTAGGGTCAGGCATCTACTCAGATAACCCACCCCTAAGTAGATCAATAAAACTCCCAGATTTTTGCAGAATGTTGCCGAAATGAGTTAAAACTACTCAATGCATCAAATACAGTTACCCTTCGATGGGTCCCAGGACATCGTGACATATATGGAAACGAAATGGCGGATAAACTGGCCAAAATAGGATCTTCTCTTGATCCAAGCCAAACTGATTCTTCCGTTTCTATGCCACTAGAACAAGAAAAAGGCAGAATTCGCAAATGTTTCCTCGAAGCCGCAAACGATAGATGGTCAGCTCTTGATACTTGTCGGGTCTCGAGGAATCTATGGCCAGACATCTCAAAGAAAAAAACAGACTTCCTTCTCAAACTAAGCAGACCTCTCAACTATCCCTTTTTGTTGGAATCCTAACGGGTCACAACTCAATGGGAACCCACATGCGCAGAATGGGCATCAGCTCATCCGACTTGTGCAGAGGGTGTCAAGATGAAGAGGCGGAGGAGGGCTCCTATCACTTCCTTTGTGAATGCCCCAGCTTAGTAAGAACTAGAAAAAAGGCCCTCGGAGATTACTTCTTTGACGAACTGAGCGACATCTCGTTTTTGCCACTAAGAAACATCCTGAAATTTATTCAATGTTCGGGTTGGTTCAAGGAGGCCCTTCATGCCCACACCTAAACTCCTCTAACTCCTTCCCACCCTTCCTCTTCCTTCACCTCAACTATTTCCTGGGGACCACAATGGATCCATTGAGATCCGATTGCGATGATGCGGCTTGCCGTATTTTCACCCCACCTAACCTAACCTAACCTTAATTGCTTGTTATAAAGGGTCCGCCAAATAACTTTTTTTTTTTGAAAATGGCGCAAAACATCGAGTGTAGCTTCGGCTGTGTGGCACGTAGCGCCGCGCCGTCCTGTTGGAACCAAATGTTGCCAATGTCCTCCTCTCTAATTTTTGTGAACAAAAATTCTTTCAACATGGCCGCATAGCGATCGCCATTGACTGTAACGGCCACTCCTGGCTCATTTTCGAAAAATGACCCAATTATGCCTCTGGACCAAAATCTGAACCAAACAGTGACTCGTTTTGGGTGTATCGGTTTTTTAATTTATGCGTGCGGGTTTTCTGTGCCTCCTGGAGAAGCCCTGATATCAAAGACTAAAAACTACATAGACTGGTGTTCCCGTTACGTTACGTAAGGGTGTTGATTCGGATAAAATTTGGCTACCCATGACAGTGTCTTTTCTTGTTTAACACAATGTCTAGACTTTTTCTTAAGCTTTTCCACAGTTTGTTTTGTTTTTTTTTTTAGTTAAAACAATTTTTACTGAAAAATATAACCAGGTAGCCACACTCCTGATGGACATCGAAACACAAATACTAAAATGTATTTGGGCCGTTTGTTCTATTTGCTAACATCAAATGCTATTCCTTTTTAGATATCTAGGTATACTTTAACTACATGATAACATAGCTATACTTATGGCACTGAGTTAAAGCTGCACGACGATGAATCCTGCATATAAGTTTCAATTGTATATGATTTCAATAAGCAAACTTTTAAAACTCCCCCGCCTGATTCTCCCCAGAAATAAAAAAAAAACTAAAAATAGCACCACACGATTCCCTTAGAACTTCCAACAACAAAACAACAGCAATACAAAAAACCATCGTCCTAGAAAATTCCACAAGAACTAAAAAGTGAAATTCAAAGCACACGCCACAAAAACTGTGTCCTCTTGCAAACGTAACCTACCTATAAATAATAATCTACAGTAGTTGAAAAGTTGTGGGAAAAAGGCAAAATGTATGAGAAAAACCGGGACACTACTCTCGCAGTTGTATGCAATACAAACTTTTAGGTTAAGACAATATTTACCATATGTGCGGGCATATTTATGGCATCCGCATCCTTTATCGAAGAAAGGGAGTCATCTTTGCGGAGTGTAGATTTCCTATAGTGCCTATACGTACTTGTATCTACCCGTGCCCAGGCAGCAGCAGCGCAACAGCCGGGGCGGGACATAAGTTAATTCATCCTGTGGGACATTCATACACTCGTATTTTGCATCCTTATATGATGTTTGGTTTTATTGCCATTTTTTTTATTTTTATTTTTATTTTTGTGTTAAGCACTTTCTAAATATTCCTTAAAAACCTTAAAACGATACAGACGCACACATCAACGCTCCATTCTACACAATATGCCAATCCATTTAATTCCATCCTGTTAACCCAAATCGCAATTGAATGTGTTCGCAGACTGTGTTAATTCATTTCATACCTCATGTTGTGAGATCCTTTTCTATAGCTTTCATAAGAATATACATAAATGAACATAGGGAGGTGGATATGACTTGAATGGAAGTTGTTTTTCATTTTTATTTTATTTTTATGTAATTTTAAAAGATGTTGCCATTTAAACATCAGTTACATTAAGGTGTGGCGGGGATGGGGCTTTAAGTAGCCTAGAAATTTATGAGCATATGTATAGGTGTATTGAATAAATTACCGCGAAGACCATGTTAGGGCATGTGAAAGTGTGCTCTTAATTGAAGTAAATAAATTAAACCTTAGCGTAAACATTGTCTTTGTTGAAGTAAAATTCTGTGTTGAATGGAAGCAGCACTCCTAAGAGGTAATTTACCATACGTATACTGATGGCTTGGCTATATACACTTAACATGCACTTTAAGGCCATACCTAATAAATTTCCGTGATGAAATTAGGCGTAGGGTTATAAGTAGCAGATCTAATAACAGGCCACCCTATTGGGATAAAAATTCCAACACTTTCCTTCGGAGTTACTGATATTTTCTAGGAGTATACAAATTGATCCAAAATTAATCTAGAATATCCAGATGCAGATCATTTTAGAAAGTTCTGGGATGAGTCGTTGAGATGAGTTGTCTTGGGACCAGTGTTTCTGGAATGGGCTACACCAAAACCCATGGTCATCTATGCCTATCCTAATGCAACAAAACATCAATATTGTGACTACCAGCCGAATATTATTTTGTAAATCCACTCAGCTGTTATACGAACCATCCTCGAGAAATAAGGGCTCCGGCGGGATCTAAACCCCCCCTATATGGGATATTAGGAAAAAAATAGTGCCTGGGCCATTTAAAAGGTCAGCGGTTATTCATCAGAAAATGTTAACTAGTTTCAGAAATTGGAATATTGGAATCAACAGTTAAAGTTTTTCAAAGTTATCACCGATTTTAAGCACCTAATTTGTGGGTTATTCGCAAAGAAAGTTTCCATCTGAAGGGTATTAGTGATACAAATCGCTGATGGCTTTTACAAACTTAAACCTTTGATCAAAACTGTTCTATATAGCATCTATGGGATGCTAAATGATCTCAGAGGCTCGATAGTGACTTCGTAATCCGCACTTAATCAAGCGCTTAATATCGATTATCGATAAGAAAATTCAAGAACAGCTAGCGTTGGTCTACATCAGGGTGTCTCACAACTTGGCCAATATATGACTTTTGTATTTTTCTGCACTTTCTATAGCTTGATTAAAGATTAGGTATTCATATATTTAGGCTCAGAGACCGTCTTTGTATCGGGATTAAACCCGAATTGACTCCTGAAATATTTTGAGTTAACTACATACATTTAGTGTGTTAACTTTTGATTAACTCAACAGAACGTGCGTTTCAAAAAACTATCTAAATAAAACTCTTATTTCCATAATGCCGCACTGTTATAATTTAAAAATTAAGGGTAATCCTCCACTAAAAAAAAGGTTCCATGCGTATTAGCACGAGTTGAATTTGTTTGCACAATTAATGGTCATTGTTTATCTTCGGATCAAATTTTTATTCACCTATTTCGGTTAATTAACTGAGAAGCAACCAAGGTTGAAGTAAGTAATTGGATTTTATTTACTTTTTACAACAAACATTTTCTTAATCTCAGTTATAATCTGGCTCAATCGGTGGGTTAAAATTTTGATCCGAAGATGAACCACATTTGTACATAACTGCCTGAAATTAACAATGATTCAACTCAGAGTTGAGTTATCACTGGAAAATTGTCACTTTCTTACGGTCAGTTGCACAAATGTGATGTTTCAAATATTTGATCCTTGGTTCAGCAGTATTATCTTACCAATTAAGGCGGATTAACTGAAGTTTAACAATGTTTCAAGCATGTAATCGTAGTGCAATTTTGTACTCACCCCGAACGTTTCGCAATAAATTGCAATGTGCGTGGTCACCGGGAAACTTATCTACATATAACGTGGAATAATCCGAAAACATATTTTAAGAATGACGAACAACCGCGAAAGCCTTAAAAGTTATATGTTATTGGATAACATCACATACTTAAACCACTGTTGAACCTCCAGTAAATCCAACGAAATCGGTGAGTTAAGATTATTGAACCTCGGATAAAATTTTTGAATCATTTTGAATCATATTTGTTCTAATCTAAGTTTAGGAATCTTTTCAGTGTTTCAAAGATGTGTGTAAGTGTTTTTTTTTCAGTTTTAAGCTAAATAGCCAAACACCTGTTCAAATTTTTGATTTTAACTAATTGACTAATTTTCCGTCTTTATTGATCCTGCAACGCCAAGTTAAGCTCACAAGCCTTACTATTTACCTCAAGCTCACTCATATCTATGTTCAGTCACGCACGTCAAGGTATTCAAGAAATAAGAGAGCTGATGAACTGGCCATAAGCAAAGACATCAGCCCTTCCTACGCAAAGAGTCAACATTTTTTTCTTGTATGTATGAAGGGCAAAATATATACCTTCTTTATTCAACCGAGACCAATTTTATGTGGAGTACAAGCAGTATCTTTTAAAGTAATGCTAAGTACGTTGGACTGTCAGATCAGAAGTCTGTGATTGGATGCCACCTCTCTTCACCTAACTCTTGCGACGAAGTGACAAATCGTCTCATAACTTATCTCGTTTCTCTTGCTAAATATGTAAAGGGTCCGCCATCTAACGTTTTTTTTTCAACTAGTACTTATTTCGTGAATGGTAACACTTAGCTCATGTCTGATTTGACAGATAATTAGTTTTATCCTTCCGCTGAACGAATATGGTTGTGTATACGCTTCGCTAAGTGGGCCTGCGATCGACTTAGAGAAAATGCCGATTTTGCCAAAAAAAATCATCTTTTCAGATGAGCTCATTTTGATCTTGGCGGGTAGTAAACACGCAAAATTGTCGCATTTGGGGCACAGAAAACCCGCACGCATACATTGAAAAGCCGATACACCCAAAACGAGTCACTGTTTGATGCGGATTTTGGTCCAGAGGCATAAATGGGCCATTTTTCGAAAATGAGCAAGGAGTGGCCGTTACAGTCAATGGCGATCGTTATCGGGCCATGTTGAACGAATTTTTGTCCACAGGAATTGAAGAGGAGGATATTGGCAACATTTGGTTTCAACAGGACGGCGCACAGTGGTTCGGTTTGTACGGGAGAGCGGAAAAAAGTCTGTTTTACCTGAATGGTTCAACGGATTTAAATGAAATTTGGCAAACATGTTTAGATAAGTCTTATACATATTTGGTCAAAATTTGGTTGGAAAAAATTAATTAGAAACAAAGTTATTGACATTTTTCTAAAATTTGAGGGTTTTGATGTTTGTATGGGAGAGCGGAAAAAAGTCTGTAAAATCTGAACTGTTTAACGGATTAAGATGAAATTTAATTCGCATTTAAAAATTAGTCTTATACACATTTTGTCAAAATTTGGGTAAGAAAAAATCATTAGTAAAAAAGTTATTGGCTTTTTTTTCTAAAATTTCAGTGTTTTGATGTTTGTATGGGAGAGCGGACAAAAGTCTGTAAGATCTGAACTATTGAACGAATTTCAATGAAATTTGACACACATGTTAAGATTAATCTTATACATGTTTGTTCAAAATTTGGTCAAGAAAAAAATATTAGAAAAAAAGTTATTGACATTTTTATAAAATTTGAGGGTTTTGATCTTTTTTTTTTTAGTAAAATCTTATCTTTTTATTTTGAATAAAATAATATTATTAACTATGTATATTATAAAATTAAATAAATAAATAGATTGTACATACAAAAAATAAATAAAAAAACAATTATGAAGTAGTAATTTTATAATCCTAAATAAGGTTTTTTTATTTTTCGTGTGTTGTTTTCAAGAAAATTGAGTTGAAAGTTGAAAAATTTTCCAGGCAGAAATAAATGGTTTCGCAAAAACCGAAATTCTCAGCCCTGGGTCAATGTATTAATTTTGTTTTATTTTTAAAATAAAGTTTGACATTTTTTCTTAAAATAATGGGCTTAACCAGTTCATTCTGACAATTGTTACCGAAGTAATCAAACTTTTTGGTAAACACCACCGTCAAGACGGAGTTTTTTGAAATCCGATTAAGTGAAACATTTTTGAGCATAACTTCCACATCTGCACGTATCTGCAGCTGATTTTTTCTGTGCTTTAACATGAATGCATGGAGCATATGGTGGCATACTTACTTTCTTGGTATCTTTTGGAGCTGTTTTTTTAAATCAAAAAGTTTAAAAAAAAATCATTTTTTCTTAGTAGTAAAGCTTCAGGCTACTTATAGAATGGTATCTTTTATAAATAATCAATATTTTTTTTTATTTTTAGATAATCGAAAATAGACCTATTAAATTATTTAAGAAGCTAGAGAATTTATCTACAGGGACTTCGGAAAAAAACATCTCAAAATTTGTTGAAAATACGGTTCGCGATTTGAGTAAAATTATTTTTCAACTTTGAGGGCTTGTAAATCAGAACATACAATATATATGTTAAAAAATACTTTTAAATCATACGCTCGGATTATCTAAGAGTACTTAAACATAAAGTTTAAAACGATAGACATGACTTTTTCAAAAGACTTTTTTCCGCTCTCGCACCACTGTGCGGCGCGGCGGCGCGGCGCACAGTGGTTCGGTTTGTATGGGAGAGCGGAAAAAAGTCTGTTTTATCTGAACGGTTCAACGGATTTAAATGAAATTTGGCAAACGTGTTTAGATTAGTCTTGTCCATATTTGGTCAAAATTTGGTTGAAAAAAAATAATTAGAAACAAAGTTATTGACATTTTTCTAAAATTTGAGGGTTTTGATGTTTGTATGGGAGAGCGGAAAAAAAATCTGTAACATCTGAACTGTTTAACGGATTAAGATGAAATTTTATTCGCATTTTTAAATTAGTCTTATACACATTTTGTCAAAATTTTGCTAAGAAAAAATTATTAGTAAAAAAGTTATTGACTTTTTTTCTAAAATTTGAGTGTTTTGATGTTTGTATGGGAGAGCGGAAAAAAGTCTGTAAAATCTGAACTATTTTACGAATTTTAATGAAATTTGACACACATGTCAAGATTAATCTTATACATGCTTGGTCAAAATTTGGTCTAGAAAAAATTATTAGAAAAAAAGTTATTGACATTTTTATAAAATTTGAGGGTTTTGATGTTATATTTAAATAAAAGTTTTTTTTAGTAAAATCTTAATTTTTTATTTTGAATAAAATATTATTATTAACTATGTATGTTATAAAATTAAATAGATAAATACATACAAAAAACAAATAAAAAACAATTATGAAGTATTAATTTTATAATGCTAAAATGAGGTTTTTAGCGTCTGCGCTGATTGGAAGTATTTTCTTTTTTGCCTGTGGCCTTAAACCTGTTATTATTGGATCTGAGGATATGAGTGTATGATGCATCACATCTTCATTCGTCGCAATTCGGCTGCATTTTCTCAAATGAAACCTGCGGTAGGCTTTATAATCCTTATTTCGGCATTCTTGGGCTTCCTCGGAGAGCTATCCAACAGGAAATGCACAGATTTTAATTATTTCTTCTCCATGGATCAAAACCTTATGTACGGTTGCTGGCATATTGTACCATTTATATTTCTCAACAAACAGTTCAGCAGTTTCCCACGTGTAAGCTGCATATTTTTTTAAGTCTAATTTTTCATTCGACGTTATTACTTCAAGGATAACAGCAAACCGCCGAATTAGGGATTCACTAACTCCAGTGATTTCTGAAGTCATGGTTGGATTTGCAAAAAATCTTCTGGAGGTGTTGACGTCATTACTTGTCCCCGTACCTTGTCTTACAAGATCGACAATGATGCCCAGTTTTTCACGAAACTCCTGCTGAATTTTCTTCTTCTGAGCATACACAACAAAAACAAAGCAATAAAACTTAAAAAAAAACACTTTTTTTTATTTTACCTGCCCTACTTTTAGCGAAAGATTAAAAAAAAATAAAGGATTATCCCTAATCCTTTTCTTTATTTTGTATTAAGCTCTATCATATAATTCAAAATATCATAAAACTTTATTATTTTTCGTGTGTTGTTTTCAAGAAAATTGAGTTGAAAGTTGAAAAATTTTCCAGGCAGAAATAAATGGTTTCGCAAAAATCAAAATTCTCAGACCTGGGACAATGTATTAATTTTGTTTTATTTTTAAAATAAAGTTTGACATTTTTTCTTAAAATAATGGGATTAACCAGTTCATTCTGACAATTAATACCGAAGAAATCAAACTTTTTGATAAACACCACCGTCAAGACGGAGTTTTTTGAAATCCGATTAAGTGAAACATTTTTGAGCATAACTTCCACATCTGCACGTATCTGCAGCTGATTTTTTCTGTGCTTTAACATGAATGTATGGAGCATATGGTGGCATACTTACTTTCTTGGTATCTTTTGGAGCTGTTTTTTTAAATCAAAAAGTTTAAAAAAAAGCATTTTTTCTTAGTACTAAAGCTTCAGGCTACTTATAGAAGGTATCTTTTATAAATAATCAATATTTTTTTTTATTTTTAGATAATCGAAAATAGACCAATTAAATTATTTAAGAAGCTAGAGAATTTATCTACAGGAACTTTGGAAAAAACATCTCAAAATTTGTTGAAAATACGGTTCGCGATTTGAGTAAAATTATTTTTCAACTTTGAGGGCTTGTAAATCAGAACACACAATATATATGTTAAAAAATACTTTTAAATCATACGCTCGGGTTATCTAAGAGTACTTAAACATAAAGTTTAAAACGATAGACATGACTTTTTCAAAAGACTTTTTTCCGCTCTCGCACCACTGTGCGGCGCTACGTGCCACCCAGCCGAAGCTACACTCGATGTTTTGCGCAATTTTCAAAAAAAAAGAAGTTATTTGGCGGACCCTTTACAAAAAAATTCCTCTGATCTTTGACGTTCGGGTGTGGTAGGAATAGTGGGGATCTACACAATTTACTGCAGAATATAAACCACAAAGACGAGAACCACTTTCTTATACCAAGAGATATACGAGATAAGAGATAGGAAATAGGAGGATAACAGGGATGGTTGAGTAAGTCACTAGTCCCTCAATTCTCCAATACCTGTCGCACTGTGCCAAATTTATTTTTAATTCTAGGAAGAGCAGTTTGCTGACTGCACTTTTACCATATTTTACGGACTGCTTATAGTAGACAAATGACCTAATAATGTAGGGGCATGGCATACCCATCAGGAGATACAAAGCCGAGGTTAAAAATGTTTAGCAAATAAATCCATACTTTACTTGCTTTCTTTAAGATAAATCCTAATGCACATTGCACAGCCATAATATGCTCACCTCAGACTCAAAATAAGAATTTAATAAATATTGGAGACCGACATGAAATACCACATCTTCTATACCTATTGATGCTTGTAACCAAAGTTACACCCGCTCAATCGCTACTGAATGAAAACCCTCGTTGACCACCTCGTTGAAACTGCTGCTATTATTGTTTGATAACAGCGTGTGCCCACAGCAACAAAAAGAACATTCCGGTCAAAGGTTAAACGAAATGAATACCCCACAGAACCAGCCATTCTGTTATGTGTCCTCGCGTTCCATTAAATAAAAAAAAAAAAAAATTGGTGAGGTGATAAACCGTGTTGCCGCTGCCCTAAAGAGACACCAATGCAAATTGTGTTGATAAGTGGATCGATTGAGGTTAAACGTTTACGCTTTCCCGGAAAACAGCCAAACAAACAAATTATATAACAAACTCTCACCCCTCCCCATCACCATCACGCAGTACAATGAAATTATAAATTGCATTTCCGGAATTGGCCGTCCCGTCCATCCACCGCCACGCCGCCGCCCCGCAGTCCGTTGACCATTTAAAAAGTTACAATGTCCAGCTTCATCGAGTTTGTCCGGTGAATATAGTGACGGCCGTTGGGCGAGTATTATGTTAACTTCCAACCCCAAGCTATACGCTCCTACGCACGACTGCGATTTACCCCCAAATGTGTTTGTGATATGGGTTGACCGGGCTGGGGGAGTCGTAGAGTAGGAAAGTCTGCTGATGCGGAGGCACAGACGCATCACTGCATCATGAGAAAATCCTTTTGGCAATGATTTATTATCTGGCAATAGTGGAATTGTGCAAATAATTAATTCCAGCAATTATCATTGTTATGATTGTAACAGGTTTTTGCAACTTTTTATTGTACAATCAACAACAACAACATAATATATTTATGTATGTAGGTAATGTACAGTACGTATATACATGAACTTGTGCTGAAGTGAAATTGAGCAATAAATATAATAAAGTCCAGCGACATCCCTGGCTATGACTATTATGTACCTTATACAGATGAATATAGAGTTAAGGGTTGTTAAGGGAGAAGGTCAGGATCAGGACCATCCAGCGGATGATGGGTTTGGGCTGTCGGGAAAATATTATTAGTGAATTTCCAAATGGAATTCGCAAATTATTGCCGATGTGTGACAATTTTGTGGTTTCACAGTTATTGCCAGATAGTGATGGTTAATATGGCAATGGCAATGGTATTTATTGGTTCATTATTATTGCGTGGATAATTTTAATGGCGGTTTTGCAGACATTTTGTAGAAATATTAAATGCACGACTATGGATTGGCATCAACTTTTTCGTGTAGTTCAAAAGGCTATTATCATTGATAAGCATAGAAAATGTTTATAAGATCAATATGGCATTGTTGTTAACGGGAAGTACAAAAGTCAATCAATAGTCTTATTTGTTTCTTTCCTTAAGCGTAGTTTATATCGGGTTTTTCAATAAGAGCGCTACAAAAGTTTTTTTTTTAAATAAAACAAAAACGGTTTTGGATTTCAATAAAACTCTTTATTCCTGTGAAAGTACGTTCGATGCCATTATGTATGGAACTCGATTTTTTTTACATGACCACCACGGGCACGCTTGCAGAAGTCCAGACGCTGAACCTAATTTTCGACGGTTTTCAAGCATAAATCGGCCGATACTGCTGCAATTTCACGTTCGATATTCGTACGAAGTTCATCAATTTTCGCTGGCTTGTTGGCATAGACCATAGACTTGACGTAGCCCCACAGGAAATAGTCTAACGGCGTCAAATCGCACGACTGAGGCGGCCAAGCGACTGGACCATTTCGTGAGATAACACGTTCTCCAAACTTGATTTCCAATAAATTGATTGTGACATTCGCTGTATGGTTTGTGGTTTGTGGCGCCGTCCTGTTGGAACCACATGTCCTCCAAGTCCATATCATCCAATTGGAGCCAAAAATATTCGGTTGTCATTGAACGGTAGCGATCCCCATTCACAGTAACGTGCCGGTCTTGATCATCACGGAAGAAGTACGGCCCAATGACGCCGCCGGCCCATAAACCACACCAAACCGTAATTTGTTCGGGATGCAATGATGACTCATGGAGTATGTGTGGATTGCTGCCTGACCAATACCCCGCATATTTTGTTTATTGACCAAGCCATTCAGCCAGAAATGAGCCTCATCGCTGAAGATGATTTTTCGATGAAAATCCGAATCATTTTCAAGTTGTTGTTGAGCCCAATTCACGAACATACGACGCTTCTGGTGGTCAAGCGGCTTCAGTTCTTGCGTCAATTTAATCTTGTAAGGATGTAGGCCAAGATCTTTTCGCAAAATTCGCCACAACGACGTCACAGAGATGCTCAACCCTCTAGATCGAAGTGTGAGAGACACATTTGGGCTTTCTGCAACTGAAGCCTCAGCGGCAGCAATATTCTCGACACTACGGGCACTTCTTTATCTCACTGGCACGGGAACAACTTGTACCGTGCCTGTGGATTCAAATTTGTCCACTAAACGCTCAATTGTTTATCTGCTAGGACGATTATGACGACCATAAATTGGACGTAGCGCTCGTAACGTTGATGCCACTTTCTCCGATTCCGAATTTTGGGTAGTAAATTTTAATGATTTCGACTCGTTGTTGGCTCGTATATCTTTTCAGCATGAAATGGCAAACGTTACTGAAGAGAAATGTCAAAAGAGCGGCAAGGAATATGGCGTCGTTTTCTATCCCTGTTGCTCTACTTTTGTAGCGTCCCTGTTGAAAAACCCTTTAGTTTCCTTAAGAAAAAAAAAAAAACATAACCAAATGTTTGCCATTATGATGGGCTTACTGTTTCATGCAAAAAAAAAATGCCCATTACTGTCTTGAAATGTCACAACAAATATTACATTAAAATTCACTACCAAGGAGCTGACAAGACCAATTTAAAAAAAATATGCACGAATTGATCGCACGAACTTGATCTTATGTATGTGGGATCACAACGTGGTTGTATCTTTCAAGTTTTCAAAAGTTAGCGGCTTCAAGGGTGAAATAAGGTAAACAAACAATTGGTATCCGAATCAAATTTCGTGGTTGAAAGGTTTGACTTAGAGGATGGCTCAAGAGTTTTGATTAGGTTCGAAATCTAGCTAATCAAAAGGTTAATTGGGGTAAAAAGAAAAAAAAAATATCCTACATTTATCGACATTGATGAACTTTCCGAACTGAAGATCAAAGACTTGATCTCTTTCTTAAACGCGACGAAATGGTTCTGAGACGAAACTCGACATTTTTCTGTCTAACTCGAGCCTTTAAATTGTTGTTCAAACGATTTTTTTTTATCAAAACGGAGCTTTTTGCACTAGGTGGGTCAGCGAGCTAGTCGGCTCGTTGGCTGCCATTTCTACCTACCTGCCTATACCTATCTACATTTATATATACAGGGTGATTTGCATAAGATGTAGGTTATAAAAACTAGAGCACGTATAGGTTGAGCCGAGACAAGACGGAGAGGAGAGGGGTATCTTTTCCCCCTTTTTGTTAGGCGGGCTAATTTTCAAAAAAAAAATGATTTTAAAAAAGTAAACGGTAAAACCCATTTTTACATTTTCTTTCCAAATCAAATTGTTTTAATTGATAGTTTTTGAGAAATTAACATTCAAACTGAAAACTTTGAAGAATTTTTGTAAGTGGTTTAGTTAAAACCGCCTACTGCGGTTATATTTGAATTTTCAATTTATTTAACACTTTAGAACTCGGAAATTTTGTAATTGAGCTACCTGGAATTTTAAGTTTTTTAAGAGCCCTTGAACATACATATAAAGTGACAGGTCGCGTCGTCTGAGAATTACAAAGTCCTGAGTCGAAAAACTTCAAATTCGTGATGCATAAGTGCAGTCGTTAATTTTTCTGAATTGATATACATGCACAGTTTTTAAATTTCTTCCCTTAGCAGTTTACCGATGAAAATGATTTTTTTTTACTAAATAAACCAAAAATTTGCAACAATTTAATTCAATTTGCTTCTCTTTAACCAATCACTTCCATATCCAAATATCAAAAGGAATATAGCCTTCGGGCTTCGGATTGAAAATAAACCCAAACTATAAGTCCTAAGAGCCCAGCACACACATGTCAAGTGCACGTCCAAAAAGTCAATCGATGGCTTTAACTTTCCATAGGGCTCGTATACACTTCTGCTATGTGACATTCGAATGATCATTAATTATTCGCTGCCATTTCTTACTCGATATACCCACCTCCCTCCCCCCCCCCACCCCCTCTCTCTCAACCTCCCATAAACATTGCCACATTGTATCTCGATAATCTAATTAATTCAGTTCTTTCTCCGGAGCTCCACAATCCACATACGAGTCTATATGTATGGCTTCTTGATGTCAACCTGGTAGTTGACAGTATTTACACCACCGCACTAAATAAGTCTTGGTTTCCCTGTTTTGTTTTTTTTTGTTTTTTCCTGTATTGAGTTAAATTAAGTGGCTGTCTTGTGTCTAGCCCTTGAGCCCCTTTGTAGGAATTATTTGGTTCCTAACTTGGAATAGAATAATCGCATCCTAATGCCTTTTCGATTTCTATTCTCGATACATAGGTATAACGCATGAATTCTGTCCTCGAGGCATACACAAAGCTTTCGCTCTTTCCCTTTTTTTTTGTTTTAATGTAAGGAAACCAAAAAAATGTTTGGTTCATCCATCCATATGCCCCGCCATAGGGCTGATTTGTATTAATTAATTCTAACTGCACACAGAAGTATAAGTATATCCAAGTGCCGCACGGTAAATAACTTCGCGCGCCATGTGGCTCCCCCTTTAAGTGCTGCTAGTGCTGCTGTGTGTATAAATGAGGTCCTTTGATATGGCGGAACTTCTGCCTTCTGTGCTGATGCAGGTTTCAGATACAAAATATTAATTTCCAAAAATTATGGAAATGTAATAAGTTAAGTGTCTCTTCATTCTATGAGTGTGGTGTGTGTGGGTGAAGCAAAAGGACTTATTTGCATAAACGTGCTCTCAAGAACACAAAGAAATTAACGGTAACTTATTGTCGGAAAGTCTCATTATATATGTAGCTACATACCAACAAGCATTGTGTGCTCTCTATGATGTCCTCAACATTTTCACATTAACGTTCTTTGTTTGCGTAATGATTTGGAAAAATGTTTTGTGTTTTTTTTTTTTTTTTCTTCAAATTCATTTGTTTGCTTAACTTTAAAACAACCCTTTAAAACAAAATGAAAAAAAATCATATCAAAGAATGGAATTGTTAAGAGACAATTTTTGTTTGTTGTTTTTACAAAACACTCAACAACAACAACTGAAGAGCTAAAGGATTGAATGGAAAAACAATGAGAGCACGTATCATTTACAAGGACAATAAATAGATATACAATACATACTTTGTTGTATTGAATAGACAAGAACAATGCCTTTAATGGCAATGAATGGAAATCCAGAATCCTCCGCATCTCGTTTTCTATTAAAAACTGTCCCAGTAAATGGGCATAAATCATAATCAAACTGACAAGAATATTAATTCAAAATTATTGGATTTGTTTTGGTTTGAAAATTGTGATATGGGATTTTCTGTATGCTTGAAATACATATTTAATAGTAACTTTAATATGAATACTGCGGTGACATAATTCGGTTTACAACGATAATACAATTATTTTTTTGGAGAGTATTCTTGAAAGGTCAAGCTTCAAAACAAAATTCTGACAGAGCTGAAGTTTGGTGGAGAGCATTAAATTTATGTTCTAAGCGAACTGGATTTCGTGAAAAGTACCTACACCCTAAATTTGGTACAGGACTTAAGTTTTTCGGAAGGGTAAAGGTCGTGAAATTATATTTTTTTAATATCTCAAAAAATATCAATTAAGCAAAAAAATGTTGAGTTCAAAAATTTAGTTTACGCAATTCTACAGAGAAAAAATAACAATATACCTATCAGTTGTGCGTTTGAAATGTATAATTTTCCACACCAAGGCTGGCTGGGGGAAAGTATTGTACCACATTTGCTCACATTTTTCTAAAATTCTATTAAGAAATTTATTAATTTGGTTCCATGACAGCTTATGGAGAGCCAAGACCAAGTGACTTTACAACTCTCAACCAGTGCTGGGGGGCATTTTCAAGGGAATTCCCTTCAGACAGTAGGGAAATTCCCTCTTTGTCCCACAAATCTTTTCTTGTTTCCCTTTTTATCTCCCACAACATAAAAGAAGATATTTTCGTTAAGTTCCAAGAAGTCTTCTATATTATTGAAGGAATCTTTTGCTATTCAGTATCATTAAAATAAAATTGTAATAACTTAAAAAACTGCTTTAAAAAGCTTCTAAACACAATTTTCATAAATTTTAGTTTTTGATAATTTTATTCTTTCTGTTTAAATAAAGACTTTGTGAGTTAACTTTGAGAGGAAATCGATTTTTTTTAATTTTGATAAAAAACGTTTAATCAAAATCATTACAGCGGTTATATTTCAATTATCTTTTTTACTGTAAAATTTGATAAACAAGAATTTCGCCAAAATTAATCGGTTTTTCCTTTCTCCCTAGTGGTCAAAATTCCCGGAAAAAGATTTTTCCCATGATCCCCCAGCACTGCTATCAACCATTCTTATGAACATTTATGTATCAGCAGGAATGGAGGGGACCTACAATTTTATGTCGAATTTCGAGTGCCTAAAGTGAGAGTCACTTTGTTATGACAAGAGATACTTTTGGAGGATTTGTCACTTAATCGCAAGAAGTAGTTGCCGGTTTTTTTTTTGTTTTACTAAAGTGGATGAGACTTGGAATGGAACCCAGACCTCCATCCAGCATGACAGACCTATATACACTAACCATTAAGTCACAGACTACTACATACTCTCAAAACTGTTTGCCCCACACACGAAAACATCAAAAAATTGTATTCGCATAAAATCGAAGCTTATTTTAGCTACTTTTATAAATCAAAAAATATTGTTTTCGTTTTGATTACTTATTGCCATTTTATTCCTCCGATTAATCCAGATTAAAAATTAAATCCAGATGTACATTAATATAAATCAAATCCCATTCCATACCTATAATATTTTAATTCACTCACTAAATTCATTATTGTTTATCCAATGTCGATAAGTTTGAATAGAATTTAAAATAGGTTTAACTCCGTAATTCTAGATTAAATCTCTTTCATAATTTAGATGGTTAGAAAGGTATTTGAGGGTTAAAGTTGTCGGTATGATATATGTTACCAACTGCGATGTCGCTTAGCTTATATAATTTTCATTCTAAATAAATTTGACATTTCACAAAAATGACATTTGGATTAAACGATTTTTAATCTGGATTAAATAATTTTACATTTACCGCCATATTATTCACTAGATACATCCAGATTAAAACTTAAATCCAGATGTATTTACATTGAATTTGTATGCTTTACATCTGGATTTAAATTTTTAATCTGGATGAATCGAGTGAATAATATGGCCGTTAGTTTGAAAATAATTTAAATCCATTAGATTTAATGCATATTTTGGAGTGATAATAAATCCGGATTTATTGGTTGATTTTTAAATTTATTGAAATGAATAATATGGCGGTTATTGAACTGTATTATATACCTAGAAACTTTCTAGAAGGTCTCCTGTGAGCAGTTAAAATTCACTCGGATGTTAATTCAACGAGTGAACGATATGGTTTGGATTTAATGTTGGGATTTTAATTAATTTAAAACTGGATTTAGTTTTTAATCTGGATTAATCGATTTGGATTTAATGTTGGGATTTTAATTAATTTAAAACTGGATTTAGTTTTTAATCTGGATTAATCGAGTGAGTTAAAACCTGCTTATTCCACATTGATTTTTAACATTACAAATTATCTCAAATCATTTTTCTCCGAAAATGCACTGGAAATAAGTTAAAACTATACAATGCAGGACTGGATCGCACGAACTTACTCTTGTGGTTCAAAACTGTAATGTGGCTGGTAATTGCAAATTAATAGTTAAGGGTTAATAAGTTACAGAGAAAGTGTGAAAAAAGTAGTCATGAGTAGATACTGAAAGAATGGGTTTGTTTTGTGATTTTTATATCATTAATAAAATTAAATTAAATCTAGTTACAAAATACAGAAGTACTAGGCTGCGAAATCGTGAAACAATCAATTAAGCCAAGATATACGGCAGTATTACAAAAATAATGCAATTTTTCGTTCAGTAAAACTACGACATTATTTCCGTTAGTTTTAGGCAAAAAAAACACCTTAAACTCAGTTTTATTTTGATAACCTTAAACATAACATAATGAGTACAAAGTTTTATCAAAATCGGTAGACCCGTTTTTGAGAAAATTTGAAGAAAATCAAAATCATTTTAGCTACATATATGGCAGCTACCCGTTGTAGAAGAGATTGTATTGTATACATTGTACGTATACAAATGCTTTGAAAAACATTTTAAGCAAATTAGATCACCCATTTAGGGCCTAGCTCTATGTGCAGTGGACGTTAAGACACCGATGCACACTCAGATAGTATACCGAAAATTTCTTTTCAGGGCTTTTCCCATCATCGTAGTGTTAAGTTTGATTTAATGCTCTATTTTTTTTCTGCACAAAACCAATACCTTACAAATGCCTTGAAAACATTGGTAAGTTACCCTCCATTTACTGAATGTTTCTTAAGATTCTTTAAGGCGCAGTTTTTCAGCAGTGAGTTAAGCTTACGCTAGAAGTAAATTATCCCATCACACTTAACTGACGAAGTAGTTTTTCGGTAGAGAATGAATGCGGAGCGACAAACAAACAAACAAACTCGGTGGATAAGACATCAAAAGCATCTGTTCAATTAATCCTGAGTTAACTCAGCAAATTGATGAGTTAACTCGGGTTCAACTTTAATCTCGCAGTTTAAACTTCGACCTAAGTGGTTCACACAATTTATGTAAATTTAAGCTGTTTCCCTTTTATTTATAACTTCTTACAACAATTATCATAATTATTATGAAAAATCCTAGTAAAACAAAGAAAATCAGAAACACAAACTAAGCCATCTTTTTAAGTATAGAAGCTGTCAAATGGGCTCCATTAAATTATAAAATAAAACCATATGAATTACTATTTAAAATGTGAAAAAAATAACTTCTGTTGAAATATCATTCATTTTGTATGCCCTCGATGACTGCGTGAAAAATAACGTCCATTCTGATCCCAACACAAACTTATTCCCATCACTCTTCTGTTCCTCCGTTTAATTTATTTGAAAAAAAAAACAATCCAAAAAATTCCCGTTTAATGTAATGGAAAATTAAATTTCACTCGTCGTCGCATATATTAAAATTTTGATTTTAAAATTCTGGAAAAACGATTAAAATTTCGATTAATTTATTTTAAGCTTTTTCGCCAACAAATAAAAATGAAATAAACACAAACATAATAACGAAATCGAAAAGGAACAAGAAATACAATTTGTATTTTTTATTTTATTTTTTTAAATGAAGTAATACCAAAGTTGAAAGGAATTCATCATTCCAAAAACTTCAATATAACCAGAACAATGCTCACACAGAATGAGAAGAGAAGAGAGACAAAAAAATAAATAATAATAATAACAATAAATTTCCATAGACTCCTACAGGGGCTGGCGATTATATTTCAACTGTTCAGGATGCTTCACATCGTCCAATACCAAAAAACAATCCCGATTTAGTTGGATAGGATAAATGGCGCCCAACATGAGCCTATATAGTATTTATTTATGTTGAGTAAAACGAAAAATCGGTATGGTGTATTTTGCGGCGATTATGGGAAGTGTATACCAACTCCTTCTATTGTCTGCAGCGTATCTATGTGCGGGTGCGTTTTGTTGTTTTCAGTCTTCTTAATCCGACTTAAAGCAGAAAAACTCGCAGCAGATTCCATTTCGAATAATGATGGACATTTCCATAGCATCCCTTTTCAGGAATTTCTGTCCATCCATCGATCCTCTCAGCACTATGAGTGAGTGCAAAATAAGAGAAAATATAAATCCAACTGTGATGCGGGTTCACTAAATACTTTTCCATTTACTTTTTTACTGTTGTTGAGGCTCTGAGCGTCCCTTACTCACTTTTCATCTCTGGTTTTATTTATTTTTATTCCAGGATAATCTGCTGTGTCCTGTCCGAAGCTAGGATCTCCTTATCGTCGTAATAATATCGACGCAGCAGTCAACAAGCAAGCTGTCATCGTTGTCATCGTCGTCGGAGTTGGAGTCGTAGTCGTTATAGCTGTTGTCCTTGTCAAGTTGTCAAGCCGAGGAACATTTAATCCTTAAACCAGCAACCCTATACTAACCGCATAAAGATATCATCGTATCGTGTAGTATATCACATCGCATCGGCAGCAAATCGATTGCGCTAGTGGAATTTCAATAAGGAGCAGCGGATAAATCGTCTGTAAATTCGTTCACTCCATATATCCTTGCATTGGCTATAACATTTTTTTCACAATCCTGCCAATATGAAGATGTCAAAGCTATCGAACCAGACCAACTCACAGGATCCGCAGGCGGTTAATTCACGGGTGTTCGTTGGCAACTTGAATACGTTTCAGTGCTCAAAAACGGATGTGGAACGTATGTTCCAGATATATGGCCGATTGGCAGGTATGTAGGTTGCCATAATCCGAAATCCTTTTTGTCGTTATCATTTTACCTGATTTTGGTCCTTAAATGCGATTAAAACATATTTCCTTTGAATTTTGTTGTTGACCCATTTGACTTTATATGTATTTAAAGTGGTTCTTATGTGCAATTGCAGGAATCTCGATGCACAAGGGATATGCATTCGTACAATTTACAAATCCATTCGATGCGCGCAATGCCTGCCATGGAGAGGATGGACGGACAGTCCTTAGCCAAACTTTGGGTAAGTCGCGCGTATGGCTGAATTATACTATTTTTTTTGTTTGTTTTTTTTTTTCTTTTTTTCAGGGTTTTAAGTTAAATTGGGGATTTTTTATTGGATCACTGCATTTGTAGTTTGAAAATTCTTTGACGTTTCGTGTTAGTAGCAAGTAATACTTTAAAACATATCCATATACACTACAGTGGTCCTGCTTTTTTTTTTTTTTGCATGAAACATTCGTATTCCTCGACGAAGAGCGATAATTTTCACTTTTCCACTTCCGGAGTATTGGCCGAGAACACTAGACATTATTTGAGTGTATATACATGCCAAGCAAGCGAGTCAGCGAACCTCCCCGGATGTGGGGGGAGAGGGCGATGTAGGGTGTTTGATTTTAACAAGGGGTCGGTCGATGTAGATGTACTTTGGTTTTAGCTTCAACTTAATACATATTGGCGCAATGTTCTTATATTCCTCCTCATACCTTCCAACGAAAAAGTGTAGATATACAGGGAATTCCGTTTAGTGCATTGCACTTGGGTGAATTTATTGCCTGTCGAACTTCTGTCTGTTTTTATTTCGACTAATTTCGAGAAGCGATAAATCTATTGCCATTTGGCTTTTGTCTCCTTAGGGGCAGCAGGCGGTGCGATGGTGAGGGTGACAGAAGACTATACCTAAGGTTTTTACCACAGGCTGATGGGAATATGGTCTTAACCGGGGTTTGATGTAGTTTTTAAACATTTAATAGACAACAAAAATAAAGTTCTATAGCCTCCATAACATTAGATTTAATGAATTAAACCTGCTGTGGCGAACACACAAATTTACTCTGCATTACTTTTTTTGGAGTCAAAGTAGAAGAAAGTGTGAAAAAAGTCAAAAGTATCTACCGAAAAAATATGCACGACTGGGTCGCACGAACTTGCTCTTATGTGCGATCACATTGTGGTTCTATATAGTCTGTAATAAAATAGCTATTGCAGTCTATATTTTATTCATTTGCCAAAACTTAGTTTAGTTGCAGGTGGTATTATGTAAATACACAAAAATTAACAATATAGGCCACTGTTGCACATATGCAATATGCATGAAAGGAAATTATATTATTTAAACTGGTAAATTGTTTTAAATCAATAAAATTAGAAAGAAATTGATTAAAATACTTTGAATCTTCTTTACCCAACCCGCCACCATCTACACCATCTGATTTCTTATGTAAATCTTAATTTATGAAAAAAAATCATTGAAAATCGTAGGAGCGGTTTTAAAAATAGTTAATTTTTTATATATAAAATTTGGTTAAAATTTTTGAGAAAAAAAATTGGTACGCCAATTTTAAGTATATATTAATGTGGAGTTAAAAATTGAACTTCAGAAAAAAATCTGCCACCCGTTTTCGAAATATCAAATTTTAAAATAATAATTTCGATTTTTTTTTTTTAATCCAAAAATCATTTTTTAGAAAATTTTGATACGCACTTTTATTACAAGCTCCTGCATAAAAAATCTAGTTTTTTTGGTTGATCAAATATTGAGATAGTCGAAAATCAAAGAAACCGTTCTATGATAGGTTCTGTTAATAAACGTAAAATATAAAATTTAAACATTTTAAATGGTAGATCGTACTAATTTCAACACCCAAAAAAAATTTATCAAAATCGTAGGAGTCGTTTTTGAGAAAAAATATTTTTCTTAACGGTTTTTAAACATTTGTATGGGAGGCACCGTTTTTTTTTTGGGTATTAAAATAAGTTTTGGCAAAAATCTTCTAAATAAAGTTAAGAAACTGATTTTTGCCAAGTTTAATAAAAATCGAGAGAGTCGTTTTTGAAATATTGAGATTTAAAAAAAAATATTTCAAACTTTTTTTTATAATCCAAAAACATATTCTTGAAAATTTTGGTACACAATATTATTAAGAATGTGTCAATGATTCTTCATAAAAAAAATTGATTTGAATCAGTTGTACCGTTTTCGAGAAAAATGAAAATCAAAAATATGGTTCTTTGGGAGGTACCATTAATAACCATTTTTCGGAACCATTTTTTTTATAAAACGCTAACTTATAACTATTTAAATTTATTGAGTTTTTAAAAAAAATTCTGTGGAGCCAATTTTGAGAAAAATTAGTTTTTACTTTTTGGCCAAGAAATTTTGTGTATGACAGCTACTGTTAATTTTTGTCCTTTAAAAAAAAGAGAAAAAAAAACAGGTGGGGGAGTGTCCAAAAAACCAAGTACCAAGTTTAAAAAAAATCGACCAATCCGTATAGGCTGTAGTCGAACAGAAAGACAGACAGACGAACGTTTTTGCGAGACCCCCATTTTTCGTCTTATCTATCATCGTAATGTAAAGTTTGATCAAAATCTCGAGTTCAAATTTTTTGTACAAATTCATAATTTTCCATATAGTACCTATATTCGCAAGTAAAAATGGATTTTGTGACAAATTTTTATACATAAAAACACTTTCCACAAAAAATGTTAAAATAATTTTGTTACTGGCTTACTCAGGGTCTATACCCCCCCCCCCCCCCCGTTTAGCCAGGAGGGGCAATTTTAAAAATATCCGGAGTGGCAAAGTACTAGATTAATCCTATTCTACCCTTTTTTTTCATTCATGATGACTCCTGTAAATTGACCTGCCAATTGCGAGCGACCTGCTGGTGTCGGCTGGCCCGGCAGCGCGTCGATGGGTCTTACCTGTTGGGGACAAGATAACAAAACCGCAATTTTTTAAAGGGAAAATAGGAGGTCCTTAGTCGAACAATTTGTTTGAGAATCCACTGACGTCTTCGAGAAAAAAGGCAGAATAAGATTAATCCAGTACTTTTTTTTTACTTTATTGTATGTTCATAAGACTCTCGATATTTAAAAAAGTAATAAAAAAAAAGATTAATAACTCATAATTTAACTGACCAAAAGTCAAGTCACGTAAGAACGAAAAAAAGTGTTTTTCGTTATTTTAAATTTTCTCAAAAAATACAAGACATTTGAGCATCCGGTTTACTATTTTTGACTAAAAATTAATACGAGCATTGAATTTTACAAATAAAAATAGTTCTTAATTACGTAAAATTTTGAAAAAAAAAAAATTAGTTCGAAATTTTTTTTAAAATGTTGGGTTTGAAAATTAATTTTTCAAAAATTATTCACTTAATCAACTGTATTTAAAAAGAAAACAAAAAGAAGAGATATCTGGCCTTATAAAAAAGTATGATATGAAATTTTAGGTGTTGCTGTTGTTTTTTTTTTAATAATTTTCGTTCTGTTCTTAGTCATTAGATATTTTAGAAAATTACCCTTCCCGGATAAACGGGGGGAAGAGGCACCCTCTATTACGATTTTTTTCTCGGCTCAACCCATCCTAAATGCTTTAGCTTTTTATCACACTTTATGCGAATCACCCTGATGTGTATCTTCAATTTAAAAGCATTAAAGTTTAAGTAAGCTTAAAACAGAACTGCCTGCTTAAAACAATCACAACATTCATTTAAAAACAAAAGCATATTGAAAAGAAAATAAAACAAAAAGAGTATAGACATAAACTTTCGCAACAAGGCTTTTCAAAAATAAATTGAGTTCTTTTCCATCATCACTATTTATGAAACAATAACGAAAAAGCTATTATCTATAAGTATAGATACACACCCGTTCAAGGATGACGTCCATTCAACACCCTCAAAATTACTGATCCTGAGTGTTGTATTCATCAAGCCCATTATCCACTTTTCGTTTTTTTGGCTTAAAGCCACCAATTTATCAGACTTTCAGTCTTTTTCCCTTCTCCCCACTTCCCACTCTCTGCAAACCCAAACCACTTTCATTCCATATAACTTGGCTATATATATCCTTTCAACCCACTTTATTCATCCGCGTCCATCTTCATAAACATTAAACCAAGTTAAAAAAAAAAAGAAAAATTATAATATTATATAGTCCTTCCACTCAGATTTTAACGAAACAATACCAGAACCAAACCACTATACCAACCAACCATCGCATCATCAAAAACAAGGAATTAAGTCACTTAGCCGAGTTGAAATGGGGAAAACGAAAAATGAAAACAAAACAGAAAGAAAACAAAAAAACTTTTCATAATTAAGATGAAGCCTCCGAATCCGAACATCAGCTCTTTGTTGTCGGAAAATGTGCAAGGAAGTTGCTACAAAACTTCAGAAAGCAACATCTTCCATACCAGCACAGTTCTTATTCCGAAAGTCTGTAAAGCAGAGTTCATTTCGAACACAAATTATAGTCTAGAAAGTAGGGTTGCTCATGCTCATGCTCATTTCATGAGAATTCTATGAATCAGAAGTCCAAGCTAGGTATATCTAATTCTTTCAACTCCGACGATTTATTTTTGATTTTTTAGAAAACTTAGCTTAAGTCAATAAATTGAATCTTTTCTGTTGCGTTATTCTTAAAGAACAACCCCCAATTCGCTTTTCCCGCCGAAGAATCTATTTGAAAAACTATACTCTGCTGTGTCTTGGCCTCTAGAAGCAATTTTCTCTCCTTATTCAACAAAGCCGAAAATAATTGGTAGAATATTACCCAAAACCCAAATTACAACGCTACCTGCCAGACTATATATAGAAACGAAGGGGTTAATGTATTTGCTAAAAATACAAAACCGTCACATTTTTGATTCTTTTAAAGAAATGAGTTAATGTGATGTTTATGCCAGCTTAATCATCGTTCAACAGTTGTTGGCAACAAACAAATGAATGACAATGTCAATGGTGGCGCATTGTCAAAACTTTTGTTTGACAAAATCTTCCTTAGCCGCCGCATTACCACTTTTTTCCCTCTGTCTCTTCGGCAAATTACATATATACATAAAGAAATTGCTCCTCCGCTAAAGGGTAGATATACCGGGAAATTTATTATCTCCTGTGTTGGCAGGACGACGACAATACTTAATATTTATTTTTAATTAAATGCACATTTTTGGGATTTTCTGGTGCGGTTAGATTGCCAAGCTTATAATCCTTTATACTGCTCGATTTCTGGCTGGCTGGCTGATGGGCGGACGGTGGCAGACGGCGCGCGGTGGATGCATAATAAACTTCACTCACATGCATTGTCAATCTATCTTTCTATAGGGGATGTTATGTTCAAGCCATTTTATTCCTTTTCGAATGTCTCATCTCCCGTTCCACATCTACATACAGTAACACATAAAGTGCTGCGCTTATTTGTTTGTATAATGCCAAAAGGAAATTTCATTAGAGACTCTAAGTGCATTAAGATGTTTTCTGTAAAAGCGCAAAACTGTTCTCAGTTTAAAATTTGAATAAATCTCATGTAACAAAAAATAAAATAAAATAAACCAAAAACATTTGAAAGCGGGGTCGGGTTATATGGCTAGATGATGATGACACATACACTTAATTCGTGTGCATTCAGGAGCGAATTTGTCTTAAAGCATTTAAGGCGCATTTTTTGTGACTATCTGTTGTCTAAGTATTCTATTAATAAATGGCGAGCAACTTTTCGAGACTAAAGGGTGTGTTTTTTAGACGTGTGGTTTTTAATCTGGCAATACTTTTTTCGGAGTTGGTCTTTTTGACAGCTGTCACTTGATTTATACTCAATTTGGTTTGCCATTTCATAATGGTAAATAGACTTATTCCTGAACAACGTTTGCAATTTGCGCCAATTTATTACCAAAATAATGGTTCGGTTCGCGTGATTTTGACAAGAAAATTTTGTTTAGCGATGAAGCTCATTTTTGGTTGAATCTGTACGTTAATAAGAAAAATTGTCGTATTTGGAGTGATCATAATCCACAAGTCATTGTTGAGACTCCGCGCCGTTACATCCTCAAAAAGTCACTGTTTGGTGTGCTCTATGGGCAGAGGGAATCATTGGTTCAAACTTTTTTCAAAAATAATGCCGGCCATAATGTTACAGTCAATGGGGAACGCTATAGAGCCATGATTAATGACTTGTTCGTGCCTGAATTGGAAGATGTTGATGTGGAAGAGCTTTGGTTCCAACAAGCGGGCGCTACATGCCATACAGTCAAGGAAACAATTAATTTATTGAAGGAAACTTTTGGTAAGCGCATTATCTCGCGTCGTGAGCCTGTGGCGTGGCCTTCAAGATCGTGCGATTTAACACCGCTGCGCTGGTAGGGTTATGTGAAGTCGCTTGTCTACGAGACGATTGAAGCCTTAGAATAGAATATTCGGCGCGTTATTGCTGACATAAGGCTCCAATTGCTGCAAAAAGTGGTCGAAAATTGGGCCTCTCAGCTGGAATTTATTCGAGCCAGCCGCGGCGGCCATTTGCCCGAAGTAATTTTTAAAACATAATGGCAAACCTTTATCTTTATAATAAAGGCCATAACATTAAATTATATGCGTTTTATTTCTTCTTGAAAACCACACGGCTAAACAAAAAAACACTCAAGAATACTTGTAATGTTGCTACATTTTGATGAAGTGTCACCGTGTTTTTCAATTATATAAACTGGAAAGATATCATAAAGCAAAAACCTATATTTTTTATTAATATAGTAGAAGTTATCAAGCGGACAAGTTAAAATGCTATTTTTTTTTATCAATAGGGCTGAAAGTTATCACAGGAATAAGTGTACGAAAAGGTATGTAAAAGGTGTCTAAGAATATAGATTTATGCTTCGGGCAATTTTGAGAAACATCCCTTCAACCAATTGAAAATTCCCTTTTTATTTCCCTCGAAAAAATAAAAATACTTTCATTTAGTACGATGTATGTTATTAAAGTTATTTTTCTAAAAAAAATTGAAGCAAATGTTATTCAATAAAATAAACAACTAAACATACATTTAAATTGAATTCCAGAAGTCAAGTTTTACTGAAACTTTTGCTCATTAAATATTACAAAAAGTCTTTAAAATAAATTCAAATCTTTATAATTAAGTCTTTCATTAGAACATTTTAGACTAAAATATAAATACAAATACATTTATGTCTACAAAAATACATTTACCTTACAAAAATGTTGTCATGGATACGAAGTTTAACTTCAACTTATCAAATATTCTTATGTAAGTAATTTTTAAAGAAATGTGTCTGCCATTCCTTGTTCCTTATTTCGATTTTTTTCGAATGTTTCTAGAAGAATCGATTAGAGTTTTTGTGGGAATCCATTTTTGGTTAAAATTTGCCAAACCAGAAACTATAGGAAAACTTTGTCCCTTTTGGGGTCGAAATTCTAAAGAAACGGAATTTTTACCACGATCTCCCAGCACTGATACAGAGAGCCCTATTTATAACTTGCCTCCAGATCAACCCTTAATGTGAGGCCCATTCGGGGTTTGCTGTTAAATATACGTATTCTTAGGGTTTTTTGAAACATTTGATTACTGTCATCTAATAAAAAAAAATATATAAAAAACAAAACGCTCTATCGTATTTGAAATTGCCGAATATGGGCCTTTAAAATTTAAATCCACATTTAACGCCCCTGTGTTCATTGAATGCAATTCCATTCATGTGCGGTTGTCTGGTTTTGTTGACAGACAAATTGTTTGTGGTGCATGTAAGGCCAAAATGAGGCGAGTTAGGGGATGGCCAGGGCAGGACAGGGCGTATATATAGATAGTCACATCAGTAGAATAAAATACAAATTAATTTTTTTTTTGTCCAAAATTAGATGGGAATACAATTTGAGGGTAAATATACATTCAGATATTTGTGTGTGGCACTCAATGGAAATAAAGACTTTCTATACCTATACATATATGCATTTGATCGGATCGGTCTTCTTGCTCTCTTTCTCTCTCTCTTAGATTTTGTTTTATTTTATGCAATTTGAAATTGGCTGCAGTTTTGATTTCCATCATTTAATTTACTCGTTTGCCATCTGACCAATTGTTAGCGTATATATGCCAAGCCACGCCACATTAGTACAGTGGTCCAATTTGTATGAAAAAGTGAACAGATAATAATTGAACTAGGTATTTTAAATCAACGAGATAGTTAAGGAAAAAGTATGAAAAAGCTAAAAGTATCTAAAAAAAAAAAACAAAAACCTTGAGAAAGTTTTAAGCTAAAAATGAAGAACTTCGCGAGCCGTCTAAAATTTGAATTTAATCCAAAAAAAAAATACACAAATCCTTTTGTATAGATATACATATGTATGTAAAGGGTTTTCCAATAGGGGCTTCCGAACTTTGATAGTTGATAGCGGTCATTTTGTTGAAGCTACATCTGCCAAATTGGCTGTCATTTATTCAGTTTGTTTTACCAAATCATAAAGCGTTTAACCACAAGTGCAAATGATAAAATTGTTTTATCAAAATGGGTGTTCTGTTCGGGTAACGTTCCGAGCACTTCGCCCATTTACGGTCATCTTCAGCGATGAGGCCCATTTCTAGATGAGTGCGGGTACGGCAACAAACAATATTGTCGAAATTGGGACAATACCAAACCACATGAGATCCAGGAGCGTTCAAAATGCATCCCGAAAAAGTCACTGTTTGGTGTGGATTTTCGGCTGGCGGCGTCATCGGTCCATATTTCTTTGAGAACGACGTTGGCCAGGCCATCACAGTCAACGGCGAGTGCTATAGGTCGATGATTATCAACTTCTTTTGTCCTGAATTGGATGATATGGACACCAACGACATGTGGTTTCAACAAGATGCCGCGGCGCTATACGTGCCACACAGCTCACGCTAAATTGGAAATTCTGCACGAGTGATTCGAGGAGCGTATGGTCATTTGGCCATCTCACGTGGAGGTGATGTGAACTGGCCACCGACTCACCGAGATCGTGCGATTTGACCACGTTAGACTTTTTCTTGTTGGGTTTTCTGAAAGCGAGCATAACCCATGCCATTTGTTCAAATTCAACCTGATTTATGCGCCAGAGTCATAGAAAATTGGACATTGCGGATGCGCGCCACCCAGAGAAGTCGTAGCGGACATCTGAACGATGTTATATTGCATACATAATCCCATCGATAGGCCTTTAAACCGAATAAAAAATGTCACACACGCACTTTGTTTTATTTAAATTTAAAGATAGGAAGCGCTTAATGAAAGACGTGTTATAATGCGAAGTAAGGAAATCCGATTAGTGGTGCCGCCGCAAACGATATTTATAAATCTAAAGATGCAGGAATAAGAACCTTATTAGTTATTAGGAGCTTATTTGGTGCTGCAATATTAATTAAAGTGCTCAACGTTTTGACCCAAAAATGCCCCTCAACATTTATCCAAAAAATTCTAGAAGTTTCAAAAATGAATGCACAATGAAAAGAATGATACGGAATCAAAGGCCTAGCCTAGACCTCTTCAAAAAGGTGCAAATCAATTTTTAATTCCCACTCTTTCATGTCGAAAGAGGCTTGTGGAACTTAATTGGATCTTGTGGAACTTGTGACGGCGCTAACTTAACATCAATTTTGAGGGGGAGGAGAATTAAGTGCTCTGCCAAAATTTGATCACTAAATTAGCACCTAATTATGTTCCAAATCCTGCATCTTTAAATTTTTGAATTTCGTTGCTGGGGGTGGTAACAGCTTAACCGATTTCGATCAAAATTTGTATACAGGATGTTCTTTTAAATCAAAATAATTTAACTTTTGAAATAGAAAGTCCTTCAGTAAGATCGAAATATAAACACATTTTTGTGCTCCCTTACCACTGTGCGCCTACTGAACGGCTCGTTGCCTGTTTATGTGGTTGGCTGAATACGTTCCATTCACGCCACGTCACGCTTTTGGCATGCCAAATGGAAATAGCTTTCAAATATTTTACAATTTGTTATGCCCTCGATGATAGTCAATTAACATATATGAATGTATATTGTATATCCCTCATGAGATTGAGTGTGGACCGTTTTTTTTTTTTTTTTCTTTATAATAATTGTGTTGATGTTTTGATGATGTTGATGATGATGATTTGTCTTTTGATGAAACACTTGTGTTCTTGTTAAGAGTTTAAAAGGAATTTATTTGACATTTTTGAGAAAACGGCGAAAAGGTGACGACCAATGCAACGACTTGAAAAGAATTTTGCAATGAGAAATTTTGTTTCTATAAGAATATCGAAGGTCGCCTTTTGTAACTGTTGTTTATGGATATTTTCGAAAAGAATGCGGCATTGAACTAATATTTATATTTATTTTATTTTTACTCAATGTTTTAATAACAATTATATGTGTAAGAAGAATTTTGGAAATATTTCTCAAATACAAACAAAATATTTCTTTTTTTTTTAGATGTCAATATGGTGGCTGAACCAAAACCACACCAAGTTGGACGTAAGCGACAGAACATAACCAAAACCGGAAATGACTGGTAAGTTGACGTTCTTGAATTTTGATTGATTGTTTCGTGGGCGGCAGTGCGGTTGGGGTTTGTCATCTCTTAATCGTGCATTCACTCAAAATAATTCAATTTTCTCAAACATTATTCTAATTTTGGATCTTACATATTTGTCCACGTCCGTCACGTTAAAGTTCCAATTAAATATACCAACATTATGAGAGGCAAATCCATTTATAAATTTGCTGAATAACCTTGATACGGTGTCAGTTAGCATTACAACGCTAAATGGTCATTAAAGAATAAAGTAAAAAATGATTGATGGCTATTGCCTCATATGCAAAAAAAATGTGTAGGTATAAAGGAAACCCTTAATCAAATTGGACATTGGTAAATGGTTGAAGCAGAGGGTATCGAAACAGGGAAGGTCATTTTTATTCAGCTGTGGTATAGCTCCTTTCCTTTCACGACAAACTTCTCTGATGGTTTTCTTTCAACTATCCCAAATTTCCATACTTTTTGGATTCTGTTTTTTTGGGGAGTGGTATTTGAAATGTCCTTTATATAAAGAAAGCGGGGCAGTGGTGTATAATTATGACCGAGACGACATGCAACCGCGCTTATAGTATGAGTGACAACCTTGCATGTGATGTTCCATTTAGTCGCTACAAAATGTGTTGCATGACACAAATGGGTGCTGTTGTAGAATTTTAAGAACGGTGTGTGATATGCGTGTGGAGGTGTGTTGGAGTAAAAGTAGTTTGTTAAATGGATAATTATTTGCTTTTAACATGACTTTGGTGTTAGTTCTAATTAAGATTTTAAATGTTTTGTTATTCTTCAGTACTTTTTTTTGTTTTTATTAAAAGCTACCTGAATTATTTTGCAAATTATATATTATTAACCTTGAGGCAAAATTCTTATATATAACTAAGAGAAGAATTTTTTTGGTATTATAAAGCTAACCCCTTCTAGAAAACGAAACTTAAGCCAAACCACACATGTCTCATGTGGTGCCTTGTAGAGTTGTCACTGGGCACACTAATGAACCGTGATCTGTTGTATTGCTTAAGCTATTCAATTAGTATCTTTCCGAGAGTACTGCCTACTCTTTCCCGTACACAAACAAATTCAATAAGACAGATTCCGACACAACACATCACTCCACAACATATCATACAAGACAAATGTGGTTCCGGTTTAACTCATCTATCGTGTCTCAAATTGTAACTATTCAAACTTTGAAAAACCTTCTATAAGACTCCTATAACACTCCTCATTACTCTTCTTTATGTTAGTTTATGTCTCGCTTATATTAAAACTCTTGCAATAGAAAGACGGGATATTTTTTAAGCAATCGTTTTGGTGTTTTTTTCTCTATAAATTTTCATACAAAGTTAAAAGGTTCTTGACCGCGGACTAAATCAAAGCCTTTATATTCCGTAGTAAATATAATGAATGGTATATATTTTTAGATTCTTCCTTATCTAATATAATTACGAAAAAGTCCTTCATGCCTTAAGAAGACTTTTTTTTAATTTCATTACTATAAAAAGTACTCTAAGCCCTTGAATTCAATTTTCCCTTACATTGCAGACATTTCAAATACTCCAAACTATCAACATCGCATTCTGTCCTGCAATTGTTTTATTTACATTCCATTTAACATTTATTTTATATTCCCTTCACAAATAACACCAATTCATCACTTAACTGTCCTACCCAACGACGACAACGAGCGGCACTTTACAGTAAAAAAAAAATAAAACAAATAGAAATAAAATCAACCGACCACACCGCGCACCGCCGGCCGCCGGCGTTGCCAATACCCAATTGTATATATATAGGTAAATCTAGATCTATACTTATAACGCCCTGGGGTTGACAATAGTTCCTTAATGCTATCCCCCTTCTTCTTTTTTTACACCTTTTCATACAAAACACTTCATTCACAGTCCCACACATTTTCTATATAGTATAAACAATTTTCGAAAAAGGCCCACACCGGGCGCCACTCGTAATGTTTCGCTAAAATCAACAGCAGAGTGAACATTTTTGCTGAATAAAATGAATGCAAGCGACCGGAAATAAATTGTAACTTTTCTCCACTGCGTTCTGGTTTTTCAACAGTTCGGAGGAAAGTCACAACCACACACACACATACACACAAACAAATACAAAAAACCTTGAAGGGAACATTTTTTCAAGTGGAAAATTCGTTGGTAAACACCGTACCAACCCTCTCCAAATGCGCGCCTGCTCGCCTTCATGCCACAATTCACTTCACTTCACAGGGAGTTGAAAAAGTTTGTGTGTGACCGACACATTTTACCGCACTGAATTTGTCCAGTTGTCATCTCTGAAACTGAATCAACCTTCCGGAACTCCTATATTCTGTTCCTCGCAGTGCCACGATGAGTGTAGTGCTGACCCAATATTCTGCAGGACATGACGAAGGACGTAGTCATTCTCTGTTTATCCCGCATCTGTGTGACAGGCACTACGTATACTGTCTGAAGTTTTATTTATAAATTGTTTAAGGTTAAACTGACTTCACTTTACACCCTTGCCCAGGCTTGCGCTTCAGCAATTCGAAACCAGGCCACACCAAAAAGTCAAACACTCAACGACGACGGACGGTCTGAAGTGATTTCTGAAGGTGTGGCGAGTTCGGTCGAGCCACTAACTACCAGCTTGCGGGCGACCTCGGTAATTTATATAAATCTGTGAGGATTTTAAGTTATGGTGAAGAGTTTGCAAACCCCCACCGCACCGCACCGTCAGCAAACCCAAAATTAATCGAGGGTGAGAAGGGTTGGGTTGAGTTGGGTTGTAGTATAATTCTAAATCAAATATTGACAGGAACTTTTGTGTTTCTTCTTGATGTCTTTTGGGGGTGTGACCCACGAGCAACGACGCACGAATCTTTTAAATTGAATTAGTTGAATAAGAAATTTCCGACAAACCTTTTAATTTGTTGTTTTTTTTTTTGTTATTTCCAGGGATTACTACTACGACAGGTATGCAGTAAACCTTCAGTGTTGTTTTGTTTTTTGAATCTTGCTCTATCATAATTTTGTGTCCCCTTTTTGTAGCTACTATTCATCGACCCTATTCCGGGCAGCTGGTGCTCGTCCCAAGAAGCGTAAACGGTTAATGACACCACAAGCCCGAATGTTGACCGATTCGGTAAATAATGGGACTCTGAATGCGGCTGTCGTAGCCGCAGCCGCCCAACAACAACAACAGCAGCAACAACAACAGCAGCATCAGCAGCATGCTGCTGCCGCTGCCATGGCAGCTATGGCCAATCTACTCCCTCAGCAACAACAGCTAATCTTGCATCAGCAAAGTTTACTATCGAACGGAGCCGCTGCTGCTGCTGTGGCTGCAGCAGCTGCTAATGGAATGGTTAATGGGGTGGGTGGTGCCGGGTCTGGGACAACACCCCATCACAGTTTGAATGCGTTTTTGCAACAACAACAGCAGCAGCAGCATCAACACCAACAACAACAGCATCAGTTTGCAGGACTCCATTTGAAACCAACCTCACCCACAATCAATGCGCCTCCATCGGCAGTCCTCTCTACAGTAGTGCCATCCTCATCGTCGTGCATCACAAACAATAATCCGATGACGACAACGGCCGCATCGATGGCGAATCGTGAACCAATGTCAACATTGTGTGTAAACAGTTCGTCACTGATTCAGCAGCAGACGAACCATAAACAGCAACAACAACAACAACACCAACAGCAGCAGCAGCAAAAGCAATTGTTCCAACAACAATTGCTGCAGCAGGTTAATGCACAACAGCAGCAGCAGCAGAATCAGCAACAACAACAACAACAGCAGCAAACACAGTGGGGCCCATTCAAATTGTACAGTAAGTTATATTTTCTTTAATATTGATTTAAGCTGTAATAGCTATAAATGACTACATCAACCTGCAAAGTTAAACTGAAAATTGGTTGATTCTTGGATTTCCTCCAGTTTCCAGCTGCCCTAAAAATTTGACACAAAAATCTATCAGAAATTGGATCAACTTCAAATAATTAAGAAGAAAAAACGCTATTCTAGCTTTATTGAAAAGTCTTTGAGAAATCTTAACCAAAAAACTAACTTATTAACGCTAAGCTCATCTCATCAATATTTTTGTTTAGTAGGTAAAGATCGGCAGGGAAAATTTATCGTTATTTGTGTTTATGTTTTGCCTCGACATAGATTAATATAAGACAGTCCTTGATTACGCATAACAAAATACGACTACTCTCAATTATAAAAATAAATATTAATGGGCTAAGGTGGCTTCCTTGTGGGACACCAATTGAAATTGTGACGATTAGGGTCTGAATTCATAAACAATACTTTTTATTGACGATCACTCAAGTAAGAACAAATCAATGCTTAATGGAAGGTTTATGATCAAGACCTCGAAATATTTCCATACAAAGTAATTTTTCGATTTTTCTGAATTTCTGGCCAAAACCCTACAGAAGGTTTTGGATGGCGATATTTCCATATTCGAGCCTCGAAATCGGTTGCAGTTTTCAAAATTGTTCATTATGTTTTCAAGACCTTTCTGTAACTGAAACACACAAATATTCTCCCGAGTTTGATTCTCGAAATATTCGCATCCAAAGTGAAGTTAGTGTTCTTAGACCCAACTCTAAAAAAGTTTAGATGACAATTAAGCCTCGTAAGATGTTACAGTTTGCACTGCCTAAAAGAAAATTAAAAGTCCTTTCAGCATACCGATTATAAAGGGTGTTTTTTTTAGACGTGTGGTTTTCAAGAAGAAATAAAACGCATATAATTTAATGTCGTATCCCAAGATAAGGGCTTGCCATTATGTTTTAAAAATGATTTCGGGCAAGTGATCGCCGCGGCTGGCTCGAATAAATTCCAGCCGAGAGGCCCGATTTTCGCCCACTTTTTGCAGCAATTGGGGCCGTATGTCAGTAATAACGCGCCGAATATTCTCTTCTAAGGCGTAAATCGTCTCGGGCTCATCTGCGTAGACAAGCGACTTCACATAACCCCACAAAAAATAGTCCAGCCGTGTTAAATCGCACGATCTTGGAGGCTACGCCACAGGCCCACGACGCGAGATAATGCGCTTACCAAAAGTTTCCTTCAATAAATTGATTGTTTCGTTGGCTGTATGGCATGTAGCGCCGTCTTATTGGAACAAAAGGTCGTCCACATCAACATTCTGCAATTCAGGCACGAAAAAGTCATTAATCATGGCTCTATAGCGTTCCCCATTGTCTGTAACATTATGGCCGGCATCATTTTTGAAAAAAATATGGACCAATGATTCCCTGTGCCCATAGAGCACACCAAACAGTGACTTTTTGAGGATGTAACGGCGCGCGTGGCGTCTCAACAATAGCTTGTGGATTATGATCGCTACAAATACTACAATTTTGCTTATTACCGTACCCATTCAACCAAAAATGAGCTTCATCGCTGAACAAAATTTTCTGGTGAAAATCGGGATCAACAACGATCTCGTTTCGAGCCCATTTTGCACGATTTGCAAACGCTGTTCAGAAGTAAATCTACTTATTATGAAATGGCAAACCAAACTAAGCATAAATCATGCGACAGCTGTCAAAAAAACCAACTTCAAAAAAAGTATTGCCAGATTGAAAACCACAAGTCTAAAAAAAAACACCCTGTATAAACAAATCAATTCTGCGATGCTTTGTTCTGGAAATATTTACATCCAAAGCGTTTTACGATTTTACTAAATTTCAGTCCAAAACCCTACAAAAGTGTTTGGATGGCAATATTTCCGCACCAAGCCTCGTAAGAGGTTGCGATATTTTCATAATCAAGCCTAGTAAGAGGTTTCGGTGTTCAAAATTGTGTTCATAAAATTGAAAGCTTTCATTTAAATAAAGGAATTGCTTTAGAGTTGAGGAAAAAAGCTTATGAATCATTTTTCATTGAGATAATGAAGCATTTCATCAAACAGCGTATACTGTAAATGAAGTTTTTAATTATTGGCGATCGAGTTTTTCGTTGAATTATAATTTAAACTGAATTGATAACATGCGTACAAAATTTCATAACCTTACTAAGAATTTTATTTTCAGTGTACATATTTCTGTAAAATCATCCAACACCATTCTCCGCCAGGCTTTCAAAACTATTTTCAGTAAACAATAACCCGAAACTCCCCAAATTGTGTTTTGCATCGTCCTCTAATATGAAAAGTTCACAAACCTCGTGATTTATGAATATAAGGGGATAATGGATAAACAATTGCCAAAGCAATTGTACAAACTAAACTTGAAAATACCACAAGGATCAGGGCCGCGGGGCGGGGCACAATACCATCTAATTGTGCACCACAAACACTGGCCATTGTTGCAAGCCGGTTCATACCTCCATGATACTCGTATATGGATAGTTGCAGATGCAAGCGTAAAAAGACTTCGCCGGATAGGACATAGAACGTTACTCGAAGGTCCTTTTTCCAATGGAAAAACAGATGAAAATATTGTTTGTGTTTGCAAGAGTGCTTACGCCTTGCGACGACACAGCAGCGTAATGCCAAATGTGTCCTTTAGCCCTGGGTTCGGGTTGGTGTACACAACTTCTGGTTTTTTGTTTGTTTGAGCCACCACCACCACACTCCTTCTTCCTGTTGCAGCTTATAAAAAACTGTTTTTTTTTAAGTTGTTGTATCTTATTCAAAGTTGTTTTTTTTTTGTTGATTCTAGGTAATCCGGACACATTAATTTGTGGCAACTGCAGAGAATGCTTCTCGGACCTCGGTGAATTATTGGACCACAAAAGGACTTACTGTAAATTAAGGTTTACATGCAAGTGCCAGGACATAGCATTAGCATCAAGTAATTAATTTATGAAAATTCCTTCGGAGTTCAGAAGAGCTTATGTTGGGTTGAGACATCACTTTTAAAATAAGCGCAAATATTCTGCATCAAGGATTAGATAATGTTAACATTGAACGCGTATAGTTTTTTTAACAGGATGTTCCCATGCCCAGCCTGGCTCACACCAGCTCAGCAGGATGCAAGTTAACATGATGTTTAATTTAATATTTTCGTCTACTTTCAGAAAATCCACCCGCGGGAGCTAAACTGTTGTGTGCAGTTTGTAAGGATGCATTCACAAATCCCTGGGATCTGATGGTGCACGCCCAGGCGGCCCACATGGTGAACATCTATGATCTGGGCAATGAGGCAGCAGATACCACAAGCGCTGCAAATATCAACATCAACAACAACAACAACAACTCTAACAGTATCAACAAAAACAACAAGGAAATAAATGGAATCAGCCAAATGAATGGTACATCTGTAACCGAAAGTGACGTTTGCATTTCAACAGCGTATGCTGGCGCTGGCACTGGCACTGTTATTGGTAGAGGGGAAGGGGCGGTCGAATTAGTGCCATCCGCTGTACTATCGCCGCCTAAAGTCAATGGCACTCTAAATGGCAGCGGCGGCGGCGGCGGTGGCGGTGTCAGTAGCTGCAACAATAGCTTTTCGGGCGACGGCAATGCCAGTGATGGTGATGCTTGCATGGAAATCAATGGTGGCATGATGTGCAGTCCGAATGGTTCAATTCCCAAAGAGGTGAGTACCTACCTAATGTACACATATTGGGTATATGTATGCCTAGACTGCAATTTGAAATGGAAGACGAGTGAAATGTGATTTCAGGGTGTCCCTGGGCGTTTGTAGACGAATGAAGTGCGTCTGACATTTTATTGTCTCGGGTTTGGATGGATAACGTTGCAATTTTTGCCATTTAATTAACATGAGGGCTAATTTTGTCGTAAGTGTGGGGTTTCAGTTTTATAACCCAGAGGGTTTTTAGCATATTTCAAAAGAGATGCATCTATCAATATAAAGGGATATGCAGCGTGATCGAGGTAAAATGGGAATAGGTATTTATTTCAAGAATATTTATATCCTATTGCAATCAGTGCTGCAGCAAAGCTTCAGGGCAAATCACAATCCATTCAGAATAGCTAGGTATACATGAGTTCGGATCATTCTTATTCATTAAGTTAACTGTAACATCAACTAAAATGGTTTTCCGTTTAAATAAATTATTTTACCTATTTGTTTTTTTTTTCAAATTTATTGTTAGTTATAGGTACCAGTTTATACCAATAGGCCGAGAGATAAACACAAATAAGTTTATCTCTAATGTTGTACTGGTATATATTTTCACTTCAATATATGTACAAGGCCTTTGGGATTTTAGAAACCCCGAACATGTGGGATATTCGCTAAAAAAGTATTAAATCTAAAAGGTCAGTAATTGATCAAAAAAGGTCAACTTTAGTCGCTGCAATTGGACAGGCATAGAAAGTTTCTAATCCATGGATTAAGTTTTTCAAGGTGTTCAGCGATTTTCAGCATCTCATTTGTGGGATATTGGAAACAAAATTCCTGGGAACCTCTATTTCAATAAGAATAACACGTACCTACACATGAATGGTTGAGAGTTATAGGCCCTGGTTATACACGACTACAAGGCCTGTATGTCATGCCAGCAAATTAAAACCTTACGTTACTGAGAGAATGGTCACACTAGTGATATTTTGATATAATTTGTACCTATAACTCGAAATCTAAGCCGAATTTGACAAATTAACTTTTAAAACTTTTTGTAGAAAAATTGATTTTTTTATCGAAATGGATTGCTTAAGAAATTAAAAAAAACAGTTTGCAGACAAATTTAACAAAAAACCATTTTGTGTTCCAACAAATTAAAACATTCTTTCATAGTAAATTGCTTAGAACTTTTTCGGAGCATAGGCGTAAGTTATTCTTAAACAAAAAAATGCGTGAGCACCGGGACTCACGGTCGCAGTCGTCCGTACGTTGTTGACTACGTGCACGGATCTAAAACGGATTGCTTGAAGGGGACCTTCAGATTTTTGTCACTTAACGTATACCCAATATCCTCTTTTGCAGATTTGCGTAATATAACGTGCTACATCGTAAAGTGTGACCTCGTAACGTCGTCGCACAGAGGAAATTCCACGTTTTTATTTCACTCAACCGGCGCGCCGGTATAGATGTTTAAACATCAATTAAATAAAATTAATTTAAATAAAATAAAATAAAATAAAATAAAATAAAATAAAATAAAATAAAATAAAAAAAAATAAAATAAAATAAAATAAAATAAAATAAACAAAAAGAAAAACAAAATAACAATAAAAACTCAAGACTTTAATATGAAATGTTCAAAAATAAATTTTTATTAAAATTTGACGAAGAAATTGTAACCATTTTTTGCTGTTTTTGCTCGTAAGCCAATTTTTACTTACAATGTATTGGTATAGGCAAGTTTTACATTCGTAAAAATATTCCAATTCCAGATTTTAATCAGTCTGATGATAAATAGAGAACACGTAAATAAAACAGTGGGTCCCGTAATTTCTTATGTCCGTCTGTTAAGGGCCTTTAGCAAGAAAGTCAGGAATAAAACCCTAGGTATCAAGTTTCATGAAAATTGACCTAGCCGTTCAGACTGTAATTTTCGATGCTTACAAATAGACAGACGGACATAAGAAATTACGGAAAGAGACACGCTCTGTTTAATAAACTTTATTAATTAAATAGACATTTGACACTTTGTAATTAGTTCAATCCTTTTAGGGCCCCGTCACATAGATTCTGTCGAATGCGTAGCTGCATCGGATCCGTTGAACTGAATGGATGGGACAGATATCTGCTTGAACCCAATAGAATGCTGCAACTGGAACGCGAGCTGCAGCTGCAATTGTTGTCAAAAAGTGTCGTACGACCTTTTTTTTACGTGCCCACAATGCAGCTGTACAGCTTCCTCACATTCTGTCTGCAGAAGCACTGATAGCTATAACATGAGGAATTGAACAGAGCTTGAAACTCTTTTCAACCCGAAAACACTTGTTCGCCTCCATCAATTTTGAAATTTCAAAAATGCTGCACGCAAAAGTTAAAAGTTGGTGAACTCTTGCAGCTGCCGCTGCAGCTCCGTGACGTTGCGTTGTAACGTTGTGTTTGCAACATTGAAATTAAGTGTATTCAATAATTTGACAGCTATTCCGGCTGCAGCTCTAGTTGCAGCTCCGTCTCCATTGTGTTCCAGGAATTAAGTGCGATCCTACATGAATACGTTGTTTTGACGGATTTGGAATATTTTTTTTAAATATAATATATTCAGAAACAGATGTCTATACCTAACTAACATTTGAATTGTTGGCAAATAGCAACACAAAACCACAAGAAAAGAAATAACAAAAACACAAAATTGCATATTACCATGAACTACTGATTTACGGACCTGCCGGAGATCGGCTGGCGCCCGTCGCATGTGGAGCCTGTGGGTCGCTTCTCCTAAGAACATGAGTGTATTTAATCGAGCTGTCACTTGTATACGTCAAGGCAACGCCTGCAACGTATTACCTTTATGGGTAAGCCCCTTTGTAAAGTTCTTATATTTGTAAGGGCCCATTCCACTTATCCGTTAAATTTAAGGGGGCATATTCATAGTCATTTTTAAACCCCAGTTTATCTTAGACTGGGGTTTGTTCAATGTTATGTAGATAGGATAAACCCAGGTCTTAGATATACTGGAGTTTAAAAGTGACTATGAATATGCCCCAAGGTGTCAACGGGAATATAATTTTTGACATTGAATTCTTTCCAACTGATTAAGTCATAAAAAATGATAAAATAAAAAGTAATTAATCAGTAGCCTTACCAAATATTAAGTGATCGGTCTTAATTTGTCTAAGAACATAATTAAAACATTATCCTAAGTAACTTCCTATACTATATATGAATCTTACATACCTCTACATCTCCATTCACACAGACGAGAACCTTCTGTTAAAATATTCATTTGCAAATTAATTAAAGGACAACCGAAAACTTTCCTCATTAAACCATTGCTCTTGTTTGGTGGGACATGCGGCGATATGCGCGGCGGCACACTAGGTATTTGCGGTGGTCTATGGTCACTGGCTTATATTCTCGACCCGCCAAAAGTAATTACGAATGATGGATGATGACAAGTAGAGAGCACTCGCGAATCCATTTTCAACCCATTCCTATAGCCTTTCGCCTGCTTCTTTATTTTTTTTTTTTTTTTATTCTGATGGTTGAAACTAATTCCTCTTCCAAAATGTGTCGGTGTCGTTTTCTTTCAGGAAATTCATTCGGACGGCGGAGCATCTCTGGACGGACAAATGTCAATCTCATCGCCAACTCATCACTCCGATGACATGATGAAACTTAACGGATCGGTGTCATCACGTGGCAGTTCTCCAGCACTGGAACCTTTGGACGATCAACCAAGAGCCTGTATTGTTCGTACACTAAGCATTGTAAGTAAATATTACGAATTTTTAACAATTACATTTTTTTTAACAATTTCCTATGAATATTATATATATGTAAAAACATTTACACTCATATCATACATAACCTTTATTTCGTTAAAGGAAGCCACAAGCCCACCAAATGCCACAGCAGCAGCAGCGGCAGCTCTTGGACTAATGACCACAAGTCTGGCTATAAGCTTAACGAATGGTACTGCAACTGTATCCCCCCAGTAGAGGACCGACGCGAGTGACGGATAGAGGGTGCGATATTCAGATACAGAGATACGTAAAAAAGATTATATTAAATCAAAAAAAAAAAACAATTGCGCTGCCATAGCGAAGCAAATAACAAAAAAAAAATCATACCAAAAAAATATTTATTAAATAAATGAATGTTGTTTCCAATTATCACCGAAATGTTATCCTGTTGTAGTTTTATGTGTTTGCATTTTTGTTCCTTGAAAATGTGTACGTTAATAATTTATTAAATATTTTTTTTTATTTTTTTTTTGAATTGTGTTGTGTCAGTTTTTGGGATATAATGAGTCCTGTTTGAATTTTTTTTTTTAATTGCTTGTCGGATATGGAATATCGGTGTGTGAACGATGTGGACGACTATGTGTATAGCTAGGTTCTGGGTGCTGCCCCATCCTGAACGAGCTGATGTTTGAACCAAATATTATATCTTGGGCTCGTATTCTCATATACATACATATAGGAATTTTAATTGCATGCTTTCCGGTGGCAGCAGGACACAAGGATTATCAATCACAATGCTATATGCATTTTATCAGAGATTCATATCATGGTGTGTATAGGTTGGTTGTTACCTGGTTGTGTTTTATCGGAAGAGTATTTATATGGGGTTGATTTTAAGCCGATCAGGGATGGACTTGGACGTTTTATTTAATTTTATTTGTTTACTGTATTTATTTTTTTCAATGGAAGGGGGATTATTTGTGAATGATATGATTTCGTTACGGATCGTTGTATAAAAATATGACCAAAGCTCAGTTGCGTATCAATGTTGTAATTACTACACTGCGTTAATTAAATCCTTTTTTTTTTGTAAAAAAAAAAAAAATATAAACGACCAGATTACATTTCAAAGAGCTACAATCACACTAAAAGAATTTTCAATATTTTAAACTGTATCGTTTGCGAGATTAAAATTAACATTTTAATGTAAAACAAACGTATCATTTACAATGAATTATAATTAGATTTACATAAATTCATTGTAACTAAAACAATTAATAATATTAATGAATGAACCTATACATTCATGAGGTGATAAAATAATTTTGAAAAAAAATTTCACCCACAATATGTCCTTGACGTTCAATCAAAATAGGTAGTAGCCGATTTTTATTGTTTTTGTTGATATATAGATATTTATATATCTTTTAAAATATCAAAATCTAAGAAAGCTCTCCAAGTACTCTTCCTTTTCCTTCAAGTCCTCCAATTCAAAAAAACATGCACGACTTGATCGCACGAACTTGCTTAAGTATTGTGTATAACCCTACATTGAAGATGTATGATCTACCTATATATTTAACGAGAAAATATTGAAAGAGTCAAAAGCACTAAAAAATTGATTTTTTGTTTGATTTTTTTTTTGTTTCTAAAATATTTTTTTTTTGAAATTCTAAAATGTATTATTGTTAAAATTATTAAGAAGCATCAGATTGCAAAATTATAACAAAATCTATCCAACCATGGCGAAGATATACGCGAATAACCCAAAAATAAGACCATTTTCTCAAAAACCCTAATTCCGTAATGTTAATTTTTTTGGAAAAAATCTGAAATGCAGTTTTCTTACAATTGATTTGGTTATTACAAATACGAAGTTTAATCAAAATCGCTAGAGCCGTTTTCGAGAAAATTTGAAGATACCAAAATATTTGTATGGCTGCTACCCGTTCTAGATGAGCTAAAACAAAAATTCGAATTTCCCCTCTAGGTAATCAAATAAAAATGCTATGTACCAAATTTCATGCACAAATTACAGTGGATGCACCGACGCGACGCACAGACTGATGGACGGCATGATGAAACCCACATTTTCGGACTTCTCGATTATCGTAGTGATAGTTTTAATTAAAACCTCGAAATTTATTTTTTACACGAAACCAATACTTGCCCTATATAGAGCAAGTATAAATTCAAGTACTTTAGACCATGGTATATACATATTAACGTTTTTCTCAAAATGTATTTTGCTCTTACAAAAAGCGCATCAATAGTTTTTGTATGAAATTATATCAGCTTCAGTTTTTATCTTGACATTTTTGCCCAAAAAAGTATAATTGTCAAGAAAATTACATAAAAACTAAATTCTGCCTCTTTCATCCCATAAAACCAAAATCAATCAATTTTGGAACAATTCAAATTTAGTTGAATACGGTTTATCACATGTCAATTTTTCTTCAATTAGTATAAGTTCATCACTTTTGTTATGGTGGGTACATCCACAGAGGGCACCAAAAGACAACTCACAAGGCGCTCGTTTTACATTTCACAAATGACTAGATATACACAATGTTGGTATTTAAGGGTCACATTTAATTATAAAAGAATCAGCTAAACAATGATTTTTTTAGAACCAAAAAACCATGAAAATAAAGAAATTAAAAATTGAAAAAATCAAACTTACTTATTAACGTTGGCAAAATTAACAAACTTTGTCAAAATTAACAAACGTTGGTAAAATTAAAAAACGTTAGTAAAATTAACACACGTTAGTAAAATTAACAAACGTCAGAAAAAATCACATTTGAAAATAGAAACAGAGAAAACAGATAATAAATAATTGTAGTAAAAATACAATTGCAATTTTAACCCAAAATTGATATTTTTTAAATTTCACATCGGAAGTTTGTCCAATTACATCGTGGGTACTGTAATTTCATATCTAAGAGCAATATTTACAGTCGAATTAGCTTACATGAATCTTGAACTTCACTTTACTGCCAAAAAAAAACAGATAACTGAAAAACTAAATCTATAATACAGCATTTTCTCAGAGATCTTAATATAAAATCATGTTTCGTTTAACTGAAAAGCGCTTGGCAGAAAATTCATACTTTTTTTTAATTAGCGAACAAAAATTCACATTAAAAATTCTTAAATTAAACAATAATTATAATCAATTTACTATGAACTTAACACCTCATTTTATCTAATCTGTCAGTTATGACAGTAGTAAATACATTATTTTGCTATTTTTACTATGGCAACTTCAGCTGAAACTTGGCGTTTTCGTCATTTCTTAGATTTTTGAATTTTTAAAGTTGAAATTTTTGTTTTAATTAATTCAACTTTTTAGTTAAAAGAAAACACAATTTTAAAATTTGTGTGAAATTGCCGTTTCAAATAAGCGGATTCGACTGTATTTCATTTAATTTCAAATTTTCTTTTTTTACTCACTTGTATATGTAGCTATACTTATGTGTAACTATAAAAAAAAATATATAACTATTACGTATGTGCCATAAAATGTTATCACATTAATAGCGTATATATTCAGTGTAAATACATATAACTAATTAATTGGATTACAATACAATTCAATTAGATACATACATATATACAAAAAATACCAAATTTCATATAATAAATTATTTTTGTTTTAACAAAAATTGTACGATAAAATTGTACTTTTAGTAAAGATAAGCTTATAACAAAATTTTTATGAAATGAAAAACTACAGAAAGTGACCAAAAGTTCTAGAAAAATAAATATAATATCATCATAAAACATGAAATTATGAGCTTTTGTAAATAAAAAAAAAAAACAATATCTTTTAATTTAATTCAAATATTAATGATAAATTTAAAAAAATATATAAATAAATAAACATCTACCTATATGTGTAAGACTAGTTATTAAAACAAAAAAAAAATAAAATATCGAAACAAAATACACTCATCATATAATCATATCATTTTTAACAAAAACATACAAATAATTCAATTGCTAGAAAAAAAAACTAAAATGTTGAAATTAATATATATTTACTAAGGAATATAATAACAAAACAAAACAAATATTAAATTTAATTAATTACAATGAAAAATTTCTTAATTTTAATGAAATTTTGTTTTTCTTTTTGGTTTGTATCTCTACTCAAAAACTATACAATTATATCGAAAGCCTTAAATGTTTTACATAATATTGTTTATGTTTGTTCTCTTAATATATTTAAAAAATAAAAAAAATTAAATAATGTCAAAAAAGTATATAAGATTATTATAAAAAAAATTGTAAAATGTTAAATTAAGGTTGCTACTATTCTATAATAAATATATGTCCTCCACTTATATAATATAACCAAGAATTGTTTTATTTTTATTCTAAAGCTCTCTCCTTTCAGATTATGTGTAAGTTTTTAAAGTCAGTATGCATTAAAATACATAGGTATCTTGTAGAGATTTCAAAAATGGTACTACAACCGCTTACAAGATTAATTTGGAATTCACAAAATTAAAACCTATTTAAACCTTTTTCAAATAGAGTTGCTTTTTGACTGCTTAAATGACTGCCTTGTTTTCTCGAAACACTATAAGTAGGAAAAAAAAAAGTAAGTATTTCGAATTTTTAAACAGCGAAAGAAGATTCCAAAGATTTCAAACTTGACTCTAACTGAAAAATTCAGAAATTTTAGTTACTCCATTTTTAGTTAAACATTAAATTTATTTGTTCACCTGGAATTTCAAATGTTGTCCTGAGTTTCACCCAAAATTTCACTTCCAATAATTTTTCTTTATTTGTGATCTTTGAAATTAATAATGCTTGAATCCTCAGAGGGCCTTAAGTTTTTTTTTAATTAGAAGGCATTTCGTTGGTGCTTGCGTTCTTCTTCTGGCTTAAAAATAAAATCTTAATTTATTTTTTTTTTATTAAATATTTTTGTAAAAAAAAATATTTCTTCCATTTGATCAATTCTTAAAAAATATTTCAGAAACTTAAAAAAGATTTTTAATCCTTCTTTTGATTGCAAATTATCAACATTTTAATATAAAACATTTTTCTTAAATATTTATTTTGAAAATAAATTTAAAATTTATGTTTCGAAAGTATTTCTGCTTTAAAAATGAGTAAGACAAACAATTATTCGATATAATTTTATTTTCTGGGTTTGATTCGCAGCCTCGTCCAGCTAAAATAAATAAAAAAAAAACCTGACTAATGCCCCTTGATAGGCAGTGACAGATCTTACAAAAGTATCTTTTGTCGTGCAAAAGTGCCTCTCATCTAAGCCGTTTGGATTCATCAGAAACCTGTAGGTCCCCTTCATTCCTGCAAATAAACAACTTGCCCCACCAAATTCATTTTCAATAAATTGACTTGCTTAAAATGTGTGGCATTACTATTTTCATTATTTTATAATGTTTTTTTACTTTTTGTTAACATATAAAAACTTAAATATGTAAATTTTTGAAAATAATAAAATTTTTACAATCAAATTTTTTTTCAAAGTTTTGATCAAAATTTGGAATTTAAATAATTTTTTTTTTTTGAAAAACCGTTCATTAAAACAACTAGCTATATTCAAAAATAAAATTAAAGAATGAATTTCTTGCTTCAATGAAAGTGTACAGGCTTAAGTGCTGTTAATTATTTATGAAATACTCTGCATAAACTTCAATGTACCTATGTTAGAATTTAGAAAGTTTGATATGGATTCTGAAACTTCCAAACCGATTCAGCTCAAATTTTCAGGCATTCTAGCTGAAGAGTTTTTTTTTTTTTAGAAAATAGATCACATTCAAATGTATGTATGTCAAAGAATTTTAAAATATTCCTGATCAAAATAATAATTTATTATCAACTAGCTGGCCCTTCCGGCTTCGCACGAGTAGAAAAACATAAGCTTCGCATACAAATTACAAAAGAAAATATAAATAAATATTTAAGCTAATTTTTGTAATCGAATACTACCTTATGGATTTTAGCCTTCTTCACGTTTTGAATGGCTAAATATGTAAAAACATGGTCTTCTTAGCCCAACCTTTATAACTTTCCCAACACAAAAAGAATTTTCGAAATCAAATGCCATTTCATTGAATTTTTGAAGCATTTTACCCCATTTCACCCTATAAATGCCAATTTTCTGAAAAATCCCCGAGGCCATCCACTAATAAACGACCTTTCGATTACATAAAAGATTTTCTGAACCCGATTTTTGAGAACACCTAAAGATGATTCTCATCGGCTTTGTTGGTCGTTATGATGATAAAATGAGAGATTAATTCATTTACTTTTTCCCAACGTTTCGCAGTGGTTGCCGTCTTCTTCGGGGGGTCTTTATTTATAAAAGAGAAGTAATTACATAAAAGTGTAAATATATGTAGGGCGGACATGATATACACTTACATAAACTTGAATAATAGTCCAATAAGTAGATTCAAGCTTTGAATCTACTATGGGAAACTAAGGAGCAGTACACGGCTGAGATGTTTTGAATGTCTTGTTTACGGTTCATGTTGATCTTGTTACTAATTATGTGTAGTGTTTCTGACGTGTAGCGTTTGGAAGTGTGTTTCTCCATTGCCAAGATTTCCACACCATCAAAGTCCAGCTAGTGGCAACTTTCAACGCTGTGGCAAGCCAGTGTCGTCTTCCCAGAATTTTTTGAACGAATGTCCAACAAAGCCGATGAGAATCATCTCTAATTATTTTCAGATATACTTTTCAAAAAAGAATTTCTTAAAACGGGCAATTTGTTATTTTAACCCCATTTCACCCTACAAATAACAAAAGTTGAATAAGTATATCTCATCAAAAGCCATTTTGTTGAACGGTAATTTAATTGAACTGAAAAACGAAATTTTCGCATACATCGCCACCTGTTGAGACTTTTCCGACTTTTCTTTCTTCCTAAACCTTCGCGGTACAATTATGAATAAGCCTGTAGAAGGAAACACCCAATTCGGTCCAGTCGTTCTCAAGTTTTAAGCATAATATATATAGATTATTATCATGAAGGTGATGCTCAACAATGGTACACTGTGACGTATGCGTACTATTTTAATTTTTGGCTGTATTCAAGCACGTGTCTTATTTTTAAATGTAATTTTACTTAATATGTACTTATTTAAAATAAGCAGATGATTTTGTAAATCGAGAAGACGATGTTCTTCTCTATATTTCTATTTTTTGTGGCTGAAAGGATACACTCGTACTTAGAGGATGATTTTAGAAAAATATCTCATTTCATCATAAGCTATACTTATACGATACAGAGAGGATTTGATTAGAAGATTACCTTAGAGTTGGAAATTTTTCTAAGATGTACCTGGTTATAGGGTCAAATGGATTGAGAATCAAAAAAATGGTATCTATACATACAAGGTGGCGCAAAAGTATTATCACCCGATATTTTTTCCCTGTAAATTATTTTATGAGTTTGATTCGAAATAATTATTTCGCGTTCTTTGGGAGTAAAGTGATTTATGTCTCATTGACTTATATATTGTGTCTTTATGTTTATTTCACACATTTCAAAGTATATTTGCGGCCTGCTGCAAAAATTAAAGCATTTTCCGATAGGGTGATGACTTTTGCCCCACCTTGTACATTAAACTCAATTAAGCAATGTACTACATAAATTATGTTCATAAGCGGTGGTTCTTTTTTCTTTTTTTCGAAAAATTTAAGTGAAACGCCCTCTAATATGGCTCCAAATAAAAATATTCTCTATTTTTTTTTTAGAATTCTTGTACTTATACTCTTGGGCCTGATTTTTGGATTATTCCTGTTAATATTAATGTGCAAAGTAAGGAGAAAACCGGTTCAGCCATTAAGCGGATATACCTTAATGGCTGAACCGATTTTCTCCTTATTTTGCACATTAGTACTTCTTAAAATTATTATTAAAAAATTTTACAACAAAAATTGTCTTCAACCACTAAAAAATCGAAAAGTAAATTCATTTTTGTAGGATCTATGACTTTTCTTACATTTTTTTTAAGTTTTTGAAAACGACTCAACCATAGTTCTATGCAAATTTTTTCAACACATATATCTGAAATTTTTGAAATAATACTGCATACTAAAATTTTTCATAAATGTTTTTATTTCTTTATAAAAAAAAAATCAAAAAACATTTTAAATTTTTTTTTTAACTTTTGAATTTTCTATATATTATTGTAAGTATAAATACACTATTACCCTAAATCTTGTTCTTGTTATTATTATGTGTAGTGTTTCTGACGTGTAGAGTTTGAAAGTGTGTTTCTCCATTGCCAAGATCTCCACAACATCAAAGTCAAAGAAAATCTTCGATTTTAATTCGCAAAATTCTATGGGAAGAGGTGTGAATTTTGAAAACAAAAAATGAACTTAAATACGTAAAATTAAAAAAAAAAATTATCTTTAAATTTTGTTTTAAAAATTTTGAGTTCGAAAATTATTTTTTTAAAAACTGTTTACTAAAACAACTTTGTTTTAAAATTAAATAAAAGAAGATATTTCGGGCCTTACAAGAAGATATAGCATGGCATTGTTAGTGTTATCCTTGTTTAAATAATTTTGTTTCTATTTTAAGTCAATTTTTTTGAAAATTGCCCCTCCTCGCTAAAGGGGGGAATAGACCCCTCCCATACGATATTTTCCTTGTCTCGATCCAACCTATATTTTTGTCACAGCTTATGCGAATCATTCTATAATAACTCCCTTACACGACAGAGGTCTAACAGAGGCCATCAGCATATCAACCAGAAAAATTAATTTATAACCGCAGCATTCTGAAAAAGGTTATCCGACCAGTCGTTTTGTTAGTGTTTGGATTAAAGCTATCGGTCCAGTATCCTCTATTTCAACAGCCGCGATAAGAAAGGTAATGTTTCTGTCGCCTTCCGAACTATCAGTCGTTTATCACGCTCCTTCAAAATATAAAGCCAAACTATTACTCACATATTTGAATCTCTATTAATACTTAAATATACCTATTCCATTAAATGCTTTTCGACCAAATTTACTCTCTTATGTGCTATGCTCTTTTATATCCATCACTTTTATTACTTAATTTGAATAACTACATTTCATTTCTCAAAAGAAACAGTCCTGTGCCACAATCACAACCGTTCATCACCAAAAAGGGGATTTATACTCCTTGGGGTGGAATTTCGACAATTTTCACCAGCAAGGCCCAAGTCCCATATACAGAAAGAAATAAAGAAAAAAAAAAACAAAAACAAAATGGATGTCTACCAAAAGAGAGAGGAAGCATAATGTTAAATGTAATTGCTCGGAATGGAATGTTAATAAAGTTTTGGGTATTATCCCCCCACAGATTCTTCAATTAATTCCAAGCAAAATAACTCAATTTAGCGTGTTGATGTCGTCCAAGCGGATTTAAGTGTTTTGTACATTTATAATAACGTTAAAGTAGTTTTTTTTGTTGTTGTAGTTGTTTCGGTTTGTTAAGGTTCTTTTGCTTAAATCATGACATCATGTTGCAGTGATTTTGGTTAAAATTAAACAATCGCAACCGAAAGTTGAAAGGACTAGGTATAGGTATATAGCCACAAACTGGAACCGGGTTCACAGTCAGGGTCCTCCAGGTTATAATGTATTTGGTACACACTAACGGTAACAAGTTGTTCCTATCTATTCGGTATAATATAAGTTTGCATGTCCTCGTTCTCATTTTCGTTTCGCATAGGGCCTGATGGTAGGTCCTTGGTCACGGTTAATGTTTGCATTTTGCCTCCAATGTTCATTTTAAATCACCGACCATACTGAACGAGCTACTTAATTTTCGAACAACACACGACGAACACACCAGCAAATCGAACAAACACACACACACACAGAACAATATAATGCAGTGTCCTTGGTGCTTGAAACATTTTACCAAAAACTAAACACAAAGGATTCAAAAAGGACACTTGAATACATGGTCTCCAGTTATGCCTATGTAGGTACAGGATACACCTTCATCCAAGGACACACGATTTAATACAGTTGCTGTAGAGCTAGTTAACTGTTGAAAATGTTGTTGGCTGGCATCAGGAAGCATGATCAGGAGTCCTTGTTGCATCATCTAAAAAAGGACCCAAAGAGGACGACCAATTCAACTATCATATGGAAAATGCAGGCATGGCGGCCAACTCATCTGAAGGATATGACATAAAATAGCAAAAAACATACCCGTACAAATACAACACAAAAGAGATAGTGTGTGTGTGTGAGTGTGTTTCTATGAGACTGTTTTGTCGTGTTTACTTTTAATCCTGTTTTAGCTAAGCGATAACTTGGCCAATGAATTATATGCAGATCATTTATTTTAATGAGAATTAGAAGAGTTGCACCGGAACATGTAAGGATTTTTTTTGTTTTTTTAAGGATTCACAAATACAAGTTGTTCTATTCGAAAACCTGGTTAGTCAAGTAGCCCGGTCCATGGTTGTGTGGTTTTGCCGAATGAATTGAAATTAAAGTTAATTACCCAATACAATGACAGTGAATTGAAAAACCTGTCACAGTGCGATGTCAAGATCATATTCAGACCTTGCAGGTTGCAAGGTTGAAATTTTTTTAAGCTACCGATAGCCGATCCGTAAAATTAGACTTTCACTTCAAACGGATGAATTTTAGTGGAAAGATTTTATCTTTTTCGATTTTGTGTGCTGAGAAGGGTGAAACTCAGTTTTTTTGTAAATTTCTTGAGAACTAGCAGTCTATTGGAAAAAAAGTCAAGGTGGAAATTGTAGCTTATGCGAAATTTAAGGCAAAAAATATTGCCACACTTTTTTCGTAAGGGAAACGGATTTAAAAAAAAAAGTTTTTATATTCCCAAAAAATTGTTTCTCACACGCTCTCACCCCCTAAATGAACTAGGCCTGCTCGAAATTTTGGGTAGGTACTTCCTGTTTTCCGCACAGTTTTAGACCGCCAGATTTAGTCATTTTTAGTCCGAAACCAGACTGACGTATGCCAAAATATTATGACAGCATTTGTCGGTTTGATTAAAAAAACAAGGTTGCCTAAGCGTTAATTTTACTTAAGTTTTAGTTGTGGTAGATGGGCATGTTTTTTTTTACTATTTTATTAACCTTTCAAGTGACCAAATAACTTTTATAAAATGTAAATCGCATTTAGCAAAAGTGTTTCTGAAGAATAAAATGTTGAATTGAATATTCCATATTTCTTGTAGGTATATTGTATTGTTTTTTTTCTTTTGAAAAAAATCTTCATGATTTAATGTATAATTAAAAAAGGTATATTTTGTTTTATATTAATAAACTTGGGATTATTATTTTTAATTTTCGTAAAAATTTACTTTCTTCGGTTGTGATTCTTAAAAATTTAGGTGAAGCTATATCATTGATCTACGGCAACTCTAGCCGAGTATAATTGTGACGTTTGGTCCGAATTAGTGTAAAATAGTGCGCAAACCGTTCCCAAGATTTTGACAGTTTTCCTTCTCTCTAAGAGCACATCATCCCCACTCCTTAAAACTGTACATTAAGATATATTAAGTTCGACAATCTAGGGAACAGACTTGATGTCTACTTTTTAGGACAAAAAAAATAAAGCTTTCCACAAAAGTTCTGATTTATGTGATTTGTTTCGAAGCTTGGCGTTTAAGTTAAGGTTTTTTGGATTTTTCAATAAAACTTAATTTTTTTTTTAAGTCAACATTTCGGAAAAAAACTTGGTCTAATTTTTTTTTAAACTGCGTGCGTAAAAAATAGCAGTTTTTGAAACTCAATCTAGAAAAAGGAATGATCTCCTAACCAAGTATAGGTACCTGCATTACTTTGAATACCATACCTATTAATCCCTTTTTTGGATTTTGAACTTTCTCATTATTGGCAAAATCAATTACAATTAAATTTTGTACACAGATGTTTCTTAAAAGTCTTAACAATATTGCATGTAAAAATTTTTGAAAAAAGTCTTGTAATTAAAAAAGTACAAAATTATGCAAAAAAAATGCAAAATTCGTTAGAGCGATTTTTTAAAAAAAATATTTTTTTTTATAGACTATAAAATTTCTTTAACATTTAAATGAAAATATTTGTGTGCCAATTTTAATAATTTACACCAAAAAATTGCTTTTTATTATATCAAGACGTGTCTAAAGTGAAAACCATAAAATATTCTGCGTATGGGTTGGTTCTCGAAATATTCGCATCCAAAGTGATTATTACTGCATGTATTTTGATCTGACTCTAAAAAGGCTTTCGATATATCCGCAACTAAGCCTCAAAAGATATTGTGATTTGCAGTGCTTAGCAAGAAAATTAACAGACCTTTCTGGCGAGGTAAATATTTGAACAAATCTCGACAGACATTTTTTTAATGATTTTTGAATAAAATTGTGGGCTAAGCCCTTGCAAAAAAAAATATTTTTTCAACTTTTTTCAAAACAGTTTCCAAAACCCATCGAGGTATATCATATTAAAAGAAAGGTCTTTCAAAACTCTATCCGCGCATATACACCAAAAACTTGTGGAAGGTCTAGTTCTCGAAATATTTTCATCCAAAGTGATCTTACGATTTTACTGAATTTCTGTCCGAAAGCCTTACATTTTTTTTGGATAGGGATATATCCCCCTCGAAATCGGTTGCGGTAAAATATTTATTTTCAAAAACATTCATTAACTTGTTTTCAAGATTTTGAATTATAAAAATTTAAATACTTACAAAGAAAATGTTTTTTTTTTTAAATCCAAAAACAATTTGTTGGGAAATTTGCATGCACAATGATATGACTTAAAAGGAATTCCTTTAAAAAAATTTGATTGAAATCGGTTTATGCATTAATAAAAAACAATTGTTTTTAGATGGAACAAAATATAAAACAAAACAGTATACAGGGTTACTCGCATAAGGTGTAACAAAATGCTAGAGCGTGTAGGTTGGGTAGAGACAAGAAAAAACTCGCATAGGGGGGGTCTTTATGCGCTCAGTCAGGAGGGGCAATTTTCTTAAAAGAATTGAAAAAAAAAAATATTAAAAAACAACGGTAATACCTACAATGCCATGCTATGCCTTTTTGTAAACCTAGAAATCTCCTCTTGCATTTTCTTTTTAAAAAATGTTTATTTAGTAAACAGTTTTTGAAAAAATAGTTTTCAAACTAAAAATTTAAATGTTGTTTAAAATTTTGCGTTATTTAGTAGTATTTTTGTTTTTAATAATCAATGCTCTTTTTAATTTTTAGTCAAACGCCAAAAAACAGATGCTAAAATCTCTTCTTGTTCTTTAGAAAATTGAAAGATCGTATTTCCACTACGTAGGTAGAATAGATTTAGATATTTTCAATTTTCTCAAAAAGTACAACATATTTCAGCATCCGGTTTCCTGTTTCTAACTACAAATTTATAAGATTATTGAATTTTAAAAACAAAAATGGTAATTAATTACGTAAAATTTAAAAAAAAATAGTTTGGATTTTTATTTTCTTGGTCACAATTTTGAGTTTGGAAATTAATTTTTCAAAAACTACTCACTAAAACAACTTTATTATATATAAGAAAAGAAAAGAAAAGAAAAGAAAAGAAAAGAAAAGAAAAGAAAAGAAAAGAAAAGAAAAGAAAAGAAAAGAAAAGAAAAGAAAAGAAAAGAAAAGAAAAGAAAAAAAAAGAAAAGAAAGAAATAGTTTTCAGTGCTTGGCTTTCAATTGATAACAGCATGGTAGTACTTAATATAGGAAAATTTTAAATAAAAATCGGATTAAAAATAAAATTAGATTAGATTTTTAGATTAGATTAGATGTAGATTTATTAATTCATAAAAGTTATATTTACAAAAACATTTGAGTTTGAACTTAAATCTTTTGAGGCATGACCGCAAGGGCCGTCAGCCAGATGATAGCCTAAATTAATAAAATTTCGATTTTTTGTAGTTTAATGGTGCTTTATATACGATTTCCACTTAAAAGTCTTCTCTTATTATCTGTCTTCTATAATTAAGTGCTATTTTTAAATACTGAGATAATTTTTGCCAATCTGTTCCATTTAAAATTTCAATGAGTTCCGCTTGTTCCAAATAACTTTTCTGCCATATATTTGTCGCCGAATTTCTGCTAGAATCGGACAACTTGCGATGAAATGCAGTACGTTTTCCTTATCATTGGAGTTGCATAAGGAGCAGTTTAGTGTTAGGTCATTGCGATGTGGAATGAAATTTAGAGGTAATAGTTCACCTCTTGCCCTGAAAGTCAATGAAATTGTTTCACCGTTATGGGTGTCCTTGAAGTAGTTGGATTCTCTTAAATCGTGATGAAGTTGAGGGTAGAATTCCCTATGTAGTGAACTAGTAGCTTGCTCTATACTTTTCTCTCTTGATTTGGAGTGAAGCTTTTCCAGTAGATTGTGTAGATATGGCCTCCATTCTGCAAGATTATCTAAAGTTAGATAGAAAGAGAGTTCACAAGTGTCTGCTAGGTTTTTCCATTCCTGAAACCATGAGCTTTGCGACCTTATTATATCGATACTGCAATCTTTCTTGCCACTTTGTCGACGTGGCTATACATTAGTTTGGTGATGTTGTTGAAGTGCAGTTTAAGAGATGAGAGATATAACGGTGATAGACCGGTTTCGATGAGAAGTATGTAATTAGGTGTTGTTTCTGGTAGTCGAAATTGCCTCTTTAGAAAGAACCTCAAGAGTTTTTCGGTGGTTTCAGACTGATTCCAGCCCCATGATTCCGCAGCATACAGCATTATTGATTCGGACGTTGCGAGAAAAACTTTGTATTTTGCACTAAATGCTAGGTACTTGTTTCCATATACATTTTTCCACACCGTCCCAATCGCATTTTTGGACGAAGAAAGTTTTTTTACTAGGTGTTATTCTAGGTTTAAGTTGCTCGTCACAGTGTAACCCAAGTATTGGTATTCCCTCGCAATTTCAATTTGGTCAACTCCATAATACCATTTCTCGTTTGCAGCCAATCGCCCTGATCCTCTCCGAAAAACCAATGTTTTTGACTTGTTAAGGTTCACTGTTAGATTCCATTTCGAACAGTAATTCCGTAATTTGTTGATCATTAGCTGAAGAGATTCAGGAGATTAAAAATAAAATTAATTTCACAAAAAGTATTCACTCAAACAAGTTGATTTAAAAAGAATGTTAATAAAAGGTGGGGTAATTGCCCCCTTTGCCTCCCCCCGTAAATATGCCATGTTTTATTGAAATAATTTGTATCTAATCCAGAAATAGCCTGTATTGCCGTTGGTATGAAAATCTAAATTGGAGGTACCTATACCTCAGAGCAAGTACGTCCATTTTATTATTTATTTACATATACTATATTCTGTTAATTTTCATTTGCAATTTGTCAGAAAAAAATATTTGAAATTGTCAAGTATCTAATCATTGCAATATTATTCATTGTTTGCCCTTCACAATTGATGACTTGCATTTCTTCCTTATCAATATTACTCAAATACATACAAATAAAACACCAAATTCTTTTGATTGAAATATTTTATTTTGTACGAAGGTTTATTTTTTTTAAAAACAAATAAGAAGACTTAGCACTATCTTTTTGTGTGTGTTGGATTATAAATTCAAAATAGTTTTTAATAGCCTTCAGTCCACAAAAATTGCCGTTTCGTCCCGTGTTCGTTGCATTTTAACAAGACACACCTTAGTCAACTGATGAGTCCAAGTTAGATCGCCGCGCCGGGAAAAAACGCCAATTTTGGACATTAAAAGCTTTTAGACCATTAAAAGCTATTTTGAAATATATGTTTTTATTCCAAATCATTTATATCTAAGTATATATGTATCTTCAAAACACATTCGAGCGTCTTTTATCTTCGTGATGATCTTCCCAGAAATTGTCATCTTTCAGGAAATTTATCTTCATGGTCGCATAAACAGCTTTATTGAATACGTTCTGTAATCCATATTCCGTCTTTGCTGAACACTCGCAATACTTATATGCCCCGATTTTTTGGGCCAATTCCAGTCCTTCAAAACGTAATATCGGTGAGCTATTTTCTTTGTTCAATTTATCTCGAGTTTCCTTATCGTCAAGCAAATCAAGCTTCATGCCAACCAAACAAATTGATGCATTTGGACAATAATGTCGAATTTCCGGATTCCATCGAGATTCAACATTTCCGAATGAATCTCGAGAGACAATTGAGAAGCAAATGAGAACCACATTAGTGGCTGGGTAGGACAATTTTCTGTAATGATCATGGTCTATTGAGCCACCAGTGTCCCACAATTCAAGCAATAGTGGTTCTTTATAATCGCTTAGAAAACTAGTGTCAACATAAGTATCGTACACGGTTGGGATGTATTCATCACGCATTCGCCCCATTGTGTATTTGGTTATGAGGGAAGTTTTTCCCACGCTTCCATCACCAACTATTACACATTTAACAATTTTCATATTGACAGGAATTAATTTATGTGTAGAACTCAACGAACTTTTTTAATACAAAGAGCCAATATCAAATTCAGATTAAATTTATTATTTTTCAAACACAAGTTACTTCAACCGAATACACAGAATAACTAAAAAAGTTAAGAAAAAAAATATTTGTTGACCAAATTAATTTGAAAAAAATACCAATCTTAAAATTAGCAACACAAATAAAATGCGCGACTCTTGAGGTTCAAAGGTGTAACGTGTCAAAACATTGAAGAAGTATGGTAATAGAGGAGTAATATTATGATATTGCCACGGCGCGCGGTAATCCGTCATATGCTAAAGGGTGGGTTCAGGTCACCCAAAAAAAAAATTCTGAGACGTTTAAAAAGCTTCATATCTGTTGAATTGCCATAAGCTTTCAAAATTACTCCGGCAGTAAGGAAAATATTAATGTCTTGCAAAATGAGTTTGACAAATTCTAAATGCAAAATGGGTTTACTTTTAAAAAATAAGATAATGTTTTAGTAAAAATGAAGATAAAATTTTTAAACCGAAAAATCGTGTTTGTCCTAAACACTGACTGACTTTTCGAGAAAGACTGACTTTTCGATAAAGTCAAAATTATAGAAATTGTTTCAGATCGTTATAAATAGTGTTCAATATTTTTAAAGCTCTTTGAGAACTATGGCCATAGCCAAAATCGAAAAAAATGTAGGCCCCTTTTTTGAAAATCTAATTTTTGAATGTTTTCTTTAGGTTTCTTAAAGGGGTTCTAACGATTGTTCCAAAAAATTTTAGTCGTAAAATTTGTGTGTTTAAAGATCAGTTCCTGAAACGAGTTGACATTTTATGAGGTCCCTAAGAACTTTCACATGATATACTTTTTATGCGAATATCCCACAAATGAGGTGTTAAAAATAGTTGATGACCTTGAAAAGCTTTAATCATTGATTCAAAATTTCCTACAACCGACCATTTTATGAAACTAGCTGACCTTTAAAATGATACTTTTTTTGCAAATATCCCACATATTGCGTGCTAAGATCCTACAGCCTTAAGAAACGCTATGTATGTATATGTATGGCAAGTTTTAAAAAAACCGAATTAACCGTTTATAGTCTAACAGACATACGTATTATGTGGTGTTAGGCAATAAAACCCAAGGAAATAACGCCCAAATCGATTCGAAAAAAAAAAAAATGGAAATATCGCCCAAATTTATATTTTTCCAAATCTCAAGTTGGAAATATCGCACAAATATTTTCAATGTAAATAGTTTTTGTTAAATTTGGGCGTTATTTCCTCAATTTTGGGCGATATTTCTAAAAATATTTTTTAACTTGGGCGTCATTTCTTAAAATTTGGGCAATATTTCCAAAGTGCAATTTCAATGAAACTTGTTGACAAACAAAAAACTTTGAGCATAATCATGGCAACCAAGAAGGCTGATGGTTCAAGGAATTGGAAGCCTTGGGTGACGTAAAAAAACAGTGCTCAATGTCCAAAGTACTGCTTAGTGATGCAAATTCTTCAAGCAGCACACGCAAAGTTTTTAGGAATATTTGCGAGAGGTATGTATAATATAAGATAATCTTAAAAAAAATCGCGGCTCATAAGTAGTGTGGTATATATAGGGGAGCATGCCGCGCATTCACACCCGTTTATTCATCAGCCGTTTTAATTTTCAAAAATTCATATTGCAATGTATAGTATTGACAAGATTTTGAGTTGGGCATTTTTTCCTAGCATTTGGGAGTTATATTTCCTTTTTCTGGATTTTTTTTAAGAGCGATAATTCCAATTTTGGGTGTTATTTCCCATTTGACTTTTAAAATTTTAATTTTGGGCGTTCTTTACTTAAAAAAAAAAATAAAAAAGTAGGACATAACGCCAAAATCGGGAAAAAAAACAACAAACATTTTTCAGAACTTTTTTGGGCGATATTTCCAAATCGATTTGGGAGTTATTTCCTTGGGCGTTATTGCCTAAAGCTGTATACAATATGACGGGGCTAATTTTGTTCGACTTCTCTATTACACTATTTGATCTCGAGATCCATTTTGTTCGCAAGTGGAAAATTACTAAGCACAATCTTATTGTAAGTTAAGACTGTTTTATGTGGCCTGAATGAGATCTTCAGCTGTGACTCACCATAATATCAAGGTCTAAACGAAAATCCAAAAAATTAACGCTTTGCTGACCCAATATCACATCAGGAACTTTTGGTATTTGTGGATATAAGAATAAGTATTCATCTTTAAGCAACTCCGAACGCAGCTCAGAGCCTTAAAAATTATTCGTGCAAAAGTTTTCGTGTAAAGTTAGGTTAGGTATAATTAAAATGTTGTCATTCAACGATAACTTATTAAACTTGATGATATAATTGCATAGTCAGCTCTTTTAAAAATTAAGTTGACAAAAAAAAAAAATAAATCATACGATTTATTGATAAATAATAATTACAAATAAAATATAATTATTGTTACACATAATTTTATTCTTGCTCATAGCTTACGTGTCACGTTCACTATACTTATACAGGCTTCTTCAAAAAGATTCACGCAATGGGGAATTAAAAATTCCCACATTTAATGAGGTTAGTGTGCTGTGAATGTTCAATGATTACCATTTCATTCTTCATCATCATCATCATCACCATCACTGTGGAAGAGAAACGCATTAACACTCAATCAAAGTGCCAGACGTGTCAGTTCGATAGAATTTCTATTGGAATGCCATGTGCTGATGGTGCTGTGCTGTGCTGTGTTGGGAAATGGAAATCACGACACGTGATTGGCCATGATAAGATTATGGCATAAACCTAGTTTATTTTATAGTAGGAAGGTATTATGTATACGACAAGGACAAGAGGACTCTTCGCGGTTTCTCAGCGTTAACACCATCACCCTCTGTTTTTGATATAGCTTTGTTATGGTGTAGTATGGTGTGGTGAATGCGGGTGGTTGAGACTATGAAGTTATATCAATATATAGATTCCCTGCGAAAAAGTAATTTTCTTCGCGACCTGCATACAAATTGGTGTCATCATCATATCATATCATTGCCGCATATCGATATCAACAACATCATCGTTTGACAATCGATAAATCGCATAATAATGCAGCAATTTTATTGCATTGATTAAATTTTAATTTCTTTCCCCCTTTTTTTCTCTTTAAGGGTATAATACATATCTAGTAATTTTAAAAAAAATGTAAAAATGCCTACATACATTATGTATACGTGAAGAAGATTAAACCTGCATTTACATGACTGACAAATTGGCAGAATTTGTGTCAAAAAACTGCCATAAGTATGAATTTGTCGATTTTTTTTTTGACCAGTTTGCAGCCCATTTGTCAGTCGTCTGTAAGTTCAGCTTAATACGGCAGGTTTATTTACTTCATTCACATTTCAAAGAAAAATTAATTATTTAAATAAATATGATTGGTGCGGTTTTAAATCTGTTTAAATTCATTAATCGGTTTAAAAATTTTAAACCGACTAATTGGTAATATTCACTCACTTAAACTGACGCTATCCAAAATTTTAAACCGGATCGAAACAACTACGATAGACCGACTCCAACTTAAACGACACATTTTCGTATCGTTTAGGTACGGTTTAAATAGTTTTAGCTAATATTCAACATTTTATTGTTTGTTCAGTCAGTGCAAATATTCAGTTTAGCAGTGTATCCATTTTCTGTTGACATTTTAGAATTTTATTTTACATTCAAAAATATTCTATTTTCCAAGATGGAAAATGCCATTTTTGGCATAGCGATGCGGTTTTATTGTCATCATCGTCCTCGTTGTCAAGCGACAAAGATGAAGAGATAGGCCTGAGAGAAGTGCGAATTTGGCGGCCATATCGAACAATGCAACGTGCGAAGATCGAGTGCCAACCAAGTGCAACGAATGGCAGTCATACAAAAAATTATCGCAGTGTTTGTCGTCTTGCATAATACTATGTATAGATATGGGAGACTTAGGCGTCAACGATATACCATTGCCGGAGTTACTATACCGGGCGCTGCAACCAGATCAAGAAGAATTCAATTCGCAACAAATCCTGCAAGGAATGTCTGGAAGACCCTATGCGGTGGACGTTTGATATTTTTGCCCATAGCATCAACAACGATAAGGACTAATTAAGGACATTTCTAAAGTGTATTTGTGTGTGTGACACGAATAAATTTATTTTATTTAAATATAAAATGAAAATTCGAAAATAAATGCATTTTTATTTGTCGTTAGTTATATTAGCATGAACAAAATGGATATGTTGCTTCTCACCATCCAAATGTTCGATTCAAGATCCGTTCATAGCTGATAGAGGGAAAGAACAAAAAAAATAGAGAGAAAAGACAAATATAAGAATATTCAAGTTACTGGTCACTGCCAAGGCATTGAAAATTCGGGCGATTTCCTCCCACCAGCGTATGTGACCGTACGGTGTTATAGTATTGACGTCACTGGCCAACATAAGGTCAGACAACAAATTAGTTTTAAATTGAGTAAACCGCTTGGCCTGAGTTGAATTCTCTTTTTATTTTTATTCTTTTGGTGGGACTTTCTGTATTTGCGCAATTTTAGATTTTTTGTTTATTTTGATTCAACACTGAAACTTGAAAAGATTGATAAATAAATCAGCAAACAGTTGCTCAAAAGCCTTTTTTTCATACTTGCGATGCTATCCGACGTTCGGTTTAAATCACAAATTTAAACCGACGTAAACCGAATGTCGTTTTTTGCTTAAACGGTGTGAATATTAAAAATTTAAACGAGATTTTGTCGTTTAAATTCTATCGGTTTACTTCGGTTAAATGTAGTCGGTTTAAGGACTTTTAAATCGAGTTTTAAACGGCGTGAATATTACGGCGGTAACCTTTTACCAGTTTTAAGTACAAATCTTTACTTTAACAAAATGTGAGTTTTACATTCACACAATTTCATTAAAAACTTAAGCTACAGCCTACATTAGTAAACTCAGCTGATGACATTCACTAAGAAGAAGTGACTCGGGGAAATATGGTATAGGAATCTAATTCCAGCCTCTGGCTAATCTAAGGGCAAAACAAAGTGGGCCGCAGCTTAGGTTAGGTTAGGTAGAAGGGCTGGAATAACGGGTGGCGAATAACGGCAGGAATCTGATTCCAGCGACTATTCACTACAGCTAGGAGGAATAACAATATCGACGAAAGCAGTTTATACTTTCGGTGGGTGGTGACGCATTCATTGGATGTTGATGTAGGTTGCTGGCGTCAAGTCAAAAGTCCAAAATGGACTTTTGACCCACTTGGATGAGTTACAAGTCCACAAATAAATTGTGAACTTTTAACCCACCCAAGTCGGTCAAAGTTCACAGAATTTCTTTGTGGACTAATGACCCGCAGATTGTGGTCTCATGGCTCACTTAGGTGGGCCATAAGTCCATAACTATTTGAACTTGTCGTTTTAGTGTAGAAACAAACTTCGCTCGAATTTTTCACTATGACCTTATACATTTTGAAAAATGAAACTTAAAAAAAAAAAAAAATTGCATATAACCAACCTCGCACCTACTCCAAATCTTATAGTCAAGCCAAGCAGGGGGGTCGCAGGGGGGTTTCAGGGGGTTGCAGGGGGGCACAATGCCTCCCATACTTACCTCACTGCTTAAATGCCATAAACTTTATATTTTTGCCTAAATATATAGAATATAAAAATAAATCAAAACTTAAACTTCCGGCCAAATAAATTTTATATTTTATCCACTTGTGTGGGTTAAAAGTTCACAATTTATTGTTGTGGACTTGTTACTCATCCAAGTGGGTCAAAAGACCATTGTGGACTTTTGAATTGTTGACTTTTGACACTGCGCCGTCGGTCGGTATAGTTAAATTAAATTTTAAATAGTGGGTTGGTTCAAAGTGTAATGCATCATTACAACTTCCACTAGCCGAAATGAACTACGTTCCACAATATTTTTCAATGGTTCTAAGTTCATAAATTTGGGAGTTATAGTTCAGTGAACATTGTCCCACTATTCGGACTTAGTTCATTTTCATTTTCATACATAAGTCATTTAACGTTGGAATTTATCTTGTTCCAGAAAAAGAAGGAGTAATTTCACCTTAACCATAAGTCCCAACTTGTAATGGGAGTAAGTTCATTGGGAGTTAACTCTTTTAGGAGTTAATTCATAGGACTCAGTTAATAAACAAATCTGTACTGAAGTTCAAAGTAGGATGGAGGAAATGAAAGAAATAAAGTGAACTTTGAAACCAAATTCAATGCGATTTTAATCCAATTGATGCATGGGTAATTGTTAACTCACACTTCTGAACATTTGTAGTGAACTTGTTAAATTTAAAATTCATCATGTTTCAATATGTTTTATTTATGTCAATAAAATATAAGTTACTAAGGCAAATGCAAAATTCCAATAAATAATAATGCACATACGTTTCTCTCTGAAAATATATTTAATAAAGAATGTCTTTTCCTGGATTGATTACACCCATCTTTGTAGGTCTACTTTAGATATAGGATGTTGCCTGCAACCTTTTATGTAAAGTTACCCGCTACAAATTCTCATTTCTCGCGGAATCAAAATTTTAAGTCAAGCAATAACCATATATGAGCGCTTGACCTTTAACATCAGAGCGCATTTGAATTTATTTTCATCTCTGTGTCATCACTAGTTTTTCTTACAAACACGAAGCCATTTTTCGTTCTCACTGAGTATAAGATTCCCTCCCTTCTAAGTTGGATCGCATGTCGCAGCAAAGCACTATTTTTCGGTGTGAGACTCTCATTTACAAAAATGCGTGAGTTGTTGTTGCTAGCCGCGAGGGTTTGGTCATCAAACAACTCCGCGGCAGTCATACCCTTGTTAGCATTAAAAGCTGAGAACAGGGCTTTTCTTTCTCCAGGCGAAGACAATCGTATGAGAAGTGGACTTTCCATGTTGGGAGTCTGAGAACGCAAGCGAAACGCATCAACATGAGGAGATATTTGCAAGTGTAATTGTTGGGCAATTTTCTTGGCAATAATTATTGGATTTTCGTTGGGAGTTTCCGGCACTCCACCCACAATAACTTCGCAGAGGCGTTGTTGGCGATGGAAATCTTCGATTTTGTCTTTAAGTTGTTGGTTTTCATTGCGTATGTCCTGTATCTCCGATTCACATTGCTGCACTCGATCACGCAAAGCCACGAGCAATCTATTAAATTTAGCCACAAGCCCATCACTATCGAAACCATGCAAATTCTCGGTCTTTGTGTTTGTAATATTCGAAGAATAGTTCGATATTTCATTCGATGGGATTGATGAAAGCGATAACCTTTTTCTATCGGCAGTTGGCCTGGGGATGAATGAATTCGTCTGATGATCCTCGTACTTAAAGCGAAAGTTGGTTGATACTCCCGTAGAGAGGGCTGAATTGTGTAAGACTGTAGGTATTTTGATGGGTAATAAACTAGATGAACTTCTCCTTTTTATGTTGACGACGGCGGCAGTGGCATTGGCAGTATTATCTTTTTTGCGAAAGATTATATTGGTATTGGTGCTGGTACAATCGATATTTGAATTGTTTATCGGTGGATCTACGCCACTGACGGTACTTGATGGATTGTTGATGGCATTCTCATTATCATCATCAGGACGTCCGGGTTTATTGTGGAATTCGGTGAAACTGATAGTGTTGGTATTCGCCATAGTGTAAAACGCAAAACAAATCAATCCACGGAAATGGGTTTTATCTTTTTTGAACAAAATAATTTAACTAAAAACTTCTTATTCATGAACCCGAAAAGGTATTAAATTACTTATGTAACAATGCACAGTTTAAAAATTTTAAAATATCAAGAGTGAAATCAAAACACGTCTACTCCCATCGTTATGCTAACTTTAACTCACTTTAGTCGAAATCACAATTAGGAAACAGCACAAAAATGACTACTCTTTCTTTGAATATTTATCAAGCGTATGACTCAAGCATCGATTATCGAACATGACTGATGAACTTGCTCACGTCATTCATATTACCAAAAATATTAGCAAATATATAAATGTATGATCAAATTTGAGTGACAAATCATCACTTAGGATAGTATTTGTGAGGGCGGTCCAAGATTTTTTTTTTTTTTTTTTAGAGATGTTAGGTTTCTCGAGGAAATAGATTCCCCTGGTCCTATATATAGATGTGTATTACTGCTTTTTTTCAGATTTTTAAATTGATATTTAGGAGCGCTATAACATCGATTTTATGTAAAAATAAAATGTGTTAGTATCGGGAGAAAAAAATTTTAAAAATCAAAAAAGCGGTTTAAAAAATAGTTTTTATTATATTATAAGATAGATACGTCAATTTTAAGTACATATAAATTAATTAATGTGAAGTTAAAATTTAAATTAAAAAAATTCATTCACCCGTTTTTGAAATATCGAATTTTAAAAAATAATTTTCATGGTTTTTTTAATATAAAAATATTTTTTTTTTGTGCAATATTAACTGAACTTTTTTCAAGCAATACATCATCATCATCATGATCGGCTCGACAACCGGGGTCCGGTCCTGGCCTCCTTGAACAAGTCTCTCCACCCATACCGGTTTCGAGCCGCCGCCATCCAGTTGCGCACCCCAAGGCTCCGGGCGTCCTGGTCTACGCCATCTCTCCAGCGCGAGCATGGTCTACCACGCCGCCGTCGTCTACCATAGAATGTACCACAAAGAACTTTCCGAGCAGGTTCATCTTCGCTCATGCGAGGTAGGTGCCCTGCCCACCGGAGTCTACCGAGCTTAATTTTTATCACTATATCCGCTTCAAGGTAGATTGCGTACAATTCATGATTGTACCGTCTCCGGAATCGTCCTTACTCACATATGGTGCCAACAATTCTCCTTAAGACTTTTCTCTCGAACGCGGCTACGAGGTCGGAGTGCCTTTTGCTAAGCACCCAAGTCTCGGATCCATATGTGAGTACTGGCAGGACCATGGTCCTGTACAGCAGCAGTTTTGAAGTTATGGTGAGATTTCTGGATTTGAAGAGCTTTGACAGACTATAGTAGGCTCTGTTGGATTTGAGAAGCCGCCCGCGTATATCTTCTTCTATATTGTTATCGGCTGCTACTATTCACCCAAGGTATTTAAAGGATTGCACCACTTCAAATTCGTGCTCCGCTACCTTGATTGTTTGACAGCTTGCTCGGTTCTTCCGATGATGTCGATGTCGTCTGCGTAAGCCAGTATCTGGCTGGACCTGTTGACGATGGTCCCTCTTGTTGCCGTGCCAGAGTCACGGATTGCTTTCTCCAACGCCAGGTTGAAGAGGAGGCAGGCCAAACCATCCCCTTGTCGGAGTCCATTAAAGATGTTGATTGGTTTGGATAGCAATCCGGCTATTTTTACTTGGCTTGTTACGTTGGCCATGGTCAACCTACATAGTCGTGTCAATTTATTTGGGATGCCGAAGTCTCACATGGCTTTGTAAAGTTCTACCCTGGCTATGCTGTCGTAGGCGGCCTTAAAGTCTATAAACAGGTGGTATGTTGGGATGTTAAATTCTAGACATTTTTCCATCGCCTGCCTAAGGGTAAAGATCTGATCAGTTGTTGATTTGCCTGGAATGAAACCACACTGATATTGTCCGATGATGGTTTTAGCGAATGGGGTTATCCGGTCTTGTAGGATAGAGGAGAGTATCTTATAGGCGGTACTCAACAACGTGATACCTCTATAATTGCTGCACGTTGTGACATCTCCCTTCTTATGTATGGGGCAAATGATACCTTTTCGCCAGTCTTCTGGAATTTCTTCATGCTCCCACACGTGCACTATAATCTCATGAATTGCTTGACGTAAAGCTGGCCCACCGTTTTGAAATAGTTCGGCTGGTATACCATCGGCTCCCGGGGCTTTGGTTTTCTTTAGCTGGCCTATAGCCTTCTCAACCTCTTCTATGCTTGGTGGCGGCAACATAGGGTACTCTTCTTGAAGTAGTGGAGCCTCCACTTCTGCAGTGAGCTGACCATTTAGCAATTCATTGAAGTACACTTCCCATCGCTCCAGTATGCTTATACAATTTACAAAAATAAACTTTAATCCAGTTACGTTATTTTTGGATATACGAAAAATTGTTGTTAAAATTCTTTTAAAAATTGTTAAAAAAACTCATCTTTATGAATTTTTAATAAAAAATTGACAAAGTTGTTTTTGAAATATTGAGTTGTCAAACAAAAACATTTCAAACTTTTTTTAAAAATCTCAAAAATAATTTTTTGAAAATTTTGGTAAACAATATTATTTAGAATGATTTATCAATTAATTTTTTTTTCTCAAGAAAATTGATCAAAATTAGTTGAACCGTTTGCAAGAAGAGTGAAAATCAAAAAAATTGTACTTTATGTTATAGCAAGTTTAAAGAAAAGCGACCCATCCGTCTAGGCTGTAGCCCAACAGACAGACACACAGACAGATGGACTTTTTTGCAAGATCCACTTTATTCGTCTTGCCTATCATCAAAATGTCAAGTTTTTACTTTCCATTAAAAAGCTGTTACCGGGTGTTCTATCCGTCACTACACAAAAATTTCCATCGGTTTTTGTCCCCTTCTCTAATAAAATTTAAACATGTTTGAAGATCATATAGTTATTCTGCGAATTTTGACAAAGAAACGAGTTTAAGAAATATAAAATACCTAATTCGGAAGCAGTATAGTTGTAATTATAATTTTTAAAACGACACACTAGATTTGCTTAAGATGACGAACGGAACACCAGTTACTTGTTGATAAATACACACTGAACCAAAAAGGTACGTATAGATACAATAAAAAAGTTTATTGGGACAGTAGATAATATTTTTATCAATTTTCGTCAAATAATCTGGTTTATTTGGTCAAGCAAAAGTTTATTGATTTATTAACCTTTTACAAATTTTGTTTTTGTTGTGCTGGTGAAATATTAAATTAATTGAAAGAACGAATTTGGACAGTAAAATGATTTATTAAATTAACCAATTTCGTTTGTTGTGCCAATAAACTATTTCGTTGGCTTTACAAAAAAAAACTAATTTTCTTTATTTTGTTTTCTTTTTCCTCGTTTTCATTTGGGGGCATTTAATTTGTAGTTTTTTTCCCACTATATAGGAGCTTTGCAGCTGCTTGCTTTTATTCTAATTTGTATACAATTATGTTTTATTTGAAAAAAAAAACATGTTTTATAGGTACTAACTTGGTTTTTCTGAGATTGCAACATGGGACCTTCAGCACAGCAATCAAACACGCTACCCACGTTGCAATACGTAGAGACAATGTTTAAACTTAATCACTTTATACATTTGATAAATTGTTTATTGCCTTAATGAACACATTCATAAAAGTAAAAGAAGTCAAAACTCTTTCCCATATAACCGGTTCATTAGTGCAATGCATGAATTTATTACTGTAATAAAAACATTAGCCAAAATCAATTAAAATGTTTATTTAGATTTATTATCATATTTATTGCGCTAAGAAACGCATTTATCAAACTGAAAAAAACTCCTTTCATGAAATAATTGTTTACTGTGCCAAAAAAAAAAACATTTATCAATAAAAGCAACCGGTTATTAATTTTATATATTACAAACCATTTTTTGATAAACTTTGATCTTTGAATGATCAATTTATATAACTTTGAAGCTTCTCTCCAATTATTTAGGTGCGTTAAGTTGAACATAACATTTTCTTTTTAAATATATTTATATTCCGGTTTATGAAAGATTCTTGAGACCACTTCTTTAATTTTAACAAATTAACACAGGATGATCGAAAAAAAATTGTATGTTCATACTTAAATGTTCTATGTAGCTCATATTGTCACTCTCTTGAGAACAAAAAAGAAACTGTCATTTACCACATTCCCCCCTCGATGAAGTATCTCCTTATTTGTTTCATGATGGCATCCATGAGCGCACCACATAATTGAATCATATCCCCCTAGCCACCATATCATCACTCCTATATATACATACAACACCACAGTCATATACCTTTTGTCCTTTAAATGATGGCAAAAGTTTCCAAAACCAAAAAATGGTTTTAATTTTTCAACTTAATGGTCACTTAGGGGCATAGAGTGTGCCATGCGGCCTGGTTTTGACCATTCTTCTGCCTTCCCGACAAAAAGCTGTGGATATGTAGGTATATATAGGAAAACTGAAAAAAAGGGTTTCGGTAACCCTCATTAAACAAAGTTATAATGTTTACATTTTGTCCATTGTATGAGCCGCCCAACCCAGAATACATATACAATGGTGTCCTTTGGGGTAATAAAACTGCAAGTGTGAAAAAGGACGAGCTGAGAGTTTTTAGCTTTTAGTTACCGTCATAGGAAATTAATGTTTACACTCAAATTATTTATAATTGCGGTTAAGTTTTTTTTTTTTTTTCTTCTCCTATTCGGACATACAAATCCTCGAGAGAGGAAGCGATGAGTTCATTAGAAAAAAAAATGATGGGAATCTTTGAAAATCAGTATGTCCCATGTGAATGTCCTTTGTGTAAGTGGGATATAAATAAATTAGATACTACAGTAGGTAGACGAACGCCGCCGGACAATATTGCGTTACGGAAAAGTGAATTCAAATTATTTTAGTTGTGTTGTATTCTTCTTCTGCAGCCACCCACCATTATAAAGAGCTGTAGAAAGGTATAGGTATACATCACATATACAGGAAGACAACTTGTCTGCTCAGCTGACCATAAACTTCTCACCGGCGAGCAATATCAATTTCAATAAACACTTCAGATTTATAAGGATCTGTGTGCTGCCGTCCGTCCGAACCGCTCCCGCTGCCTCTTCCGAAGGAATAATGCACCTTGGTGCTTTGACAACGATGACGATGACGATGACAATCGAAGACGAGTGCTATTGAAAGGGAATTGTTTGCAGACACAGAAGAGATGTTTTACAATATTGAAAATGAAATTGTGAATCATTCGGTGAAGAAGCTGAACTATATTGAATAGCTAGCTATTGGGCACTTGAAGGGACATTCGACCATGCTAGTTTTGGTATTTTTATTTGGGTAGAGGTATCAGTTTTCGAATGCGAATAGTTGTTGGAAATTGAAGGTTTTTTTTTTTGTATATACATAATGTTACGGTACACTACTGGAATACTTTAAAACTGACAAAATTTTATTAAAGACGACTAGCTGCCCACCCTAGCATCGCAAGGGTAAATACACATTTTAAAAGAAAGGTCTTTCCAAACTCTATTCGCACATCTAAACCAAAAGCTTGTGAAAGGCCTGGCTATCGAAATATTTTCATCCAAAGTGACGTCACGATTTTATTGAAAATGTGTCCAAAACCCTACAAAAGTGTTTGGATAGCGATATTTCCACAACAAAGCCTCGTAAAGAGATACAATTTGCGGTGCTGAATAGAGAATGAACAAACCTATCTCTATTTATCACAAATGTTTTGTGTCAATGAACTTGAACACTAATTACTCGCATCAAAATAAACATTAGTAAAACCTGAGATGTCCACATGCAGGGTGTTTTGATGTGTAAACATCTATGCTGGCGGTAGAGTGAAAAAAATAACGTGAACGTTCGTGTGCAACGTTACGTCGTGCAACGTTACGGTGTACAACGATACGATCTGCATACTAGGATGGGTGCGTTCAGTGAAAAAAATATTAAGATCCCCTTCAAGCAAAAACAAGTCCGTTTTGGATCCGCGCACGTTGATGTTTACACATATTAACCGTGAGTCCCGGCACTCACACAATTTTTTTTTTTTGTTGACGTGTGGCTTGCAATCTGTCAATACTTTTTTCGGAATTGGTTGTCTTGACAGCTGTCACACTTGATTTATGTTCAGTTTGGTTTGCCATTTTAAAAATAATAGATTTACTCCTGAACAACGTTTGTAAATCGTGAAAATTTATTACCAAAATAATGGTTCGGTTCGCGCATTGCATAAATCCGAGCAACCATGGATCGGTTTAGCACAACGTTTACTCTGTTGGATAATGCGCATCCTCAGAGACGCCGTACAGTGCGCACCAAAGACGCCATTGCTGCTGTGGAGCAGAGTATCGAAGAAGACCCGAATGAGTCCATCCGCGATCGAGCGCAACAATTGGAGCTGTCGAAAATTGGGCCTCTCGGTTGGAATTTATTCGAGCCAGCCGCGGGGGTTACTTGTCCGAAATCATTTTTAAAACATAATGGCAAACCCTTATCTTTATAATAAAGCTAAATTCTTCGTCATAACATTAAATTTTATGCGTTTTATTTGTTCTTGAAAATCACACGTCTAAAAAAAAACACCATTTACTTAAGAAATAGGAGCCACAAATACCACCTAACTTTCAAATTTATACCCAAAATAAGGTCCAATCCATTTTTATAAAAGACAAACTTTTTAATAAAATTTATTTCAATCATAAAATAACAGTTTTAATAGATTACAAAAATGTGTACTTAATTTCAAATATTTAGTTTTTTTTTAATTTTAGTGGACAAAATTTTCTTTGTTTTAATTTATACGTATATGTATCTCCAAATAACATTTTTTGTACTTATCCTACAAAATTTTGTCTTCAATAAAACATTAGAAGGCATAACGAATTTGGCAAATATTTATTGAAACAAATAATATTTAATTTTTAAGCCTCCTTTTCGGCCAAATCCAATTCCGCATTGAAGCCATCCTCATTGGCTTTCTCAAGCCGTTTCATCTCAAGACGTTTCTTTCGACGCATTCTCAAGTTGATACACAATCTGACTGTGCAAAAGTACACCAACTCTACAATACTCAGCGTCGAAACACCCATAAAAAGTCCCAATAAACCACCACAATTGGCAAGAAAGTCCGTTGTACCGTATAATTCCGAACGTTTTGAGGTTAAAAATTGGGCTTCTTTGAAGAAAATCGACAACCTTGACATTTGAGTTCTGGAACACACAAGCGAGAATATTTACAAAAATTATTTAGAAAAAAAAGTGTTAATAAAATCTTATAGTACCCGGCATTGTCCTTCAAATAGGATTCTTCTTTGTATGCCCGAAACTGCGAGGCATAATCGTAATCAGCTTGTGAGATTTCAGCCTCATAGGCAATGGAAGTACACGCTGGTAGGCAATTACATTCGGTTGCACCTCGGAAATTCTCGGCAGATGTTTTCAGACCCTGTTTGAATTCCTTTAGGAGAAGGGAGTCTTCGGCTTTGTTGACACAAAATAAACTGGCAGCTCCACAAACTGGCATTTCAGCCGTTCCTGAAAAGATCGGAGAAACCGTTAGGAATTTATGAAAATATTCAACATCAACTTATTTATGTACATACTTGGCATAGAGAATTTAACGCAGTCACATTCTTTCAAAGTAAAATTCGATAGACATTCCAATTCGCAGTTGCTCTGGGTGTAGACCTTGAAAAACCTCAAATATCTCTCCTTTTGGAAATAGCACTGTCGCCTGTGGAATGAGATAGCTTTAAAAATCGAAAACTACAAATTGAAGAGATTCTGATAACCTCATCGGTTCATAGTGCTTCAGTCCATCCGAAGTAGTAATGATCTTCGGCTTGATTGATATAAGAACCTCCTGATCGAATGGAATTCTAAAATACTGCTGTGACACCTGCGGAACCTCTCCCGGCGTATGCAATAAAATCTTGAAACCCTGAACAGGACCTCGGCATAGTTGATCGAGGTCATCTTGCATGCCCTTGAGGACCAAAAACAGCCCAGCCCTGGCTCCAGCCCCCAGTACCCGATATGGAAACGTTTCTGGTCCAGCGTCCTCGTTGTAGCCATCTTCGAGATTCCATTCCACCGTTTCGTTGAAGTCCCCACCAAAGATGAAATCCTGAACAAGACTGAGAGAGATTATTCTTCAATTAAAATCTTCCTCCTCTCTTCCTTACTTACGCCTCTTCTCGATAGATGTCCTTCGGATCGAATGCATTGAAACTATAGCACAGTCCTTCTTCGGTGATCATTTTGCGAAACTTATCGCAATAACTGTCGAAATTCCGCCATTTGCAAAAGAAATATGTCTCATTGAAAGCCAGATTGGTTTCTTCCAAGGCACCTATTAGTTCGGATCCGTTAGCGAACTTATTGCCATAGTTAAACCCGCCCAGTAAATGGTATAAGCAAACTTGTGAAATAGCTTCCAGATAATAATTCCTGACAAAAAAAAAAACAAATGCTGGATTTAGAGACCACATCTTGGAAGTATTTCTATCTAATTCTGGATTTACACGACTGACAAATTGGCAGTTTTTTGTGAGGAAACTACCAAAAGAATGAATTATTCCATTTGTCTGCCAGTTTTTTGAGAGTTAACTGACAGCATAAGAACTGGCAAAAAAAGAATGTTGTCAGTTTTTTTTGACAGAAATACTACCAAGCTGTCAGTTATGTGTAAATCCAGTATTAGGTATTTATGCTTAGCACTAGTTCTTACTCTTTTTCGGTCATATTGTCAGCTTTCTCTTCAGCTAACTTCCAGAACATGTCTGTAAAATTGAAGATTTCACGTCTTGTTTTTGTCTCGGGGCATACAGTTACCGAGGGAAATGGTATCTGCCATACAGGTGTTGATTTCTCAGCAAAACTCACAATAACCGGATTGTTGTTCCATTTGTCCCACACATTCATTGTCAAAGTGGCACAGATGAAGATTGATGAACAAAAGACAATGGTCCAAAAAAGTCTGTGAATTATAAGAGTTTTATTGACTATTAAAATACAAGGTGTTTCTTTTTAAAGTGCTCCGTTAAATCAGGATCAACGAAATAAAAGATCTTAACTAAAAATGACATAAGCGTAATTAACCGAAAACAAAATGGCCAGGCTTCAAAAATCTTCCGACAGAGCTGAACTTGATAGTGACTTATTCTTAACTTTTTTTCTTTTCCGTAATTTGTTATGTCAGCATATGTACCTATATTCAAAAATCTGTTTCACCTTTTACACGAGGAAACAAAATCGTAAGAGATTTTCTGTAGATTTCTTATAAGTTATAAAGTCTCTTAGTTAAACACACCCTGCGTAAAATGTAAAACAGAATGTCAAAAAAAAATTCTACTCAATGTGAAAACCGAAAGTTGCTGAAAACTTAGTTTCATCGTGTGAAAGGGGGATAATTTACAGAGAATTAAGGATTTCGATGCCGCAAAAAAATACTAAAATAAAACTGCTGAATTTGAGTAGAGATGGACTTAAAAGTCATTGTGAAATAACGCCTCAGAAATACAACCTCACAGAATGAAAATAACAAAGAAGAGTCGCTGTGGAAAAGAGTCATCGTGTATACCAGTATACCTAATAGCAGACAGTATACTAACTAGAGATACTTTTATGTGAATTTTTATTAATCCATATTCATAAACAGACATTAATTTAATGTAGCTGATGGCGCATTACACCCAAGTCGCCTCTTACAGCAAGAGTCTTGCTTTGGCTTATTAAATTGAATGCCTAGTTTTATGTTGCTTTCCAAACAGAACCAGATTATTATGAAGCTATCACGCAACGGGCACGAAATTCAGCAGAACTTCGCTGTTCTTTTTATCATGTATGTTATTTATCTTAATGTCTACATAACTATAATGTACTTGTTAAATTTATATGCGGTTTTTTTAATTTGTTTGATGCCTATTGAATTACCTTTAAATGTACGTGCACCACAAAATACTGACGCGCATTTAATTTGTGAATTGCCTTTTTAATAATTATTCATATTGCGTGACTCTTTTATTGTAAGTCATCTATCAAATTCACAAGACACATATCATCAAATTACATACATACAAATATGTAGGGGGAATTGTACAACATAGGTAGCTACTTTCAGAAGATAAAAAATAAAAATAAATACATTTCAAAGACATTGTTAAAAATAAATAAATAAATAAGAAAAACAAAACGAACAAGTCCTAGGCCCCAACTATTCAGTTGTAAGTTAAGCCTCAAGAAATAATTTTTCAGTGGAAGATATGCATCCGGAAAGACCTAATTAACTCAAAGGATAAAATATCAAAAGGATCTGTTCAATAAAATATGCAGTTAGTTTACCAAATTTGGTGAGTTAACTCGAGCTTAACTTTAATCTCGCCATGAAAAAATTGGGCCTTATAGTAGTTGCCAATGATTTGTATCATCTTATTAATTTTGATTGCAATATTTTTACCTTTTCCATTTTTTAAAATCACTTAACAATCATTTTTACGAATACATATAGCTTAAAAATTTTACCATTATTATTAAATATCTTAGATGCTATAAGCTTTACGATTAACTTTAATGTCCAAATCGACATTTTACTAACCGCCATATTATTCACTAGATACATCAAGATTAAAACTTAAATCCAGATGTATTTACATTGAATTTGTATGCTTTACATCTGGATTTAAATTTTTAATCTGGATGAATCCAGTGAATAATATGGCACTAAGACTTTAATTTTTGTTTGTTTAATTCAAATTTATTTTATGGGTAAATAATCGAATAAAGTGCCCACATTTAAGCTTAATTTAAATATCTTAACCTTTTTTGGCGAAGAAGTGACAAATCGTCTGAGAGTATCTCTTGTCATGAAAAAAGTGCATCTGATATTTGGCAGAAAATTGTAGGTCCCCTTCATTCCTGCTGACTAACAACACACACAGAGGAATGGTTGAGAGTTATTAGTCACGTTTATGATGTGTTTTGGGTGGGACCAGTGCTGGGGGATCATGGTAAAAATCCCTTTCTCTGGGTGTTTTTACCTTTAAACTATAAAAAGACTGGCGCAAATTTTTAAACAGTCCTCGTTTAAAGAATAAAACCGACTCTAGTAAACGCAGTCGTTTAGTTGCGAGCCCTTGTCTAACCTTTTCTTAATTTTAAACACTTTAAACAGCTCTTCTAACTAATGAAGTGTTTTAAGAGCATTTGTAAGATTTTTAGCGCATTTGTAAGGTTTTTTTTATGATTTGTCGTAGAGCATTCGACTGCAGATCGAGAGGTCCCTGGTTCAAATCCGGGTGTCCCCTTTGAAAATTAATTTTTTGGTAATTTTTTTCTTTTTTTTTAACTCCCCTTTAGCTATTTCACCTTTTCAGCTAAGATGACGGGCGATTTTGTGAGCAGAAAATGATTTGCCGCGATATGGTAGTCCAACACTATGTACCACATATTTTTTTGTTTTTGTTGGGGCGGTCGACCGAATACAAGTTTGTATTGTATATTGTTTGGTGTCGTAGTCTATTGAATCGGAGGGTGGAAATGGTGTTGTTTTGTCGTGGTTATGGTAACTGGGTGCATGCACCACAAATTAAAGCTAAGACAGTTTTCGTGATTGTTGATTTACATGCTTAAAATCTTCATCAAACATTTTTCTTTAAATTTTTGTTATGAAATTACAAACGTTGAATGAATAAAGTATACTTTAAAAAAGATAGAGAAGCATTTTGCTCCTTTAAAAGTTAGACGAGTACTTTAGCGTTAAAGTAACTTTATATCGTTTAAAATTATCGAAGAGTCGACTCTTATTCTAAAACTCATTTTTAGAGTCTGCGTCCAATTTAAAATTGATTTAGAGTAGGTTTTAAATGTTTAAAATTTTGCGCCACTGTCTTTAAAGAGTTTGTTAAATTTTACCCGGAAAAAGATATTATAAAAAAATACATTCGATCCTCTAACTATTGGAAAAAACACTGTTTTATCGTTATATCTTTAAGCAATGTTCTAGTGAAATAGCCAACTGCATTCCTCCTCCTAAACAATATCACCGTCCTACTCGTTGTGCCAGGAATGCTCATTGTCATCAGTATACTCTTGAGCCTACGAACGACGTACCGTTATGTGCAGATATTCTTTATTTTGCCAAACGACACGAATGTTGAATTCTTTAGTTCTTTACCCAACTCTTTGTTTCCTTCCCATTTCAATATTCAGACATTCAAGACAAATGTACATCGTTTGCTCCTTTTTAATTGTCCCTCTAGCTCCTAAATTTCCTAAAAACTCGCACTGTGTTAAAAATAACATTTAAAGGGCAGTCATTACCCCTTCAGTGCGTGCCAATTATAAAACAAGAAAACAGATAGTAAAAGAACTATCAGAACTATAAGTTTTTAAGCCTTTTTTAGACGATCAGTTCAGTTTCAGTTTCAGTGAGCTATCAGTTAAGTTTTCAGTTAAACTGATGTCTAAATACAAAAACTGAAACGTTTAACTGAAACTGAAACTCTAAAATGGGCTTAAGAAAATTTAATAAGATCTAACAATTAAATCACATTTATTTTCAACAATTTAAAAAAAAAAAAACTTCAATAAGGTAAATGCTTAGTGAAAATATTTTTTTTTCTGTGTGAAATAAAAAGGCAAAACAAAAAAGATTTGTGTGACAAAAAAGAAATTTTCCAACTGGCTGAGGGGATTTCTCTTAAAAGAGAAGCACTGGATGGGACACGATTTGAACAACGAATTTGAGCGAGTTTCTTGCTTTTGAAAATAAGATAGTACCTATACCTTCCTATATTAGCTATGTTTTTATGAGAATTTTTTACTAAACTAAGTTAAAGCTTTGTGTTTAATTCCAAAGTTTTCATCGAACGAAAGTCACATTTGATAGCTTTCTATATATATTTATAAGCATAATAGCTTCGAACTTTATTAGCCACTTATAAAGAAATTAAAATAAAATGCACGAGTGGGTCGCACGTACTTGCTCTTATGTGTGATCACTCTTAGTTTTTTTAGGCTGAGTATAAAGATATTCATATATGATATATTTAAACATTTTAATGAACAAAAATTGGTAATACGCCAATTAAAACTGTTTACCTATTTTTGGTAAAAATAATATTTTGTTTTAAAATTTTGAATATGGCAGGCACCTTCTTTTTTGGTGCAAAAAAATTCAAAAAATGTGTCGGGGAATTACCGAAAAGCTATAGCAGGTACCCAGCTTAAAGAAAACCGACCTATCCATTTAGGCTGAAGCCGAATAATTGACAGACGGTGGAATTGTGAGACCTATACCCTTTACGTCTCCCCAATCAGTCAAATTTGATCAAAATCTCGAGTTCGATTTTTTTAACGAATCCATAACTTAACATAAGAAGGCTGGTATATTGGCTGTTTAATCTTTCTTGTCACTACACAAAAATTTCGTATGGCTAAATTGTAATTTTATCAGGTCATGCCATCAGTATTTTTTGCAATTTTCAGCTCTTTTTCTTTCGATATTAATTTTTCATCATTCAGTTATTCTCTGATTTTTGGCAAAGAAACGAGTGTTTAAAAAAAATTTATTTCGACGACTGTTTGGTTGCATAAAAAAAACCACAATGTCATCCATCAAATGTGTCACAGTTGGTGATGAGAGAGTTGGCAAAACTTGGATGCTGTTCAGCTACGTAAATGGTTACACTCCCGAACAATACATTCCAACAATTTTTGATGTTTTCTCGTCTAATATCGAAGTTGATGGGAAGGAAACAAGATTGGAACTCTGGGACCTAGCTGGACTAGAGACCTACGATCGTTATAGACCACTTGCCTATCCATGTTCTGATGTTGCTCTGGTTTGTTTCTCGGTCGTAACTCCCACTTCATTTGAAAACATCCAGCTTAAATGGATCCCAGAAATTAAACACTTCTGCCCAGAAACTAAAATAATATTAGTCGGTACTAAATGTGACTCACGAGACAATCCGCAAACACTAGAACTACTCAAGACGATGAATGAAACACCAGTTACTTACACACAAGGACTTTTACTAGCTACGAGGATAGGCGCTGTTAAGTACGTGGAGTGTTGCTCGCTTACACAATTTGGTTTGACTGAAGTTTTTGATGCTGCCGCAGAATCGGTATTTAAATCACCAACACCAGTTTAAAGAAAAAGATTATAATTATGTTGATCTATTTAATCGCGCATCGAAAATATAACTTAATAAGTGTAGTTGCGGTACAAACAACAAATTATTTAATTGTTTTAAAACAGCCTTTTTTATATTAATAAAACATATTTATAAAAAAAAAATTATTTTGCACTTTTTTGATGAAAATTTATGATTTATTTCTTGTCCAGAAACAACGCGTGAGCCACATACAACTGTTTATGGGTATATTTAAATGTTCAGCGCCATCTATCAGAAAAAGTAAAACATTTTATTTATATGAACTTCTTTCATCATAAGAAGTATGCATATTGTTCAAAATTTCAGTTCAATCGGATGATTATTTCTTGAGTTTTTATCTAATGTCTATTATGCTTGTGTTCAGCGCCATCTTTCGCAAAACTTGAAATCTTTTAATTTGTATGCACTTCCTACTTCATAAGATATATATTATGCAAGTTTCGGCTTAATCTGATACTTAGTTTTTGAATTTTTGGAACATTAAGGACCAGCTACAGCCAGATCAGAAGGAAAGACAAATACAAAATAGCTTTTATCGGCCTTTAGTCCATAAAAATTGGCGTTTCGTCCCGGCGATCTCACTTGGACTCATCAGTTGACTAGTGAGTGCCTTGTCAATACGCAATTTTTATTAAGTTCAGTTCAACTTACATGAACTTTTTGACAAAAATCCAATGTGAACTATATCCAACAAGATTAAAATTCTTAATCATTAAGCTGGAAATTTTGCCCAGGGCCAGGCTTTGTTTTTATATGAAGGTTTTTATAATACAAATTCTATATACTACTGAAATACATCAGCGATATAGTTCACATTGGATTTTTGTCAAAAAGTTCATGTAAGTTGAACTGAACTTAATAAAAATTGCGTATTGACAAGGCACTCACTAGTCAACTGATGAGTCCAAGTGAGATCGCCGGGACGAAACGCCAATTTTTATGGACTAAAGGCCGATAAAAGCTATTTTGAATCAATAATTCAACAAGTCCAATTAAATAGTGCTAAGTCTTCTACTTGGCTGATGTATTTCAGTAGTATATAGAATTTGTACTATAAAAACCTTCATAGGAAAGACAAATATCTCGTATAGACAAAGGTTATTGGTCACGTCCAATATGTGGTCGTTCCACCAAAAATAATCAATAATAATAATTACACCAAGAATTTGAGAAGCTGTTTTGTTTTAATCGAAGCAAGTAGATGCCACACTCATGGACAGTGGTATGGGGCTACAGATTCCGCTATAACGACAAAAATCGACATTGAATGTTAAAATATTAAATTCTACGCAATTATTCTATTCCCCACTGGGAAATGCTCTCAACATTGGAATCAGATTATCAAACCATGTCGTTGGAGTTCCATATCTGAAGAATCTAGAAATGAATTTTAATAGATTTTACTGTGCTATTGACTGCAAAACTGTTCAATCTAATATTATAGTTTCATATTGGAATTGGAAATTGTTGATTAATAAGAGAAAGACAATGGGAGATAAAATGGAACCCTGGGGCACACCAGCATTTATTTTCTGAATTTCAGACTTGAAACCATCCAACATGTTTTGTATTCAGCAGTTTGAAATGTAATTTCCACCAAATCCCTTCCACATTGATGCCATTGAATCGGGAAACCAAAAAGCCATCAAGTCTGTTGACCATAGCACGCTGATTAGTCCACTTATCGCACCAAACTGTTAATTTTTAAGGATGTAACAATTTTGCTTATTGACATTATACCCATTGAGCCTAAAATTTGCTTGATCGCTGAACCCAATCATTTTGGCGAACAGAAACATCATTTAGGAACCAAATTTCTAAAATCTGGTAATATTGTTGAGCCGTGTAATTAACCTTTACGTTTATTTACCCAATTAATATTGATCCTTTACAGGATACCCTATATACTTGACGTGTATGTTTCCACATTAATGACTGAATTTGAGACGTTTAGAAAGTAAAATCAGTAATTATTTTGACGCAAAAATAAAGCTGATGGATTGAATTATATTACTTTAGTGAAAAAAAAAAAATTAATTCGATCCCAAACTTCGCCATAAAATAAAGTTTAATTTTTCAATGATCATTGGTAATGTAGTTCAATCATTGAAATAATAAAAGTCATTTTATGTGGACGGTTGGGCCAAAACAAATTTTTTTTTGTTGGCAAAAAATAATAATTAAGTCACCGCCTTCATATTGGCACCAAAATATTCACTAATTTTGCCTTTTAAGTCCCTCAAAACCAATAATTAAAGTTTTCAATGATGGTTTTCAATGAAACCTATAACTGGCGCCTTAATATTGAATTCGCTATTTCTCAATGTGATGTACAATTTTGAAGAGCCAACAAGGCGCAGACTATTTTTTTTTCCATTAAATTAAAAATATGAATATTATCCAAGAAAAACAAACTCAACCATAACCCAAGATAGCGGCAACTCTGCCAGTGGGGTGGATGGTCGAACAACTGGATTTGTAAGCTTCTTACATAACAAAATCGAAAAAAAAGTTAAATGTGTCATGCATCATGATGCATAAGAAAAAGTTTTAAATATGCTTCATACTTTTATGAACTTGTCTTAATCATAATAAAATTGTTTTATCTTATTTGTCACTTCACTCAAATTTCGTAAACTTCAATAGTAGGTATAAATTTTATCGAGATTTGTTTGCCCATTTTTTTTTTTTTTTTTTTTTGAAGATCATTTAGTTACTGTGTGGATTTTGGCGCGAAGAAGCGAGTGTAATAAATAATCGATACAAAATAAATAATTCGACAACGGTTAAATAATAACAGTAAACAGGAATTATACATAAAGTTTATAGAATTAAAATCATAAAAACACAAGATGGCGTAGTTGGAAAGACTTTCATGTTGAATAGCTACTTCACTAATTACACTCCAAGAGAATGCCTTCCAACAATTATTGTCTACAAATGTTCTACTACTATTGAAGTTGATGGCAAACTTATAAGATTGGTACTCTGGGACACAGCCGGACACCACGCCACATCCGATTGTTTGAGAAAACTTGTCTATCCAAGACGCCGAGCTCAAATGGGGATTCCAGAAATCAAAAAATACTGTCCACAAAGTAAAATTATTTTAGTCGGGACTAAATGTGATCTATCCGACAATCCGGAAACACTTGAATTGCTCAAGATGAAGAATAAAACACCAGTAAATTTCATGGCAGGATTGAAGCTAGGTGATAAGGTAGGCGCTGTTAGATACGTGGAGTGTTCGGCGATTACACAAGTTGGCATGTCACATGTTTTTGCTGCTGCTGTAGAAGCAGTATTGAGTCCACCGACAAGAGTTAAGAGAGGAAGAATGTGGTGTTGTATTTTGTAAGAACTGCAATTTCTGTGACATAAGCCTGTTTTTTTCGTCCATCGAAAATATAAAGGGTTTTCCAATAAGAGGTGTTATTTTGATATTCAAAGAAAAATGCCATTTTTTGAGATAAATGATCGGATGTTTATTTAATTATAAAGAAGAAGGTATTCCGTTAATAATGGAACATAACATCAGCTAAATAGCCGCCACGACCACGCTTACAGGACCATATCCTTTTCATGAAATTTTCCATAACCAAATCGCAAAGTGGCTGCCCTATGTCCTCGATAGCCTCACGAATTCCATCTTTGAGGTCTTGAATCGACGCTGGGCTGTTGGCGTAGACCTTATCTTTCACGTGGCCCCAAAAGGAAGAAGTCGCAAGGTGTTAAATCACAAGATCTCGGTGGCCAATTGTGATCACCTCTTCGAGAGATAACACGGTCCGGAAACTTTTGCCGTAAAAGATCGATGGTTTCATTGCTTGTGTGGCACGTAGTGCCGTCTTGTTGAAAGTAAACGTTGTCCAGATCAATACCATCCAATTCCGGCCATAAAAAATCATTAATCATCTCTCGATAGCGCAATCCATTGGCCGTAACTGTTGCTCCAGCCTCATTTTCGAAAAAGTAAGGTCCAATGACCCCGCCGGACCATAAACCGCACCAAACAGTCACGCGTTGAGGATGGAGAGGCTTTTCAACAATAACTCTTGGGTTTTCCGAGCCCCAGATGCGACAGTTTTGCTTGTTGACGTAGCCTCCGAGGTGGAAATGGGCCTCATCAGTCAAGATGATTTTTCGATGAAATTCCGGATCATTTTCATGCATTTCAAGGACCCAATCAGCAAAGACACGACGTTGTTGATGATCAGCCGGCTTGAGTTCTTGTGTTAACTGAACTTTATAAGCCTTAAGACCCAAGTATTTATGCAAAATACGGTGTAATGACGTTTGTGGAATGCCTAATTCCAAAGAACGACGAGGAATGGACAAACCTGGGTTTTCTTCAACACTTTGGGCTACAACAGCAATATTCTCAGTTGTTCTTGAGCGACGTGCACGGGTTTTATTCTTCACATCACTAACTTGTCCCAACAACTCGAATTTGTCCACCAATTTCTGTATTGCGGTCCGACAAGGTCCTTCACGCTACAACCATCATCGGACAATATCAGTGCGGTTTCATTCCAGGCAAATCAACAACTGATCAGATCTTTACCCTTAGGCAGGCGATGGAAAAATGTCTAGAATTTAACATCCCAACATACCACCTGTTTATAGACTTTAAGACCGCCTACGATAGCATAGCCAGGGTAGAACTTTACAAAGCCATGAGAGAATTCGGCATCCCAAATAAATTGACACGACTATGTAGGTTGACCATGACCAACGTAACAAGCCAAGTAAAAATAGCCGGATTGCTATCCAAACCAATCAACATCTTTAATGGACTCCGACAAGGGGATGGTTTGGCCTGCCTCCTCTTCAACCTGGCGTTGGAGAAAGCAATCCGTGACTCTGGCACGGCAACAAGAGGGACCATCGTCAACAGGTCCAGCCAGATACTGGCTTACGCAGACGACATCGACATCATCGGAAGAACTGAGCAAGCTGTACATGATTCCTTCATCCAGATCGAGCAGGCGGCACAAAATCTGGGGCTGCACATTAGTGAAGGTAAAACAAAGTACATGGTGGCGTCGAATGCGAGAGGAACAGTTGGTCAAACAATCAAGGTAGCGGAGCACGAATTTGAAGTGGTGCAATCCTTTAAATACCTTGGGTCAATAGTAGCAGCCGATAACAATATACAAGAAGAAATACGCGGGCGGCTTCTCAAATCCAACAGAGCCTACTATAGTCTGTCAAAGCTCTTCAAATCCAGAAATCTCACCATAACTTAAAAACTGCTGCTGTACAGGACCATGGTCCTGCCAGTACTCACATATGGATCCGAGACTTGGGTGCTTAGCAAAAGGCACTCCGACCTCTTAGCCGCGTTCGAGAGAAAAGTCTTAAGGAGAATTGTTGGCCCCATATGTGAGGAAGGACGATTCCGGAGACGGTACAATCATGAATTGTACGCAATCTACCTTGAAGCAGATATCGTGACAAAAATTAAGCTCGGTAGACTCCGGTGGGCAGGGCACCTAGCTCGCATGAGCGAAGAGGAACCTGCTCGGAAAGTTCTTTGTGGTACATTCTATGGTAGACGACAGCGTGGTAGACCATGCTTGCGCTGGAGAGATGGCGTAGACCAGGACGCCCGGAGCCTTGGGGTGCGCAACTGGATGGCGGCGGCTCGAGACCGGGATGGGTGGAGAGACTTGTTGAAGGAGGCCAGGACCGGACCCCGGTTGTCGAGCCGACGATGATGAAGGTGCTTCACGACGACCCAAAAATGTTTTAATTTTACGAACCGTCTCTGCCAAATTTTCACCATTTTTATAGTGAATTTTAATAATTTCAATGCGTTGTTGAAGCGTGTATCGTTCCATTTTTATTAATGGTGTAGTTTCTACTTGTCAAATGTCAAAAAATGACAGCTTCAAAAGTGACAGCTACCGAAATAGCGGGCTATTCAAAATAACACCTCTTATTGGAAAACCCTAGTTCTGGTCCTGATTTATTTAACTAAATCAGGAACAAATTACAGTAATACTATTTGACGTTTAGTGAAAAAATAATACCACAATATTGCGATGTAGAATTCTGGGAACATTTTTGTAAGAATAGTAAATCTTTAGATTTAGCAACTCACTTATCAATAAACAATAAATTCTTTTATGGAAAAAAGTAATAATTTGTTCGTGACGAAAATTAATCATGACACATCAACACTAACCAGAGCGAAAATCATAAAGTTCAACTTCCTCGTATTGTACTTTAACATTTCCCCCACCACTATCACTTTATTCTAAATTTTCAGATTAGAATTTTTGGCTGAAAATTCAGATGAAACGTAAGCAAACGTAACTAAAAGTCACTAAAAGTCATCTAACTTTTTATGGCAGCTACCCAACCAGAAGTTCCAAAAATTCGGAAATCTTAAAATTTACATGTAAAACGTAATGCGTTGAACGCGCCCATTGTTTATTTTGTCATAATTACCCATGTTGTGCATTATATCATTAACTTAAAAAAAAAATAGGGTGTTTTAGTTTCTTATAGAAATTTTGATTGAATTAATATTTTTATCATATAAAACTATAATAATTTTGTAATTGTTAAGATGATAATGTTTTTAAATTTAAGGCAAAAGTTTTTAGATACAAATAAAGCCGCTGATATTGTTTTTATATATTAAACACGCACTCAAGGAGTTGGGCCATAGTCATATTTTTCTGATAAGTTCTTATTTTGTCTATGCTAAACTGAACTTACGTTTATGTTATTTATAGATAATTTAAACCCATATCTAAAATTTTAAACAATAAGCTGGAACTTTAATATTAATTATCACCATAATAGGTAGATGTATATTTAAATTGTTTTTGTCTCTGTCAAACGTCAAAAATAAAGCAAAAAGTATTAATAGAATTTTAGCTTGATTTTCTTCTGTTCAAAAATTTGTGAATTTTTGTATACTACTAGATGAGCTTAAACTAAAATTCGAATTCACCCTCTTGGGAATCACATACAAAAATGCTCTGTACAAAATTTGAAGGAAATCGGCGATACCGTTTAGGCTCCACCTCAAATTACAGTAGACGCACGAGCGCTCAGACCGATGTGATGCGATGCGACGCGACGGGCGGTAGGTATGACAAAATCAACTTTTTCGGTCTTTTCAATCTTCGTTGTGTTAGTTTTGATTAACAAAGTCGGTTTAGTTACACCGTTTATAACTCAAGAATGCGGCTTGGCCGATTTTTATGATGTCTGATTCGTTGGAATAGCAGAATGTATATTAAAATATCGGAAAAAATCACTTTGTATGGTGAAAAGGGTGAAAAGGGGTGAAAAGGGGTAAAATGAAAAAGACGTATCCGATTGAAAAATCCTACCTTTCTTAGGAAATGTAAAGCTATTCTATTTCAAAATTTTAATATTTGTAGGGTGAAATGCGGTAAAAATAAAAATTGTCCGACATAAGAAATTTTGTTTGTTTTAATTTTTTTTTCAGGAAATTGCTCTAGGTATATTTTTTTTAAATTTTGATATTTGTAGGGTGAAATGGGGTAAACAAATAAAAATGCCCGATTTAAGAAATTCTTTTTGTGTTTGAAAGATAAATTTTAGTGGATGCCTTGAAGAATATTTTTTTTTTTTTAATTTGGAATTTATAGAGTGAATAGGGGTAAAAACGAGAAGTGGTATCCGATTTCAAAAATTCTGTTTGTGTTTAAGGGATATGTTAAAAAAAAAATCGAATACAAGAATTCTTTCTGAGTTGGGAAAGCAATAGGAGTTGAAATTAGAGGATTATATTTTTAAAAATTTAGCCTCTCATAACGTAAAGTGGGTTAAAATCCAGAAAGAAGTATTCCATACAAAAAGTCAGAAAATTTTATTTTCTTTGTAATTTTTAGGCGAAGCTTATATAGGTTTGTCTAATATATTGGTATGTAAAAATTATTGGAGGCCACCATTTACATACATATTCATACCTACCTAATGATGATCAGGAAAAAACGACGTCAATTTTATCCAGGAATTTCTGCTGTAGTATAGGCATTATTAGTATAATTTTAATATGCAGCGATGTCGTTTTTTGTGCACTTTTTATTTTATGCGTATAATTATTCGCAAGAAGGCTAATGAAATAAAAAAAAGTGTTCACTTTAACGCGAGTGTACTGTAAGATACTGTAGATACTTTTGACTTTTTCCCACTTTCTTGGGTTTTTCTCACTTTACAGCGTTAAACTATTATAGAATAAATACGCGGAGGACACAGGATTTGTAAGCTAGCGTTTTTTTTTTTAATGATGAACTGTGAACGGGTGCGGTTTGTCTTTGGTTTCAGTTTCAGTATAATGATGGCAAGACTATTATTTACCGTTCGGGAGAAATCAACCTCATGCAGCCTCCTTGGCCTTTGAAAAACCGATAGACCCCTTCGAGCCAATGTGGGGCGTTAGCTCGGACATCAAGTTTTGTAATTTTTGACCCCCACCCATCAGACTTACCTTTCAAGTATCGGCCTTTTCATTTCGCCCATATATCTGATCCCATGAATCGTACTATTGTCACAATATTCCGTAAATATTCCCCATGCAGCTTGATATTTGGTTCCATATTTAATCTGCTTCCTCGTATCGAATTCCGATCCAACGTCACTATTAACAGATATTGTGTCACGAAAAGCATTAACAGCCCTCGTGTAAATGGCTGCTCTTTTCCTGTGTTGAATTGAATGTATAAAAATATTATTTTTTAATTTAAAAATTATAAAATTAAAATATAGAAAAATATTTATAGCATATAAATGGCACACTCACCATTGATCATTTTTAAACGGGTTTGGTTTGTCCTTTTTATCTTCCTTAGTATCCATGATGATGGAAATAGAAAAAAAAAATACGTAGGTAATGTATGGATGGACGTTTGGTTAGGCCGGTGTTTGAAACATTTCTGAGGGATTTTTTAGTTGTTGAGAGGTGTTTTATAGTGGCGGTCTAGTTAATAGATGCGACGAGATATAAGTTCTATTTATGAATAAGCCAGGGAGTGTTTTCAAATTTATTTTTTTTTTTTCTATTATATACCGCAACGAAAGTATTCCCAAATTATTCAATTGGGAATCGCATTTGCCACAAACTGGCTCAAACCCTGGGTGACCACACCATAGAGTACTTATATGATAATGTCGGAAATAATACACTCGCAAACGGAATGACCATCACCCTCAAATGCTATAAGACACTATGTATTATTATACTATTGTTTGAATGTTTAAGGGTAAAGAATTAAAAAGTGTTAGTGGTCAAAGTGATGGGTTATAATAAGTGCAATTCAGGTCTATCTCTTATACATATATAAAAATTCCTACAGTGCTGTGTAGTACATTTTAGCACATTCAGTTGTATACTCTATTGTATAGCCAATACCCATCCTCTGTACACGCCTAAAACAGTGACAGTTCGTTTGCAAAACAGTAAGCAAACTAACCTTTTTCATATTTGTAAATAAATGTCGCAGTGACACAAATGTGGAGTTAGTATGATACTTAAAAGGAACATTAATGCTGGATTTACACGACTGGAAAATTATTAGTTTTCTGTCAGAATACTGGCAAAAGAATGAATTTTTCCATTGTTCTGTCAGTTTTTTGACAGTTAACTGCCAAAATACTGCCAATTTGTCAGTCGTGTAAATCCAGCATAAGTTTTCGAATTGCATTATATCATCCGTCGTCGGTATGTGTGTCTATGCGCCTATATGCATCCTACAGTCTGTGTGATGTGCATTCGCTGTAATGTGAACTAGAGCCTAAACGGTCGGTCCAATTTGCTTCAAATTTGTTATAGAGCATTTTAATGTCATTTGCTAGAGGTAAATTAAAATTTTTGTTTTAGCTCATCTGGAACGGGTAAGCTACCCATTTTGTAGCAGCAACAATTTCGTCTTTCTTTTAACTTTCCCGAAAACAGCTCTAACAAGCTTTTGGTCTTAGTTTGAGTAAAAATGTGAAGGATTTCTGCCTGAGACCACGGTACCAAACACGCTTCCTGCTGTCATCTAGACGAAGCCCTCTGACATCCCTGATGGTTTGGTCTTTGAACCGAAGGGTCAATCTTCCTTGCTGCCTTGAACCCAGGGGGCTTGGACTCTCTTGAGAATTGTTGACTATTCGCTAAATATGTCCTACCAAACGTACTCGAAGTGGTTTCGACTTTTTGGATTACAACTGTACGTCCACATGTTGGTACATTGTGCTGGCTGAACTCTTTAGCTCCATAGGACCCACAGATTTTTCGAATCTCTAAGTCCCCGTGATGGCCAGGGGTAACGTGCAGGCTGAACGCAAGCTTGTGTAGATAGCGCTAACGGATTGAGGTATGCTATTCATCCAGAGAGTTTTAGGTGTTCTCTGTAGATTTTGGAGGACCCCTTCAAGTGTGCTGAGGCGTCCAACAACCAACGTCGAACTTCTTCATCTGAGAAGATCGCAATTTCTTTCCGTTTCGTTCTCATCAAAGAAATGGTACCGCATGATGTAAGTGTATTTGGCTGTCACACCATCAGAATTCAGAGTTTTAACTTCCAGCATATTGCAAAACTGATTTAGTTAATAAAAACTAAAATTCAAGATGGCGGCTGAAAGATGAATTTCACGAATGAGTGGAATAAAATTTGGGGTGGTACAAGCTTATGGACTTGACTATTGTTATTAAAAATTAAATATTCGAATCTTAGTACGCGATTACAATGATGATTTTGTAAATGTTTAATAAGTTTAACATTGTACATTTTTTGACTTTTTCTTAAAGTTAAAATCACCAAAGGCTTTAGTATATAATAACAGTTAAAAGATGATTAAAAAAGTAGTTTTAGTAAATCGCTTTTAAACATTGCTAATTTAACACCAAGCTGTTGAAAGTTTTTCGCCAAAGTTAAACTGAGTTCGTATAAAACAAACAACAAAAATATTTTCCGCAACAGTCTTGTTGTTGTGCGAATTAATACCATGTCTAATTAAAATTACACAGAAGTTGATTAATTAAAATTGTACAGTGCTGTCGTAAGTGTTTGTGTAGGTCTAGGTTGACATTTTGAGCGATGATAGCATGCACATGTATTATATTGCAACATATAGTTATAACAATATACAAGTTATATACAAGATACAAATATCTACAAATTGAAAACCTTGACTAGACTTGTGGTATTATTTTATACATAATTGAATAAGATAAGCTACCTACAGTGACCTTTGGCTGATAATAACCAACAGAAGTGAAAAGGGAAAGTTTATTCACCATTTATGTAGGACAAATTATAATAAGGTGTTATATACAATACATACCTGATGATGAGTACCTAAGCAAAGTTCATATATCTCCCGAGGGAAATGCTTTTTGAAATGGAGACGCAGGAGTTAAAGGTATATTTAAAGTAGTTAGATACCAGCGAAAGTAGAAACGAGCTTTAAATTTCATTTAAAAAAAAAAAATACGTTAAAACAGTTGAAATAGTCCACATTGATTAAAAGTGAAAACTCTTGTATCTACCTAGATTGCGGATACAAATTTGAAAATCAATATAAATTGTTATTAATGAGTGTGTACACATCTAAAGTGGAAACAATGGAGAATTTTCTATGGGAACCCATATTTTGAATGATAATTCGTGCAAAGTGAAGGGGAAAACAAGTTTGCAGAAAAGGAAATTATAATTTGGGCTTTCCACTTTAAAAGTTTAAACATCAATTATTATTTATTTATTTTCATTTTCGAAAAAGTACTCAAAATTTCAGAAGTTTGCTTTTTGAATCTTTTAAGAGCCTGGCAAATCATATCTCTTATAAAGTCTCTAATTAAGTCATATGGAATATCAGCATGAGAAAGTGGCAACATTGCCAAGAAGCCATCAGAGATGCTGATTGCTGACTCTGAAGTTCTATGGGGTAAAGGGTTTCACACGACCACACTGCCTTCTCAGAAAAAAAAGAATGTGATTTATAAAGTGTTTTTTTTTTTTTTAGACGTAGTTTTCAAGAAGAAATAAAATGGATATAATTTAATGTCATGGCCAAGAATTTAGGTTTATTATAAAGATAAAGGTTTGCCATTACGTTTTAAAATGATTTCGGGCAAGTGGTCGCCACGGCTGGCTGAAATAAATTCCAGCCGAGATGCCCAATTTTCGACCACTTTTTGGAGCAATTGGGGCCGTATGTCAGCAATAACGCGCCGAATATTCTCTTCCAAGGCCTCTCGGGCTTATCTGCGTAGGCAAGCGACTTCACATAACCCCACAAAAAATAGTCCAGCCGTGTTAAATCGCACGATCTTGGAGGCCACGCGCCGCGCCACAGGCCCACCAAGCGAGATATTGCGTTCACCAAAAGTTTCCTTCAATAAATTGATTGTTTCATTGGCTGGATGGCATGTAGCGCCGTCTTGTTGGAACCAAAGGTCGTTCACATCAATATCCTCTTATTCAGGTACGAAAAAGTCATTAATCATGGCTCTATAGCGTTCCCCATTGACTGTAACATTATGGCCGGTTTCATTTTTGAAGAAATATGAACCAATGATTCCCTCTACCCATAGAGCACACCAAACAGTGACTTGTTGAGGATGTAACAGCGTCTCAATAATGGCTAGTGGATTATGATCACTCACGACAATTCTGCTTATTAACATACCCATTCAATCAAAAATGAGCTTCAACGCTGAACAAAATTTTCTTGTGAAAATCGAGATCAACAACGATCTCGTTTCGAGCCAATTTTTCACAATTTGCAAACGTTGTTCAGGAGTAAGTCCATTTATTATGAAATGGCAAACTAAATTTAGCATAAATAAAGTGACAGCTGTCAAAAAGACCAATTCCGAAAAAAGTATTGCCAGATTGAAAACCATACGTCTAAAAAGAACACCCTGTACCATAGACACCATTTGCCAAATTAAAAGCCATCTACCCGTCAGTGCTAAAACTAATTTTTGGATCTTTACAAAATGACTCAAACATAATGCAGAATCCCATATGTTATTATGATATTATGTTGTGTTAAAAAATAAGCCAAATCCATATCCCTAGATAATAAAACCTGGTCTTTTAAATTTATATCCAGATCAAGTTTTTGAGTAGTTAGTTACACCACAGTTAACTTAAGATTAAATTGTTCATGCGAAATGACTTAACACGCGTGTACGATGAAACATCAAAAGCATCTATTCAGAAAAACCATAGAGTTAAATCGCCAAATTTGGTACATTTGAATTTAATCTCACAATTAAAAACTGCACCTCAATCAATATACAGTACAACAGGGATATAAGAAACTCTGAAACGTCAAGAAATTTCTTACTTATATCCGAGCTTTTTTGATATTATTATTAAAACAACGGATTTTTATTACGAGTATATAGGAAATTTCTTATAAATATAAAAATAAAAAACAGAAACAAAACCAAGCAATAACACCCCAAATGCAAATGTCATAAAATTTGCAGAGTATACGGAGTGATTTTCAAATAAATAGTTGGTAGTTGGAAACTATGCAAGGACAACGCATTTATTGATACAAACAAGTTTTCACAAAAAGGCAAAAATTACCAAAATACGTACAATTTCGGTCCTGAAATTATTTTTTGTGCATAATCTCACAGAGTTTCGTATAAGTAAATATAACAGTGTTTTTCTTACATTGAAGGAAAAGACACACTTCTTTTGATTGCATTTCTTATAGGTAAGTGAGTTTTTCTTATACGAGTATGAGTGTTTCCATATATCCGTAAAATACTGTATATTTTATTTTTTTATTCCTTACATAAATTAATACCCCAATGTCACTTTGTTTTGTCAACTTTTTGTTTTTAATTGTTCGCAATCATAAATTATCGTCAAATGACATCTGCAAAGGACACGTTTTATTCCCTGCAACTATATTATATCCGTGCAGTCGTTGGATATAACCATACCATTCATAGAGTCAAATCTATATACCAGCTATCCTGCTGCGTATAGGTATAGTGGTAAACTTAATAACTGTACATTAAGTGGTAATTTTGGACACACATTCGATTCAATTATACGACTGCTGCTGCTGCTGCTTCTGCAAACCGATGTGATGATGTGGTTAAGGATATTTTGTTGGCATTGCATTTCGCATCCATTTGTATATTGTGTACTGTGTACTGTTGTAGTGCACCGCAGCACCAAAATAAATTGACCTTCACATGCATTCAAATATTAAATTTAATATTAAAATGCTGCATTTAAACGATTCAAATAAAATGAACTTTTCTTGCTAAACAAAATTATGCATTTAAGTCAAAACTTAAAAAGGCCTTTAATCAAAACCCCACAGTAGTGTAAGAGACATAATGTGTAGTAAGACCTAAGAAGTCCTTGTGAACAGATTGAATATAGATTTCACTTGTAAATTATTCAGCCTTATTGTGAGTTTCACCCGAAAAATATTTCACCTTAAAATTTGTATTTTCTCCCGGAATTTTAAAAGCTATTGTGAGTTTCGCCCGAACGAAATTTTGTACGCTTAAAAAAAATTTGTGAAAATGACATTACATTCCTCGCGAAATGAACGTTCATGGGAATTTTTCGATCATTAAATTTTGGGGGAAACTGACAATAGGCGAAAAGTGAAATGTTAAATCAAATTTTCCAGGTGGAATGTTGTTCGAGTGAAACTCATAATAAGGCTGATTGTAATTTGGAATAAATTACCACTATCACGAATACCTGACAGAACCTATCACCAAATTATATACACAAAATTTCACTAGTGCTTCCTCACGTTGAACGATTATGACAACAGCACACAACGCTTACCGGCTAAATTAAATACATACAGTGAAATGCAGCTTTAGCTGTAGTAGAAGGCTAAAGCTTAATTTTTTCTTGCTATAGAGCACATACAACATTTGTCTGCCTTCCCATGATATTTCATGTATTGTTATCTTATAACTAGCCGATGTGCCTGAGTCAATCCCTTCGTAGCCTTAATTCTAAATGAAGTTTGATATTTTAACTTAACAGAAGTTAAGCTAAGTGTACACGACTTCACTGACAATCGTGTATTCTTGCAAAAAAATTGTCAGAAAATGTATCTGACAATTAATTGTAAGACGATAAATTGTAAGGTATGTGATAAAAGTGTAAGCACACAATTAAGGCCTGCCGCCCACTAGGCAACTTTTAGTTGCTCACCCCAGCAACTTTTAGTTGCTCCCGGTTCAATTACATTGGCTTATATGGGAGAGCGCCCACTGGGCAACTTAGTTGCCGGCAACTTTAAGTTGCTCGGAGTTGCTCGCGGAACTTAGTTGCCGGCAACTCCGGGCAACTTTTAGTTGTTGACCCCCGCCCACTAAGCAATTTTGGAGCAACTTTCGGGAATTTTCGAAAATTTAACGTTTTTATTTGTTGTCCATTGAAATATTACATTGATTTTGCATTTTAGACAGGTCAAATTGAGATAGGTTTAGGTGGAGCACGTTTTTATAGAAAATTAAATACAAAAAACACAAATATTAATTCTCAAAAGTTGCTCGGAAGTTGCCTAGTGGGCAAGGGCAAGCAACTTTAGTTGCTCGGAGTTGCCGGCAACACCCAGCAACTAAAAGTTGCCGGCAACTAAGTTGCCTAGTGGGCGGCAGGCCTTATTGTCAGGCCTGGCAATTTTATCGTTGTTTGGCGTTTCTCACAATGAAGAAATTGTCAGATGTACTTTTTTTAACATCATTACAATTTTTTCACTGTCAGAGAATTTTCTGTCTCTATCTATCAATTTCTGACAAATATCTACCAATGAGCTGACAATCAAGTTATATGTGCTTACACGGTTGGGAGGAAAGCTATTATTACTTACAATTTATTTATAGGTATATTCAGCCAACTATCTGACAATACGTTGTCAGAAAACTGCTGGCAATAAATTGTAAGCGATTGGTAAATTTTCCCCTAATCGTGAAAACACACAAGACACATCTTTAATTGTCAGCTCATTGGTAGATAATTGTCAGACATTGTCAGGTCTGGTTCGAGACAAAATCTGGAGTTAAGCAGGGGTGCCTGCTAAGCGCAGTACTGTTCGCAATCTTCATAGATGATATTACTATGCAACTACCAGCTGGTGTACAAATTGATGACCTTGTCATAAAAGTACTTCTCTATGCTGACGACATACTCCTGCTGGCAGAAACCCCTCAAAGCCTACAGCTCATGATTAACAGACTCTTAGAATTTTGTAAGACATGGAATTTAACCGTCAACCTTGAAAAATCAAAAATAATGATTGTGAAAAACAGGCAAACGAAACTTGAAAGAACTGAAAAATGGCATTTTGATCGCCAAATAATCGAAACAGTTACTGAATACAAATATCTTGGTATTCTTTTTCACTCAAACATGAATATGTCTTCCCGCTTCTAGAGCAAAAATTGGTATCAGCAAAAACAATGATCAACGTTTCCTGGAAAAAAGTTATATCCCGTGCTGAAATCCCAACATCAGCTAAATATAAGGTATTCGAAGCTATTATGCGCTCAGTCATGTGCTACAGTTATCAGACATGGGGGTATATTTCATATGAAGAAGTTGAAAAACTACAACGCTTTGTTCTAAAAAAAACTATTTTATCTGCCGTCAAACACACCAAACTACATCCTCACCCTTGAAACCGGGCTTCCAAATCTTTTTATGTATACACTCAAACTTCATTTTGATTATATCTTAAAAGTTCTCACTTACACACCTAAGAGAATACCAAATAGGCTTGTTAGATACACTTTTCGAAAGCAAGTGGAATGGATAAAGGAATGGCGTACTTGGGCGCAAGTATGTGGTATAGAGCTGACAATACAATGCGATAATCTAATGTTCGGTTTCACAAATGTTTAACAGGCGTTTAAATTTTGAAATGACGTATTTTGTATGGAACAAACGTTATTTTTAGATTTAAAAGCCTGTTAAATAGTTAAAAGGGCTTTATGAAATCGGCCATAAGTCTATTAAAAAACTCAATCTCATCAACCAATAGAATACTATACCCAGAACTTACCCATGACTTCGTAGAAAACTATTTTAATGATAAATAAAGCGTGCGTGCGATATCCCTTATTTGCAAAGCTAGAAGTGAAACACTAAAGTTGAATGGATCACCTTACAGAAAATCCTTAGGTACGCGGTGCTCTCTATGTAACCTGAGTTCAAAAGAAGATTGTTTTCACTTCTTATCAATATGTCCTGTCTACAAAGAAATAAGAATGCGCTGTCTTGGAAAAACAACTTTGTCAATGGAACAAACTAAAAACGTGCTAAACGGTGAAAATTGGCTTAACCTATACCATTACCTTGAAGCAAAAATTGTATATTGATTTGAAGAAAAAATAAAATCTAATCTAATCTATTAAGTTTTCAACAAAAAAAAAAAATGAATTTAATATAAAGTTCCAACAATTTGATTAAGTTTATTCGAAATATGTAAAAAACTTAAACTGATCCATTTTTTAGACTAATGGATATGGTAACTTTCCATATTCGTATTCATCGACATTTTTTATCGAAACATAAAATGAACAATCTTTTCGACTTCATTCTTCTTTATTTATAAAATATCCTTTTTCTATCCTGGAAAAGACTCCAATCTCTTTCCAACCTATAAGTAATAACTGTAAACAAATTTTATACTTCCGCTAAATTTTGTAGACAGTTTTAGAGACCGAATCACGCTGTCATCAGAGGAATCTGCAATCTGCATATGAAAATGTTTGTTCGTTTGTAAATTTGCAAACTTGATGACGTGTGTCCTTTAAATTTTCCCATGAAATTCAATGGCACCCCACATATAGAGGAATAATTTCATGTCCATATAGCATTTACCGGGCTATCCCTCGGCCAGTCAGTTAAAATTTCGATGATGACCAAGCGCAATAAAATGATTACACAGCATTTAAATGGCAGGTAGATGGCATGGAAATAGATTTTATAGGTTAGGCCGATACTCTCGTCCTTGGAAAACGTTTTGATTTATATTCAATAAATGGGCAAGAGGTATTAATAGTTCTCAAAGTGCATATTAAATAAATGGTAGCTACATAACAGTAGGTAAAGAGTAAAGTGAAATAGGTATCGTTGATAAAGTAATTTTGCTAACGAATTCTCTAGAAAATATACAGATGGAAACATTTCCGTGACTGGAGGTTGATATACATACAGGTGAGGTTTTTAGTTAACAGTTTAGCGGGCTTAATATTGTTATACATCAGATTTTTTTAAAACTTTGGTAGGTAGAAGAATGAGAGAATTTTTCATTGAACGCAATATTTAGAAGGCCTGACTTTTTGTATAAAGGTGCCTGAAAGAGGTCTTTTTGAAAAGCTGAAATAGTACAAGTCTTATGGGCGTCATATGACCCTGTCAAGGTCGAATGAGGCTGCAGGCATCTGGAATAAGTCTTCGTTCTGGCAAATCCTTCAAACTTAACATGTATGTAATTTGGTATTCCTACCTTTAATTCTTATAATCTTCATTTTTAGGTTTCTGAGCTTTTTCTGACAATTCTCCAATTAGTACTTTGTCCATGTGTCAATATTTCATGAAGAGTATACGAGTAAGTTGCTTTTCGGGATATTTTTCCTTAAGTTACTTCATCGTATGTATCCATTGCCAACACTCCAAACTTGGTACCATTTATTTTTTTTTCCGCAAATAAATACATTAAGGTCCAGTTTTTCAGTGCGAATTAACTCTTCAAATTTAGTGAATTAACTCATAATTAACTTAACAGATGTCTTTGATATTTTATCCACCGAGTGTAGTAAGTCTTAGTTAACTGTTTCCTTGCAATTAATTGTGGTTAATTTACTTCTAGAGTTAGCTAACTCTGGTTAAACTCACCATTGATAAACCGGGCCTTAATATTTTTTTAATAATTTTGTATTATCTCGTGTATTATCACCCAAGTAAGGAAATAATTTTAAGAATGTCACTATTCCTTCAAGTGCCACTTTAAAAATATTCCCTAGGTTTGGGAATTGAGCTATCACGCCACGCTGCAGGCCTTGGTTTAAATCCAACTTGTTCTATCCAACAAATTTTCAGGGGTACCTGCTGCCTTTATGAAAAAAGTTACAAATCCTCTATTACATTTTTAGAAACGTTTACGTTTTCACTTATGGATAAAGGCTTTTGTATTGTATGCCAAAAAGCTGTTGAAAGCCTTTCAAGACTGTGTAGGTTAGATACCTCTATAATAGACAACTGAGTATTACCATTGAATACATGGCGGTCAGCCATCAGCCGAATAGGGGGAATAACATGTAGCATACGAAAACATGCACGTGCCGTAACTATTCGGACTGGTGGAAGTGTGATCATAGCCTCTTCGCGGCGGCCGCTAGAAACAAGCCTTTAAAAAGGTTTGGCTAATATGATCAGGCTGGTTCCACAGGTTGGCAACAGGTTAATTCCCTGTTCCGTAAAACAAGAAGAATTACGAGACCAGCAACAAGCCTCGGAAACGGACTGATCTCACGACGACAACCCCCTGGGTATCACCTGATGGAGTCACTCGTAACCAAATTGACCACGTGTTGATAGACCGTCGCCACTACTCGAACTTGATGACGGTACGAACGTACCGAGGTGCCAATATCGACTCGGATCACTATCTTGTTGGTATGGTTTTCCGAGGGCGGATTGCCTTGCGAAGACGTATTGCATCCGCCGATCAGGTTCGAATCAACACGGCTGCTCTGCGCAATGAAAACACCAGTAACACCTTTGGTAATGCGTTAGGACTCGCCCTAGAACTGGGTAGAGTAAGTCCTGGAGCCAGTTTGCTGGGCGTAGATGAGAAGTGGACACGACTTAAGAATACTGTCATTAGTACTGCCAACTCCATCTTAGGCAGCAGTCGTAGAAATCGGAACGACTGGTTTGATGATGAATGCAAGCTAGCGACTGAACGTAAGAATGTTGCGTACCGAGCAATGCAACAATCTCATAGAACGCGGGCACGCGAAGACGAATATAAAGAGCTCAGAAGAATTGAAAAACGGCTTCACAGACAGAAAAAATCAGCCTGGGAGAAGAACATAATCTGTGAAATAGAGAAAAGCCGAGAGCGAGGTCCGCACCAGGCGCGGAAGTTCTACCAATCCGTCCGAAACATGACGCAGTACACACCACGCTGCACATACTGCAAGGACGGAGAGGGAAATCTGATCACCGATCCTCAAAGCATACTGGAGCGATGGGAAGTGTACTTCAATGAATTGCTAAATGGTCAGCTCACTGCAGAAGTGGAGGCTCCACTACTTCAAGAAGAGTACCCTATGTTGCCGCCACCAAGCATAGAAGAGGTTGAGAAGGCTATAGGCCGGCTAAAGAAAAACAAAGCCCCGGGAGCCGATGGTATACCAGCCGAACTATTTCAACACGGTGGGCCAGCTTTACGTCAAGCAATTCATGAGATTATAGTGCACGTGTGGGAGCATGAAGAAATTCCAGAAGACTGGCGAAAAGGTATCATTTGCCCCATACATAAGAAGGGAGATGTCACAACGTGCAGCAATTATAGAGGTATCACGTTGTTGAGTACCGCCTATAAGATACTCTCCTCTATCCTACAAGACCGGATAACCCCATACGCTAAAACCATCATCGGACAATATCAGTGCGGTTTCATTCCAGGCAAATCAACAACTGATCAGATCTTTACCCTTAGGCAGGCGATGGAAAAATGTCTAGAATTTAACATCCCAACATACCACCTGTTTATAGACTTTAAGGCCGCCTACGATAGCATAGCCAGGGTAGAACTTTACAAAGCCATGAGAGAATTCGGCATCCCAAATAAATTGACACGACTATGTAGGTTGACCATGACCAACGTAACAAGCCAAGTAAAAATAGCCGGATTGCTATCCAAACCAATCAACATCTTTAATGGACTCCGACAAGGGGATGGTTTGGCCTGCCTCCTCTTCAACCTGGCGTTGGAGAAAGCAATCCGTGACTCTGGCACGGCAACAAGAGGGACCATCGTCAACAGGTCCAGCCAGATACTGGCTTACGCAGACGACATCGACATCATCGGAAGAACTGAGCAAGCTGTACATGATTCCTTCATCCAGATCGAGCAGGCGGCACAAAATCTGGGGCTGCACATTAGTGAAGGTAAAACAAAGTACATGGTGGCGTCGAATGCGAGAGGAACAGTTGGTCAAACAATCAAGGTAGCGGAGCACGAATTTGAAGTGGTGCAATCCTTTAAATACCTTGGGTCAATAGTAGCAGCCGATAACAATATAGAAGAAGAAATACGCGGGCGGCTTCTCAAATCCAACAGAGCCTACTATAGTCTGTCAAAGCTCTTCAAATTCAGAAATCTCACCATAACTTCAAAACTGCTGCTGTACAGGACCATGGTCCTGCCAGTACTCACATATGGATCCGAGACTTGGGTGCTTACAAAAGGCACTCCGACCTCTAAGCCGCGTTCGAGAGAAAAGTCTTAAGGAGAATTGTTGGCCCCATATGTGAGAAAGGACGATTCCGGAGACGGTACAATCATGAATTGTACGCAATCTACCTTGAAGCAGATATCGTGACAAAAATTAAGCTCGGTAGACTCCGGTGGGCAGGGCACCTAGCTCGCATGAGCGAAGAGGAACCTGCTCGGAAAGTTCTTTGTGGTACATTCTATGGTAGACGACAGCGTGGTAGACCATGCTTGCGCTGGAGAGATGGCGTAGACCAGGACGTCCGGAGCCTTGGGGTGCGCAACTGGATGGCGGCGGCTCGAGACCGGGATGGGTGGAGAGACTTGTTGAAGGAGGCCAGGACCGGACCCCGGTTGTCGAGCCGACGATGATGATGACATACAAAACAATGGTATTACCTACACAAACTCTATCTAAGTAATTTTGCACGAAACAAAAGAGGAATAATTGCTCAGCTCCCCCCTCAGGATTGACCACGAAAAAAGACAACAGACATCAACAGTGTTTTGTAAGTTTCACCTCGGTCGATCGAAAAAGATTGATATCGATCTCGTATATTCTAAATCTCTCTTGTTTTGGTGTCTTCTCAGACTTGTCACATTTTTTCCTACTTAATGTTAGAATTATCGAACTTTAGTTCTATTCCAGAGGCGTTACGTTATGAAAAATCTATTTCTGTAATATAAAAATGTAATTTTAATTTGTCATCTTTCGTGCCAAGGCTTCCTAGACCGACTGTAAATTTCAGGCCAAATACTACGGTCACGTCTCGTGGCCAGCCAAAATACCTAGCTACCCTGATTTTCTGTGACAAAATCCTCCGTTAAACAAAGAAAACATAAAACATAGCCGTTAATCCTAGAACCACATCATCCCAACCCTTGACTGCTTTGGACAAGAAAAATTAGAAAAATCCAAATCACAAAACCCGCCGCACTAACGACTGACACTTTTCATCGAATTTTAATTTTCACACATTTTTGGTCACGTATATATACGGTATAACCACTCTAAAAAAGAAAGAAAGCTGCAAATCAATGAACCTTGAACGTCACCGACACCGCGCGCATCGCTGCAACATGCCCATCACTACCCCCATCACTACCCCATCACAGACAGGAACATGACTGTTGCTTCAAGAGAGACATGACCAACCCACACAAAAAATAAAATGAACAAAAAACCTTCCTTGATTGATGCTCTCCGATTTCCAGACAAGGATTCTGGCTTGTGTAACACATCCGTCCACAAACACCAAATGATAGCGTTCCACGAACTCCTCAATAGGTCCTTCGTCCTGCTGGTAACATATTCATCCTTTTTCTATTTTTATTTGTCGTGCCTCAGCACCGCATCGGATCATCAAAAAAAAAAAAAACTACCCTATTGACTATTCGACAATATCTACATACATTTGGTTTGAACCCTCTTTAACGGGGTGAACAAGTGCACATACAACAGAGCCAGAGCAGCCACCCCTTAACCAACCCTCTTCAAAGACAAATGGCCGGTGTCGGGGATGATCAATGAAATTAACCTTGTTAGGAAGCTCGTTTGTTTCAACTTCTATATGTGTTCCTTGTGTAGTTTGGATGGAAACAAATGTCTCCATAAATCAACAGGGAAGGGGCCAAGGGGGGAGTCTATGAATTCAATTTGAATTCTTTTTCCAAAGGACATGCAACAACTCTCTATATGCGTATAGGCAGCATAGCATTCTAAGGGATGAAATATATTTGTTGTCTTCTTCTTCTACTTCTGCTTCTGCTGAATTTGATTAAAGATGCGTTTTCTTTAAAGATGATCCTTTAATGCGCGAATGAATTGATAATGAGAGATAAGCTAAAAATATGTCCAACAATTTTCATAAACCTCACCAGAGCAGCTTACCGCATAATCCTCACTAAAATATCCCAGAATCAGAGTTTTTCCCATAAAGTCAGGAATTTTTCTTACCTACTACCCTCTCGCTGGAACATTTTTGAATACCTACATATACCTATTCTGCTGCTGACCACATCTAGCTAGGATGCTCGAGAGACGGGTTTTGGCTTCTTAAAGTGTAATTAATGGAAAAATGTGTGATTAAAAATTCCACAGTTTCGTGATGGAGAAGGAGGTAGGAAGGTGGTATACCTATATATTAGTTGGCAGAAGAAAAAGAGTGAAGATGCGCGGACGTGGATTTATTTCTTTCGCCATAGAAATTAATTCATGGCGTTAGAGATGCTTATGTTCAACTGCGGCGAGCTATGCCGATGCCATAAGCACAAACTATACAGATTTTGTTTGTTGTATTCCTTACTTAAGGATTTTTCTTTTAAATTCTCCGCACTCCCCCCCCCCTTCTGTGAGGGGTTATCAAAAAAAAGAATAAAGATTTTGCGTATTTGTTTTCTTGGTTCAATTTAGAAGCCACCAATTTTGTTTGGCTGAAATGTCTCTCATGAATTTTTCAAAAAAGAGTTGCCACTTTCTCATAATTTAACTCATTTTACAGAATTAAAATTCATTAAATGAATTTGTGTGTATGGCGGGGGTAAACGGTTCCCAAAAATCAATTTAAGGTGAATCGTGAATCTGACAAAATTTTATATTTTACAGAAAAATATTTAGTTTTGTAAAGGATAATAAATTATATATTCGAAACGCGAGGCACAGTTTTAGAGACAAAATTTTGTTGCCTGGACATCCGTCTTGTTTTTCAGACAGGTTTAAGAAAACGAGGCAAAGCATGGGTATGGCTTGATTCTGGTGCAACAATTTCAAACGTGTGACAGAGAGAGGGTTTCTCGGAAACAGTGAGAAATGTTATACACTTTGGCTCAAAAAGTAGTGTTTTCGGTGTATTTTCGCATTTACTCAGGGTTGCCATGCACATTCGCCCGGTTAAGAGTAGACAACCCATATTTTTTTTTCCAAATATAGAAGGGATTCTAGGCAACAATTAAATATAGGATTTAAGCTTGAACCTGATGGAATTTTACATACTTTTGCTAAAAAAGTAGTTTTTTGTATGTTTTTGAATTAAATGAGGATAACAGCCTATTTTTGCTCTGATTAGGTATCGCAGGCATATTTAACTATTTTTTTTTTAGATCATATCGAGCCTTCCTTTGGTTTTTTTTAAAAACACCTTCTAACATGGACCAAAGTAAGACTCTATATTGAAAAACGTGTTTTACGGCTTGCTTTCATATAACCAGGGGTTGCCAAGTGTATGCAATTATTATAAAAGTGAAAATCCTATACAAATTTTGTTTCCAGTAAAATTTTATCTTTCATTGGGCACCAATGTCAATATTGAACTCCATAATATGGTCGAATAACAGTGTGTTTCAAAGAGGGTTGCCAAGGCCTCTCATCGGCCAATTTAAGTTAGTCAAGGCTATATATTTTTATTTATACCTCGGTGAGTTTAGTGTTAACCTCGAAAAAATGCATTTGACTTAATTGACCCGTTTTATACCCAAACCGACCAGAATTTACTGACCAACCCTTGGGTGCATCTATTCCGGTAACACAATTTTTCTCCGTTCTTAAGTCACTCCCTGATAATTCTCTGCGCTTAGCTAGGCCTGAAGGGGACTAGGTGTTGTTGCATTTAACATTTAAATTGCTTAGTTTCCGGGATTGCAAAAAAAACATCCCTATTATTAGCTAAGTGATTCGGCGGTAGCCCTTTGGACTTGGCTTTCAAAATGAGAGAGTCTTCGAAGGAGTAAGATAAAATAGAAAGAAGAAATGATTTAAGCTGTTTAAGAGTAGGTATGGTCCGAAATATTTGTAAGTTATTTAAAGACAAATTATATGAAACTCTAAAAAAGCTCAGGCTTTGAATACATTCAACAAACCGTCACATAAAAACTTAAAAAAAAAAAACTAAATATTATTTTGGAATGGAAAACGACTTTTAAACTTAAATGACAGGAAATATTATTTTCAGTAAAAAAAAATTGTAAAAAAATTCAAACGACACTAGTAACCAAGTCGAAAAAAAAATCAACCCCCAGGTGTTAAGACTTTGGCCGAGAAAAAGTATAGTCGGAATTATGATGGACCCGGTTCCATATATTTGATCAAAATTTCCACTCAAATTTTTTTTAACGTAACCAAAACTTATATCCTCTAGTTCTTATATCACAGTTATGTATGTAATTAAATAAACGTTGAAAAATAATTGTCTAACCGCATTCCATCTCATTTCAGTATAGATCCTTTAATAAAAATTCAAACTTTATTTCCTAAAACCAAAAGCTCATTTAATTTAATATTTTAATTAAAGTGGCATCACTAATTCACTAAACTTAATATGAAAACCCATCAGCCATCGCATTCAACTCAATTTATTTCGCATTGTACGCAAATGTATTTGGTATAAATTAAATTGTAAAAGATTGTCGTTGGTTTGACTGGATTATATGTGTCTGTGGGAGGAAGCTTGTCGTTCGTTTATATCGAAATTTATGCAAATTGGTGGATTTGCTTTCTGACACAATAAATTGAATAATTTTAAAATCTTTATGACAATGAAGACTGCATTTGTGTCGTTGGTCGTCTCAAGAATTTCAAATGAATTTAAATTTTGGTTGGAAGGATTTCTATAGAGGATTTTTTTTTTTAATTTCAATAAAATGTTAGTAAATAAATATTAAATAAAATTAAAAATACTACGTAAATTGACTTATCAAATTTAATGAATTTTAAAATAAGTACATGTATCACAATATTATTTTTCATCATTTGAAATTAAATAAAACAATCAAATCTATTTATGTTGCTTGAAGTAGGTATTGGTAGCTAAATACAACAAATAAATACAATTGAGGTCCTTGAAACACTATTATAACAGAAACAGTAAACATTTGTTCTTCTAATTAACTTAATTCACTTTGATTTCCATTTAATATTACCCCAGTTGTTTGTCTAAGAAAAGCAGAACCATCCAGGCACTCTCATCTCTCATATCATCATAATATCATCTTCTCCGGCTTCATCATAAGGATTGCCTTAGAAATGAATCCTTCTATCCACACTCCTGCTAGCACTCTATATACGTAACCGGTACACATCCACTATAATGTCTATGATTTGGATGAATGCGTTGTGCATAGGAAAAGTTCTGAAGTATAGCAATACTGTAACAATTGATTCCCATTCATAATGTATTTACTTAAATATACACATATGCAGAGTATTCCAGCCTCTCTAAGTGCGTTTACGTGTGTACTAGAAGATGAGAAAGCAGGATACTCTGTTATGCCGCTGATGCTGTTGACACTAATCCGTTGCATTGTCTGTATGTGTGTGTGTGTGTGTTTACCCGGAATAGAATCAAACTTACAGATTAGTTTGACTTTCGAATGCGCTATGTCCTAATACACTAAGTTTACTGTTATAATGGAAATAATATAGAATGTCTTAAGGGGAGGAAAAAGAGGGTCGGAAACATCCTTTTTGTGCATCATGAAATCCTGTGTGTGATTCTACACTGAGCAAAATATTTTGATCAGAATTGTTTGATCGTGGAGACACTGTGATTTCCTGGAGTTGGGAGATTGCGAACGCCCTCTTCTTTCTACGCAGGATCTTCTAGTCGTCCTTCTCCCGTCTGGCTACATACCCTTCTTCACTGCTGATGCAGCATTTTAGAATGTGCTACTTCAGTCACTATTTCCAGAGTGTACACGCATTCATTCAATGCGAAATTATATTGAATTAGAAATCCATTCGGAGAGGGGTTAGGGCGTAGGTCAACCCTTAAAGGTTTTTTGAATTTAACATTAAATACAGCAAGAATTTTTTTCTTAGTGTATAAGTATTAGCGATTTGAATCGTTTACGTCTTTAAAAGGATTCGAGTTCCAGCCTTATTTTTGGCTACTTGCACAATCACACACAGACATCGTAGACAGAATACCCAGAAGAGTCCTTTACCTAAACAAAATGCATCACGCGCTCATCCTACCTATGTATATACAAAGACTTTAAAGTTAAAAGGTAAAACCTTCGCGCCAGAAAATTCTGGGAGCCGATTTTTGGCGGAATAGCAAGAATGAATAATGAATACCTGAATAACTGCATTCGGAGCAAAAGGATATTTTATGGCTATATTCGTTTGGGGGCATTTCGTATGATGGCATTTCCTGGTTTGGTTGTCCATATATAGAGCCCCATTCGTTGCTCGTCGAAGGGCAATAGCGGAGGTTTGTAATGTTTTTTTTTTTTTTGCTGCATGTTAGTTGATATTTTGTTGAAGGTTTTGCGCCATTTGTTTTTGTTTAGGAGAATGTTTTGGTTTTGCCTTTTGATCTCTACGATTGTAAAGAATACCTACACTCGAGCGGAAGTTGCAGTATTTGTTGGTTGGCCTCTATATAAATGGTGGCGTGGTATTCATTTCTGTCTGTCAGAACGCTGTGCGATGTTAGAAAAGTAATTTGCATGAAATTGAAATAAAAATTAAAAAAAAAAAAACTGTTAAGCCAATGTTATGGCAAAGTTGTTGAGGGCCGATCCGATATAAGTGTATTTTTTTTTGTATAGCGCGTTGGACCTTCAATTTATTTATTATTAAAGTTCAAATGTGATGCTAGACAGTTAACAAAATATAAACGAGCATGCGATTTTGTAAGCCCTCTTTTCACGTGTACCTAATAAATAAAGTTGGAAAAAAAAAACAAACTTAAGTAGACTCTTATTTGTTAAGAGTATGTTTTGAGTTCAAAGAGAAAACATTTAATCCTTTTTTGTAGAGCTTTCACCGCAGTTGTGAAGTTGTTTTTTTTTCAACAAGCTTCTTTGTTTCAGCTAAATTCATTAGAAAATACGAATATAAATGTACATAATGTAGGTAGGCACGTACCTACACGAACATAGCTAGAAGAATAATTTAAAAATATAGACAAAAAATAGCTACACTCTAGAAATAAGGAATTATTTAATATAAAGGGTGAGTCAAAAGCAATAAGTGGAATAATTAAGACAGTTCAGGATTTCGGAACTCAGAAGACTCTAAAAACTCAGAAATACGAACAAGATTTCTCACATAAATTTTTCAATTTTGCTCTCAAATAGGAGTGAAGAAAGAAATTTTGAATTCACTTCTTTACTCTTCAGCGGAGAAATTTTTCAGATTGCAGAAACGGTGAACGTGAACGTAGCACAGGGAAAAATGTAGGTAAAAAGCCAATCTGCGGAAAAAGTAAAAATGAAGATTTTTAATTTCAATTATCTTTATTTTGCCAAGAGAAATAAAGGGTTTTCCAATAAGAGGTGTTATTTTGAATAGCCCGCTATTTCGGTAGTTGTCATTTTTTAACATTTGACAAGTAGAAACTACGCCATTAATAAAACTGGAACGATACACGCTTCAACAACGCATTGAAATTATTAAAATTCACTATAAAAATGGTGAAAATTTGGCAGAGATGGTTCGTAAAACTAAAACATTTTTGGGTCGTCGTGAAGCACCTTGTCGGACCGCAATACAGAAATTGGTGGACAAATTCGAGCTGTTGGGACAAGTTAGTGATGTGAAGAATAAAACCCGTGCACGTCGCTCAAGAACAACTGAGAATATTGCTGTTGTAGCCCAAAGTGTTGAAGAAAACCCAGGTTTGTCCATTCCTCGTCGTTCTTTGGAATTAGGCATTCCACAAACGTCATTACACCGTATTTTGCATAAAGACTTGGGTCTTAAGGCTTATAAAGTTCAGTTAACACAAGAACTCAAGCCGGCTGATCATCAACAATGTCGTGTCTTTGCTGATTGGGTCCTTGAAATGCATGAAAATGATCCGGAATTTCATCGAAAAATCATCTTGACTGATGAGGCCCATTTCCACCTCGGAGGCTACGTCAACAAGCAAAACTGTCGCATCTGGGGCTCGGAAAACCCAAGAGTTATTGTTGAAAAGCCTCTCCATCCTCAACGCGTGACTGTTTGGTGAGGTTTATGGTCCGGCGGGGTCATTGGACCTTACTTTTTCGAAAATGAGGCTGGAGCAACAGTTACGGTCAATGGATTGCGCTATCGAGAGATGATTAATGATTTTTTATGGCCGGAATTGGATGGTATTGATCTGGACAACGTTTACTTTCAACAAGACGGCGCTACGTGCCACACAAGCAATGAAACCATCGATCTTTTACGGGAAAAGTTTCCGGACCGTGTTATCTCTCGAAGAGGTGATCACAATTGGCCACCGAGATCTTGTGATTTAACACCTTGCGGCCACGTGAAAGATAAGGTCTACGCCAACAGCCCAGCGTCGATTCAAGACCTCAAAGATGGAATTCGTGAGGCTATCGAGGACATAGGGAAGCCACTTTGCGATTTGGTTATGGAAAATTTCATGAAAAGGATATGGTCCTGTAAGCGTGGTCGTGGCGGCCATTTGGCTGATGTTGTATTCCATTTTTAACGGCATACCTTCCTCTTTATAATGAAATAAACATCCGATCATTTATCTCAAAAAATGGCATTTTTCTTTGAATATCAAAATAACACCTCTTATTGGATAACCCTTTATAGGCTAAAAAGTCAATTGCCAAAAACACAAAATATTTTGACACTTTTTTCATATTAGTTACATCAGTTACAAGGTATTGCTCCCTTAAAAAGGCGAAATGCTAGAAAATATCGATTTTTTTTTTCGTATATGTATCTTTTAAACGGTAGACTTTTCTTTAGTCTGCAAATTAACATTGACCGATTTTTCCAATGGGGATCTTTTTTTCCTACGAAAAGGGAGTAAAATGTGAGGGAAAAGACCAATATCGTTTGTTTCTGAAAACTCAAACAATTTTTCCAGTCTGTTTTCATTCTCTTTCACCTTCTTTCCAGTTTCTTGTATATGTATTTAGTGTTAATATGTGCCGTTTATTTGATCGTGTGATTAAATCTTAATGTTAAATGAAGGGAGCAGCAATGAAAAATGTAGAGGACAACGTAACAAATAAAAATCGTCATTAAATGTAAACATTTTACCCGATTTCTGAAAAAATCTTGGTGGAAAAATCAGTCAATGTAAATGCAGACTAAAGAAAAGTATTTCATACAAAACTTGTTTACAGTCGACTCCGCTTATTTGCAACACAAAAAATGCAGAAAATTTCTTGCAATTAAGCGGAGTTTTCATATAAACGAACTTCGGTACCTATATTCAACTTTATTGCATTTAACCAAACTTTGTATAACTGCAACTTTATTTCTCCTTTAACTGATGTGATGTGAAATATTTCCCCAGATTAAATAACCTCGAACAACAAACAAAACAAGTTTTAATAATTGTGACAGTTGAAAGGATTGGAACGATGAGAATGGAATGAAACTTAAAATGTCATGTTTTAGGTGTGTTCAAACTTCAAAAAAACAAAATAATTATTTGGGGGAAAAATGTTTCAATTAAAAGGAGTTTTCAAATAAGTGGAGTGCAGTCATCCGTACTAATTTGTGTGAAAAAGCCTTTAAAAAAACCCGTGATAAATTTATTGTTGCATATGTATATGTAACCGATAGTTTCATTTAAACGGAGTGCATATAGACGGAGTTGACTGTATCATGCGCAATTTTCTACAAAACATGTTATAACACTTTTCTTTTTGCGACTAATGGTGGGATTGGAAGATATGGCATTTCAAAAACAAAAAATATATTACAAAAATTTTGGTTTTCACGTATATAACTCCTAATTCATGAGAGTTTTCGAAAATATGTTTATGCAAATTTTGTACATTATGTACCCCTCTAAAAGGGAGCATTAACATTATTTTTTTTACATCGATGATTTAAGAGATATAATTATTATTTAAAAAAAAGTGGTCAAAAGTCAAAATTACTGGCTTTTTTCGATCTTTACTCTCCAGTGCCAGTTTTTTCAGTGCGAGATTAAAGTTAAACCCGAGTTAAATCATCAAATTTCAGGACTTTAAAAATCAGAATTAACTTAGGGTGCTCTTTAGAAAATGCTTTTCTTAACACATAAACATAAAGCTTATTCAAGCGCTGATATAAGTAAGTACTCCTTTGTAAGTTTTGTCAGTTTACTGCTTCTAGGTTTATATGTGCTAAGAGGAAAATCGAGTATAAGGACGTAGGAAATACGTTTAGTTCTAACTTATGTCTTGAGATTTCATGTTGTGTCGATTTCTCATCCGCCTGCGTTTTAATTTTGCTCCCGAGTTTTTATAATTTTTTAATCAATCAGTCTCTTAAAATATTTTATTTTGTGCTTTTTTTTGATTCTTCTTACATTTGACATTAGTTCCGTTCGAATTATTTAGCGAAAATCTTTTCAAAACTAATTTTCCTAAGTCAAAAAAAAAAAAAAACTAAATTAAATTAGCTTCAAAGTAATAATTTCTTTGAGTGATAAGTCATTTTTTTTTCTCCAACCGTTAAAGTTTTCTGTTTCTTTCTCCCTGGTGAGTGAAACTTTTTTAGTATATGTTCTGTCCGTGAAGCAATCTCGAAACTACACCTCTGCACTACTTTTGTTACATACTGCATCAACCTCAATTGGAGTGCCTTTGCCGATATTGTGAACGCCATAACCCCCATTGCAGTTGACGATATCTTTGGAATCAATATTTCAAGTTCACTTTAATCGCTTATTGTTTACATCATCCAAGTTGAGTGCAACTGATCAACAAAATTTCCGGGATTTTTGTCTCCTTCTCTCCTGGTGAGTGCAACATAGTATATGTTCTGCCTTTGAAGCAAAATTGAGATTACATTTTTTGTTTTTGCCTTCACTTTCACGCTGTAACCTGCAATTTCATCTTCAACCGTGTGCCCGAGTTTCATAACTGCCCCTCATCACGCAGCAACCATCGTTGGACATTCGTCGCTAACTGAACAACACACAGTGAACTCTTCTGGGATACAGCTGTTTGTGGATTGCATCTCGTTATAGCAAGAAATTAAACCACCCACATTTGGGTTAGTGTCTTGACTTTTAGCTTGTGGAAACAATTAACTGTGTACACTTAGAACAAACAATTTAAAAAAATCTTGAAAATAATTTAACTAAAAGGAATAATAACAATTTTTCAAACGATTAATTAAAAATTTGAAATTACGTGAAAAACTCCCAAAAATGGAAATTAATCCGTGTGATTCGCAGAACTGTCTTCTCGATAGCAAATATACCGAGAAAGTGTCGTGCCGTGGTATATGTGGTAAATTTTACCATCCTCTATGTCTCGGTCTTAGCAAAAGATCTTGTGGATACTTAAAAGAATATCAGAATTACTTCGTTTTTTTGTGTGACGAATGCAAAAATATATCCCTTTCTCATGTTCTCCTTGCAGTTAAATGCCTGAGTGACTCTACAAATTCAATTATAGGTGACAATAACCGCTTTCATAAAAATGTTTTAGTTCAATTCCAACATTTCGAAGATTTTTCTAAAAGTATAGAAACACTGAACAGTTCTATGGAAACCTTTAGCAATCGGTGTTTCTCTAATCAATCTTCAATCGATAAACAACTCGCTTCCATCGCGCTGTCACTAAATTCGCCTGTTGATTCGCATTCTCACTGCCGCGTTGACGAAATTCTCCCCGAAATACGCTCCTCGATTGAGTCCATTCTTAGTTTATCCCCTCTCGATAACACTAATAAGCAAATTCAAATAATTCGGTCCGACATCGATCTCTTCCTACAAAACACCTCTAGCTCAATGTCTTCGGCTTCCTGTCACCTCACTTCTATCCTTCACGATTTATCTTCGAAAATATCTGACATCAGCAATGAACTAACTGCATCGCGATCGTACTTTAATGATATTATAGATGAAATTAAAATAACGTCCTGCAAAATTGATGAAATTCCCGTATGCGTTCAGCAAACTGCGCCCAACTATAATAACTCATCCATTCTAGCTGAAATGTTAGAGTCCACTCAGAGCCCACCTCCTGCTCTTTCATTTCCTGAACCAACGCTAACAGCGTCAACAAATGCAAACCAAGCTGTTTACTCTGCTCCGGCTGAACCCATTATTCATCATTTTGGCACTACCTGGACTGCTAGCGAATGGAATTACAGAATAACTAAGCTAAAAAGCGTTGCTGAATTCACCCCTTTTTTTCTGAAAGGAACTCCAAACAATGCAGATGAATCCTGGATTTGTAAACTTTTTCTGCGTAAATTCAAAATCAACATTGGTGAATGTCATAAAATTACTGCATCCAGTTTCAAAATTCATATTCCAACCCGCTTTCAATGGTTATTTCTCTCCAATGTCCATCCCGTCTGCTGGATTAACAATATGAAATTCACTAAATGGCTTACGAAAACCTCTAAAAAATCTTTTACCACCTCAAATAGAAATATTAATTATGTAAAAACTAGATCTAAGTATAACCTAGCCAGTCTCAACCCCATCCACAATTCAAACCCTACAACGCCTCATCACTCAAAAGACTCCTTAACGCCTCAACGCAAACGCGTATCTTTTAATTCTAATCCTACATCCTCCCCTTCTCCTAATATTGTTACAAACAAAAGCACTTCCAATTGCAGGGTGAATTATAGCAATTTTATCCATTCGCACACCTTAAACCCTTCCTCTCAGCCTTCTATCCAAAATCCTCCCTCTTCAACTGACCTTTCTAACTCCAACTGTGCTAGTCTTACCCTAGGCACCTACACATCCCTTTCACATCCCCCCCTATTGGACCCTATGTTTCCACCTTCCGTCAGACTCACGGCCAAATTTGCTAACCCTAAGCCTTTAATTAACGAGATCAATGGCCGTTACATGATGGCTAGGCTACGCGACAATAAACTATATGATAGTGTCCGTCTATACCTTGCGTTTTTACATGACAAACCTGACTCGGTTTGCATTGATGGTAAAACCAAAACCAACATCATTGTTTCTATACTTAAAGAAGGTCTCCCAACGGACCCCTCTGCTCTCTATAAAATTTTTACCCGCTTTCACGAAAGTTTTAATATAACACCCTCTTCAGTCTCCAAAGACCTTGCTACGTACGCCTCTCACATCAGTTCAAAACGTTTTCTATCCTCAAAATCTGCAAATAAACATTCTCTTTAATGTAAGCCCAGCCTCAAAGCCTGCGAATATTGAATTAACCCCAACAACCTTGTCTCTGTATTACCAGAACGTTAGAGGTCTTCGTACCAACTTCTTCCGTGTTTCTTAACTCCCAAAAACTACCTTTTGATATTTTTGCCCTTACAGAAACAAACCTTCGTTCTAGTTTTCTTGATTCTGAGTTATTCACTTCCGATTTTGTTGTTTTTCGTGCAGATGGTCAAAGTAGTGATAATGCGCCCTCCGGGCGTGGTGTTCTTTTGGCTGTGCACAATCATCTTTGTGCTAGCTTAGTTGAAATTTCTAATTCACCACTCTACGAATATGTATGCGTAAAGGTGTCCGTCTCCAACCGATGTTTGTATATTCTCTGCTGTTACATTCGTCCTTCGCAACCGGTTTTTGCATATCAATCAATTACAGATTCATTCGTTTCCCTGATTGAGGCTGCAGCTTCAAATGACGATTTTATTATTGTCGGTGATTTCAATTTACCTGAGTTAGTTTGGATACCGTCAGAGGACGAATCGTGCTATGTTGCTTGCAACCCCACTTCTGAAAAAGAATCACTTTTCATCGATCGGATCTGCGAATCTGACCTTTATCAAATAAGTGGAATCTCTAACAACCTCGGGCGATTGCTTGACCTCATCTTTTCATCAGACCCTTTTAACTCCGTTGTTACTGAAAGCTCCCATCTTCTTTCCACCCTTGACCGCTATCATCCTCCCCTTTCTCTTCTTTTCACATATGATCAAGGTATTCCTTTAATTGATTCTGAAATCTCTTACTACTTCAACTTTCGTAAGGCCAACTTCAATGAACTTAATGTACTTTTAAACCATATTGATTACAATCTTTTTATAAATTCTTCTACACCCATTAACATTGCACTCTCTTTTTTCTATACTGCTATCTTCGATTGCCTTATTCAATGTGTCCCTTACTTACCTCAAAAAAATTGTTTATCGTCTCCTCCCTGGTACACTAAAGAGCTTCGAACACTCCGTAATCGCAGAAATAAGCTATGGAATTCTTACCTGAAATATCGAACTTCCTTTGATTTTTTAATCTACCAGCAAGCTTCCGCTGATTTTTCTTCCCTCTGTGAATCACTCTATCACAATTATCTTGTAAAAATGCAGACAAGCCTTATTTATGAACCAAAGCGGTTCTACCAATTTATTAACGTCAAGAGAAAATCTGATGGTCTGCCTTCTACTTTCAATTTTCTCAATACATCATCTGCAGACCCCCAAGTAATTGTTAACCTCTTTGCCAATTTTTTCAGTCAATCTTATTCTGATAGTATAAATGAGCCTGACCTTGAATTTTTTAACTATCTTTCGAACACTTCTCACACGTCACTCGCTTCTATTAATATAAGTCTTTGTTCAGTCAGCGAAAAGATCAATTCACTGAAAGATGACTTTTCACCCGGTCCTGATGGTATTCCAGCCATACTTCTCAAAAAATGTGCTAATGCTCTTTGTGAACCACTTACTTTTCTCTTCCGTCTTTCAATTTCACAAGCAGTGTTCCCTACATTATGGAAAAATTCGTTTATTTTCCCAATTCATAAGAAAGGCAGTAAGAACGACATCTCAAATTATCGTCCGATAGCTAAACTCTCATCAATACCCAAGCTCTTCGAAAGCATTGTCTATGACTTTCTTTGCTTTCACTGCAAATCAATTGTTTCTCCCCTTCAGCATGGTTTTTTGAAGGGTAGATCTACTACGACGAATCTTACCCAATTCGTTTCCATGACCCTTTGTGCTTTGGAAAAAGGCTTTGATGTTGATGTTGTAACTACCGACTTTAGTAAAGCATTCGATAAAATCTCTCACCAAATTATTTACATTAAGCTAAATGCCTTTGGTTTTCCACCATTTTTCATTCAATGGGTTAAATCCTACTTAGAGAACCGCCTATACAGGGTAATGTTTAGATGCTTCGAGTCTGAACCTATCTATGCCACCTCAGGTGTTCCTCAGGGAAGTCATCTTGGCCCACTCCTCTTTGTCCTTGCCATCAATGATGTTGATTGTATTATTTCTTACTCTAACCTTTCTATTTATGCCGATGATATAAAAATTATTAAAGTAATATATAACTCTACTGATTCTCACCTTCTCCAACAAGATTTAAACGTCTTTCTAACCTGGTGTGATAAAAATTTCCTTGAACTCAATGTCAGTAAATGTCAAACCATGAGCTTTTCTAGGAAACGCCTGCCCTTACCCCCTCGAACTTATTACTTCCGAAATGAACCTGTTCCCGTAGTTTCATCCATTCGCGATCTTGGCATAATATGTGATAAAGAGCTCAATTTCCGTACGCACATCGACCATATCATTGCCAAAGCAAACTCAAGCCTAGGTTTTATAAAGCGTTGGTCTAAAGAGTTTTCCAACCCCTACGTTACCAAATCTCTGTACACCACATATGTTAGACCCATTCTTGAATATGCCAGCCAGGTTTGGTCACCTTATCAATCCACCCACTCGAATAGAATTGAAGCTATACAGCGAAGATTTCTCCGATTTGCTTTACGTAATCTCCCTTGGTCTGATCCTCATTTCTTACCTCCCTACGAAGATCGACTGCAATTAATCGACCTACACACCCTTGTAACACGCCGCGCTGTTGCCGATGTACTCTTCATCCACCAACTAATCTCTGGTGCTATAGATTCGCCGGCACTTCTGGAATTGATCTACATTAATACCAATCCACGTAACCTTCGATCTATCCCATTCTTTCGCCTTCCCACTCACCGCACTAATTATGGCCACTTCAACCCAATTTCCAGAATGCTACGCTTAGCCAACAGTGCACAGCATGTCCTCGACTTCAGCCCTAGTTCCTCCTCGCTCAGAAGAGACCTATACTCCAATTTCCAATAAACCCCATATTTATTATTAAAAAATTACTGTTATTTATATTTAGGTTAAATTGTAATTATTTATATATTGTTATTTTTATTATGTTTTCATAATTATTTTTGTTATGTTTGTTAATTTTGCTTGAATTTAAGCCAATATAAATAAAGATATGGCAACACAAGTTTCAAATGTAAAATTTGACTATGTCGCAATAAAGTTTGACATTTTTTATGGTAATCGTTCTCAGAACGTTTTGCCATAAGAGTTTTATATTTTATTTCTTCTTCTTCTTTTCCGTCTATTTTATGATCTCAAATGGGATGACAACTTTCCCACTTCACCTACTGATCTGTTTGTGGAGTTCACCGGGTTGACCTCAGAAAATGTCGGCAAACTTCCCGGTTGTGGATTGTTCCATTTCTGAGGCCAACTGAATGCTGGTGCCGTTACATTTGTTTTTTCCAGGAGTTCTTGGACTTGCTTCTCTTTCGCAACTGTACCGCATCGTTGATACTAATGCATTTTGGGCGGAGTTCTCAGGGTGTCTCCTTAGTACATGACAGTACCATCAGCTGAGTTTGTCGTGCTGTATTTTATTTACGATGGCATTTTTGACGTGGAAGCTTCTTCGGAATGAGTGCATCAGAAAATGGGCAGCATAAGTATATTCTGTCATTTTGGCACTTGCGATACCCATTTCCCTCCAAAACGTCCATCCATACATCAAGTGCTCGTTGCAAGAATAAAGAATTATCACTTATGCTGGCTCCATCGCATTTTCAGCTAAAAGTATAACTGATTCACTTTCGAGTCCCTCACCTTATCTTCCAGTAGATAATCAGGAACTGTTTAAAAGAGGAAAGGACTGAAGCTCCTGCGTTGGTGCAGATCAACTTCGATTGCGATATTTTCGGTGACTCCTGCCGAACATCTCACCTTCGTTTGCTATATTTGATTTGTTTAGTTATTTCAAATATTCATCTTGGCCAAAACTTAATTTAATCTTGAACTTTTTCGTGCAATGATTTTCTATGATTTTGGACTTGGATTAAACCAACAACAGTAAGCAGTGGCGTAACTACGGGGGGGGGGAGGCAAAGCGGTCAATTGGCCCTCCCCCAGAACCATACAAAATTCCTATTAAAATGTTTGAAATTTTGAGAAATTGTTTTTTGAAATAAACATTTTAAAATAATATAGAGCTGCAAATATGACACTACTTTATCATAAGCTGTAAAAAAAAACTCCTTTACCTGTTTACACACTAACCGTCCTGCTTTTGTTTGCTTTTTTTATAGGTACTGTACTTCAAAAACCTTAAGTATGTGGGTTGGAATCGTATGATGGAAGGGGGGCAATTTTTATGAAAAAGAGCCTTAAAATAGAAAAACAATTATTCAAAAACAACAGCGACCATCACTATAGATATTTCGTTATAACTTTTCTTAAAGTTAAAATTCCATTTATCAACGTGCGTTTTAAATCAACTTGTTTGACTGAATACTTTTTGTGAAATTAATTTTATTTTTAATCTGTTTTTTTTTTGTTTTTGTTTTCAAAATTTCACTAAATTAAGTGCTACTTCCTATCAATTCAAGTTCAAACACTGAAAACTCTTTTTTTCTATTATTTTGTTTGTTGTTTTAGGGAAGAGTTTTTGAAAAATTAATTTTCAAACTCAGTTTTCAAAAAAAAAAATGAAAAAAGAATTTCAAACTATTTTTTTTTTCAAAAATTTACGTTATTAATTATTATTTTGTGTTTTTAAAATTCAATGTTCTTATAAATGTTTAGTCAAAAACAGAAAACTAGATGCTTAAATGTTTTGTAATTTTTGAGAAAATTGAAAATAACTAAATCTACTTTAGTACCTCTACTTAGTGAAAATAAGATCTTTAGAGCAACTTAAGCAACGGAAATTGAATTTTATTTCTGTTATTTTCAATTTTCTAAAGAACTAGAAGGGATTTTTTAGCGTCTGGTTTTTGGCGTTTGAAAAAAAAAACTAATAAGAGCACTCAAAATTAGAAACAAAAAACTGAATAACGTAAAATTTTGAACAAAAATTCTAAATTTTTTTTCTTCAAAATTTTGAAATTGAAAATTATTTTTTTCAAAAACTATTCACTAAAACAACATTATTTGAAAATAAAATAAAATAAAAGAATATATTTCAAGCTTTAAAAAAAGTACCTATAGCATACCATTGTAAGTATTACCGTTGTTTTTTAATATTTTTTTTTTTTTTTGAAAATTTGCCCTCCCGGCTAAACGGGAGGAAACGACCCCCACTCTTATGAGATTTTTGTCATGTCTCGACCCAATCTACACGCTCTTGCTTTTTGTCATACCTTATGCGAATCACCCTGTAACATTTGCTTTATATTTTTTTCCATCTAAAAAAAGTTATATACCGCATAATTTGACAATCACTCAAAAAAGCCTCGTGTCGGTTGGTGCCACAAAGTTGTTCACGCACGAAGCATACTTCGAAGCAAATGGTCGCCTTTTTCTATATAATTGGACATTTTACAAGCGGTCTATTACAGCAAAGCAACTAATATTATGGTACACATGCAAATAAGGGAAACCAATCGCAGAAGACGAATAATTTTCCACCATGATAATGCTTGCTCTCACACGGCTCAAACATGGGCATTTTTGAGAATTCAAAATATCGAATTGATGGGTCATCCGTGCACCGCCGTACAGTCCTGATTTGGCACCCAATAATTCTTCTAATTTCCACAGATGATCAAACTTAATTTTCGATGCCTGAAGAAGCGGTTGTTTTGGAGGTACACCAATCAGACTGGAAAAAGGGCTTCGAAAATGGATTCAAACGCATTTAAATAGTATTGATCTTCATGGTTACCATTTAGTAAAAATAATAAAGCCATTTTCGATTATTAATATTTATTTTTACTTGTCTTTCTCCAAACTTAAGTATAGCAACATTAACTAAAGTAACCCTTCATAAGACCTTTATCTCTAGTACCTGTTCTATAGGACAGAGAACACAGACGCGAATTAAAGTTTGTGGATTTAATATTGAGGATACTTTAAGCTGCTTTGAGACGAAAATTCTTCGAATTAAATTTTGTCCCCAACAGTAACAACAGTTCAATATGGGCGAGCTGTAAGGGTTGTGCTGGTGTACAACGAGATTGACTAATTGTAAGCCATCAAAAGAGTATAAGAGTCAACTATATACAAATTACAAGGATCAACGTAAAAAAAATTCTCATCATCTCCACACTCCAATGTTTAAATACCAGAACATAAACAAAAGAAAACATGAATTTCCCATCGAAATTTATCAATTTTTCCACTTAAACCCTTGCAATTTCCATATTTTTATAAGCTTCGCCTTCATAATATATGTTAAACAGCATCACTCCATGGTTGCGCGCGCGTTCATTCGTCAAAAATGTTTGCAAAATTTATTCCACCTCAATCCACCTAAAGTCGACATGTAATCGGGGTGTAAAAATGATTGCCACACAGCAACATGTGTCATAATTGATACTCTGTGCTTTTAAAACCGTAATGTGTTCGTCATATTGATTTCGAGTGAATAAATCGACAGCGATGAATGACGCCAGCAGCCACTGCCATGTCAATATCCACATCCATCCATCCATTCACGTATGCAGATATATGTATGTAACTGATGGAGCTATGTATTTATGAAGACTTGGAATACAAGGACGATTTTCATCCACATCCCCTTCCCCCCTATAGAGCCACCCATCCGAATACGGAACAAGTGCATGCAACAGATTGTTGGATCGGAAATAAAGTTGACACATTTGCATACCTAATAAAATTTTCATGTGGAGTTAACGGTGGTTATTTTTTTCAGCTCTCTCTATCTCTCATTGTTGTTGTCATTTTTATGTATGTTTTCAAACCCCCCTCCCGACCAATATATATATATTCAGGGTGCCAAATTGTGTGAGAATTGTAAGTATTTTTTTTTTTTTTTTTTTTTTGAATATTATTTCCGTGAGCCATTGCAGTATCACTCGAAGTTAAACAAATTTATTGGAATTTTATTGGTGTTGACTTTTGGGGGTCATGCACGAAGCCACCATATCAGGGACAGCAATAGAGCGGATTTAAATAAAAATAATATTCTCCAGCATCGAATGTGAAATAAATATGTTGACACATATTGTAATTGAATTTTGACGTGCACACACGGAATCACAATTTCACATTTCGGTTGTTTTTTACTTGTTTTTTTTTTTTATGGAAACAAAGTTAGTCGTCAATAATTTACTTCATTTGGAATCTTGGAAATCCTAGATATTTAATGGGTTAAAGTAGTCGTCCTCATCGTTGATTTGGCGAATTTTTACTTGCGGCGGCAAGCGCGCTGTATGTACATATGTATATGTATAGGTAAGTTTTACATATCTAAAAACATTTTATCTACCTTTTGTCTGATTGTAAGGGGTGTTTTTTTTTAGACGTGTAGTTTTCAAGAAGAAATACAACGCATATAGTCTAGTATCATGGCCAAGAATTAAGCTTTATTATAAAGATAAGGGTTTGCCATTATGTTTTAAAAATGATTTCGGGCAAGTGATCGCCGCGGCTGGCTCGAATAAAGTCCAGCCGAGAGGCCCAATTTTCGACCACCGTATGTCAGCAATAACGCACCGAATATTCTGTTCCAAGGCTTCAATCGTCTCGGGCTTATCTGCGTAGACAAGTGACTTCACATAACCCCACAAAAAATAGTCCAGCGGTGTTAAATCGCACGATCTTGTAGGCCACGCCACAGTCCCACGACGCGAGATAATGCGCTCACCAAAAGTTTCCTTCAATATATTGATTTTGTTCGTTGGCTGTATGGCATGTAGCACCGTCTTGTTGGAACCAAAGGTCGTCCACATCAACATCCTCCAATTCAGCCATGAAAAAGTCACTAACCATGGCTATATAGCGTTCCCCATCGACTGTTACATTATGGCCGGCTTCATTTTTGAAGAAATATGAACCAATGATTCCCTCTGCCCATAGAGCACACCAAACAGTGACTTTTTGAGGATGTAACGGCGCGCGTCTCAACAATGGCTTGTGGATAATTATTTATTTATATAATTATTAACGTACCCATTCAACCAAAAAAGAGCTTCTTCGCTGATCAAAATTTTTTTGTGAAAATCGAAATCAGTGGCCATCTTGTTTTGGGCCCATTCACCGAACGTGCAACGCGATTGATGTTCAGCTTCAGTTTTTAAAATGGCATTGAGCATAAATCGAGTGACAACTGTCAAAAAGACTAACTCCGAAAAAAGTATTGCCAGATTAAAAACCACACGTCTAAAAAAAACACACTGTATAAGAACGTTATTTTTAGATATTTCCAAGCTCAATCCTCGATATTCCCAATAAAAAGGCCCATTTTTCTATTCGTTTTTTTTTTTCTATGAAGATTTATCTACAGGGTGTTTGGCGCCATTCAAAACACAAGCTCAAAAATCGAAAAATTCAAACAAAAGCTTGATTTTGGAGATGATCTTTATTTTGAAGCACATCCTAAAAAATTTGAACTATACTGCTTTCGATTTTATAGAGGTTGAAAAGGGCACAATTAAGTTTATCCAGAAAAAACTGATAGTTTTCGAGCAACTATCGAGGCTAGGTACTTTTATTAAATGCTGAACACATAAAAGTAAATTCGTCCTCCAAAATTCAGCTGTTTCGCAATTGTTTCCAAGTCATATTCGTTGATATCCAAAAGTTTAATTCTATCTACTCAACATTCTTTCGAACCATCCAATATGATTTTGTACTTTATTTTGGCAATCTTGAATTTTGGCTTTAACACTTTTTTATGTAAATTGTGCCCCTAAATCAAGATCAAATTGAATCTGCGTTTGGTTAAAAAAAAAAAAATAGAAAAAAGTAAACAAATCAAAATGTGCAGCCACAGTTTCGGTTCATAAATATCATACAAAACCAAAAACACACACAAAAACACACACAAAAATCAACATGATGATGGAAAAAAAACTCAATTGAATCTGATGAAAACTGCGGAAGAATATACACATCAAAAACTCTTAGCGAATGAAAGCTAAATTAAACAAACCCCGAGAATCCGAATCCAAATCCGGCTCCATCAGGATCAGACCCTCAAGCGGAACACAAGAGGGTAAACAATGAATTACAGAATCATGAAAGCAAATTGACTTTAATGCAAAAATCAAATATTTACCTGAAGATGAATCTCCAAATATGTGTTTATACAAAAGAAGTGAACGAAGAAGAAGAAGCATCAGAGGAGCTCTTCCTAACCTAACCAAGTCGAAAAGTCGACCTCCAATAAAACAAAAAAAAAAAAGCAGTCAGTTACTTTTCTTCCGAAAAGCCGAAAAGAACAAATCCACGACGACACGGACGTCGTCGTTGCTGTTGCTATTGCTGTTGCCACCGCCATCGCCAGGAGTGTAGACGTTGTTCAGCAAGCATCGCAACTGAAAACATAACAACATGCATGTTAGTTGATTTCGTCGAGAAGGAAACGAAAAGTGTTTCCGGAAAGCGATATGATGCTATACGACCTACCGACGACGACGTTGGCATCGGTATATGGATTGGTAGCGCAGGAAAACACAAATTCATATGGATGCCCCGGTCCGGGAGCCCCGGATGATGGTGAAATACCACAAATATTTTGCCAAAATGTGTTAGCTTTGCACATCGAAGATTAAAATTACCTCTGGAGAGGAGGAATGGCAAGCGTTCCTGCCATTCAGACAGATCTGAGTGTGAAGAGGAATACCTATATATGCTGATGCTGGATGCTCGACCACAGCCAACCAAGTATTTGTCTTCAATGTAAGAGCCGCTTCTTCCAAATGGTTTAGTATTCTGCACTCCTCTGCGCGGAGCGCCGAACGACGGAGTAGAGCTGCAACCTATGCCTGCAGGACCATAAGAAATGAGTGATTCCATTACAAGGATGTGAGATGAATAAATATTTAATTTGCAATCTTTTTTTCAGGAATCAGGATGTTATGCTGCTTCTAATGCTTCCCTATTTGATTGTGATGGTGATGATGGAATTAAAAGATCCTTGGGCTCTGTATATACCTAAGCGTCTGTGATTGGTATAATTCGACAGTGGTCATGCGGATATTTATAGTTAGTTAAGGAGAGCTTTTTGTTTGGGATAAATAATTTTGAAGCAGAAAATAAATCACCAGAATCCGAAAGATCCTGTTTTAGTGTAAGTACCTATAGAATTTTTTTAAATGAAAATTTATTATTTTACATCTTCAAAACTAAGGATTTCATAGACTCACATAATAAGCATGAGAAATATTTATTAAGATCTTGAAATGAGAACTAATTTAATTGAAATAAACAATGAAAATGCTATAAATATAGAAATGCAAACATAGAAAACCATTTTTAATGAGATTTTAATTTTGCAGAAAATTGTAAAATAAAATAATTATTGTTAAAGTGTTTGCTGTGCCCTCCATGACAAAGATGAACATGGGTACGAGTATAAAGCAAAAAGGTTTACTCTTTCTATATAATTATCATAATATTAAACGAAAAGTACTACATCCTGCATGGCTGTGATGTTATATTGGCAGAATTTTTCCAGGCGATAATATCTGCATCGCATGGTCCAGAAAAGTTGAACAATATAGAGACAAAAATGTTGTCGTACCGTATAACGAGTCCTTCTTATACAAACATAGTTGAACAGAAACGTGGGTTGGGTACCTATACTGATGGGTAACTCTATTTGATGAAAAACTCGTTAACCAAAAAACACCGTTAATAATGTTGAACGAAAATATTTCCAACGATGATGCTTGTTGCTGCATATTTCAAGCGGGGAAGTAATCAAGAAATTGATTATGAATGGGTTGGCTTAAGAGTGATGTACCAATATGAAATTAAAAAAAAAAAATATTTTCACTTCAAAATGGCCATATCTACATTAAACCAACATGAAAATAACAATATTTTGAAAACAACCATAAAAGGAACAGTTCGAATTATTTCCATACCTTTGCAGTCTTATGTATCAAAATTAAAATGACGTACGGATATCTCTTCGTTATATGTACATAAATATATCCCTCCAAAGACTAATAACGACCTATACGAAAAATGTATTGAATGAGTAGAAAACGTCTATGTTCAAATCGAGCCTGATGACGAGATCATCGTAATATAGGTGATTTTAACCTTCCTAACTTGGTTTGGACTAATCCTGATGATTATAACAACTATTATGTTTCGGCTAATTCATCGAGTCCCAATGAGCTATCGATAATATTTAGATGGCATGTCTTCTTGTAAATTGAATCAATTTAGCGGAGTTTCCAACCGATTTGGAAAAGTCTTGGATCTGGTATTTTTCTCTGACACTTTAAACGCCGCCGTTGCTGCAGTTATGCCCTTCACTGTAACATTAATTGATGAGGATTGTCATCATCCAGCCTTAGATATATCATTGAGTCTGAATATGTGTTATCCTAATAACTTAACAAACAAATTAGAATTTAACTTTCGTAAATGTAATTTTGTTGAACTGTTTAATTTAAAGGGTCCGCCATCTAACGTTTTTTTTTTTCAACTAGTGCTTATTTCGTGAATGGTAACACTTAGCTCATGACTGATTTGACAGATAATTAGTTTTATCCTTCCGCTGAACGAATATGGTTGTGTATACGCTTCGCTAAGTGGGCCTGCGATCGACTTAGAGAAGATGCCGATTTTGCCAAAAAAATCATCTTTTTAGATGAAGCTCATTTTGATCTTGGCGGGTAGTAAACAAGCAAAATTGTCGCATTTGGGGCACAGAAAACCCGCACGCATACATTGAAAAGCCCATACACCCAAAACGAGTCACTGTTTGGTGCGGATTTTGGTCCAGAGGCATAATTGGGCTATTTTTCGAAAATGAGCAAGGAGTGGCCGTTATAGTCAATGGCTATCGTTATCGGGCCATGTTGAACGAATTTTTGTTCACAATAATTGAAGAGGAGGATATTGGCAACATTTGGTTTCCACAGGACGGCCCTACGTGCCATCACACAGCCGAAGCTACACTCGATGTTTTGCGCCATTTTCAAAAAAAAAAAAGAAAGTTATTTTGTGGACCCTTTACAACTAGTCATGAGCCCGTGGTTTTAGCTAACATGTTTGCAAATTATTTCAAAGATGCTTTCGACGACTCAAATTTGAATGAAACTGCCCTCCTGTTCCACCGTACTTAATTTCCCCCACCTTAATTCAATTAATTTTGCAATTAGTGAAGATTCTATAACTCTAAACATTCAGAAACTTGATGATTGTTATAGCCCGGGACCTGATGGCGTGCCATCCTTTATTTTGAAGAAATGTGTTTCTTATATCTCTCATATCCGTTATATATTCTTTTTAATGAATCTTTAAAAAGCTCAATTTTCCCCAAATTTTGGAAGAGTGCATTTATATAACGCCCATTAATAAGAAAGGATCAAAAAGCGAAATAATTAATTACCGACCTATCGCTAAACTGTCTGAGATTCCAAAATTATTTGAGTCAATCATATGTAAGGTTCTCTCTTTCAACTGCAGCTCAATTATTTGCTATAATCAGCATGGTTTTGTTAAACAAAAATCAACTACTACAAATTTGTTCCATATTTCACGTCCTTCTGTCTTGATGCTTTTGAAGATAGGTAGCAAGTTGACTGTGTTTTCACTGACTTTAGCAAAGCGTTTGACAAGTTATGTCATAAAACACTATTACTTCAACTCAGGAACCAGGGATTTAATGATAATTTATAGTGTTTCTTTTAGAAATGAGCGGTGGGCTCAGTTTTTCGTGAACTCAGGAGTTCCTCAGGGTAGCCATCTGGGCCCAGTTTTATTTATTTTAATTATAAATGACATAATCTCGATCATTAGAAATTCTTCTGTCTTTATTTATGCTGATGACATTAAACTTTACAAAAGAATAAAATCATCCTTGACAGATTTAGGGATTTTTTTAAATCGTCTTTTTTTAAATATTAACAAATGCAAAACTATGTGTTTTTCACGTAAAAAAGACACAATTACACATAGTTACATGTTTGATTTGTCTCCTTTGAATAAATTCTGGATTCAAAACTGACATTTAATGATCACTTAAATTTTATAATAAAAAAGACTAATAGGGTCTTAGGATTTGTAAAACGTTTTTCGCGTGAATTTCGGAATCCATACGTTTTAAAGCTTCTTTATGTAAAGGGTTTTCCACTAAGAGGTGTTGTTTTGAATAGCCCGCTATTTCGGTAGCTGTCACTTTTGAAGCTGTCATTTTTTGACATTAATAAAAATGAAACGATACACGCTTCAACAACGCATTGAAATTATTAAAATTCACTATAAAAATGGTGAAAATTTGGCAGAGACGGTTCGTAAAACTAAAACATTTTTGGGTCGTCGTGAAGCACCTTGTCGGACCGCAATACAGAAATTGGTGGACAAATTCGAGTTGTTGGGACAAGTTAGTGATGTGAAGAATAAAACCCGTGCACGTCGCTCAAGAACAACTGAGAATATTGCTGTTGTAGCCCAAAGTGTTGAAGAAAACCCAGGTTTGTCCATTCCTCGTCGTTCTTTGGAATTAGGCATTCCACAAACCTCATTACACCGTATTTTGCATAAAGACTTGGGTCTTAAGGCTTATAAAGTTCAGTTAACACAAGAACTCAAGCCGGCTGATCATCAACAACGTCGTGTCTTTGCTGATTGGGTCCTTGAAATGCATGAAAATGATCCGGAATTTCATCGAAAAATCATCTTGACTGATGAGGCCCATTTCCACCTCGGAGGCTACGTCAACAAGCAAAACTGTCGCATCTGGGGCTCGGAAAACCCAAGAGTTATTGTTGAAAAGCCTCTCCATCCTCAACGCGTGACCGTTTGGTGCGGTTTATGGTCCGGCGGGGTCATTGGACCTTACTTTTTCGAAAATGAGGCTGGAGCAACAGTTACGGTCAATGGATTGCGCTATCGAGAGATGATTAATGATTTTTTATGGCCGGAATTGGATGATATTGATCTGGACAACGTTTACTTTCAACAAGACGGCGCTACGTGCTACACAAGCAATGAAACCATCGATCTTTTACGGGAAAAGTTTCCGGACCGTGTTATCTCTCGAAGAGGTGATCACAATTGGCCACCGAGATCTTGTGATTTAACACCTTGCGACTTCTTCCTTTGGGGCCACGTGAAAGATAAGGTCTTCGCCAACAGCCCAGCGTCGATTCAAGACCTCAAAGATGGAATTCGTGAGGCTATCGAGGACATAGGGCAGCCACTTTGCGATTTGGTTATGGAAAATTTCATGAAAAGGATATGGTCCTGTAAGCGTGGTCGTGGCGGCCATTTGGCTGATGTTGTATTCCATTATTAACGGCATACCTTTTTCTTTATAATGAAATAAACATCCGATCATTTATCACAAAAAATGCCATTTTTCTTTGAATATCAAAATAACACCTCTTATTGGAAAACCCTTTATCTCTTGTGAGACCAATTCTCGAGTACGGATGTGTAATATGGACCCCTTACTACTCTGTCCATATAACTAGATTGGAAGCGGTGCAGAGAAGATTTTTACGTTTCTGCCTTCGACTTCTCCCATGGTCACAAAGACTTATTCTACCTCCTTATTTTCATAGATTAAAATTAATAGACCTCCCATTACTCTCTAAACATAGGCATCATAGGCATAGCCATCAGTTCTGTGCAAGTTAAATTTTAGTTTTAGTCAGTCAAGTTTAAGAAGACAACAGCCTTTGGTCCCATTATTTAGCAGATCTAACTATAGTGGATATAGCCCTCTTAATCAATCAATTGCAATTTTTAGTAAATTTTACTTTCTAATCTTTTCCGTAAATGACAATGTTAAATGTATAAAATTTAAAGCTTTGTTTTATAATAATAATATAAATTAAGAATTTAATTATTTTATAAGAATTTTGTTGTACATATTATATCATGATAAAAAAATATTGTAAAGTTAGTATTTAACGATTTGTCAATAAATTGAGTATTGGCGTATTCTTTTTCAACAGCAACTATTTCAGTAATTATATGGTTCAGAAACAAAACCCATTAAATCCACTTTTATAAGTTTCAAGTAAATCAAGAGAAACTTGTATCTTCAAAACCAAACATCTTTTGGGACTTTTTTTTGCATTCCCCACAATTAAAGTCTAGAAATCATGATTTAGTCTTCGAGTTGTGGAAAGAAGATATATGGATACAATGGGTTTTGAAATTAACCTCTTGATTTCAACCTAAAGCCTATAGTACGCTGCTGATGCGAAACCAAAAATAAAATACAAAAATGGCACAACGAAATCATAAATGAAAAATTTCGTCCTACTTTTCGTTTTTCATCAGTACTCTGTCCGATGAGTGGAATTGATAATTATAGCAGATTATTTGGAAAGGTCTCCGCTATTTTTTCGCACTCAATGAATTGCCTGGACCATTAGGTGTGTGCGTAAAAGTGAAATTTTAAATTTTTTTGTGTTTGTATTTTGTTGTATCTTTCATTACAGCATGGCTTTTCTGTGTTTTTTTTTGTTTTTGTTTTGCAGTTGGTGACGCTTTCAATTGTCATTTTTTCGTTGTGGTATCCGCAAGCAAATCGTGTTGGAGACCACTGAAAAATTTCGTTTCGCATCAGCAGCGTACTAGGCTTAAAAGAAAAACAATGAATATTTTAAAAGATCAAAATAACAGATTTATTTTTTTTTTTTTTAGCTTCTTGCAAACAAAAAATAGGTACATAAATGTTAGCATTGTACACTGCATGCAGTATTATTAAATCATTATTTTACACTGGGAGTTCCTTGAAAATTGCTTGAGTTTTACAGAGAGGATGGTCTTGTTCCATTATGTGCTTTGAAGCACTCACGTCCTCTTTATTTTTGTAGAACTGGAGTTCTTCTTGAGATTGAGACCTCCAATCCTCTCCAAAGTTATTGTTCACAGCGCCTGTCATGTTCCAAAAATTTTCAGAAACCTTAACATGGTGGAGATTTTCCAAAAGTCCTACCAACTATTCAGGAATTCATAACGTGGATATAAAGGTTTTTTGAATTAAAAGTTTGAAATTCAAATTTTTTTTCGAATGGATATAATGGGTTTTGGTACACAAAAATATGTGGATATGAGGCAAAAACTCAAGTGGATAAAATGGTTTTTGAAATTAACTACAGATTTTAAGGTCTCATTTCCATGGTATTAAATGCGATTTGGGATTCAAACTTGGGCCCAACATATGTGTTTGAACACGAACAAAACCTCATGCGTAAGTAATTTTTTTTTTTTCAAAAGTAGATATAATGGGTTTTATTTCTGATCCACACACTTATAATACGGCATTTTATGGGGTCATTTAGAGATTTCAGATGATGTAATTTTCTTGGGAATATCCCATAAATGAGGTGCTTAAAATCGCTGATGATCTTGAAAACTTTAACCACTAATTAAAATTTTGTCTATGGCTGACCAATTTTTGAAACTATAGTTGACCTTTTTTGACCAATTACTGACTTTTTAGATGGCATACTTATACTTTTTTGCGAAATTCCTAGATATTTTTTGAAAAAGTTCTAAAATGTCAAGTTATATTTAATTATATTCATAAGATTATTTACTATACAATATAATTCAAGCCCAATCAGACCCTGGAGCCTAAAGGTATATTTCCATATATGTTTAATTCACAAATGTACCTACTCTCTCTTCACATTATATACATTTAAATTCATGCAGCCTTCAAAAACAACAACAAAATAGTAAAAACTCACTCTGATGTGACTTAATGTTGTTAAATTATCTGCAAAATGTCAGCTATACTCAGCTTAGTCAAGTCATGTATGAAACGAACCACTTACCCCCGCAATAAACTCAAACCCTTGCCAAATTAGTCCGTCCTCCAACCCTCGTGGGCATTATAAATCCCCATCACTATGTGTTAAACATATATGTATGTAGGTACTCGTATGATTCATATTTTACGCATTAAGTCGACCGAGGTGGCACTAATGCGCTCTATATATGAAAGGGATTTTTCTCGCTTTGTGCTGCAGTAAGCTGTAAGTCCATACTTGAGCGGCTTCACATTGAAATAAGAGACTTCTATACCATTAGTAGTTGCTTGTGAATTGGAAGACGACGAACGTTGACATTTTTGGACAGCACAGGAAGCTTGTCTGTCTATCCAAACGTAAAGTTTAGGTATACCTTTACTTCTACCTCTTATAAGAAAATTCTTGACCCTTTTCACTCAATTATTTCCTGTGATGATTATGTCAAGTAATTGAAGGTAATTATGCACTTCTATGGCCTTTAAGTGAAAACCCAGACTCGTGTTTCACATCAAATTAATTAGAAAAAAATGTTTAATGTTTATTTTTCCTCTGAAACTGAATGAATAAGCATTGCAGGTGAATTAAAGACAGAAAAAAGGATTTTATCTTATTTTTTGATTGCGAAAGGAATGAATATAAAAGTGTTTTTTTTTTCAATGATGCGATTTCTTTCAATGAGATAATTTGTTACCCTTTACCATCAAACTAGTTATTCTTCACTTCTTCTCTGGCAGGATTTTTTTTTTGTTGTATTCTTGTGCTGAAAACGTACAATTAGCAGGAAGGATTTGAAAGGATATGCATATTCGAGTTAAAATTTAAAAATAAACACAAAAAGTTTTGTTAATCAAAAGAATGCATATCACAGTGTGAAGTCGAAGGAGGATGCACGCTCAAAAAAAAAAAAAAAAAAAAAACAAAAATCACAAAAACAGAATAACAACTTTGAATAGAAATCTGAATTTTTTTGAGGAGTGGTCAAATCCATTATGGTAATTAGCTAAATGCAGAGGTTTTACAAACATAAATTATAATTAGCTAAATGGGAAGTTTTTTTGTATACCTACCTACCTACTACCTTTAGATGGGAAAAGTTTGGGTGGAAATTTTTTTCAACTTTGGGTAACCACAGTTGGATGTTTTTCTTCATAAAAATATACCTGCAATACTAAATACAGTTGACTGCACCTACATCCTACATGGACTCCACTTAAATTAAAATTTCGGTTATATGCAACAAGAAATTTATATCGTTTTTTTTTCAGGGCTTTTTCACACAAATTGGTACAGATAACATGCATTCCGCTTATTTGAAAACTCCATTTAATAGAAACAGTTTTCTTTCCCCCAAATAATTATTTTGTTCTGAAATAATTCCGCTTAGGTGAAACACTGAACGCATCCAAACATTTTTGAAGTTTGAACATACCTAAAACATGACATTTTAAGTTTCATTCCATTCTCATCGTTCCAATCCCTTCAACATCAACTGTCACAATTATTAAAAGTTCTTTAGTTTCTTGTTTGAGTTTATTTATGTTTTATTTTTCTTTCTTTGGAAATACTTCACATCACATCGTTTAAAAGGGAAATAAAGTTGCAGTTATATGAAGTTTGGTTAAGTGCAACAAAGTTGCATATATCCGAAGTTCGTTTATATGAAAACTCCTCTTAATTGCAACAAATTTTCTCCATGTTTTGTGTTGCAACTAAGCGGATTCGACTGTAGTATTATTTTTTTTTTCACTTCAATGTAAGCTATTTTTAATAGAGATGCTTCGATAAACTGGCTTTATCTGCTTCAGCTATAATATTGACAGTATAAATTAAACCCTAAAAGATATAAATGTTCGGTTAAATTGATTGGGGTAAGGGTTATGGTGCCTAAAAACGAACTCAGATATCTAAATGTGATGTTATAGAAAAAAATGGTATGCATATGTGGACCAAAAAAGTTTGGAAAATAATACTATTTCCATAGAACACTTTGACATTTACAAAAATGTCAAAAAGGTATGTTTGCTTAGTTTTTTGCATGAACTGTCATTTTTAGGCATGATTTTTTAGGCAAATGATAGGCAGCGCAGTAATGAATTATGACTAAAACGCTAGTAGGCACTTTACATTTACTTTTCTTTTGTAATTTTAAAGTTGGTAATCGTGCCAAATTTAATGACATTCGATGTCAAATTAAATTTCTTTTCTTTCACAAACAATAATCAGTGACAAACATAAAACTAACAAACCTTAATAATTGATAAATGATGGATAACGAAACAAAAGAGGCAACAATTTTGTATGTACCTAACAATAAACTTTTTAATTATAGGTCTTATTACAACTTCTACCCTCACCAATTGATGAAAATTTATATTCACATGAAACCAACATTAGTTTTTTGTTTTGAAATGTGTTCGGGCGCGTTCGAAAGTACCTTTTTCCATTTGGCTTACACGGTACATAGTTAATGTCCAGTGAACATTAATTCCATATGTGTCAATGCTTTTGGTTCAAATTGAATTCAGACGAATTAATTCTTCTTTTCAAAACAAGGCCACTAATTCCGAAACCAATCGTGGTTAATGTAGACTATCAAGTAATAAACTGTCAAATTTCATTGAAGGATGGCTAAGATGAAGATGAATAAAAAATCCTCTGAAAAATTCGAAAATGTTTGCATTTTATTTTCTGCTCCGAAAAAATGCATTTTCAAGGCAATCGGTTGACATTTGGAACGAAATATTCTCGATAAAATCGAATATTATTTGTCTTTTATCTGCCAAGCCATTAACTGTCAAATTCTATTGAGGATGGCTACGATGACGATGGATTGAAAAACCTATGAAAAATTCGAGCATTTTTCCTTCATTTTGTGCTCCGAAAAAATGCATTTTCAGGGCAATCGGTTGAAATTTGGAACGAAATACTCTCGATACAATCGAATATTATTTATCTCCTCTCTGTCAAACTCTCAACTTCGAAAATTCGAGCATTTTTCCTTCATTTTGTGCTCCGGAAAAATGCATTTCAGGGCAATCGGTTGATATTTGGAACGAAATATTCTCGATAAAATCGAATACTATTTGTCTCCTATATGTCAAACCATCAACTTTCAAATTCTATTGACGATGCCTACTATGACGATGGATTGAAAAACCTATGAAAAATTCGAGCATTTTTCCATTTTATTTTGTGCTCCGAAAAAATGCATTTTCAGGGCAATCGGTTGACATTTGGAACGAAATATTCTCGATAAAATCGAATATTATTTGTCTCTTATCTGTCAAACCACCAACTGTCAAATGCCATTGAAAGATGGCTACGATATCAATGGATTAAAAAACCTCTAAGAATCCGAATTTTTGATATTTTTTTTGTTGTTTCGGTAAAATGCAATTTTAGAACTTTCTGGTGATTTTTGTAACGAAAAATATTCTACAGACGTCAAAATACAGTTTGTTGCCTATCAATCGAGTAATAAACTGTCAAATTTCATTGAAAGAATGATGTTTTCGATGATGTCAATAGATTAAAAAAAACTCAAAAAATCCAAAAAATTTTAAATATTAAATTTTTTAAAAAGTACAATTTTAGAGCTTTCTGGTGACTTTCGTAACGAAATATTCGTCAAAATAGAGTTTATCCCCTATCTGTCAAGTAATGCCAAGTTTCGTATAAAATTGAATATACAGACTTACAGATATATAGACATAAAGGCATACAGACAAAGAGACAGAATTGCCGGAACCACTTTTTTCGTATTATCTATCATCGTCCAGATTTGATTAAAATCCCGACGTGGATTGTTTTACGAATCATAAACTTTCCCTATAGAACCTATCTATGCATCTATACGAGATCGCGTAAGTAAAAAGAAGTTACTTCTTATATTGCTTCACCAAAAGCAAAGCTTCACCGTAAAAAGGATATAAAAGGAAAAACTCATAAAACAAGACAATAATAATTATCAAAGTTAAATTATCTTCTCGGCAATATCCAATTATATTTATCATCAAGTAAACCTTAAACCACTTTCATAATAAACCAAAACATCAAATCGCATGTTGCTGATAAAAATCTTCAGATAACTTTTTCAAGCCAACTCATCATATCACATCGTTCTGATGGGTTTTTTGTTATTTGATGTTAACTTTATATATTTCCTTGTTAACAACTCTAAATCAATTTTCAATTGCTGCTAACAAAATGACTTTACTCCATCGTTACATATCCATTTGTTTGTGCCTCATCCTCATTCCGAAATGACATCAGAATGAAAATTAGTTAAGGACTTTCATTCCTTTACTACCATATACCTTCATTTTCTTTGTGTATGAAGAAGAGTCCTCTTTTACTATACTTATCGACAAATCAAAATCAAATAGCAGCATTTAGGGCAAATACAATTTGACGAAGTAAACTTTTGCGAAAGGTCTTATAACTTATGTACGGGGGAGATGTTGCACACTCACCTCCAAAAAACAAACCGTCCAAAGGAGCAGTGATAGCAACAACAAAAAAACAAGAAAAGAATCTATAAATCATAGACTTATAAAGAGGGCAAAAAAAAAAAAAACAAAAACAAAAAATCAAGACGAAAAGAAGGATGAAAAATAAAATTTTCAAGTTTCACAAACAAACTTATCCAATAAAAGTTTCATCGACATTGATTCGTCGTCCAACGAAACGACTGTAAGGACTATTTCGAAGACGAAGTCCTTGCACTGCCTTTTCTTTGGATGTGTAAGCCAACCCCATCCACTTCCTTCCATACTTGCTCCCTCTCCTGCCAACATTGGCAAATGCAAAAGAAATGATTTAATTTCTGTTGCTTCTTGATGTGATGATCCTAGAGAGTCCTGTCAGAAGTTTCAGTCTTCCTGTCAAAATTGATCGAAAATAAAAAAGTTAAAAACCGATTAAGGATTTTCTATTCTGATGCGAACGAAATATAAAGACACACGGGCACAAAAGACATTCGAAGAAATTCGACAAGGAAATATTGTCAAACAATTTGATTTTTCTTTACACAACAAAACATTGTTGTCCTTAAGCCTGACCCAATTCTTCTTTTTCCACACATATAAGTGAATGACTTTTCAAAGTTTCATTTCATAAAAATTCAAGGATACGATTACGACATGAACAGCGGATTCACCAATTTAATTCGCTTTTTTATAAAGCACCTTTTCACATACTCACAGGACTTAGGTAGTTTAATTTTTTTTTTTCTTTTTGTTTGGTTTTCGAAAAGGAGTCCAGAATAAAAGTGCAATAAATCTTCCACTTCTTAGTGGGTCCTTAAAACATTGAAACTCTTTGGCTAACTACTTAAAAACACAAAGTTTAATATGTTTTGGTTAAGAAAAAGTTTTTGCTGAAATTTTGTTCTTGGTTCTTCTATATACTCTATGGGTATAATGGTGTTGGGGGGTGGTTTTCTGAAAACATTTATGTGGGACAAACAAACACAACATGAAGTCCTTTTCATGATGGCCCCACCATCAGGTTGTATACATGTACCTACTGTCTTTCACTTTATATTGAACCAGTTAAAGAAGTGTTTTCCAGTATTTCTTTGCTTTTTATATTTATGTGAATGGTTGGTTAGTTGGTTTAGTACCTTATACATTCAACTTAAAAGAAGTTTTCGTCCTTGTTTTTGTTTGGATGGAAAAGAAGGACAAGTTTGACAAAAATTTCAAATTATAAGTAGAGTTAGTGTTGCGACTTCGTTTTATTACCAGCAAGCAGCGGGTCCATAGTCATAAATGTGTTTTGGACATTTTCTTTAAAATTAATAATATGTACAGAAGTTTGGAAAATTTCTTCAACTTGACAAATGAATATTGGTTTTAAGGGAATTTAAGGAAAATTCAGTAAAACTGTTTCTGATAAAAAAAAGTACGCTTGATCAATGATGAGTTGTTACAAAACAAGAGTAGGAAGAATCTTCAGCTCAGATACCGCATGATCTTGGTGATGACTATTATATCGAAGAATGCAAATTGGTCTTTATCGCCGAAACTATTGATTTTAGCATGAAACATGTCAACGCCGCGCCGCCAAAAGTTTAACGAATGCTACAAGTTAGAGAAGAAACATCTGCCGATAGAAAAGTGGTTAGGTGGATAATTTGCCGTTAAGTAGTCGTTAAATAGTTGTCACTATTTCGAATTTATAGTTCAATTTTAAAAATCGTAGGAGTGGTTTCAAAAATAATTAATTTTTTATTTATAAAATTTTGTAAACATGGTGTGAAAAAAAAATTGGTACGCCAATTTTAAGTATTTATTAATGTGGAGTTAAGAATTGAATTACAAAAAAAAAACATTCACCAGTTTTTGAAATATCGAATTTCCAAAAAATAATATTGAATTCTTTTTTAAAAATCCAAAAATATATTATTTTAAAATTTTGATATACAATATTACTTTAACTGATTACAAGCTTCTATATACAAAATTTTATTTTAATCGATGAACCCGATAGTGAGATAGTCGAAAATCAAAACTACCTACCGTTCTATGAGAGGTACTGTTAATAAAACTAAAATGTTAAATTTAGTATTTTAAAAAAGTAGCTCGTACTAATATCAATACACATAAGAAATTTAATAAAAATCGTAGGAGTCGTTTTTGAGAAAAAAAAAATTTCCTCAACGGTTTTTGAACATTTCTATGGGAGGTACCGTTATTTTTGGATATAAGCACAATTTTCGCTAACAATATGTTAGACCATATTAAAAAACTTTTTTATCCCAAGTTTCATAAAAATCGATTGAGTAATTTTTGAAATATTGAGTTTTCAAAAAAAAAAAAAATCAAAGGTTTTTCAAAAATCGAAAAATAATTTTTTTGAAAATTTTGGTACACCATACTATTTAGAATACAACAATCCTTCTTCACAAAAAAAAATGTCAAAATCAGTTGAACAGTTTTAGAGAAAATAGAAATTCAAAAAAATGGTTCCTTAGGAAGTACCATTAATAACCATTTTTCAGAACCTTTTTTTTTCATTTAACGGCAGCTTATAACTATATTTAAATTGTTTGAGTTTTTAAAAAGAAAATCTGTGGAGCCGATTCTGAGAAAAATAAGATTTTCTTTTTTGGCCAAAAAATATTGTACGACAAGTACCGTTATTTTTGGTCTTAAAAAAAAAAAAAAAACGGGTCGGGGGAATGACAAAAAATCACTAAGTACTGAGTTTAAAGAAAATCGACCCATTCGTTTTAGCTGTAGTCGAACAGACAGACAGACAGACAGACGGACGTTTTTGCGAGAACCACATTTTTTGACTTCTCTATCACCGTAATGTAAAGTTTGATCAAAATCTCGAGTTCGATTTCTTGTACGAATCCATAACTTCCCATATAGTACCTATATCGCAAGTAAAAACATAAGAAACACAAACTAAGTACAAAAAAAAAATCTAAAAAAAAAAACGTAGAAAACATCGCATGGCAACTTTTTTACGGCTGATGGATAGAAAATTATTAAGAAACAATAAAAATCATAGAATATAACAAGTATATCTACTCAATATTGAATATGAATATTATCAATCACTGTAAATATGTAGGTATAATCATATCATTACTGTCATATTTATAATCAATATTAAATATTAAATATGAATGAGTTTATCATACAAAAAAGCTAAGAAAATATGAATTAAGAAAAAAAAATGTAAAAACGTAGAAAACATCGCACGATAAATTTTCCACGACTATTTAACTTAAGATGCATGTTAATGGTAACTTCACTATCTCATGAAATCTTTTACAAAATCAAAAGTAATACAAAAAAATTAAAAAAAAAACTATTTTCACTCAAAATTCTTAAATAATTAATTTTTTAAATTATTTATGAATATCAGATTCCAAAAATTACAACAAAATTGACCCAATCATTGGAAAGATATAAGCGAATAAGCTAAAAAATGAGACCGCATTTTCTAAACAAAACGTGAATGAACTATTTTCGCTATATATGAATTTTTTGTCAAAAATCTGAAACGTTGTTTTGTTGCAATTGCTTTGGTCATTACATACATATACGAAGTTTATTCAAAATCGTTTGAAGTCGTTTTCGAGCGAACGGCTGTACCCGTTCTAGATGAGCTAAAACGAAAATTCGAATTTTCCCTCTAGGGAATCACTGCAAATATGCTGTACCAAATTTGAAGCAAATCGGCTAATGCATTTAGGCTCTAGCTCACAGTGGACGTACGAACACCCAGACCTACAGACGCACAGATGCACAAACCTTGACGGATGGTATGATAAAATTCATGTTTTGATTATACAACCTCGATTTTTTTTTAAAACGAAACCATTAGGTTCTTGCCCTATATAGTAAGTTAAAATGTCAAATTTAGTTTATATAATTCTACAACAAAAAAATGTTGGCACTTTTTTCGTAAGAACAGTAGATATGCCGAGAAATTAACAACAGGAATTGAATTCTTCCTCCTTTCACCCCCATAAAATCAAAAACACTAGTTAAAATGTAGCATATTTTTTTAAGATACGATAACAACATCAAAAAAAAAGCTCTACATCAAAATCCAGCCGCGTCGTAATTTTTCGAAGTCCAAGTCTATCTGTACTAGCTTATTAATCTGTGTACATTGAACAGGGTGGCAGATTTCAAAGTTCGAAAAATGATAAAAAATGCTTAATCTTTAATACAAAATATGTTTATTGTAATTTTAAAACAACAAATTTGGATACAATTTTTTGAAAACCACGACTTCTAAATGGCGACCATCGACCCTGAGTAATTATCAAGTACGCATGTTTTCGAAAACGCGTTTACAAAAGGACTGAAGTAATTCTGCTCGGCACTTGTTTTGTAATAAAAGAGACGAATTTTAAGTAACCCAATAAGAAAAAATAAAGTCACATGGCTCTGGTGACTTGTCGTGCATGGTGTCATTTCGGGATATGGAAATGGATTAAAAAATAACTGACGTGCTGCATTGATGGACATATTAAGTAGTATGACATGTGGCCCAATCCCGCTAGAACCAAGTGTTTTGGTTGAAGTGTTGACTATTCTAAAAAAGTTGATTTTATAACTCCCGCAATATAAATGAACGAAGTAATTAACGGAGGTTTTCAGATTTATCAGAACTTATACAACACGTTCAACATTTTTGTCCGTGGCTATAGTTGGTATAGGTCTTACTGTGGGTCTATTTAATAATGTTGCGATCCTGTAGTCCTGAACTTTGCTACTCAAGACTGGATGAGGTTGGTTGATGGTCCATTACGTAATCGGCAAATACCGTAACGTTTCTTAAAAATCGATGGCGTGCTTCAGACAGCGAAAAACCACTTGAAATGTATGCCTCGACGGCTAAAGCAAGGCGCTGTTCCACTCCTCCATGGCTGCTAAATAAATCCGCACACTTGAACTTAAAACAACGCCCTCCCCGTCCTTCTCAGTTGTACAGTTGAGAAATAATGTTTCTTCCAACTTTTAAATCTGCCACTGAAACATTGCTGGAGGATCATCGAAAAAATTCCTTTCTCTGGAAATTTTATCCACTAAATGAAAAAAGGGAAAACTGACTTATTTTGTTCCTTGTTTATAAAATATTACCTGCATAGAGAGATTATAAAAAAGAATATTTATTAGATTCTTTTAGAATTATTGAAAAAAGGCGAAATAAGCTTACAAATAACGCAATATAATTTAAGAAGGTGAATATCCACTAAAAGAATAAATAATATCAAAAACTAAACCAAAAACAAAGTTTATTTCTAATCTTTTTAAAGTTTTTTTTTTTTATTTAAATTGCCACCATTTTCCACTTTAATACTGAAAAGCTATTTGTTTGCTTTTTCAATAAAAGACCATTGGAATAAAATTGAATCATATTTATTTTTTAACAAGGAATTGAATTTACTCAAAAAACTAAAATTACGTAAAATATACATACCTCCTTTTATTATGTGGGAGAAAAAGGAAAAACAAAAAATATTTGTGGGAAAAACAGGAAGTTTCCAACTGGCTGAAGGAATTTCACTTAAAAATGTCCCCCAGCACTGCACTGAATACCCTGCATAGTATCTCTTGATATTCTCGTTTCCCATAAAAAAACTTTCTTAAAATGAAATAATTTATTTCCAAAACCCCGTTAAGAACAAATTCGATTTAGTTTGTAGGTATTTATTTTCGACCTTCAAGGTCAACTTCCTTAAGGATTAACCATCGATCCAATTCGACAAAACCCTACTTATCACACCGCCAATTCAGCTCTCAAATCAATTTCCTCTCAAAATCCTCAAACACTTCTTGTTTTTTTTTTTTCTAATCAATATTCACTCTGAGGGATTGTCTTTCATTGAAAAAAAAGTCCTTAAGTCCTGAAAATTAGACGAAGAAATGAAAAATTGTTAAACACATTTATTATATAAAGAAAAATTCTTCTCTAAGTCTCTCTCTGTCTCTGGCTGACTTGACTTCAGTGAGTGAAAATATAAATCCGATAATTTTTCAAGTAACAAGAGAATTCACTTGCTTTTTGTACCTTCCTTGCGATGGTGGCGGCCCGATTTAATATTCCGAACACAGATTTACTTTTATTCAATAAACGCTTCGCTAAATTTGTCGTTTAAAAGACGTGCCCCATCTCGACATACTAGGTACAAAAATGCATAAAGCAGTAGCAGACGTAGTAGAAGAAGGCGAACAAAATGTGGAGGAAAAAAAAAAAACTCATCTGTCAGGCGAGAATTATTGTTGTAGGTCTCCATTTTCAGAAATAAAAAAAAACTCAACTCCGGAACGAACGAAACGAAATCCTACACCGGACTTCCTTTTGCTAAAAAGTTGATTTCACTTGAGAGGGTGTCTCTCCCTGGAGTGATTGATAAATAATCGTATCAATGTCGCAGAGGCGATGAAAAGTGAGTGGTTGCAATTCAAAAACCCCAATCGCTAATCCCGTAATTGAATGTGGAAGAGGCCACGCTTAACTGCAACATTAGATTAAGGTCTTGAAAGGCGAACTGAGCAATAAGCATATATGATCTGAGTGCAGCCCCATTTGTTTTAAATTTCGCACATAAAAATTGATCCTGCGGAATTTATTCGCTCATTAAAATTTGTCCTACTTACATTTGTGTATCCTTTTGCTTAGCCTGGGGATAGATAGCATTTCCATCGTCGGCATCACCATCGGGATATATGTCGTTTTTATGCGACAATGAAATATATATGAAATACTTCCTTCCACGAAGGATATATTTACGAGCTTGTCTTCACACCACAAAAAACACTTAGCATCACCGCCAGAGCCATACTCTATACCACCAACACCATACCGACCATAAGGCTATATAAGCCCATAAGGGATGCATTCAATAAGGCGGTTGAGCGGGGTGATGTTGAAAATATAAATACACGATAGCATTTGTATTTTTCTATAGTCTTTGTGTGAGCAAATAATTTTTGCTGTTTCCGTTTTGATATAAAAATAATTTTGAAATATTTGAGCATTTGAGTATTATGCCAAGCGGATTGTAAATAATAAAACAAAACTTAACCCTCAAAGCCTATAAAAATGTGAGTTATGGCAAATGGTATGGCGATGGCGGTGTTGTTTTGGCAAACGGTTTTCATGGACGACGACGAGGAGGGGGGAAGGGGGTTGGGGGTCGTTTGAAGATGAGGACTCAATGGTAGGTGCCTATAAAGGTATATTGCTATTTGTTTGATCATAAATAACTTTTGAAAATATACACCACCACTTCAGTGGTTTGAATGGGAGATGAGAAGTGGGAGTATATTTTCTTGGAATTATTCACAGTTTTCAAGAAGGGCGCTACTGTGTGGGTGTGGGTTCAAGAGGGCTGTTACGAGTGATTCTTAAGGGGTTCTTGATACTGATATCAATTAACTTGTAAGATGAGAAAACACCTAAGCACTATAATTTTTGTTTTCTTTGCGCTCAAAAGAAACACTTGACATTCCAGAGCGTTAGTTGGAGCTTTTGACAGCAGACAATTTCGATAATTATGTTCCGTGATGGCTTCAAGGTTCAAAAAGTTAAGGATTGAATTTTGGGGAACATATGGTGAGCAGGTGGGTTTATTGTTGTTACAAATGTATGGCTCAATTATAAAGGGTTTTTCAATTGGAGCGGGTAGATTTTGGCGGCTGTGGTGGCCATGTTGTTTTCGTGACATCTGTCAAATCTGTTGTTTGTTTTTCAGATTTTGATGCCAAATCACCATGGCAAGTAACGCGAATGAACTAAAGGTCCAAATGATAAAACTTTATTTTCAAAATAAGTGTTCGTTAGTGGAAACGTTGCGCCCATTTTACGTTAAACGTGGTGGCCCTTCACAGTCGACTCTTCAACGTGTGGTGGGCATAATTTGAGACGACCGGTTTGGTAATCAATCAGTCAACATTCGTACGTCAAAGGAACGCAAGATCGGCCGAGAACATTTCCACGGTCCGTGAAAGTGTACAACAGAACCCGAGGAAATCGATTACTCACCGTGCGCACAAGAACTCGACCTTTCGTTGACTTAAACTTGACGAATTTTGCGTTGCCGAGTCTACACCTGCACAAAATCCAACTGACCCAAAGGAGCCCAAAATAACCATATCTACAACGCCGTTTGTTCGCTGATGGATCTTCAGACCATTTGGAAGAGGACCCTAATTGCTCAAACGGATCTATGCGGAAGAGTCATTGAAATTTGGACCACTCCGATCCGTGCCACCTTAAGAAGCCGAGGTTAGCATTTGACCGATATTCCATACGTAATGGCATACTTTTCTCCTATACCCAAGTTCAAAGTTAAAGTAAAAGATGGAGGTATCGTAAGTCAAGAGGTATCGAATTGAATGCCTTCTTTCATAATTATTTCCTGTCTCCGTTTAAAACTTTGGGATAGACAAGATCATTTAAATTCAACACTCAAAGAAGAGAAGACTGACAAAAATGTACAAAAATGGTTGAAAGGTGGAAACAGGTATTAAATTCTATGTTTTAAGTGAGGTGATGTACTTGGTGAAAGCTTTTAATTCCGGTTTTATTCCATGTGGAATGGTTTGCTCTTAGACAGAACGGGCGGATAAACTTGTTCTATGCTAAGATAAAAGTTATTGCCCATTCGATTCCAGGATACTAAGAACAAGGAAAGAAGAAAAGAAACTTTCTGGCTTAACTAGGGGATTTTTTACTACTTTTCAGTACCGAGTCCTTCTTCGGAGCAAGTTCCAATATATACCAGGCTTATCTAACAAATAGAATCCAACGAAGCATGATCAAATCCTCTAGACAAGCTTGGAAATATGTACTTGTTCAACTTGTTTTCTTTTAGAAATGGCTACCGAAAAACGTAACCAGCTCTAAAACTGCTATACACCGACTATACTCCGACTAGACACCGACTATATACTGACTATACTCCGACTAGACTGGGACTATCACATCTGTTAAAGCCTTTAATTTAGAATTATTATGAGTCAAACAAAGTAAATTAAAATTACTCTATATTTTTTATTTATTAATAAGAAAATAAAATTGACATAGAAATATTATAAGTGTCTTAAAATTAAGCAACAGTAGTAGTTAAGCATTACCTACTAACTTATAGGACTCCACATGATTTAATAGCCATATGATGTCCCGAATCCTTTGAAGCTGACATGTGAAGAAGCACCATCTGTTGACCAGATGTTGTGTTCGTTGGAGTGACTCCTAGCAGCAGCATCCTGATGGCTGAATTGTTCTTCAGCGGGCACTTGGTAGGTAGTGTGTGAAACCAAATGAGTCGGTGGTGGAAGATATGCCCTTGAAGCTGCTGCATATGAAGCTGTAGAGGATTCTGAATTGTTTACTTCAACGGTGTCTTTGTTTTCGTCATTCGATGATTGTGATTGATTTTCGTTTGATGACTCCGATTGGTCATGGAAGGCTGGACCGTCATATTTGATCAATTTGGTTGAAGAAGCTTCGACAGAATGTTGGGGAGCAACAAATGTGGTGTGAGTGACTGCCGCTGGAGTACCATACTTAATGAAGGCCGTTGGTGCTGGGGCAACATGGTTGGAGGAGTGAGATGCAGACTCCGTGACGCCATATTTGGTATAGACAGCTGGGGCTGGAGCTATATATGTTACTTGACCTGGGGCTGGAGCTGCAGCTGCATACTTGATAAAACCAGGCTGTGGGGCAGCATAAGTATGGTGAACAGTTGCAGCAGGACCAGTGTGATGGCTATAGACAGCTGGAGGATGTTCACCGAACGATGTGTAGACTGCTGGTTCAGGACTGGCATACTTGATGTGGACAGGCTGTGGAGCTACAGTTTTATGGTAAACAGTCTGGACTGGGGCAGCATAATGGACAAGAGTTTGATGAGGAGCAGCAGCGGCAGCATAGTGAGTTGGTGCAGCATACTTTACAACAGTTTGAGCTGGAACTTCATATTTCACAACAGATGGCACTGCAACATGGTGATCTCCTGCGTGTTGAAGGGAAGTCTGATGGAATTTGAAGAAAGTTGGAACTCCAGAGGAGTGTGTGTTGGAAGAAGATGCACTTGGGGCGTCATATCTGTAGCCGGGGGAAGTCGCAGGTTCTTGCTGATATGAAGTTTGAGTTGGTTCAGGCTCCGCCGACCTTGATGCATGAGATGTCACATCTGTGTTTTCAGCTTCAGCTGTTGTCGATTCAGTCGTCGTTGTTGGCTCGGCAGTTGTTGTTGTTTCTTCGCCACCGCTGCCAGAAGAGTGGGAAGAGGGTGTTGATGATGGTCCGTCATTAAATCCCAGACTTCTTCCATACGATTGAGCGCCGCCATTATAAGTCACATGAGTAAAAGCGGGAGCTGTATAAACTGGACCCGTATGCACCGGAGCAGCAATGTGGACTGTCTTGGCATAAGCCGGAACATAGTGGATATGTGATGCTTCAGCGGCTCCTTGAGAATACTGCGATTGTTGATGGATCTGATGGGCCTCATCCGCGGATGGATGCGCAACGGCTACATTATGGAACTGAGTATAAGTGACCGGATGCACAAGTCCCCCAGCATTCACAATCGCAAATAATGCACAGATTGTCACAAATTTAAATGCCATCTTGATAATATGATCCAAAATCTTTATGACCGATTCAATTTTACCGAAATACCTCAGACGACTGATGCTGTATCAAAGCCAGATCATTGGTTTTTATAGGTATAGGTTTGCTATGGGTTCATTTCGTATGCGGGTAACTTATAATTTTGTTGTACATACGTAATTGTAATTTCTTTTTACTTTTACTTAAAATTCATTTGATCACCCTCCCCCTCCATCACGAGTTACTTTTTTAACAAATTAGAGCAGCAACAAAACAGCATTATGGATATCTTTTTTTTTTTGGTAATAATATCAATATACCTCATAATCACATACAAAACACGTTTCAATTGTTAAACTAGCCTTAAGCTATTCTTTTGGCGGGAATTGAAGATATACATAAATCATAAGATCTCTTGGTGGCGTAGGTACTTAGGTAATGTGCGACTCTCAACTCATTTTCGTATCAAGAGCAGAGGCATGTATAGTAAATGTAGATACCTTGTTCCCAATTTGAAGATCTATTATTTCAATTTGTATCTTCGAACGCCCATCAGTGATGCTGTAAGGGTAACGCGCGTAATTATCAGAGTACATGAGGTCAGGTGGAATTTACAAATTGGTCAACAATAGGTGATCTTTTTATTTTTATTTTTTGTCCCATATACCATACAGTTTTTGCCAATGTCAACAGATCAATCAAAATATATGTAACCTATATCAGTAAATGTATACGCTTAACTATCCTTTGTTTTGGGAAATCGCTTGCAATCAACAAATATTTGTATTGTGGCTATGATTTTGATTCATCTAGTTGAATATGAGCACAACAATTTAATATTAAAGGTCATTTATGTAAACTAAAAAAAAAAAAACACCAAACTTCAAAGAATTCCGACAAAGCTGCATTTTGGGTAAGAGCTTCATCATTTTTGAAGCCCTTAGCATGTCTTACAAAGAAATCTTAATTTGAAGCACGAGGGAGGGTTGAATTGATGGGACTTTCCCGTATTTTTCCATCTTTTATGTATATAAAAAATATATACATATATCTTAATTCCTATTGGTCGCAGAGAAAAAAAAATCGTGTAACAAAAAATGATCGGCTAGCAATTTTGAATAATTCTTGTCTCAGGTGAGGTGGGAAATCGCTAAAGAACACACTACCTTGAATTTTGTATATGCTGCTACACTGGTAGGTACATTGCTACAGTCTGTTACAAATAGTGATGTAAGTTTCCCCATTTGTGCATACAATATAAGGTTGGGTTGAAAAAAAAAACTCTATGGGACAGAGCCAACACACTTACAGTATTATGTTATAATTTGTTTTAAACCAGAAATCCATTCTTCAATTTCCTCAATTTTCAAAAACAAATGGGTCTCACAATTCCTTCCATTTGTTTGTCTGTCTTTTTTGGCTACAGCCTAAAAGGATGGATCGATTTAAACTTTAAACTTGGTACCTATAATAGCGTTTTTTGGGCACTCCTCCGACACGTTTCTGTAATTTGTTTAGAACCAAAAACAACAGTACCTGCCCCATACATTTTCTAAGCATTTTAGAAAAATCTTATTTTTCTCAAAAATGGGTCCGCAGATTTGTGAAAACAAAATTTTCCAAAAATAGTTTTAATAGCATTTCTCATAGGAGCTTTTTTAAATTTTATTTATTTTCTGGAAAAGGGTTTAACTGACTTAAATCAATTTTTTTTTATGGAGCGAATGTTTTTTTTTTTAAATTTTTATAATATTGTGTACACTAGAACGCACCAAAATTTAAAAAAAAAGTTTTTTGTTTTGAAAATTTGCCATTTCATATACGACTTGATGATTATTTTCGAATTTCACTTTTTAATACATTAAAATGCTCTGTACTAACTTTGAAGAAAATCCTGAAAACACAAAGTCTCGGATATCTAAAATCCCGAAAATCCAAATACCAGAAATCCCAAAATCCCGAAAATCCTAAAACCAGAAAGCCTAAAATCTAGAAACTTTTTCTTTAAATCGAAATCTCGAAAAATTATATAAAATTAAAAATTTGCACAAATTCTCCACCGCCCTCAAACCCTGAGGCCTTATGTTCTCTATCATTGTGAGCTTATTTGTGGAGTGTTACGTACATATACATAGTTGATTCATTTTATTATGGGTTTTTGGGATTTCGTGATTTTGTGTTTTCTGGATATTGTGTACTCTGGATTTCATGTTTTCTGGACTTAGAGTTTTCGGGATTTTGGGTTTTCCGGGTTTTTGTTTTCGGGATTATGTCCGACTCTCTAGCAACGTGCTTCCAAATGCAAACAAATATGGTGAAAACTGACAACAGTTACTCTTGCAGAATTTTTAATTCCTCTAAATGGGAAGTTTATTTACCTACTCTTTTGTTCTTAGGTAGCATATAGGCTGGGGATTCGATCCGCAGCGGACCTAAGTCATAACAGAATAGTCCTATATCCTAATTATCAAACTACTATAAAAGATTTTAAATAACATTCCTATACATGCAATATTCCAAGAAAGTTTAATAAAACTGTTATTCAGAGTTTTGGATAAACATTACATTATGGCCATTTATTTTTTCCCTTATTTTTCATTATTGTTCTTTCCTTTTTTAACACTCAGTCCCCTTATAGCCTTTAATTACAAGAGCAAGCTCACCCGACCCGGTGGTGCATTTTATTTCTTTTTGCGGTTAACTACATAAAGGGTGTTTTTTTTAGACGTGTGGTTTTCAAGAACAAAACCACTAGAGTAAACGTGGTGCAAAACCGATCCATGGTTGCTCGAATTTATGCGATTTTGCAATTATGTCGACCGAATATTGGACGCAGCGTGCGATGCGTCACGCGAACCGAGCCATTATTTTGGTAATAAATTTGCACGATTTGCAAACTTTGTTCAGGAATAAGTCTATTCATTATGAAATGGCAAACCAAATTGAGCATAGACCAAGTGACAGCTGTCAAAAAGACTAACTCCGATAAAAGTATTGCGAGACGTCTAAAAAAAACACCCTTTATATGACAAACGAAATAAAGTTCTGAACTCAGCTCTTTTGTATTGTCAGTGCATTCACAGCACAAATGCTGTACATCCTACGAATGATTATTTTCATAGGATTTTATGCAATTACGTCAATTAAACTTTTCATTTTTTTAATTTAACTATCAGATAAGCCTCAAAATCATTCAATACCTCATTTACCGCCAGCAACAGATATGATTGGATTAAAGATAAATTAGGTGAAATTATGTAGGCTTTATGTCGAAAAATATATATAATTGCTACCAATTAAAAGCCTTAAAAATGAAATGTGTGGTATAACAAACGTACATAAATCTTAAACAGTTAAAATACACGTTGCTTATGATATACGTAATAAAAATGTTTCTTTATTTTTTATAGTAATTTAATACGCCGACCGCCACACCTTTAAATTCCCTAGGTAAATCGGAGAGGAGCTCTATCTGGAATAAAGAATCGAAATAGTTGGTTGCCATCCATCTTGTGTATATTTATTTTCTATATACTTTTATATACTATACATTTTTGATGTCTGTATTCAAAGTTAAGACACAATTAATTTGAACAAGCAATTTGGTCCAAATCAATTTCTTTACTGTTATATTATACCCTGAGGCTGACATTTTTTCAATTTGCAAAATATATGCTCACAAAAGCAATTGTCGGTGTCTAAACATGCGCAAGTCACTTTTTTTCGCACAACCTGTAGAGCATATACCCGCAAAACAAAAATTAATCAACTATATACGTAATACTGCAAAAATAAGCTCACAAAGGTATTATAGTGTGTATTTAGCCTCAGGGCTTGGGGGCGGTTGATAGTAGCTGCCAATGTCAATGGAGAAGTAAAGTTAACCAACAATGAAAACGAAATTATTTTGCTATTGCGCGGTTAACGGAGAATGTTGATTTATTGGCATAGATATATATTAAACGCAAGAATACGGCGGGGTACTCTATCGCCATTGAAATTCAAGTGGTTATAAGATTGGTAATAAAAGTTCTGTTACATGAACTAAACATAATAAAGGTATGAGTTTGTTAAGTGTATGGAAGGAGGTTTAATAGCTGATCGAAACTAAATGTTTCTAATCGGTGCGGCATCATCGAGATTCTTATCAAATTTGCTTGCATAAGAATTGTTCAACATTTACAGGGTAATTCAACATTATTTTGTGGATTTAAATCTTAGCTTTTGAGTATTTTATAATTATTTCAACTTATAATTTTTTATTTCCTTTGTAGTAACTTTGGTTGACACAATTTACTTAAAAAAATTATCATTGCCTAATGCAATAGAACACATTCTTCAAGTTTAAAGACATAGTTATAGAAGTATTCGTAGTCGTAGTAGTAGTAGTGCGTAAGACTTCCATGCCGGAAGTCTTGGTTCGATTCCTAACTTCGTCCACCCTTATATAATAGGTCATGAATAAGTGGCTCTCACGTTAGCCGTTTGGATTTGGCAAAAACTGTAGGTCCCCTCCATGCCTGCAAGCAAACAACACGCACACAGGAATGGTTGAGAGTTGTTAGTCACTTGGGCCTCTGGCTCTCCACGACCTGTCACGCCACCAAATTTATTTATTTATTTATGTTTTATTTATTAGTTATAAAAATAAAATAGTCCCTAAAAGTCATTTAACTCTCCCTTTTCGATGGCCCTTTTTTAAGCTTATCTTCATACATTTTAAAACTAAAATAAATTTACCTGCACAAATATGGTGCCCCATTGACTACAGCCCTGAATAACAACTATCCGTATGAGCTTGGAAAATAAAATATTATCTGAATACGAAATTGTATCAAAATTGTTAAAGCCATTTGGGCATTCAGCAATCCTTGGCACCCCACTAGTTACAGGCCTGTATATAATATCTAATTCTATCACAACATTGAAAATCAAGTTTGAAGAGGTGAAGAGGTGCTTATTAAAATTAAAGAGTCATCACTAGTCGTCACTTGGTGTTCCAAAATTGTATCTAAAGTGCTAAAGCCACTTGGGCTTTGTAGCTATCCTAGCTACGGGTCTGGATGACTCCTCTGTATAAATCAAAATATTATCTTAATACGAAACTTTAAACAAATTTGAAGAGGTACTTATAAAAATGAAGGGGTCACTCTTTGTCCCTTGGAGGACATTGGCTAGCGCAATTGACACAGATCTTCATAAATTTTGAGAGTGAAATATTATATATTTACAATGTGTGGCGCTAAGCACCCTCTGGCATCCCCCAAGCTACGGCCCTGCATGACCTCTGTCTAGATTAATTTGGAGTGTGAAATATTATTAATATGTATATCTATAAACCAAAATTTATCCAAATCATAGATGGATAAAAAAGTATTTCCCAATTCCTCGCAAATGTGCCATTCGAACCCCAGACCCCACGGAGCCCCACAATTGTAAGCAAGGCCTAAGTTGGGCTAGCTTTACTGAATGTTACACGTTCTAAATGTTTCATTAAAACCCATCAAAATTTAGTCAAGAACTAACTTGAGTGAAGTCCTGGTCGAGAAACTTAAATCATCATGTATAAAACATAAGAAGAAGCTTAAAATATATTTCCATTTTTTTTAATAATATTTTCCCTTTTGAATCCAAAATAGAAATCAAAACGTTAAAAACCATTCAAAGTGCAAAAAAAAAAAAATAAAAATACAAGTAAAAACAAATTGTGGAAAATAAAATGCTTTGACAAATTTAATTGCCCATTACGCCCCCACCAACTTGAAAATTCATTCATTCGCATCGCACTTCTCCTCCGCATATCACACACAGAAAAACATCTGTTGAAGTCTCAAACAATTTACGGTCGGATGAGTTTCTCCAGATTATATTTGTTGCTTCTTGAGAAAGCACATGGCCCAAAACCGACTATACAAAAAACCCTTAAAGCTATCCGGAGACAAAGGATTCTTCTGTCATTAAAAAACAAGCAACACCCCATTACTGTATGTATATATGTATGTGTATAATGTATATAACTTCTTCCTTCCCAGGGGCAGCGACGGGACGATACGCTATTATGGGATAAAGATGCCATACCAAGCGGGGGTGTTAAAGATTGTGCGTTTTCTGAAATAAGGAATAATACTACCGCACAACTTACATAGAGACATGCCAATATTTAACCCTTTTTGTGAACACACACAGGGACGAATGAATTGTGGCCAAACCAACTCATCCACCCTGCCTGCCTGCCAGAACTTTAAGAAGGATCAGATTCAGGGATAAAATGAATGAGCAAACCCTTGCCATCATTCTTGTGTGTTTTCATTTGTGGTGTTGATAAAACTTTAATGACACGAAACGGGGACTCAGCTCAACAAAAACAAAAAAAATAGAAGAAGTAAAAAAAAAACACCTTTCCAAACAATTTGAGATGTTTTCTGTGTATTTTGTGTGTGTATGTTTTCAAACACAACCCCTCTTAGCCTCTTCCCCCCTCCGACTCTATATCTACTCTCACCAAACCACCATGGTTAGGTTATGTTTTGTTTTTTGGTCTTCCGATGATGAAAAGGACTTGAATGTCCTTCCAAATAACATTTCAAAGGTTTAGCATTTCAATGGAATGTGAATGACTAAAGGGATCTCTTGGTCCACCCTATAAGAAACGAACTTCCCACGCCCTGTGTATAACAGTAAATGAAGCCATTTACATGTTTTTTTTTTTTATTTTGTGTCATTCTTCAGTTCACATCAAGAGAGTGAGATGTAGTGAAGAGGAAGGTTGTGGTTTAAGAGAGGGAGGGAGGAAGGAAGGATGAATTGATGGGGTCGTTGTAGACGAATTAAATAAGCATCAGGTAAATTTTGCGAGATTAAATAAACAAAGTGATTCTGTCAGATTTGACCTTTTTTTCATTTAGAGGTAGGGTTGGAGATATATAGCTTCAGAAATAGGCTTGTGAATGCGATATGATGGCTTTATAGGGTAATTGTAAGTGGCTTTGGCGAAAATCAGTTTAGTAATCAGATATAATGACAACAAATTCAAGTTGCCAAACCATGATGTTTAACCTCGTGGATTAAATTATCCGAAATATAATAATTAGTAAATCGTCTTTATTCCGTAATTCATTAGAAAGGGACGAATAAATTGCAGATATAGCTATGTATGTATTTAGGACACTAATGCTGGACTTACACGACTGAAAAAATCAAATTACTTTTGCCCAATTCTAGCCATTTTTCTTTTCATCGTGTAAATTGTGTAAAATCTGCTATAGTACTTTTGTCATTAAGAAACTGACAAGTGCAACTATGACGTTTAAATTTACTATTATATGTGCTGCGGCATCGTGTAAATGTACTAAAATTATGACATAATACAAGAAATAATGATACTGTTTAGACTGTTCTTTTTTTTTTGTTGATTTTTTTAATATTAAATTTTTTTTATAGCAAGAATATCTGAGACAAAGCTAAATATTCTATAAAAAACATCAAGGTAGAAATCTATTGTCGCAACACACTACCCCTTGTCACAACAGATACATTGCCATTATATTATGACTTTATGTCATTAAGATTTTTTTTGTTTTCATTATTTTACAGTTTTTGTGATCAAATTTTCTTAGAATTTGTCAGTCGTGTACATCCAGCTAGTCCGTGTAGGTTGGGTCGAGACAAGAAAAAAATCGTATAAGGGGGGTCTATATTCCCTTCCGTTTAGTCGGGAGGGGCAATTTTCTAAAAAAATATTTACTTAAAACAGAAAATAAATTATTAAAAAACAACAGTAACATTTACAATGCCATGCTATACCTTAAAGCCAAACATTTAATATTTTATTTTATTTTTAATAAAGTTGTTATGTTTGCAAGCAGGTGTAGGGGCGAAAATGAGCTTTGAGAAGATGGTGCTTGCAAGGATGTGTCGTGCGGAGATTTTGTTTGCGAGGATTAGTTACGGATCCATGACAACTTAATTGAAATCGAGCGGAAAAATGGTGTTTTGGCGCATTTTATAAAAAAAAGTATTTAAAATCGAAAATAAAATATTTAAAAAAAAATAAAAAAAAAATGGCAACATTTACTAAAAACTAGTTTACCATTTTTGAAACTTTTCTTTTATTTTATTTTATTTTATTTTATTTTATTTTATTTTTAAATCAACTTACATACATATTTCTATTAATAGTTTACGAAAACTTGCTTTCAAACTAAAAAAAAATAATAAAAAATAAAAATTGAATACTGTTTCTTATACAATTTTAAAAATTATGTTCTAAATTCGCCACGTCTATTAATTCTTGATTGAATCCGAAATAAAAGAGAATTAAAATTGTGGAAATATCAGTGTACAAGTTTTTTTTTTTCGAAAACTATTAAAAGAAATAAGTTGATTTAGAAATGAAAAAAGAGCAGACTTCTGGGTGTCAAAAATGGTAAAACAGTTTTTAGTAAGTGTTGCCGTTTTTTTTCATTTTAAATACTTTTCTAATAAAATGCGCCAAAACACCATTTTCGCGCTCGATTTTAATTAAACTGCTACACAATGAAATTAAGTACTCTCCATAAGCTTTCATATGACATAAGTTTCATGACTGTTGAGAAATATTGAAAAAGGACCCAGAGTCCATACAATTTTTCCCATGGTCATTTATGTGATACACCTACTCTTTGATCAAATCCCTCTTTCATTGACGCTCTACTTGACTCTCGCATCTCTGCTCCGGTCGGATTTTAATAGAACTTGAACAAGTTAAAAAGTTATAAAAAAAAAAATGTTTTACGGCTTGTTTTGATTAACTAGGGTTGCCAGGTACATACGACAATTTTAAAAGTGGCAACCTAATATTTTTGTTTTCAATACAATTTTATCTTTCATTTAGCACCAATTTTAACCTCTAACCTAAGTCATGGCCGAAAAACAGTGTGCTTCAAACAGAGTTGCCAATACCAAGCGACCATTTTAAATTAAATAACTCTATGTTTCCGTTTCTATCTCAGTGAATTCTACAGTTTTTGTTTGGTTATGACTTTGAACCTGAGCTATGATCCAAGAAATTCACCAGAAATGAAAAGTGTTTTCACAAGGGATTAGAACAACAATAAACTATCCAAATAGCTCAACTTTTTTATATACGATCAAGTTTTGTCGCATCGAACATTGACTAGTAACTCGGAAAAAGAGGCCTTAATTTAGGACCTAACCCAACCGTTAACTCCCATACATCCTTGCATAAATGCCTATTGCGCAGCTTGAAAGACCCTTTATTATACAATTTTGTCTTTAAGCTTACCAAATAAAGACGGATATGCTATATCGTTTCTATCGGTTTCATTCATCCATCGATAGGTAAGTTTTTAGCCAAGAAAATCTTTCACCCAAACTTCAATAAGACAACAAATATGAAATCCTATTATCCTTAACAGCCTAATTGAGTTTCGATATAGCAATTCCCCGTATATTATTGTCCAAGACACTGAGACTATAACATAGGAGCAGCGTATAAAGCAATTTACTCTTGGCAAATCACTTTTTCGCTATCCAATCAAAACAAAAAAAACACAGACACACACAACACACAGGCTTTGTAAATGCAATGATGATGGTGTGTAAATGTGCCTGTCATGTCTATAGTTTTTTTTTTATTATTTTTTTTTCCCTTACAAAACAAAATCAAATAAATGTTTCATCTTTCAATTGATTTTATGACGAGGACGACTCAAAGGCAATTGAAACGAAAATTGCTTCATTTATTTATTTCGCCCTCAATTTTCTAACAACACAGAAACTGTATGTAGTATGACTGTGAGTGAATGGGCGCGAGGAAGCGGACACACCCTTGAGATCAAGAAATGTAAAAAAAAAACAAAAGCTCGAAATACCATCGCCATGGACTTGTGGTCAATTGAAAATTTATGGAATTTTTGAAAAGATTTCTGATTTTAAACCTTACCCTATTTTCCACGGGAAACTAAATACATGTCAGTAGAAGAAAAACATCGGTGTGAAAAGTACACCTTTCAATTCCACAACTTCTATTTCGAAGCAAAATTGTTTGATTGACAAGAATGTCAAACCTCTATTTCCCTTTTGGATAAATAAATTAAAAATAATAGATTTCCTTTACTCAAGCTTATAGTAGATACTAAAATTCAGGTGAATTATTCATAGTTAATTGTCATCACCGTGAAGTTTTCACTTTACATTCCACAGCTTCTATTTGACAGCTAGTTGCTTTTTGTATACACTGGATCAGCTTCTTTTTCCCTAACTATCTCTTACTTACAAATTTTAAAAACGACCATTAGAAAATTGTAGAATGCGTTCATTTTTCACTTCACCAAAGGAGACTATACTAGACTTCATAGACAATCGTGGAAGTGAAATTCAAAGAAGTATAATCCACGGCTTTTATTCTCAAACATATTGTTTTGACATATTGTCAACAAATCTCATACAATTTCCCTTGTACGTGGTCAGAAATTTTAACTATTGCTTCTTGGTGATTGTGGAACGTATTCATTTTTCATTTCACAAATGGTATAGTAAGTAGGAACTTATTAAAATTGTGTTGGGCACATTCTTCGAGCGTTGCCAAATCAAAAGAAAATGACGTGAATTATTATGTGGGATGCATTTATTTTTCATTCCACAGAACAAGACTTTAAACTCATAACTACACATCACGTGAAATGAAAAATAAATGTGTTCCACTGTCTTTCACCAATTTTTTTATTTTACGAGCTACGTACGTTAGGGAAAGTTTTTGATATGTAAAAATGACAGAAAACTTGTTCTACGTTTAGTTTTTTAGAGAGGTGGTAAATGAATATATTCCACAATCGGTTACAGTAGGTCATATTTTCTATTTCTTTAAACAAAAGTGAAAAAAAGGGAAAAATGTGGATTATTGTAAAAGTTTGACATTCGAAATTTAGTTGATTCACTTTGAAAAATAAGTTGTGGAACGTAAGTTTGGAAATTTTTCGCCGACGGTTTTCGATGAATTCTTACTACATTTTAACTCGATTCATGTCTATTTGACTTCACATATAGAATCAGTGAAATGTTAAACGAACAAAATTCACACCAAAGATTTCTTTTCTCTGAATATGTATTTCATTTTCACTCAAATTGATATTTACTAAAATTTAATAAAAAAAAAATAAACGAAAAGCAAAAATTAACATTTTATGTTACTTTATTCATTAAATTAAAAAAAAAAATACAAACACAAAAATTAAAACTTAACATTCAGTGGTGAAACAAGCTTTTAGTATCCGTAGTGAGCACCGAATCCATCGAAGGTGACATGGGCAACGGCAGCAGCTGGTGAGTAGCTGATGGTCTTGCTGGAATAAGCTGAAACTGTTGGGTCAACATGGCTGACATAGGCGTTAGGAGCTTGGTGAGCAATAACGGCAGCTGGAGCAGCATGGGAGTAGACAGCAGATGGAGCAACAGCTTGGTGAGAGTAGAGAGTTGGGGCAGCATGGGATAGGACCTGTTGGCTGTAGACAGCTGGTGCAGCTTGGTGAGCATAAACAGCAGCTTGAGGAGCAGCTTGGTGAGCGTAGACAGCAGCTTGAGGAGCAACATGGTGAGCATAAACAGCAGCCTGAGGAGCAGCGTATTTAACAACTGCAGCAGGAGCTGCATAAGTCAAGGACTTGGCATAGGTTGGGGTGTAGACGTTGTTGTTGATGCGGGTGTCCGATTTGCGAACGCTCGAGTATGGAGTATCAACAGCCTTGGAGTACTGGGACACAGTACCGGCAAAGGAACGAACCACATTGTGTTGGGTCTCTCCAACGGCATCTACCGAAGGATTGGCAACAGCATAATGACCCACTGGAGCTGATGAGTACACAACTGATGGACTAAGGCCAGCATTGGCAACAGCCAAGACAGTGCACAGGATAACAAATTTGAATGCCATTTTTAGTTAAGTAATAAACTTTAAAAAAGAGTTCGAATGGATTGAAGCAGTGGACACTTTGGAACTGATACACAAACCCAATTTCATTCTGTTATTTATACGATCGACTTCCCAAAATGTTTGACCTCTCTTAAGCCAATTTACAATTTTTCATTTTTTTTTTTTTTTTAGTTGAGTTGAGTTGAGTTGAAAGGCGAATACAAATATAAAAATTGCCAAAAACCACACCTGGCATTTCACCTTTCCTTTAATATATACGCATGTGTACAATGCCATGCTGATGATATGTTGCTGACGACTCGGCTGGGCGAATGCGGTTTTGTGTTTGTTTGATAGCCTCCATTCACATGGTAACAGGTAACAATCAGGGCTTAAATGGTTGTGGTAAGCGAGAAACATAAGACAGGTAATTGATCTTTTGATAAGCGCGCGATAATGGTTTTTATGAATGGGTTCTGATTTTCTGCGTGTGACATAATAATTGACGGGGAAGCTGTGTGACTAAAGTGATTACAGTTATTTAATGTAGGCTATGTAGTTTTTAATTTGTTATGTTATTATTAAGAGTGAAGACGTATATTACATGCTTTTAAAGTACCTATAGTTAATGATATACTCTGATGCATTATATTAAAGGGAGCAATTAATTGGTGATTTTTTAAGAGGTTTAGAACTTTTTAAAAAAAAAAAACACAAACAATTCGAAAAAATGAATGAAATATTTATTTGAATCAATAGTTTGAACCTTGCAATTTAATGTTTAAAGATAATTTCATGCAAATGTTGACCGCGGCTGCGTCTCAGGTAGTCCATCCGCTGAGTCCAATTTTGGCATACTCTTTCACACATATCGGCCGGTATCTCACGAATGAATGCATGGATGTTGGCTTCCAGTGCGTCAATCGAAGCGGGCTTGTCCCTATAGACATTAGCCTTGACATACCCCCACAAAAAATAATCTAATGGTGTCAAATCGCACGATCTAGGTGGCCAATTGACCGGCCCGAAACGTGAAATTAACTGTTCACCAAACTCGCCTCGCAATTGCGCCATTGTTTCGCGTGCTGTGTGGCATGTGGCACCGTCTTGTTGAAACCACATATCATGCAAGTCAAGAACTTCCATTTCGGGCAAAAAAAAGTTTGTTATCATCGCTCGGTAGCGTTCACCATTGACAGTAACGCTGCGATTCGCATCATCTTTGAAGAAATATGGCCCAATAATGCCGCCGGCCCATAAACCGCACCAAACAGTGGCTTTTTCGGGATGCATTGGTAGCTGTTGCAATGCTTCTGGCTGATCTTCACTCCAAATGCGGCAATTTTGCTTATTTACGTACCCATTCAACCAAAAATGAGCCTCATCGCTGAACACAAGCAGCGCGCGATGAACATTTCGAACCGAGCACGAATTTTGATAGTAAAATTCAATAATTTGCAAGCGTTGTTCATTTGTAAGACGATCCATGGTTAAACTGCAAACCAAACTGAAGCTGTTTGACAGTGACACAAGGTACTAAACCCACGTCAGCTGTCAAAACCAGTGTTGCCAAAACCAAACCAGCTAAAAAATCACCCGTTATAACGAAACATCATACATACCTACACCTATAAGTTGTCAGTCAAAAGTTGGTTTTACCAACTTTTTTTTTTGCAAGGTTTTGCTCTTAAATTGATCTCTTATAATTTTTAATTTGACATTTAAGAGGTTAAAGCTAATTTTTAAAAAGCTTAACTATTCAAGAAAAAAGAATGGTGTTGAAGACCATTTGTGTCATTCCTTTTAATCTAACAAAAAAAAACATTTTTTTGATTATTCTCAAAAATACTCAAATCCAATAGTTTGAAAGATTCATCCAAAAATATTGAAAATTGAAGATTGTATGCCGAAAAAACACTTTAAATGAAAATAATCTATTATCCTTGTTCTGGTCCCCCTTTTTAGAAATCCAAAATTCAAAAAAATGTTCCAGGTTGTTCTAGAGCTCTTCTAAATTGTTGCAGAGTTTCGATTCTTAAAACTGATTTTTAGTATGAAAAATGTCAAAAACATCTTTGAAATTTTTCCAGCTTGGTCCCTAGCTAGCTGTCTTCAGTTGGTTGAGGACCACTTGCGTGCGCACCTGAGTGGCGGTTTTCCTCTATTGGGCCGCCGCCGTCCCTCAGGGTTGGATTCAAAGACTTTTCGGGCCGGAGCTTTGATGTCCTTTCGATCTCAATGACCCAGACATCTCAATTCTTGGCCTTTTTACTTTTTTGGCTAGGTCAATGTCGCTGTACAGTTCGTTGTTGTGCCTTCTTTTCCATTCTTCGTTTATGCAAATGGGAGAAGATCCTGTATAAAAAAAGAGGTAGGTATATACTGTTAATAATGGCAATTGTATACACAATTTAATAATGTTAAATGGTAGATCGTACTTATTTCCCTACGCCAAACACTTTTTGATGTTTAAACATCTATGCTGGCGGTAGAGTGAAAAAAATACGTGAATTTTCCTGTGCAACTTTACGTCGTAGCAAGCTACGTTGTAACACGTAACGTTACGAAATCAGCTTTGGCCCGACCGAATAAAATGGTTTTTAACGCGACCGACGATTAGATTTATATTTTATCGCGACCACTAATTTGTTCTTTTTTTTGCGGGCAACGAAAGCAAATTGTTTTCAGCGTGACCGACAATTAGATTCATGTTTTATCATTTTAACACTTATATTTTTATATTTATATTCTTTTATTTTTAATTGTTGCCCGAACAAAATGGATGCGACACTAGAAACTAAAAAGAAAACAAAATCAAAGCAAAAATAAAAATATTCAGCTGTAGAGATTGACTGTCAATGGCTGTAGGTATGGTAGGATATCGGGTGCGTTCAGTGATAAAAATCTGAACTTTAATTCTACGTTTACATAATACTGCTTTTAAACGATGCAATTTCTACTTGCAATTTTTAACCATGTTGGCGAGGGACGCAAGTTGCTTGGATATACAAAATGCACAAAGCTTACATTCATTAAAAATAACAGCGTCCAATTCCATAGGCATTTGGCTGTAGTGTCAATCGATTGAAACTGCGATTTAAGTGATTTCCACTGACAGTTGTTGTTTGTCGATAACCATGTGTAATGTGTAGTCATCTTAAAGTTGAGAGTGAACTACGAAGCAGGACCTTCCAGTACCGAACCTTCACCGTTCGTTGGACACTTCACCACCAGCCTTTTAGTGATTGGAAATTTCGTTACAGCGGTTCCGCCACTGGGTATTTCGCTGCCGTTCTTTTAACACTAGAGTTTTTAAGCACTGCCTATACAGATAGGTAATGCAGTGTTAATTATTAAATTTGTTTCTTTTGAGTATGATCAGTAACAAAAATTAGGCGATTGGACAAACGTTGATGTTTATACATATTTAACCGTGAGTCCCTCACACATCTTTTTTATCATAATAAGATTTTAATTCACGGTTATTAAAATATTTATTTTTATTCATAAGAACAATTTTTGTGTACAAACTTCTAGATAAATTTAAAATCTTCTAATAATAAAAATCGGCGAAGTCGTTTTCGATATAATGTACGTAGGAGACATACAAATTTATTGATCAGCCTTAGAATTTTTAAAGTTTTTTTTTCAAAGTTAAATTTCTTTAAACTAGTCGATCGTTTATGGCAATTAAGTGAAATTTCAAACATCATCCTTTTTTTTAATTCCACAACTGAGGTGTTTAATCTCTATGACCTTAAAATATTAAAAATTCATAAAAAAAAACTATAATGAAACTAATTATTTGACCATTTTCTAACCTTTCAGATGGTAATTTCTTTCATTGAAAATCTCAGAAATGACGTGTTTAAATCTTTAAGGCACTTAAGTCAAATTGGATTTGTACTAATAAATTATATCTTTATATTTTTTTTAAAGATTTTCAACGGATCTTGAACAAAATATGCAGGACTCATTGAAAATACGAAAAAACAACGCCGATATGTTGAAAAAGTACAAAATACTAAAAAAAATATTTTTGTTTAAAATGTAGAAGCGCCAAATTAAAAAACAAAATCTCTTCAACAATTAAAATGATATAGGTATGTACTCGTGCGTATAACATACCAAATAGAATATTTTCTCAAAAAACGTGGAATGCCTATTTCTGTTATGTGATTTTTTTTTATCAAAAACCTGACACTCAATTTTCTAACAACAACTTTTATCATTGCTGGTACGAAGTTTAATCAAAATCGTTAAGGCCGTTCTCGATAAATTTTTAAATAACCATTAAGTCCATTCTAGATGGGCTAAAACAAAGATTCGAATTTCCCCTTTGTGGAATAACATAAAAATGCTGTAGGTAAATATATTAAATATGAAATAAATCGACATACCCGTTTAGGCTCAAGCTCAAATAACAATCGACGCAAGGTGCCAATAAATTCAGCTAGTTCCTACAGGGACATGGATTTTGTTCAATTGGTTATGGAACCTAAGATTCTTATGAGATATAAATTACTTAAATTCAACAGGGATTAAGTATTTATTAGTTTTGGTTTGATTTTATGTAATTAAAATTGGCCGTATGTAATCTGTATGTATCTGTCATTTTTTTAATTGCTTTGTGACTTTCCATTAAAAATTTAAACATATAAAATCATAGAATGCAAAAGAATGTACGAATTCTTAAATGATTGCATTCAATTGATTGCTGTTAAATGAATTGGATTTATGCCATGATTGTAATTTTTTTGATGTCAAATGAATGTTGAGTGTATATTTTCAAGTAGAAGTCTCATAGTTAAGTCAATGAATGCAATCTTTTTATTGAATTCATTAAAGATTGCATTCACAAAAGATTGCATTCTTTTAAAAAAGATTCAAAAATACGACCTTAAAAAAATGAGGCGAAGAGTCTATCATGATTCCATAACACCTGGAAGAATAAAAACTTTTTTTTTAACTAGAACTTCCAGTCTTAAAAGTTTTTGAAGAAAAAAGAAAAATTAGATAAATCAAAACTTGAAAGAGTTTTTTTTTTTTTTTTTTTTGCTCAAGCACAAACTCACTTCAACATTAATTCACTTTCACTTACTTTTTTAACGAGAACTCTTCGATGTGCTAGTACCTACGAAGATATCATAAATTCAAAAATCACTTCTCCTCCATATCCAATCCACACATTTAAACTGCGAAACTGAATAAAACAAAGTTACATTTTCTTATTTGTTTTTTTTTTTTTTTGATTTTGGCAGAAAAGTGGATTCTTCCATTAAATTGCGCGCGTATTGAGGCGCAAAACATGCCAAATGGAATAATTTTTCGGGGTGAATTACCCCGCGGCTCAGTAAAGTTTCAAAAATAGAAAAACTTTTCTGCTTCGGGATTGTGTTTATGGAAGGGGAGTGGCGCAAGCAAGGGGTGGAGGTTGAATTTTTTTTATTCAGTCCTCTGGTTGATGAATATTTATTTCGGTTTTTCTTCGGGTTCGGTGGTGTTGTGTTTTTTTTTTTTTTTTGAAAAGGAAAAAAGTACTTGTCGTCCTTCTTCATTGCAAAGAAGTGAATACTTAGCAAATTGATATTAATTTGCACACTGGGTGAACACTGTAACAGTACATCATGGACAATGGGGGATATAATTGAAAAATCCGTTTCCTGCTATGCTGTATATAATATACAAAGTGGTAATGGTATGAGGGTTGAGGGTGGATGGCTTAGCTGTCAGAATTTGTCGCAGTTTAAGTGAAAAATGATTTTCAAAGTTTCCTATTGAAAGTTAGTAAATTAAAAGGGGCAAATATATAGGATTTGCTAATAGACTTTTACTTAACTAAAAAAATTCTGTAAGAGGCAGATTAAAATAATAATAAAACAAAAAAACAAAATACTTTTTGAATCTATCAGGAGTCCAATTTTTGTTTTCTTTTATGTTGTTTGTTCTGGAATTGTATTTTTTTTTTATTTTTATTGTCTTGTATACTTATACTGTTAAGCTCCAAAGTGAGAAAAATGATAGGCTTCACCGCTAAATGTGGAGCATTACCATTTACCAATGACGATTGGGATTAAATAAGTAGCCCATAATCAGAGTAACTTATGGTTGCGGGTCCACAGAGACAGTCTTTTCCAACGATGCAGGCAACCTTGAGACATCCATTCAATTTGTATTGCTCTATTGCTTTTATATCAAAACTAAATTTAGAGCTTTTAATCAAATCTAACATTAGTTACCTACCTACTTATGATGGAAAATTCCAAAAAAGTTATTTTCGCGAATCGTAAAATATAATTGAAAGAATACTCAAAAAGCCTTCAAATTAAACATCAGAAACATCATACAAACTACCTACATACCTTTTAATGAACCACAAAACCCCAGAAAGACGACCTCCAAATTAATTACACAATTCTCAGACTCAATAAAATTCAAGGGGCGATAACCAATCTCCTTCAAGTGGATTCTTCATTTTCCAGAAGACCTACCAATTCCATAATAGATGATAATGCGCTAAAAAAAAAAAAGTTAAAATAACCTGTTGACCCAGAACCATCGAAGTGAATAAGTGTCCGGCCAACGCGACGACAGTCCTACAAAAGGGAACTGACCTTGGACGAAGTCTCAACCGCAACCAGTTCTTCTCACCGATATACATTGATATATTCTCTGATGGACACGAGTAATGTAGTTGATCTCATTCTCGTTTGTATCTTTTTTAAAAAGCCCCATGCCGCCCGCCCCACCTGTGCGGTAATATATACCACAAAAGACTCCAATTCTTTTTTTGTTACTATGTCATTTAGGGCAAAAACTGCCGATACGCGGCTGCGGGATGATCAATCAAGATGTGTGTGTGTGGTACAGAAGGCCTGCGCATTGAAGTACACAAGCGTGTAGCTGGGCAAGCGTCTCAGTTCAAAATTTGGATTAAAACGGAATGAAAAATTAAAGCTGGAAATAATGCAAAAAAAAAAACCAAAAACAAGAAAATTGTATGCCAAAAATTGAAAGTAACTTGACAAGCGACACAATTAATGATCAAGTGCGTCGAAAGTGGATTAGCTGCTGTGGCTGTTGTGATATTGCGTTTTGTGATGCTGGAGGGCAGGAGACTGATCCCATTTTTTTTTTTTTTGTTGTACGTCTTTCTTTCCTTCCAAAGGAACAGAGCCTCAATTATGAACATGAAAAGTATAAAAACGGTTTCAGTTAAGATAAACACCATCAGTTTCGATTGCACCAAGCTCACAGGAGCATCACCATCATTAACTTCACCTAAAAACCTCTAAAATCAAAATGGAATTCAAATTGGTTGTACTTTGCGCTCTTCTGTCCGCTGCCAATGCTGGTTTACATCCTGTAGGTTATTCAGCTCCTGAGGCTCACTATACTGTAGCTAATCCATCTCAGGATGCCTTTGGCTCAACTCAGCACAAAGTGGGTCGCTCCTATGAAGGTACTGTATCCCAGTACTCCAAAACTCTTGCCTATACTGCTCCTCAAGCTGTTTACTCGCATGCCGTTCCAGCTACTGTCTATAGCCAACAAGTTGCTCCAGCTAGTGTCTACTCCCATCATGCTGCTCCAACTGTCTACTCAAACGCTGCTCCAGCTGCTGTGTATGCCCAGCCTGCTGCTCATGCCATCACATACTCACCAGCTGCCACTGTTGCTCATGTTACCTTTGATGGTTTCGGAGCTCACTACGGTTACTAGAAACTGATCAGAAAAAATTGTTGAAACATTGTTATTGTTGTGTATTTTTTTTTGTTGTAAGTAAAATAAAGTTTAAAAAAAAAAATATAGTGGTACATGTTTTATTTGCAATATTGCAGTTATAGAGATTTTCCACCAAATCAGTCTCCACGTTTAGAATCTAGGTCTTACTACTGTTGACGCATGGTTACATACGCGTATTAGCGTAGACAAGAACGGTAAGACGAAAATCATTTTTTTGGACTTTCAATCATCGATTCACAGGAATATACTTTAGGAACTATTTGAGAAAGTATTAGAAGTGAAGCATCTTCTTTGAGTTTTGAGATGACAGAGCACTTCCTTTGTTTTTGCTGTTGTTGTAAGACCACTCCAAAATCGCATTCAAATCTTCATTGATCAGAAATTTGAATGTATTATAGAAATCATCACTAAACATTTATGCACATTTCAACACTTTATGAGCACAGAAACATCATTCAAATAAGCTGATAATAAAAGTGGTCCTAGAATGGATCCTTGAGGAACACCACCCAACAGCAAAAGGAACTCAGAAACACGAATTCCATCAGTACCACTGCTTGGTTAGGATGTAAAGGGTCCGCCATCTATCGTTTTATTTCGTGAAAGGTAACACTTAGCTCATGTCTGATTTGACAGATAATTAGTTTTATCCTTACGCTAAACGAATATGGTTGTGTATACGCTTTGCTAAGTGGGCCTGCGATCGACTTAGAGAAGATACCGATTTTGACAAAAAAATCATCTTTTCAGATGAAGCTCATTTTGATCTTGGCGGGTAGTAAACAAGCAAAATTGTCGCATTTGGGGCACAGAAAACCCGAACGCATCCATTGAAAAGCCGATACACCCAAAACGAGTGACTGTTTGGTGCGGATTTTGGTCCAGAGGCATAATTGGGCCATTTTACGAAAATGAGCAAGGAGTGGCCGTTACAGCCAATGGTTGAACCATTTGGTTTCAACAGGACGGCGCGGCGCTACGTGCCACACAGCCGAAGCTACACTCGATGTTTTGCGCAATTTTCAAAAAAAAAAAGTTATTTGGCGGACCCTTTATATCTGCTCTCCAAGCAAATCTAAAGAAAGGCTTCGTAAGAGTGTGTTCCGTGTCGATTTCTCACCCAAATTTATCAGTCAATCCCTATACTTTATTCCAATGTAGGCACCGTTTAAGTACCACCATACTCACCAGCCCAGTCCAAACTTTTTTAATGACTTTTAAAATACTTTCTTCCAGGTTCAAGGTAGGAAGGTATAAATGTTGTGTAGTTAATATCCCATCAGGAGTTTTGTTCTCCCAAGAGACGCAGTCAGTACCTTAACTTGCTGTCACTTCACTGCCTTCATGTTGACTTTGAAATTATTCGCTCGTAATCTTAAGTAGGAAGGTACCTGCCTGTACTTTCTAAATATATCTATATAAATAAACCGTTTTGAGGAGCATTCTAATACGCCGCATACACAAAGTCTTGTGGTTTTCCTTCAAAGTTCACCCACTTCCGTTTAAATCCTTTCTAAAAGAGTCCCGCCGCCGCGCCGATGCATGATGAGATTGCAATCAGCGATTTAAACGATAAATAACAGCAAAGAGAACACTCGCCTGAGCCAAACAACTTTAAAAGAGGTGTGCTTTTGCCTTATAAGCAAGCAAACATCACATCACAAGACACATGATATATATAAGTCAATATAAAGGGGTTAAAGTTGTGGTGCATACTTGTATGTGTACAAAAGGATAATACATATCCATGCTCTTCGTGTCAGCTTGAAAGAGAGAGAGAGAGACAGAAACTCTAGTCAAAACTTCAAATTAAGTTTTCCGCATCCAATTCGAAAAGTTTAATTGCATTCTTGTGATGGTTCGATTCAGGAAATTAGTCGTCTTAAAGGAATCGTTTAACTAAACTTAATTGACGAGTCGCCTGCATTGGGTTTTGTTCTTATGGTTGCTTTTACATACAAAATGAATCTTAAAAGGTGTGGAAAAAAGCTAGAGCGTGTATAGGTTTGGTCGAGAAAAGAAAAAAATCGTATAAGCTATGGTAAGTAATTATTAGGTAGGTACGGTCTGTTTTTAGTATTTTTTTTTTTTTTGTTTTAAGTAATTTTTTTTTAAAAAATTGCCACTCCCGCCTGAATGGGGGGAATAAACCCCGCTCCTATAGGTTTTTTTCCTTGCCGCAACCCAACCTGCACGCTCCAGCTCTTTGTCACACCTTATGCGAATCACCCTGTAGTTCAGTGTACGAAAATACTCGCTCATAAGCGCTCATTTAATAGCTCACAGCTTATAATTTGCTCACGAGCGTGAGCAAATTTTAAAGGATCATATAACACATGATGCTCTCACGACTCACCGGTCATGAGCAGTGTTGAGAAACTCGGGAACAACTCTTGACCAATAGTGAGCATAAAGGATTTTTTTCAATACAAGACAAATTCAGGAATTAGGGTTTCTTTTTACTACCCAAGTACGAGAATTGATCGAGCGCTCATTTAGCGCACTTTCCACAATATCCACAAAATTGTGAACAAAATCTCTTGGTAATTATTTACCTTTACAAATTAAATGAATAAAATACATAATAAATTAATAAAAATTTAAAAATATATTAAAAAAAAATTATTATTCAATGTGTTATCATTCTTAAATGTTATAATTTTTCGCGAACAGTAAATCGATTCGCCGTCGTCTCACACTCACGAGCTGGGTAGTTTCGTTTTCAAGCATTATGAAAATGCTCATGGTATGAGCTTTTATAAATCGATTACTCGTGAGCATGAGCAAAAATAAAAGTCTGTACAGCTACAACTCGTGAGCGATAGCTTCTTATAAGTGCTCACTCGGAATTGCACACTCACGAGCAGCATACTTATGAGTATGACTGATCATTTTCGTGCGATTTTTATTAATTTAATGTGGCGTAAGTTACGCTGTTTTTAGTACTTTTACCGCAATTTTACACACAAATTTGAGATGTAGTATCCGGTGGCATAATGGTTAGTGCGAAAGACTGTCATGTCAGGGGTCTGGGTTCGATACCCACCTAAGTAAATAAAAAACAAGTGGCTACTGCATCTTGCGAGGAAGTGACAAATCCTCTAATAGTGTCTCTTATCATGAAAAAGATCCTCTCTCCTAAAGCCGTTCAGATTCAGCAGAAAATTGTAGGTCCCCTCCATTCTTGCAAGCAAACAACCAGCACACATGAATTGTTTGGGAGTTGTAAATCCCTATAGGCTCTGGCTCTCCCCAAGCTGTCACACCCCCAAATTTATTTTTAAAGCCACACTTTATAAAAAAAAATCTTCATTTTGACGAAAATCCGTTGAGTTAATCTGCGCGACTCGCAACAAACCCATAATTTCAGTTGAATTTCTCGTCTTTTTTAAGTTTTTGGATTTACGAACACCACTCTTCTGCACTAGGTGAATATTTTCTTCAGTGCGAGAGGTTTGTGGCCTTTCAGTTCGTTGAAGTTCAGAGACACCAATTCGATGATTTAAGTTCCTTATTTATTGGGTAGCCTTCCGCAATTTGAATTTCCCAGGTCCTCTTAACACTTATCAAAAATCTACAAAATAGGTAAATAGAAATGTTATAGACCCGTTCGTTTTTTTACCCACCCTGTACCCTACATATATAAATATAACGCAATTAAAAATGCAAGGAGAAGATTGTGAACTCCCGTCAGACGAAATTTCATTAAATTTGAAAACCCGAATTCATCTCTTAAAGATTGTGTCACAACCGTAACAAGTTGGTTTAAAATTTAATATTTCGCTTCTTTAACTCGATTTTGAGTTTCTTTCATGGAGCAAGTATATATAGCTATCTCCTTCATATAACAATTTTTTGTATGTTCTCTACATTCAAAAATAAATGTGGAGTGAGAAATTATTTCACTTTTAAATGACCTAAATTTCACTTAAAAATTTTAGCTTAAATGTAGTTTTTGCTTTGTGTGAGAAATGAACACTTATGATGGCGCAGTAAATTCTTAAAAACATTTTCTTCAATTTAGATATTCTGTTCATGCGTTAAAATTAAACTTGGCCACACCCGTAACATTAGCCTCTGTCACATAAGTAACAATTTCGAACTTAAATTTTGTACAGTTTTTCATAGTTTTTTTTTTCAGGTAGGTATAGCTATTTGAAAACGAATGACGCTATTGTGTTAATGTTATTTGTACACTATCATAAGGATCCGATGTCCCATTTGCAAATCAGCCGTTTTATAACTAAAAAAGTATTTTTTTTTTTTCTAAATTCAATATAAACATTCTAATTTATTTAAAGGAGAATTACTCAAGTTTAATTGAATTAAATAAAAATATTGCGTGGGTAATTTATAAAATTAAAGGTAAAATGTGTCACTACCGTAACAATGAAAGGTCAATTCTACGAAAATAACCCTTAGAGAATATATATTAGTCCAAAAAATTCAATAAGGAATACGCAGTTAAAAGAAAGTTATAGCCATAACTTAAATTAAGACGATCCCAAATTAAATAAGAGTTTTTAGGGTTGCCTTACCGTCTCCAGAATAAAAAAATAACCATATCTAAGCCTTTCCTTAGATAATATTTAAGTTATGCAATACGACTAGCATTCTTATTTCGGTAACCACTTTTTCATCAAAAAAAAAAAACAAAAGTGTTCCTAATCCACTTTCATAATAACAAATACACAAACCGCAGAAATATAACCAAGCTAATATCCGCCGCCCCGCTCTCCACAGTAGGTATATGGCATCACAAAAGTAATCAACAGAAAAACAATTGCAAAATGCTTCTTCCTTACAGTTAATAAAATTTACATAATTATTTTATATCACATTTTTCATTTTTGCGCAGCAAACAGCAGTTATGTATAGGTATACATACTATAGAACAGGTAAGGTATCCCTAACACCACCTCACCGGTACAAGTAACTTCACACCGCTTTAGGCAAACAACATAAATTATGCAAAGAAAATGAGGTTCTTATTTGCGCTTAAAGAAAAATAAAAAGCTAAAATTAAACATCCACACAAAACCATCAGAAACAGAAACTGGAGGAGGAGCAGGAGGAGGAAGGGGTGTGGACTCGGTAACAAGGACATTAACACCCCATATACTTGTTGTATGCCACTTGACAAAGGAAAATCCGCACCCAGGACGAAGCGGCTATAACCTGATGATGGTGGAAAACCCATATACAGATTCAAGTTATATGCGGTGCCGGTGGAGTTGTTGTTTGCTTGCTAAAATGCTTGTGCTATGGAAGGATATTTTCCGCCAAGAGATTTTTCTCTTAATGATTTTTAACGCTAAGCTGGTCCTTTGGCACGTTCTCGTGTATAGCCCTAAAGCTAAAGGAAGCCAATTTGCAGTAGCATTTCATTTTACACCTGTAAAACGATTTTGCCCCAGTTTACCGCCACCGCGCGCTGCCGGCCGCCGCAGAAAGGATGAGTGAACCTTAACAGCCACACTCAATACACTCATTCAGTTCCTTATACTTACATGTATGATGTGCTCATTGCGACTAAACATATACACACACTACCTGCATAATAAACTCCCAGTCCCAGTGTATCCTCTTTATCCTTTAAAATATAAGTATAAGGCAAAAAACATTTAACCATCAGGAGTTGCACCGAAAATAAACTCCAAGTCCGACTATACACCGACTGTAATGTAGGGGGGCTGTGAAGGGAGTTCTGGTGTGGTATAATCCCGTTTGCTCCTTTTTTTTCGTCCTTAAATTAACTCAGCCGAAGGAATTTGAATTTCAAATTCAAATACCATTTTTTTTAAAGCCTCCAACCGCCCGCCGCCGCCGCCTTACCAAGCTTCATACATAGATATATCCCACACACCATTCACAACACATGACTGATGCTTTTATACAAACATGACTGAACTTTCAACTTTCATCTACAAATTTAACTGCTGAGGCTTTACGCTTTTCTTTGCTAGTTTATCCAATTTGTGCAAATCTTATACCCTCGTTGTGTTAAGGGAGGAACAAAAACAAAAAAAACCTCACACACCACGACCGGCGCCGCCGACGATGAAAAGAATCCAGGATGTGTTGCAAATCCTATTTGGATCTGTAAAATTTTCCCTAAGAAAATCCCTTTTGCTGTTTTTTGCTTGCAATTTCGATAGATATTTGTTTTTCATTTTTATTTTCGATAAATGACGTGTAGTGGAATCATAAAAGAATCTGATATCAAGTTTTTAACATTATGAAGATCATTTAAATACCGAAATAAACATTTTCCGTCTTCGTTAATAAGTGTTAATAAATGGAATCTTATAGCTCCCCAAAAGTATGCCTTATAGAAGGTCACTAATTGGTCAAAAAAGGTCAAATAGTTTCAGAAAATGGTCAGTCATAGTTTTGTTTCTGTTTTAATAATTTGTTCCCATTCATCCGCAAATACTTCCACATTCGGTCTTATAACACAACAGTGAAATATGGATCCGAAACGCCAGAAGAATGGTAGGGGTGGTCATTCCTTATATACTATCCTTTATCATGTCTGAAAATTTTATTAAAATCGGTTCTCTCAATTAAATTTAAATTCGTCATGAAAAATATGAAATTGATAGAGTTTTTAAAATTTCATTTATTTATTCAACAACATTTACCAACTTTAATTCTCTTTGCTTCCATTAACTAACTGTTCATTGAATTAAAAAACCTAAAACTAAAAAAAAAACAAAACGACAAATTTTTCCATTTAAGAGCGATTTTAAGCTTTAATGGACCAATGGTCGTTTAATGAGGCGTTTTTTTTAAGATATTATTTTTGACAATAAATCAATAGTGGGGAGGTGCCTGGGAAGGGGCAACTACCACCCCAACCTTCGAGCTACGCCGAGCTGAAGACAAGAATTCCACGGCCTCTTTCCCAGTATACCATAGAAACACCCCTGGTGGTCCCCTGACTTGCAACAATGTCAATATTGGTTATGACTGGTGCTCCTGTTGATTGACGAGTGCTTCCGTTTATCTCTTGCTTCCCCACCACATCGTTCTATGTGGTGTATAACCTGATAGTAGGTTGGCCAGGAATCCAAGATAAAATTCCACACGAATAGGATTTCCATACATCACACTTACACCTCACTGTCATTCAGGCTGTGGCCTACTGAACGGATAGCGCTAAGTGCTCAACATGTCTATTCTATTCCGTTTCTTGAGTAGAGATGGATCTCCGACTACCTCACAAAACCCCCTGGTTCTTTGACCTGAAGGGTTGGAAATCTGTCTTCAATCCATCGCTTTCAAAGCGACTGTACGGTAGCTAAACTTGTTCTAGTCGGGATGTAAAAATTTTAAAATTTGCTGAAAAATTGGATGTGAGATAATTTTTTTAGTCCAAGGGGAGGACATTGATAAATCAAAATCATCTCCTTGAAGTTCGAATTAATCTCGAAGTCATTCGTCGTTGGGCGCCATTGTTGCGACAATCATTGGTTGAAAACAAAATGTATGCTTTTTCGGATGCTTTTCCAAATATGACGTCGAAATTGTTCCATAAAAGCTACGAGCAAACGGCATATAAAAAGTCACAAACGTTTGCGACTCTAACGTCATTTAAAAAGTTCCAAATGTGTTGCAAATTTTATATCTGCATCAATTCTCGAAAACTGTCCCAAAAGTTGCAAATGCATTTGCGATCAAGGCATTCACACATCTTGTGTCAGCAAAAGTGATCGCAAATGTTGTGGTCGATAAGCGAGGGGTTCAGACGATGTTCTATAAAGCCCGCATATCACCCAATTCCAATAATATGCAGGTTTTCGAACATTTCATAATTTTTTAAATTGTTATGTGATTGTTTTTATAGATGTAGCTCGTCTGGAGTATTCAGAAGTGCAGAGATAAATTCAAAATCTACAAAAGAAAGCGGACTGCTATTGATATTTTATAAATTAAAATGTGTTCTTAATTGTTCGCAATAGTTACCGTTCACAGAAGATAGCAAGGAATACCAAACAAGACAAATTATAAAAAGCCACTATTACATATTATACCAATTTGTGTATTCCATTCCACTCTAGATCCCTTATTTTGTTTTTGTCGATTGTGCTACTAATACTATAGTAAAATGAAGAATCACAACAGCTGATATGCTGCTATAGTTTGGGAGAGATATGCAATTTTCTGTTTTTTTTTTGCCATCGCCAATGCTTTTGATGATCGCATAGGTATGCCTTCACATGCTCGCAACAAATTATATGCGAGGGTGTAATCACGATATGCAAAATGCAAGCAAGTCGCGAACTTATATGCAATATGCAACATATTCCGCAAATGGCTAGCGAACATAAGCGGATTGTCGCAAAAGATGACGTAAAAATGACGACAGACACGCTTATATTTTTGACTTTTATATGCCATCTGTTCGTAGCCTTATAACCACTTGTTTTCCTTATAATCGGGGACAAAGAATTACAACCATAAAATTTCCATAGCATATTTTTGCAGGAAATAAATACATAATTCAATTGCAAATAATGCCTGCTTATAGGTATGTATTATGCGATATACCCATAAGAAAGTTTAATTAATTTAAAATTTTTAGGTTTCGTTTAATATTTCGTGTTAAAATAAATTTATTTTCTTTTGGTCGTACCACCCTAAGTACAATATCAGTGGCTGAGTGGACTGAGCACAAATATTAGAATTCAGCTCTAAAGTCCGCTTTGTTTTAGCTCTGTTTAATACTAAATTTTGACACTTCCGAATACAAATGCGTTAGAATGTTTCTTCAAGAATATATTAGTTAATAGATCTTAAAGTATGTTCTTTAATTTCAATATACATTAAAATTTTAAATAGAAATATAAGGAGCTATGCAATTTATGGTTTCCTAAGTTCAGGCTCATAATAATCATGATTATAAATTTTATTTTTATCTATCATTTTCATTATTTCCTCCACATCTTTCTGGTGATATTTTGGTTTATGTGTATGATTCAAAGTTCTCTAAAATTAAAAAAAAATTAGGTCAGTATCCCGGAATTAGTTAACTAGATCGTTTGTTATATAATTTTTGAGAAAAGCACTTTACATGTATTTTTTTTTAAACATTTATGTATATCTAAGGTCCAGTTTTTCAGTGATGAGTTAAACCAGAGTAAGCAAACTTTAGAAGTAAATTATCCCACACTTAATTGAGGACGCAGTTTTTCAGTAGGAAGTATATGGAGAACGACTTAACAAACACGGTTAATAAAACATAAAAAAAAGCATCTGTTCAGTTAATCCTAAGTTAACTCACCAAATTTGATGAGTTAACTCGGGGTTTACTTTAATCTCACACTGAAAAACTGGACCTAAGTATAAAATGATTTATCAAGACAAGTTTAAATATTGAGCTGAAGCGTTTAGATGAAGAAGAAGTTATATTTACTAAATGAACACACATATGTAAGTGAGATTCTTGTTGTCCTGATAAGGCAACAATTTTGTATGCAAAATATACCTATTGAATTATTTCAAATAAAATTAAACATAAATTTCTTATCATTTAAACGCTTCAATTATATAACAATTTAAAGGTCTTACTTTCACCATTTCATTAAATTCCTCCTGCGTCGGTAATTCTCCCTTGATTAGAGCTCCTACTGAAAGCTAAACAATTTTTGTGTTATGTAAAAATAAAAGAAATTTTTTCAAAATATGTAACAAAATATATTTACATGAAAAACGCAAAAAGCCAACAGAAGAATTAGAGCAACTCGGACCATTTTAAAAAGATATGTTTGCACGAACGTGAGTCCAGACTTCAACTATTTAGAAACTATTCCATCAAATTTAATGTTACTTCTTATAGTTATAAGAACGAATGTAATGTTATGTATAGTCTATGTACCCGTTTGACCCTGCTGGGTATGAGGCAGCAGCTTCCCTTAGAAGATTAAGTTAAAAAAAATGATAAGGAACGTCCAAATCGTTATCATTTTTTTAGTTGACAACAAGAAATATCTGGATTTCATGTAGAAAATATTGAATAAATACTTTATAAGTAAAAATTATTTACTAAGTGAAATTGTGCGTTCTTCGAATGTTTCCTTCAATATGTTGATGGTTTAATTTGCTGTATGACACTAACAACATCCAGCTTGAACCAGATCTCTTCCACATTCATGTCATTTATATTCATAGATTTAGCGAATACGGTTGTAAGAAACACACTGATCAGCCTCCACAAGCCCATGCACAGACCTTTTTATGCCTACGTAACACAATAATTATTACTAGTATCGCCTGTGGTCGAAATACGACCATCTGTATTTATATATTAATATATATATTATATTTTTTTGCAGCTTTTGGGGTTGCATATGTGTGCGTAGAGTATCCCTCTACCAGCGTTAGAACCTTACTCCAATCGGAATAAATTTACTCCAATTTTGAGAAAATAAATCTACTCCACCACTTCGTTTTTTTGAGATCTACTCCTTTTTGCCCACACTAAAAATATCAAAAATATTTTAGCCAAACTATATGAAAGGGCTGTGTTGTTCAGTTTTCTAACCAACTCTGGCTCTGAAAGTTCAATTTTCGACCACTTTTTGCAGCAATTTGGGCCGTATGTCAGCAATAACGCGCCGAATATTCTGTTCCAAGGCTTCAATCGTCTCGGGCTTATCTGCGTAGACAAGTGACTTCACATAACCCCACGAAAAATAGTCCAGCGGTGTTAAATGGCACGATCTTGGAGGCCACGCCACAGGCCCACGACACGAGATAATGCGCTCACCAAAAGTGTCCTTCAATATATTGATTGTTTCGTTGGGTGTATTGCATGTAGCGCCGTCTTGTTGGAATCAAAGGTCGTCCACATTAACATCCTCCAACAGTTTAATCAACAGTTTTTAATCAAAAATGAGCTTCATCGCTGAAAAAAAATTTCTTGTGAAAATCGGGGTCAACAACGATATCGTTTCGAGCCCATTGTGCACAATTTGCAAACGTTGTTCAGGAGTAAGTCTATTAATTATGAAATGGCAAACCAAATTGCATATAACTCAAGTGACAGCTGTCAAAAAGACCAACTCCGAAAAAAGTATTGCCAGATTGAAAACCACACGTCTAAAAACAACATCCTTTACCTACGCCTACAAACATTTCTGGGAATTACTACAGTATTGAATAAAACAAATCTAACAATTGTTTTTTTTAATATGCATCATGGAGATTATTTTGCTGAATTTCAGTTATGCATAACAAACTCACCAAACTGCATTTTCCCCATACCCATTGACCCAAAAATGAGACTCATATAATAGTTGTGTTTTTTTCCCAATCCGCGAGGGAACTGGACGAAAAAAAAAACAGGTCAGTGCTAAACAATTTAGATGTTAAATGCAACAACAACAAATCCCCTACCGGTTTAGCTAGGCCGAGATAATTTTCAGGGCCTAACTTAGGTGCCAATGTAGACACGTTTACATAGCGAAATCAGTAAATATTTTGATGCCAATATAAAGGTGATGACTTAATAATTAATTTTCGTCTTGACATAAAATGGCTTTTATAAGCCGTGTTTTTTTTGCAAGCCTGGGAGGATTTGGTTGAAAAAAACGACACTACACGCATTTTATTATATCTATATAGAAATAGATCATCTCATGAAAATAAAACGGTACCTACGGATCTTAGTGACAATTGTCTTGTATACCTATCTACTTTTTCTTTAAGTTTGTTTATTTTTAACATATTCGTTGTCTTTTTTGTTACACTACTGTTAACACTACCTTACTATTTGCAAAGCTGAGAAGCAAGAGAAAAAACTAAACTTGTGGTTCATGAAACGTAATTCCTATAGAGAGCAATCTTGTGTTGTTGTTTTAATGCATGTTTTTAAATGATCTACATGGATCATTTCTGATAATAAAAAATGGATATTGGGGATTAGCGACGCTATTACAGAAACAAAATGAAGTTTTCATATAAACTGTCGATAACAAGTACGTATTTCACACGCACCGGTAACACAGATTTCCTCCGTGATTAAGTTAATTCTGTGCGCTTAGTTAAGTCCGGAGGGGATGAGTTGTTGTTGCACCTAGCCCCAACGTCGTTTTTTTAGCAATTTCATCCTGGCTTTCAAAACACGCCTGTGATTTCAATGGTTTAACTACCTTTCTATTGGCGTCAAAGTAATCACTGACTTCGAAATTAAAACTTTAAACTATGAGCTTCATTGAAAGCTATAACTTGCACCTAAGCGCGGAGAAAAACTGTAATACCGGCTTGAATTGCATACTTGTTATCGATAGTTTATATAGAATCTTCAAATTTTATATGTGATGGCGCCGCCGCCGTTAATCCCTGATGTCGTTTTTTTTTCAACGATACTTACCTCTGATATTGGACAAAAAAACGCCTCATATTCCGACTTAAAGGCTTTTGCCGCTTCATTCAGGAATTGTGTAGCCATATCTTCCATAATGTTTTTAGCTTTCTAAAATTAAAAAAATTAAGGTTAATTTCACGGATTGAGTTAAAAAAATCGTAATTAAACGTGCCCATTTGCTGAAACAAAAGTTAAATATTTAATTTCTGTATAAGAGCTTATGTGACAGTTTACGCTAAGGGAAAATTTGAACATAAGCATAAATATGTATTTAAATTTCTCGATACAATTACAATAAACGCGGTTTAAGCTAAATCGACAAAATTTAGTTTTTAATGGAGTGTGAATAAATTGGCCCTTAAACTGCCGCGGCACAAAAAAATTAAAACGAAAAACGACCAACAATGGACGTAGAAGGATTTTTGTACAGCTAATTTTCTTAAAAAAGCATTAGATGTATATTAAGTTTAGTTATACCATACCTCTGATTTTTATAAATTTTGACCAATTGATCAATTACAGTATTAAAAGTATGCATTTTAGAGGTCGGAATTGAATTGTTTTGATTTCTCCTCTCAGTTACTCCTAATTTTATGGAATTTTGTCCCCTCTTCCGTACAAAGTGCATTACTGTGAGAATGAGGATTTAATTTAATTAAGACCTCGACCTTTTCGTTTAGACACGAAACCAATACTTAACCTGTATGAGGATGAGAAGGTAAAAATTACTCCACATAGTTTCTTTCATAAATCCTTAACCTGATAAATTCATTAATTTTGAGACTTAAAAAATAAAAAAAAGGTGATTTTTTAAAATAAGTAATTTTTTAAAAGATGACTACGATCCCAACCTCCACAGTCCGCCATCACTGAAATTATCTCGCTCTCACTTGTTCATCATTTTTTCGTTCTTTTATTCGTTTTTCTTCTCTTTTTTGTGTTCAATCACGTAATTTGATTGATTGTAAAAAAAAACTTAATTTCGTTTAAAGTATGAATTTGTGTGCTTTATCCCAATAACTTTGATGTACAATTAAAGCCTGACATTTAACCTTTAATTAAGAGCCTTATTGTTGTTAATCTGATAATTAGAACCACAGTTATGAGCTAATCAGTCAACTAACATCGACTGTTTTAAGGATTTTGCACAAAAGGAACTCAAGCCCGTTGTCGATTGGCGGGATGAGTTTTAAAGATAGCTATAGCTGCTAGAAGGGTTCAAGTTTAAGAATAAATAGCCATTTTAAAAATATATGTAGAGAAAATTAATGTAGGTACATTTTGGGCTTATTCATAGTTTTTTTTAAACTGTTGCTAAGTTCAACTTAAGTTAAATTGAATTTTCTATAGCGAAATTTGATTCCAATGGGCTACGTTTTTCAATATTTTAAGTTGAATAATTCAATAAAAACATATTTTCATTATTTTAGGAGCTAATTTGGTTAAAAACAGAATCTGTATTCGTTAATCCATTTAACTTTATGAACGACTATGTTGTTACAGTAAATCCCCAAATTGGTCCAAATCTAGGATTTACTAATAAAACATAGGTTTTACGGGCAACAATGACAAAACTCCATAAAAAACCAGAAAATGGTAAAGAATAATTTTGACCAATCGCGACCCTCCCTCGCAAATACATGCGACCATGACTTGTGCTTTTTAGAATTCGAATATTCGTTTCTCATTTTTTGTTTTTCTTTTTCGTTTCATGACGCGCCGCGCTGGATTTTAACTTAAAACATGAATTCGCACTCACATGTGATTTGGAAAAGCCGATTTTGTTGAAGGTCATTTACTTCTTTAATCTCGATTTTTTTTTTTGGAATAGCTTGACGATTTGATTGGAGTATACAAATGTACACGTACAATGTATTTACACATACAATGGATTATTTAGTGATGGAATAATAATAAACATTCATAGTTATAATATTAAGATTCTGACTTCCTAAGACGACTTTTTGTTGGATTAGTTGTTACAAAATAGAGATAATGAAATATATATCTCTATATATGTACCTTGACCAATGGGACCGCGATAGTATTTTTTTTTGTAATCTTATCTATAATTCAAAAATCATCGAATATTGTAGGTTAGTAGTTGTAATCCAGTGAGCTGCTATCCTCTGCTTGCTTCACAGTGGAAGTTCAAACACGGTGGGGAAGCAAAAATAACAATGTTAAGGCGGCCCCTTATTAAATTAGTGCCATTAATGATGCTTGAAGTACTTTGGCTATTGAAACTGAGAAAAATTGTGTTCAAGGTTCATGATTCCTCTACCCTAGCAGAATTACAGTTAAAAGATTTTAGCTTCATAGTTTCAAGATTTTAGCTTCATATGTAGTTTCATTGGTGATTTGATTAGGTATGAAATATTTTTTTAGATTAATATTGTTAGTAAAACTCTCACAATCAATAAATATGGATTTGGATTTCAGTATTTGCTCAGAATTGTTGGAAAAATGCTGTGGTTTCTTGGAAGATTGTAGAAAATCTACGTTTACAAGCGCAATTTTCACAGCAAAAGAGTTCACTAGAAGGGGTTGATATTTAAACTGTTTTTAAAACCAGAAGACTTCGACTTGTTAAACGCCAAGCCCGTGACTGATCCTATAACTTCTCCAGAAAAAAAATTGAAGTTGAATTTTTTAACAGTATTTTGGACATTACGAGCCCTATGCTGCTAAAAGTTCGCGTGAACATTTGCATTCTGCTATCCATGGGAAGCAAATGATTGTTCCATAATGCGTATAAATTGCGATAAAGATAAAATTAGAGAATAAGATCCTCTATAGAATTTAAAAAAAAAAAAACAAATACTAGTTAAGGTCAATTTAATGAAAAATTCCCATGAATCGAACGTCTCGATCGAATCGAATAGGGCTGTAAATAAATTTCACTCCAAAACATTTTTGAGCAATTGAATGAGTTCTCCGAATCTTGGTCTCTTTCGTTTAATTTAAAAAAGATTCCAGAAAAACCAGGGGCCAAATGACCGTTTCAGTGACTAAGTGAGAGTGATTGCCATCAGTGATCGAATGAACGCATAAAATAAAATAAAAAAAATAATAAAAACAATAGTTCTTTCATTTTCCCTTCAGAATTCGCATCCATTACACACTGTCAGTCGGCTGTCCATCTATCGAATGAAATTCCATTCGATTACTGATGAGAAAATGTCATATTATGGTACTTGATTGCTCGATGCCAAATTCATATAATTCAGTCACGTATTACTAGAAAACTGATGCGGTAATTCGCCCCCATCAGAACTTCGCAAACTCTGTGGTGATCTCCAGATTAAATTTACCATAGGCTCGAATTTGGATATTCAACCCTGTTATCGAATTTGGCGAATGAGCTTGTGTGGCAATTTAATGGATTTTCAAAGTATTGCTATTTGGGAATCCGCCGATAAAAATTCAAGAAATGTCGGTAACTTGACCTGCACCACCGACATATCTTCATCCGGATTTTCTCGAAGAATGTTCTCGCAAGATAAAGTACAATTCCATGGTATCCATTCTTGCTCATATTTAAATTGTTTCTTAGTGAGGATTAAATGTCAACAAATGACAGCTCCGATAGAAAAGTTCAAAGAATGGTAAGGAAGTTCAGGAATCGATAATATACATATGTAGTTCATTCGGCGAATTGAATAATTGAAATCAACGCGAACTTGAATTCAGTGCGAATTCATTCTACTCCCCGGAAGTCATTTATATTGCCAATTCCATAATCGGTTTGATTGTTTTTCAATCTTTTTTTTTCCATGGGTTTGGATAGCTGACAAGGGGGCGCCACGCCGGAAAAATTTCTCCCAAAGGCGCCGATAGTGCAACAACCGGCTCTGCCGATACGCAAGCATAGCACTGGATTGATTTTTCGTTGATTTAAGCCTATTACGCTGCTGATACGAAATGAAAAATTCCATAAAAAAATGACACAAAGGGGCATATTCATAGTCACTTTTAAACTCCAGTTTATCTTAGACCTGGGCTTATCCTATATAAATAACATTGAATAAACCCCAGTCTAAGATAAACTGGAGTTTAAAAATGATTCATAGTCACATGCCCCAAGGAAATCAAAAACGAAAAATGTCGTTGTGCTTTTCGTTTTGCGGTAAACGCTCACGCTGTTCGACGAGCGAAATTGACAACACTGTAGCTGATTATTTGGAGAAGTCTCCGCTCTTTTTTTCGAACAAATTTAATTGTGTTCGAAAAAGTGACATTTGAGTTTTATTCCTGTTTGTACTGTTTGTATTTGTTGTTTCTTTCATTACAGCTCACAGGATGGCTTTCTGGATTTGTTTTGCATTTGTGTCTGTTTTTTTGCAAATGGTGACGCTTTCAATGGGTACTTTTTCACTATCGTGTTGGGGAACTCAAAGCAGCCTACTACTCTACCAGGTTTTATATAGACAGTTTTTGTTACAAAATGTTTAATTGAGCTGGAAAAAAAATAATAATAAAATAATAATCGTTGTTGGCTCGTATATCTTTCCATTATGAAATGGCAAACCTTACTGAAGAGAAATCTCAAAAGAACGGCAAGAAATATAGCGTCGTTTGCTGTCACTGTTGCTCTACTTTTGTAGCGAAAAACCCATTATATGCTTTGTTTTCCCCTTGGTTGCAATATCTAACTGAAATTTCTATTACTCTACATTTTATTGCATTCAAATATTCATCATCTTATATACACAGATACACATATATAGATATTTAAAAATGAATTTTGCATGAGTAGCTACGTATATAAATATTTAAACCAAAAACAAAATTAAAACAACACAAAATCTAATCCGATTATGTATATTCATCCCAACCAACGAAATAAAAAAAAAAGTATCCAAACGAAATTGTATGTAGTTTGGTGTATACGAACGTGAAAACCGCATCCTGGCACCAATCTAGCTTAATGAAAATTCCATCACATCCTTTGTTTACACAGATACACATAGGGTTAGCTATACCGGTTACAACTCAGAAACTCTATAAATACGAAAACACGCAATTATTTTCCATTGCCATAGCCCAAAGCTCCTTCATCACAGCCACAAAGGACAAGTGCCGAGCACAAGCAATGACAAAAAAAAAACTTAATTTTTTGTACGGCGAAAAACCTAAATCCAATGGGTTTTTATCAAACAAACAGAAAAAGAAGTGAGTATAACTGTGAAAGTAAAAATTCTTCTGGCAACGCAATACCACACTCTCCATCAGAAAACTCTCGTTTAAGAGTTAAGACCGCATCATGTCAACTCGACGTCACCACAGAATTTAATTCTCTTATCGTCAGTGACAAGCAGCCGTTTAATGCAATTTAACGCCGAATTAAGCAAATAAGCTCATCAGCCTGGATGAGAGAATGTGTAACCAGGAACCAGGATCTTGTTCTGTGTGATGTAGCATGTAAGTATAGGTATAGCATCAAGTAAGAGTCTCATTTTAAGGATATTGATATACTGACTTATTTGCAATCTGTGTTGGAAGCCCTAATGTGATTGTACATTATAATGAAATTAGAGGTTATGGCACAATGAGAGTGTTAATGGAATTCGACAGTTAAATCAGAGGACAGAATTCAGACGATTTGATAGAAATGATGCACAGATTATTTTTAAGTATAAAATTCCTGTTACAAAATATAAATCAAATATGAGAAGACCTTTTGTTGTCATTTTTAACTCGTTGCGATTTTTAATTTTTCTCGAAAATGTTATTTTTTCAGAAAGCTAAAAAAATTGTTTACATTTATGTAAATGTTTTTTTTTTTTTGACTTGTGGTTTTAAAGAAGAAATAAAACGCATATAATTTAATGTTATGGCCAAAAATTTAGCTTTACTATAAATATAAGGGTTTTCCATTATGTTTAAAAAATAATTTTGGGCAAGTAACCGCCGCTGCTGGCTCGAATAAATTCCAGCCGAGAGGCCCAATTTAATTTTAGCAATTGGGGCCGTATGTCAGCAATAACGCACCAAATATTCTCTTCTAAGGCGTAAATCGTCTCGGGCTCATCTGCGTAGACAAGCGACTTCACATAACAGCACAAAAAATAGTACAGCCGTGTTAAATCGCATGATCTTGGAGGCCACGCCATGCCACAGGCCCACGACACGAGATAATGCGCTCACCAAATGTGTCCTTCAATAAATTGATTGTTTCGTTGGCTGTATGGTAGGGTTGCTTAAACATCGATAGTCTATCGATAGTAAAAAACTATCGAATGTATTGATAGTTTTAAAAATACTATCGATAGTTTTTCGCCCCACATCTTTATTAGTGGTTTAACCTATAATAAGCAACATAAACTAAAAAATACACACTAACACTTACGGCCATATTATTCACTCGATTCATCCAGATTAAAAATTTAAATCCTCATGTAAAGCATACAAATTCAATGTAAATACACCTGGATTTAAGCTTTAATCTGGATGTATCTTGTGAGTAATATGGCGGTTATACATTCATACGAGATAAAAGATACAGAAACTGCAATATCAGCTATTACACTCAAGAGTCATGACTCTTTTCGAAATTTAATGAGTGGGAGTGATAAAAGAGATCGGATCTCACCTTCCAACTCGTTTAATTTCAAAAAGAGTCATGAGTCGACGTGTAACTCTTGCAACGATAAAATTTGTTCGAGAAACGTTGAAAAATGGAACAAAACTCATATGATTTGTTTCACTTTTCATCGTTTCTCGACAAAATTTTTTCGATGCGAGAGTTACAGAACGTAGGCACTGTAGAAAGTGGTATCACCTGTTGTTTTTGTTCTACGTGGTAAGTTTAATCAAATTCAGTGCTTACGTTCTGTAACTCTCGCATCGATAAAATCGGTGGAGAAACTTTGAAAAACGGAACAAAACTCATGTCATTTGTTTCAATTTTCATCGTTTCTCGACTGTTTTTTTCGATGCAAGAGTCACAGAACGTAGGCACAGGTTCGAATTCGTATGGATAAATTACAAACCAACGGCTAGGGCTTTTGAAATAAAAAATACTATCGATACTATCGATAGTATCGAAAGTTTTATCTTAAAATTATCGATACTATCGAAAGCTCCGACTATCGATGTTTAAGCAACCCTACTGTATGGCATGTAGTGCCGTCTTGTTGGAACCAAAGATCGTCCACATCAACATCCTCCAATTCAGGCACAAAAAAGTCATTAATCATGGCTCTATAGCGTTACCCATTCACCGAACTATTATGGCCGGCTTCATTTTTGAAGAAATATGGACTCTCTGTCCATTGAGCACACCAAACAGTGACTTTCTGAGGATGTAACAGCCGATGTCTCAACAATGGCTTGAGGATTATCTACATTCCAAATGTGGTAGTTTTGCTTATTGACGTAGCTTTTCAATCAAAAATGAGCTTCATCGTTAAAAAAATTTTCTTGTGAAAATCGGGGTCAACAACGATCTCGTTTCGAGCCAATTTTACACAATTTGCAAACGTTGTTCCGGAGTAAGTCTATTCGTTAAGAAATGGCAAACCAAATTGAGCATAAATCAAGTGACAGCTGTAAAAAAGACCAACTCCAAAAAAAGTATTGCCAGATTGAAAACTACACGTCTAAAAAAAACACCCGTTAGTTAATGAACAGAAAAATACGACAAAATATCTCAAACATCGAAAAATTAAGACAAAACTGAATTTTGGTTGAGAGTTTGGTTTAACCGTCGAAAACACATTTTAAATAGTACCTACCTTAAATTTAAATACTGATGTTTTTGAAATGTTAGATGGAAAGGGGCACATTAATTTGTTTGTAAATATTTAAAAAAAATATCAGTCTTTAAAAAAAAAATATTCAGACAAAAAATTCTAGCTTACAAAATTCTACACAGGTAAGGTTATATTTTTTAATTGCTTGAGAGCAAACTATTTTGAGTAAAACATGCATAAATGTTATAATATCAGTTATTTGGATTAATATACTTTTGCTTTAATGTAGGTACTTTTTCCACCGATCACGTTTGCGTATATTTTTTTCTAAAAATCTGTTGCCCTTACGAAAAAAAGTGTTTTAACCTTTTTTTGTGCAGAATTTTATAAGCTACAATTTTTGTTCGCAAAATATGATAGTTATTTAGAATTTACAAAATTACTAAATTTTGCCTCTAACACTCGACAATATCAAAAGTCCTATAGTCCAATTATTATAAGGGTACTTTTTAGGAAATGCTTTACACATAAAAATAAAGCTCCCCACCAAAATTCAGCCTTTTCAATTTTTTTTTTTTTTCGAAATGAAAGTCTAATTTTCCTAAATTAAATTATTTTGGAGCTTTAATGTTCGCATTTCATAGAGATCGCAATTTTATTTGCCTCTTGTAATTTATATAATACAGAATGAAGAAATACAAAAAAAAAAATAAAAACAGATTAAAATCATACAAAAGTCAAAGAGAAACAATTCTCAAATTGTCCCCCAAACACCCTCGAATTCTGTTGACATCCGAAATTTGCATATGCGAGTGAACCATAAGCAAATACCATCAACTGCATAACTCCTCCACCTCCACCATCACGAATTTCGGGACTGAATATTCATTCGATGGAAATAAAATTCAAGACCAATAACATACATAGTTCTACCATATATAATATGTAGATATAGTGAGAATGTGTGAGGGCAGTTTGCCATGTCAGACATACTAATAGTGGCGACCCGAAGTGATGGGGCCCGGTTGTGGGTGTAGTTTTCCGGAAAAGGATCACTTTATACAAATTGTAAATACTCCTGATGCACACTCGCAGATTCAGGATCAAAAGGCCAAGAGCGCACTGAAAAGGATTACAAAACAAATAAAGGTTGTTGAACTCTTTAGCTTTCCGCGGCATTGCAACCCCAAAAAGTCCAAAAAGAACTACGCTATACCCGACGCAATCCCGTCAATAGGTATACAAAAATTCTGCCAGAGACCATTTCGGTCAGAAGTCCAAGCAAAAAAAAAAAAAAAACCCCAAGAAAAACAACGAAAATAAACACGAAAAAGTCAAGTGGTGGAGTCATAATGCAAAAAGTGATATGAATGCAAAATTTATTTCAACTCGGGCTCGGGCGCCAGTTGAAAGCTGGAAAATATTCGGAATCCTTGAACAAGAGAGCATCATATAATGTAGGGGGGGGCGAAGGGATTGAGCAGAAGAGAACAACACAGGACAGGATGGAGTCGTATTTGGCTTTTTTGTATGCAATTCGCATTTTGGTAGTTATTTGCCGACACATTATCACCATTGAATCAGTTTTGAGCGCTGAATTGTGTACACTGTACAATGTACATCCAGAGCAGCGCTTAAGGGTCCTACTATACACATATACACACATATATGCTCTAGAGAAGTTTTCGCGAATGCTTGGGCAATAAATCTTATCAGCGAGAGAAGTGTTTGCATATTATTCGACTCACTGTTTGTGTGTCCATAGGGTATGTATATTTTTGACTGCATATATCGAGTGAAAAAAACAAAAAGTTACTTAATTAAGTTGATGAGAGAGTTGAAATTGATTTAATTGTACAAAGTGCTGTTCCATTGAAAATATTATTTAAGAAATCACGAATATATTTAATTTCGCAGCCTTAATAGTTTCTAGAGTATCAGAAGTGTCGAGATGACGAATTTAATACCAAAACATCTACACTTAGTTCTTATTTAAAATTTTTAAAATAAAATATAAATTATACCTGTGTAGGTAGGGAAGTACATCCACGCACAATTTTCCAAACATACAACAAACTGTAACTCTCGTGCCTCGGATAGACGAATTTGGATTAAAGACCAATTTGTTCACAGCTAATCATCTTTGATCAAGGATTATAGCAACTATAGTGAATCAAATTTTGTATAAAGTAATCCAGAATTTGAGTTATACTCAGGATATACTCCTCTTTTGCCATATTGATGTGAGGTTTTCTTAGACTAGGCTATGAGTCGAATTCCGGCATTGATCAGATACCGCACCACCAGCCTCTAGCATATTAATTATATTAGTGTCATTCATCGTCGATGAATAGAGGAAAAAAGTTGATAAATTTGAAAAAAAAAATAAGAAAATAGGAAGCAAATGAAGAAAACTGCAGAAAATGCAGAGAATGGAGAAAATGAGCAAAATTGGAGAAAATTAATGAAGAAAATGGACAAATATTAAGGAAATTGAAAAAAATGAAGAAAGTGGAGAAAATGTAGAAATTGAAGAAAACAGAGGAAATGAAGAAAATCGACAAAAATTGAAAATGGAAATATTGAAATAAATGAACAAAATGGGTAGATGTATGTTATTAGAAAAAAAAAAATGAAGGAAATGAAGTAAATGCAGAAAATGGATAAAAATCAAGAATATAAAAAACTGAATAAAATAGTGAAAATGAAGTAAACACAGAAAATGGGTAAAATAAATAAAATGGAGAAAATGAAGAAAATGTAGAATATGCAAAAAAATGGATGAAATAAAGAAAATGGCAAAACATTTACAAAAAAAAATTGAAAAATAAAGGGAATGGAGAAAGTGAAGAAAATAAAGAAAATGTATAAAATGAAGAAACAGAATAATTTTTAACTCTTTAAAGCCTCTTATAAATTGAAAACAATCTAGATATTTTAGAACCTGTGACAGTTGGGTTACAAAGTGTGACGGATTTGATCCCTAGTTTAATTTTTGACAGTAGACACATAAATTAACCTATGATGGATTAAATTTAACCAATACTTCAACGCAGCAATATTAACGCTCAAAAAAATAAACTTAACATTTAACCTCACTCTATTCTATAATTTGTCCATTAAAGGGATGGAAATAAAATCCTAGAACGTCAAAATAGATTGATGCAGTTAATTAAATGCCATATCTTTTCAAAGAACATAATGTTTGTTCATCTCTTAACTCTTTAAACCGTTTAATGTATAATTTTCTAAACGTCATACCTTATAAATATAAGCTCTAAGTCCATTTAAGCCTGTTTACTGATTAGTTTATCATTATAATAGTGCCACTTCTTCTATATGCCTTAAGCAAGGAAGCTATTAACATTAATTTATATAAAATATCCATCGAAAATAGCCTTGAACAGTTATTATACATAAGAATCTATAGTATAGTCCTGTTGCTCCCTTCACAGTGAATTATAGTGAATTAATTTTGAATTTTCCAAAATTAACAACGAAAAAAAAAAAAACTCAAAGGAATTATAATATAATTGGAAAACCAAGCCAATACTCTACCAAACCCCAATCGACTTTATAGCCATACCAAAAGACCACGGGGGCTGACAGGCAGCAATTGAAATTAAAATGCGCGAATTGAATATAGAATTTTAAATTGATTGCAGTAATTATTGTGTTAATAAATGGGGTTGCTTGTCGAATTAGTCAGCCAGACTTTTTGTTTATATCTACCAGCAATAAAACAGTAGGAACACGGCAACACGTCATGAAGGCACACAGTGGGGTCAAATCATTTTAAATAATTTTAAAATTAAAGATAACTTTGGAAGCTCAAGATTTTTAATATTTATATACATATAGCAGCTGATTCTTTTGAAAACATACAAATAATCTCTTTTATATCACGGTTTTACAAATACATAACTGCGCGTCTAGATAAAATATTAGTGCAAGACTGGAGACCCCATAGCTTGGGGATTATAAGTTGAAGCCCAAATTCGGACAACAGCCACGACCTTGAAGTTAACAAATTTAAAAAGCCTCTGTTTAAACTTTAAAATGATTTTTTCGTGAATTTATTCCAAATGCGGCGTTAAGTCTACCCCACTGTGTAAACTACAAAACGACGAAAGAACGGAAGAATTAATTATTAAAGACTCCACACACAATTTAATTTGTTAAACAAATAAACTAGGTCACGTGATGATATTTCAATCGCTAATGACTCATTAGCTCAGCTTATGGGATTAGTTTGTCAACAGTTTTCAAAACCATGTTTAAACAATTCCCTATATACATATTTCGGCATTCCTCTTTTCCTGTATATGGGAAATTTTATCCTCTAAGGACGATTTGTAAAAGTTTCCTGCGCCGCACCAAACCACCACCACTGTACCACCAGTACGTTCCACCGCGCCAACCCTTGGCAACCAACTTAGTCAGGGAAAAAGCTGATTGTGACGAAATAAATTGATTTCGAAAACACAAATTAAGCGAACATTTGTGGAAAATTATTTGTGTTATTCTTCTGAAAAGTGAATTGTGTTGCGATTAAAGGATTACACTTGTTTTGTTTTCAATAACTATAGAGTCACCGTTTGTTGGGGTATTTTTGTATTCAAACTAAACTTTAAATTTAATATTCAATTAGCTAGTATTCAAACTGTAGATATATGTTTAATTACTTTTTCAAACACATGTAATAAAAGGATCAGTTATGTAGATAAAAATGACTTTTTTTTAATTTAATTTATAGTCTCTAGCCAAAGACTAGATTGTTTAAATTTAACAAAAGTTTTTAAAATATTTTAATTTTTTTTTTAAATTATTGCCTTGACAATGTATTATTGCGTAACCACCTTTGAGAACTTGCACTTGTAGTTCAAGTCGCTTAGTAGATATTCTTAAAAACCATATTATAATTAAAGGATTTCCCAATATGAACGCAAGATTTGAATTTGGCGGTTAAGTGTTGCCAACGAAAAACAAAGACAGCTGACATTTGAGGATGGAGTTACTATATAGCGTTATACGAAAGAACAGTGCGTTTTCAATGATAAGCAACTTTTTTTAAAATAGTGAAGGCTTTTGGCAGTGATTTTTCAAAAAAAATCATTTTCACCAAAGACAGTTGATGGTGCTCACTACCGCGACATGGTATTTTACATGAGGCCACTTACCCTATACTGGAAACTTTATAAATCAATAAAAAATTAAACTTTTTAATTAAAAACCCGTGTTTTCCATCAAAATTACTTCTTGCTTTAATTTTAGGACATCCTTTACACATATATTTATGTCTACCATCCAAGTCGGCAATTGTTGTGGGTGCGAGAAAATAGGGTGGTGAATTTTTGTTCAGTTTGATATTTTTTTTTTCAAAATTTTTAAATTTCTAATTTTTTTCAAAAGTTTGAACTATTAAGCACCAAATTGCACACTAACAACAAAATCAGTATAACCATAGAAAAGATATACGCGAATTACAAAAAAATAAGAACATTTTATGAAAAAACGTTTAATCCCTATTTCCGTTGTGTGGATTTTTGGTCAAAAACTGAAACGCAGTTTTCTTACAATAACTTCGATCATTTCAGGTACGAAGTTCGATCGAGAAATATTGAAAAAAAAAAACAAAATACCTAATTGTATCGCAGCTACCCGTTCTAGGTGAGCTCAAAGAAAATTTTTTAAAATTTTTACAAAATTTTACGTAAATCGGGCTACCCGTTTAGGCTCTAGCTCAAATAACAGTGGACGCACTGACGCAACGGACGCACTGACGCAACGGACGCACAGACGCGCGGACACACAGATCGACGGACAGAATGACAAAATCCACTTTATCGGTCTTCTCGATTATAACATCGAGAAAGAAAAGTAGGTTTTAAGAACATTTACTTATTTCTTTTCAATCTTTTGTGATTAAAAAAAAAATTTTAATATTTTAAAACACAGTCAAGTCATTTAAGACGTTTTTCTTTTTTAGATCTGAGCAGATTATGATCAGAGTCCTCAGATATATGTAATTACGAAACACACTTGAGCACTGAACTGTCATTTTATAGGGAATCCATTTTCAATTTTAAGTTATGTGTGAAGTTGGGGATTGTTAAGAAATCTCGCAGCATGTTGGTGATTTCGAATACCTATAATATTTTTCTGGACCTGGACAAAGGTGGTTCTGGACCTGGACAGAGATGGAAATTTTTTTTTTTTAAAAAATTAACTTTTCTTTTGGAAAAATGGTTTTGTTTCCAAAAAAAAAAAATTTTCCTTTGTCCAAGTCCCAGACAAACCTCCAGTACTTTTATCCTGGTTCCAGATCCACCTCCAGAGCCTTGTTTCAAAAAAACTTGTCCTTTGTCCAATTTCCACAGCCACCTCCAGAACTTTTGTCCCGGTTCCAGATCCACCTCCGGAACCTTGTTTCAAAAAAAAAATTTGTCCTTTGTCCAAGCTCCAGATGCGGGATTTAGTGATACTGGATTTTGTGATGCGGGATTTCGTACCCAACCCGTGAAGTTAGTTGGCTTCGCTCAGCGTTTCGCCCGATTTGCTCGGTCATTTTATTCTGGAGCTAATTGAACAAGCTCTGAGCTAACTCCGATGAAAAAAAGAAACACACTTTTTATGCTCTGATATGTCTGAGCTAAAAAAAAAACATAGATTTTTTTTTGACAGTTCCGTGATCTGCTTTGAGTTAAATAAGAAAAACGCCAATTGACTAAGGAAAAATTAAGAGGAGGTAAAAAATCCCAAATGCAAAGGCCCATGAATATCTCCCTTACGTTTATCTCTACAGAAAAAATGCTTAAGATTTAACAGTCCGACCCATGCAATCCGTTGCATGCGTTACGGCGACGCGACGCCAACGTATAAAACTGACAGCTTGATTAAATCTATACACATACTTGTGAGAAGTTGCCCATAGGGGCAACGCATGCGCAATGCAAAAGGTATCTGAACTTTTAACTTTTCTCTCCGGCAGATCCGTTGACCATCAGTTGTCAATTGGTAATTTGCACTTTTGTGTTTTTGTATTTTTTTTTAATATAATATTCCTATCCGTTCATGTCAACGGATTCGGTGCCGCACCCGTAACGCATTCGACAATAGAATTGGGCCTTGTAACGAAATTCGAAAATGAGATGTTCAAAAACTAGACTCAGAGAAAATGGCAATGCCCTGAATTTTATATTTTTGTTTAAATATAGAATTTATTTGGCTGGAAGTAGCTAAAGTTTCTTATTTTAAATTTTAATTTATTTTATTCGAATTGTTTTTAATCGAATGGTTTTTATAGCCTAATTGTTTTTAGTCAAATTGTTTTTTAGTCGAATTGTTTTAGTCAAATTGCTTAAATCGAATTATCCGCAAATCTTAAACTATCGTTCTCATATTTTCGTTACAATCACAACCACTTCGAAAATTAGTACTCACCTCACCGCTACCAACAATATTTGTATTCTTATTGGGGCTTTATATGGCAGCTAAATAAAATGTATAAGTCCCCAAAAAAATATCCTCACAAACGCAATTGTATCGAAATTTACACGAAAAAGCCTTTAATGGCAGTCGTCAACATGTGAATCTAATTTTATCCATCAGACAAAAAAGAAAAAAATATTTTACCAAAAGAAACTACGTGACCAGAATAATTGCAGTAGAAATATTTCCTTTCGGCTTAAAGCAATACATAAACACCAAAATTACATTAATATGAATTTTGATTCCATATTGCTTCTGCTGCCATTAAATCCGTAGAATAAAATACCATCATATTTCTCTACGGCTCAGTTTTTCAGTGGTGAGTTAGCCAAGAGTTAGGTAACTCTAGAAGTAAATTAACCCACAGCGAACTGGAGGAAGCAGTTTTTCGGTGGAGAAACGACTAACCGAATCCTGAGTTAACTCACCAAATTAACTCGGGTTTAACTTTAATCCCGCATTAAAAAACCGGACCTAAATTCCTATATAAGCACCCTGAAGTTCTTTAAGACTTAAAGAGTTTCTATACGCAGAAAATACTTTGACCCATTCCACCAGACTTTCTAAATGGCAACGACGAAATAGTCACAGTAGAGTCACAGCAAGGACACATCAAGATGCGATGATACGGATACGAAGGAGTCATAGAGTTTGACAGTAAAAGACATTAAAAAATGTAGCAACGTCATAACTTCCTTTCGTCTGGTAATTATTCTTTTGGAATTTAAAAGCAGCTCAATGCGCGCGGGAAAGTATGATGGTTAAGGAGAGGACACCACCACTATAATATCCTCGCAAGGACATAATGCACCGAATCTAGAGAAGTGGTCTTGGCATGATAGTGCAGTTCTGTCTCGTCTTGGATGTGTTTTGTTGCTGTTTTTTGTGTGTTTTTTTTTGTTATCCCGGCGGCGTGGTGGGCGGTAGCTCTGCAGAGGAATTTAACCCTCGAGAAAGTATAAAGTTTATTCGCTACAATATGAGAGATAATAATGCAACGGATCAGCTATATCATGTATAGGGTATAAGGATGTCGGTGCGGTACGGCAGTGTGGCAGTAGACATGCATGTTGTTCCTGCTACATGACGGTGCCAACTAGTGCCAGGAGTAATTACGCTTAAAAATGACAGAAACTTTCCCTATCCGTTCGTCTACGTATGTATGTACATAGGTATAGGTACACAACCATGACGAGGAGGAACTTTCTTTACTTTGATTAAACACAAAATTCAACCTTGCTTAACTATAACCTACCACCAGTCAGTGCAGCGGGAGACTTACATACATACACATGATGGGGTAGTAAGCTAATGAGTCCTCAGGAAGCTCAGCAGGAGGCAGCAGTACTGATACTGATGAGTTTGCACTTTTGGGGGTCGTAAAACGGTTTGGAATTTAGTCTCGATTTCCTTTCTTTTTTTTTTTTGTTTATTATTTGGAATAATCAATTGAAGAGGTCACGATTCTCAAATTCATTATTCCTGTCCATAAGTTCAGCACTCTCAATCTCTACACCTGTACATCTAATGGTGATTGCAGGGGTTGAAAATAACATAAACCTATATAAGTTCCCACTAAAGCTCCTGGTGTAATTTATTGGTGCGTGTCAGAGGGGACAATATCGTCTGCATAAAATACTCAATGTCAAAACATGTGTCAGGGTTTTCTGCGGAAGCTTTATTGTGCGGCTACATAGAATCAGGGAAACCAATTTCACATAACTGACAAGTCACGGAAACATTTCAAAACAGGTAAGTACTGCTTTCGGAAGGTGAAGAACAGATTCCTACATACATAACTATATAGAGAGGTACGATGCAAGAAGGTTGATTGTTAACAAAAAAAAAAAAAAAGATACATTCAGCAGTTTTTGTCATTCAGCAACAAAGGGATGTCAGCACTTAAATTAATGAAATTAATTAAAATGTGTAAGACACACACAACACATGTGCTCCGTTTGAAGTGGCATCTTTTTTTTATTGAATTCTGTGCGAGAACGATAGTTTATCGAGTCGGAAAAAAAACATTAACCTCACTCCTTGGATAACATCACTTTTTCTATCAAGTTAATCAGGTTGTATACAGGATCGTTTCTTTCAGAAAAAGTGAAATAGTACGTTTTAAAAAATTTAGTTTTCAAAAGCTTCTGTAGTTTACATAAATCGAAGTTCCGTAGGGTTGTATTTTATCACCACTTGTTTTCCTGATGATAGAATAAGCGATGCTATCCGTGCAACACTGTGCGTGGAACAACAAGAAGAAGAGCAAGCAAATGAACAGTGACCAGCACTCCCTTTTCAAAGTTCTAAAATAATACAGCTTTATCTCACCTTCAACTCATTGCCAAATGACGATGATAAACTTTATCTGTCGCCTTTTATTACTAATAAAATCTGATATCTGCTATCTATACTTATTTTAAACTTTAAATTAAAGCAATCGTACCCCATAGAGAACAGAAGAACCCCTGAACTTCACAATAATGACAACCGATAGCGCTAATGTGATTCTTTACTCAAATAGATTTCCTTTGACTGCAAAAAAAAAAAAAAAAACTTTAGGGAACACTGGCTTATGCTGCTGTCTCACTGCTTAATTTTCTATTTTCGCACATAAAAATTCGACTACAAAAGAAAACTTCTAGAGGAATAACATCGTGTTTCGCTTAAGGAAGAAATAATACAACACACAAAAAAAAAGACATACAGAAGGAAGGGGGTGAAGTGCAGGATGCAGCGCATAATAGAAAGAAAATAGAATAACAACAAAGCAGCGATCCTGAAGGACGTTTAGTATGTATATATACATTTCATGAAGCAACAGCTCTTTAAAGCAATGTTCTTCGACACTACACTGGGAAAACAATCGTATTAAATTCTGCTCCGCGATATCTTAGACCCCCATATGTGGGATATTCGCAAAAAAATTATGCCATCCAAAAGGTCAGTAATTGGTCACAAAAGATCAATTAGTTTCAGAAATTGGTTTTTAAAAATACTTTTGAAAAGTTTTTTAAGGTCGTAGATATTTTTAGCACTTGTGGGATATTCGCCATAGGTTTTTTTTTTTTAATGCAATTTTAAAGAGTTTTCAAGGTCATAATCTATACGACCTTGAAAAATTTCAAAAATTCGCCTTGTATAGATCTCTAAAACTTTTCACATTTCGAAAATCCCACAAATGAGGTGCCGAAAATCCTTACGACCTTAAACTGAAGAAACAAGTTAACATTTTATGAGGGTAAGGTTTCCTTTCAGATCGCATATTCTTTTTTCGAATGTCCCAAAAATGAAGTTCTAAAAATTGCTGAAGGCCCTGAAAAACTATAAAAAATTAATTAAAAGTTTTTTATGGCTGCTCAATTTCTGAAAGAAGTTGACTTCTTTTGACCAATTATAGTGACCTGTTAGATGGCATACTTTTGTTTTGCGAATATCCCACATATGGGGTGCTAGGATCCCGGAGCCATTCAATAAACGTGGAATCTTATTATTTCAGATGTCTAATATTTTGTATTTGGTATTGTTTGTTTATAAAAAAAATGCACGACTTGATTGGACAAACTTGCTCTTTTGAACAAGAACTGTGTGTAATTACAAATTGAAGATGCATGATGTATATATTTAACGAGAGATTTATAAAAGTGTCCAAAAACTAAAATAATGATTTTTTGTTTGATTTTTTTTATTATAAAACAATGTTTTTCAAAATTTTCAAATGAAATATTGTTTATACTATTAGTAGGCACCAGATTGCAACATAATAACAAAATCGGCGAAACCATCAAAAAGATATATGCGAATAACCCAAAAATAAAACCATTTTCTCAAAAAAAACGTAAAATGTGAATTTGTTGAGAAAAACCTGAAACGCAGTTTTCTTACAATTAACTTGATTATTACAGGTACGAAGTTTAATCAAAATCTTTAGAGCCGTTTTCGAGAAAATTTGAAGAAACCAAAATATTTGTATCGCAGCTACCCGTTCTAGATGAGCTAAAACAAAAATTCGAACTTCACCTCTAGGGAATCACATAAAAATTCTCTGTACCATATTTCATGCAAATCGGTCCACCCGTTTAGGCTCTAACTCAAATTACAGTGGACGCACCGACGCACACACGCACAGACGCACAGACCCACTTTTTCGGACTTCTCGATTATCGTAGTGTTAGTTTTGATTACAACCTCGAATTTTTTTTTTACACGAAACCAATACTTGCCCTATAGGTAGAGCAAGTATAAATATTAATTTTTAAAGAAGATTGCAAAATAATAACAAAATCAGTTCAGTCATTAACAAGATGTACGGCGATAGCCCAAAAATAAGAAAATTCCCAAAAAAAAAAGTAAAAAATTCTAATTCCGTTAAGTGGATTTTTTTTTCTGAAAAGCAATTTAATTTTAATCATTTTTTAACTTCACAAAAGAAGTTTAATCAATTTAATAATTAAAAAAAAAACCTACATTCGCAAATAACGACACATGACAAACCAAATGGCGAAAATCGCCATCATTGTAATTTTAAGTTTGATTATAATCTTGAAGTTTCTGTTTGACACGAAAGCAATACTCTTGCCTTGTATTTAGTTTGTGGAAGAAATAAAATTAAAACTCTTTTGCATACGTTATTTCCAAGATGGCTGCCTTATCCTATAAGAGTTATTTTTCTCTCAGTGTATAGCCTTGCATATGTATATATCGAATTTTCAGTGGAAGTTACACTCCTGTTTTAAAGAATGGCAGGAGTTCGTAGTTCTATTGACGGTTCACACCAAATGGTAGTAGCAGCGTCAAGCGGACTATAGTATAGAGTCCTCCGCAGTCAGAGTGCTATTATAGCTGTCCCACGTCAGTCGAATCGAGTAGAAACAAAAAAAAAAAAAACAAAACAGGCAAATTGTTTTGCTTTGAAATGTAAAACGTTTTCCATTTCATTATTATTTTTCCAGCTTTCTCTCTAGTTCGTTTTTGTTTTTTTTTTTTTTTTTTACTATTTTTGAAGAAAATTTATTTCTTCCTTTGGAAAATTGTTTTATTCACTTGCTGTCAGGATGAAGAACAAGCAGTGTGAAGCTGTGAGGGCGTAAATGAATATATTAGAGGGAAACCAAAATATATATCTAGATGGAATGTTTTGTCTGGGGCTTACACTATAAGGATTCACAGGAGTTTGTTTGTATTATTATTTTGGTGTAAATTTAATCGATGAAACGATTGTCATGAGTTAAAGACTTAAACTTTTCTGACTCCACTAACTCCAAAATAGAGACTCTCCTCTAGCGGTGAATGATGATGACAGCTTTTGACAACATTTTAAAAGGATTTCTTGCAGCCAAACCTATACGATGTAACTGCTGGGTAACTGCTTCCAAAAAAAAATCCAACAGTAACTGTTTTTTTTTTCACAATGATCAAAATTGATATAGATTTTGGTCAAACTTTACATTTCAAAAGTGAGTCTAGCAATTTTATCTGTCTCCCTGAACTTCGACCGACAGCCTGAACCACTGAATTTTCTAAACATTTTGAACCAAAGATTTTCTGGTGATTCCTTAGAGAGGGAATTTTTTTATGAAAGTGCATTTTTACGTGTACCTTTATTATAAAATATATTTGAAAATGGCATCCAACATATTTTTTCTTTAAAATGTTGAAGAAATTTATATATATATATCTATATCTATACATATATTATGTAGGTTCGGATGCTTAAAACTTGAAAACGACTGGACCAAATTGGATATTTCCTTCTGCGGGTTTGTTAGTAATTGCTTCGCGAAGGCTTAGGGAAAAATAAAAGTTGGAAAACTCTAAACAGGTGGCGCTGTAGGTTCACATTTCGTTTGTCAGTTCAATTCAATTACCACTCAACGACTGAACAGGTGTCACTGTAGGCTGTTAAGAAAAGGCTTTTGAGATATGCTTTTTCAACTTTTGTTATTTGTAGGGTGAAATGGGGCAAACATATAAAAGAAGTCCAATTTTAGAAATTCTATTTTTGTTTGAAAGGTTCTTCTTAGAAAATGACTAGGGATATATTTTTCAATTTTAATTTGTTATAGGGTGAAATGGGGTAAAAATAAAAAATCTGTCAGATTTAAGAAATTCGTTTTTCTTTATCCGATTTAAGAAATTCTTTTGGTGTTTGAAAGATTGTTTTTAAATCAATGGCCTCAGCCTCAGGGATTTTTGTTCAGAAAATTGGCATTTACAGCGTGAAATGGGGTCAAAACGAAAAGTTGTATTTGAAAGGTTATTTAAAGGTTAAATTGCTATTTATAGAGTGAAATGGGATAAAAACAAAAAAGTTGTTTTTGATTAAAAAATATCTTGTCTGTCTGGGAAAGTAATAAAGGTTGGACTAAGAGGACCATGTTTTTACATTATTTACCATTCATAACGTGAAATAGGTTAAAACCCAAAAAGTAGTAGTCGATTACAAACATTAGCTTAAATATTCATTTATATTTTCTTTTGTAATTTCTATCGCACGGATAGACAAACCTAAGGCTACCCGTGCGAAGCCGGGCGGGCCAGCTAGTTGTATATATAAGAAATATTTTTTGTTAAGAAAACCGCTCCGACGATATTTGAAAATTTGTGTCCATAACTAAATTATTATTTTTTAATTTTTGGTGCATAAGAGCAAACCTGTGCGACCCATCAGTCAGCACGAAGAAGAGCAATTGTATAAAGAACGAACTGAACCCGATCCGGTATGCTGCAAATGTGAGCGAGATAATTTCACCATTAGTTGATTTGAGTATAATGGAACAAATTGAAATGAAATTTATGGTGTTACCAGTATTAGTTAGGTGATATAGGTGATTCGTGTTTCGGATAATTAATGTAATAGATCTTACACACGTTCATTATATTTATTTGTATCTTACTTATTGTTGTGCGTGGTCAAAGAAAACACAATTGAATATGCCAAAAGTATCAAAAGTATTTGAACTTAAATAGCAAAGTCACTCAACGGCAACCATTTATTCCGATTTTGTCAAACTTCATTGGCGCAAAATTTTAAACAGCCTGATCGGAAAGTTCTTTGTGGTACATTCTATGGTAGACGACAGCGTGGTAGACCATGCTTGCGCTGGAGAGATGGCGTAGACCAGGACGCCCGGAGCCTTGGGGTGCGCCACTGGATGGCGGCGGCTCGAGACCGGGATGGGTGGAGAGACTTGTTGAAGGAGGCCAGGACCGGACCCCGGTTGTCGAGTCGACGATGATGACGATGATGATGTTAAGGTATAAGCATGATACATAGGTACAATTCTTTGACTTGCTAAAATGTTATTACTTTTAAAGGATTTTTTAGTAGTTTCGGACCAAAGCTTTTTTCTAAATAAAATCCCAGCTGAACGCGCTTAAAACAGTAACAGTTCGTTAAAAAAAACTAAAAAAACATTATTATCTAAATTGTCAAAGTGACATTTGGAGTTAGTATTATCCTTAAACAACAAAGTAGTCATCTGGTGATTTTAACTTTGATAAAATGTTCAAAAGATAGCAAGATGTTGACTCGTTTAAGATTTGTAAAACCTTCTTTTTAACCTTGCATCATTATACCCACTAGAATGCTTTAACACAGTCTATAATTTTGCGCCATTATTTCAAATTTTCATAGCCATTTGCGTACCTATATCTGCTGAAAAATTCATTGCGTCGCATTTTGACAGGCATCTTTGTTATTCGAAAGTGTTTTAGTCCCAGGTGAGATATGCCTTAACCATATTGATTGATGCTCATTTAATACCTTTTATTTTCCATTTTTTGTTTTGCTTCCAGAGCCTTTGTTAAATCTCATCCTTTATCGAATATCCATCAGATAAACTGATTTCAGGCCTGTTGCTGTTGCTGTTGTTGGTATATATGTATGTGTAAGGTATAATTGATTACGTAAATTATTGACATTGATTCGAGATAAGGCTGAGACAAAAACCCACAAAACAGATGAGTCAGCAATCCTTTGTAACGCACCCGACCCTGTCTCGGGGGAACATTAAAAAATAAGTTTCCATTCATCTGTCAATCACTTAAAGAGGGAGCATCACTGTCAATTGATCACTCAAACTCATACAGAAAAGTTACTTGCTCTCCGAGCTCATCACAGTCTTTAAAGTGCTGCTGAAAATCCGAGAAAAAAAAAGCTGCCTGAATAAATGAGTCCTACTTAACCACAACGTACGGTTAAAATAGAGTGTATACCCATCACGTATACGTATGTAGAAGTCCTAAGTATAAAGGATGCCGGAAAATCTTCACCACATCACACCCATACAGAACTTCGAAGTCGAACGAAATCCCACAATAATGAGAAGGGGATTAAAATTGCATTGTTGTTTGCGAGTAATGGCTCTGCTGCTAAAAGTCGTACCACTATATGATTATACACCCTTCGATTGGGGGTAATTTTGCGTGAGTGCCTCTTTCAATAACAATATATGAACGGCTTTCACCCTCCCCCACTCACCACTCCCATGTACCCCATCTGCACATCAACAAAAAGAAAAATTATCCGAGAAGAAAATTTAAGAATCTATATGTTGTGTTATTGAGGGTTGGGAGTTGATTGCTGATATACTTTCAACAGACACAATGTGTCACACAAAGTATGCCTTATGATAGGTAGGGGGGTTTTGATGTGGAAATATATAGCTGATGTTTGATATTCGAAATCATAAAGAGTTCAATGGCAATGTTCAGGGCACAAGACCAAAACCATCGCCAACCGGGCCAGAGGACATCGAAAAATAAGAGAAAAGCTGAGAAGTACTATACCTACTCGTACATGTTGTGCACATATGCATGGCAAAGTGCTTTTTATTTCAAAAATATAGAACGATGACGATAACGGGAAAAAGGAGAAGGAGAAGGTCTGAAGCTGGAGTTGGTGTTGGTGTTGGAGTTGGAGCCGGAGTGTAAAGTTGACACGTTCCGTACATAATAATAAGAATGTCATCATATTGAAGATACATTTTTATATTACCGCCCAGAAAAATATACCATCATTATCGTATAAAAGTCACATGAATAATATAGTAATTTTAAGAGCAAACATATCCGTTCATATATACGTACATGAGTATATGTATATATTCATACAGACGAAACGGCCGACACAACGATGGCGACACTGAAATTATACCCTCCATCACATCGCCACCGCTTTACACTTGGGGGTCTGTCTGAAGCGAAAGATTGCTTAATATTTTATTGGTAATTTCCCGCCTTTTTTAAACTTTAACGTAAATTACCTGAAGATGCTTTAAAGAAATTCATAAAGTAGGAAATGGAAATTCAAATGAATTTTTGTTCGTTTGCTTGACCAAAGGTTTTTAGCCTTATTTGTATACTTACAAAATTATAAACGTCTGATAATTATTATCATTTCTAATATCTCTACTAATAAACGGTGAACAACGGCGTGATAGAACGTATACACCTGTTAACTTCTATTTCAAATTAATAAATGTAGAATGGTTTGTGACAATTGATAGCGAGCGGATAAATTTAACTCGCCAAATGACAACCGTATTGGAATGTTGCTACATTTTGGTGAAGTGTTGCCGTGCTTTCAGTTATAATGACTTGAATGATATCACAAGTCAACAATATGTTTATTGATAAGAAAATTTATTGCGGTCAAGTTCCCTATTCGTGTGTCAGCTAACAAGTGTGTTAAGGAGCGTGAATAGGGCTGTTAGACTATTGAATATAACGGGAAATAAGGTTAAGTAAGGATCAATATGTATTGAAGGGTTTTACTTTTCAGCTCTTGGTAGGTGCGGTCTATTTTCAGTATATTTCTAATGTGTTACATGAACTGTAAAACAGAGAGAGAGGTTATTGAATTGCTTTTTCTAAGTTAATTTGGAAAAGACACGTTTTAATAAAGTGCATGCTCTTGTTACAAGTATACAGAGAGCTCGTGTTCTTATAAGTTAACAGGTGATAAATTTATTGATTGTTTTTTATTAAACTTCACATTTTAACTTATTAAAGCACCGCTTATGGTGATGTTTACCTGTATGCAGGGTGTTTCTAAATTAAGCGTCAATAATTTAGGATTCTTTTTTTTCAGTGTTTTTTCAGTCCGAGATTAAAGTTAATCCCGAGTTAATTCCTCAAATTTGGTAAGTTAACTCAGGATTAACTGAACAGACAGATGCCTTTGATGTTTTACCTACCGAGTTGGTTTATTCGTTCCGCATGCATTCTCCACCAACAAACTGCTTCCTCAGTTAACTGTGGGTTAATTAACCTCTAGAGCTACCTAACTCTGGTTTAACTCACCACTGCAAAACTGGGCCTAAGTCAAGTTTTCAAAACAAAAAAAAAAAAATCCTTCTGAAAAAGAAAGAAATAAAATACCGTAAAACGGGGTTACTTTGCTGCGCTTTTTGGACATTTTTTATAAAATTTCCTTAAAATGATAATAAAAATGTTAAATCTTATTTTTTTCCCATCAACGTTATGAACAATAAACGAAAGAATATTTGTATGATATGATAACTGTTTAAATGACAGTTTTAATATTTTTTTTTGTAAGTCAAAAAGTGGAGCAAAGTTGCTCAAGAAACGGGGTTACTTTGCTCCATTCGAAACTTTAGCTTATAATGCCTTTATTTGAAGAGCTGTAGCAAAGTTAATACTGTATATAATTAACATTGATCCACTTACCATATCAGAGGAAATTTCAAAAATACCGAATACTTTTTTTTTAATAAAAAAAAACAAAATAGTCGTGTTTTGTTTCATTAAAATCTTATTATATTTAAAGAATTTAAAAAACAAAACATAAAAAGAACATCATTTATTAAAAACAAACAATTAATCAATAAACATAAATAAGATTTTTAACAAAACCAAAAATAATTCAATTAAAAATAAATAGAGAATTCAAAAATAATAATTTTAAAATTAAAAACAAAAAGTTTCAAGTAAATATTGCATTTAAAAGGTTCCTCTTTTAGAAGAGTGTTGGTGGTGGAATGGAGCCTAAAACATTCTTCCATGGAAAAGTTAGTTCATCTTTTTGAGAGGGCCACAGAGTTACAGAACGTAGGCACAGGTTAATTCAATCATGTAAAAATTGTAAAAATAACTTAAGGTATATGTACCTATATGAAACGTTTAGTAAAATGGCTATGTCCTAAAATTGACAACTAAGCAAAAAAAATTAACACTGCGTTCATGTCAATGATTTTTTATTGAAATAACTTGACATCTTATTAAATGAACTGTATAATGTTTTCAAAGATGCTGCCATGTAACACTGATTGAATTGTAATGTTATTGAAACTTTGTAAGTTTCGAATATTTCTTCAACTTTGCATGGGAAAGTGCACCTTGTTAATTTAACAAGATAATTGTTGAATTTTGACTAAGTGTTTTTGAAATATGTAGTTGCTCATTGACAAATATCTTTAAAGAAGCAATTGTAAGGTTGTTGTTGTATTCAAAATGGTAACGGGTATAAATACAGTAATTTTAGGAATTTCTCGTACTAAATCTAATGATTAAGCTATACTACAAAAAATAAAAACTAGTCATCACTACAGCACATGGCACTTTTATACCTTAAGCTTCTACTAATTTCATCTTTTTGAAGCTGTAGATGGAGATAGTATCTACCTACACATTTAGGAAGGCTAAGCTAGCGTGTGTGCGTATACGCATTTACAGGAATGTTATGATGGGCCTACAATTTGTTGCCAAATAATTCGAAGATGGAATTGTATTTTATGAGGCCTAGAGGCACTCTTGGAGAATGTGTCACTTACTCGCAAGTTGGTTTTACAATTTCCATTTAAGCTCTTTAAGCTAATCAAGATCTTTTATAAAATTTCATACCAAAGACTTGTTATCCTTTTTTATTGTATTCCCTATTTTTTGTCATCCTTGAATTCAAATTCAAACGACAAAAAAAACTTCATTGCCATTGTCATCATCTCATTTCCTGATTAAATTTACCTTTGAGGTTTTGAGTAGGTTGTCTTTTCCTTTCTTCTTTTGTTTATTTTTTTTTTTTTTTATTTTCAACGCCCTTTTGGTTGTTTTTCTTCCCTTTTTTTCTGTCGAAATGGAACTTTAATTCCTCCAACCGCATTTTGCTAATTCGCATAATTTATTTATTTTTTTTTTTTTTTTGTATTTTATTTCAATTCCTTTGGCGTGTGTCTAAGGTTCCTTTTGTTATTGGATAATTCGCTTTGTGATCTACTTCAAGCAGAAACACAAATAAATTTTCCTTCGTTTTTGCGATGCTGCTGCTGGGCGTATGGGGGTGTCCTTGATGCATGGTTCTGTTATATTCTGTCATATTATTATTCTTCTCTCTTTCTCTTGAAATAATTATTTCATTCAATTTAATCTTTTATACCTGATGAATTGTACCTTTGCAGCAACACACAGACACAGTTCTTCTACCTTTACCATCATCCATCACATCGTCCTTGGAAAACTTTTGAAGAATAGAAGGTGTTTCCTGGAAATCATCCTTGCATATAAGACGACATCAACAACAACAGCAATAATAATAAGACGACGCGCGACGGCAGCGGTGGAGCCGGAAATGAAAAGAACAGTTCTATTCTGATGGTGATGCGTCTGTGTGACAGCGAGAGTTAATGTGACATAAGTGCACATTTTATCCCAACAATGAAAGAAGAAGACTGTGTCATTAAATTTTATTGCATTTTCAATTAAGATACATTTTTCTGTTGAGATAAAAATAATGTTAGAAGGTGAAGCATAAAGTACATCTTGAAAGGGTGCACTTTACGGGCATTAATCAATTTTCTATATTGAATTTGTGATACCTACAACGAAAAGTAAAAGAACCATTCTAGATTGCCTTCAACAATATTGCGCGTAACTTATTATCAATTAAAAGAAACCCCATTAATTTTCCATGGGCGGAATAATCTTAAGCGAGGCCCTGATGCTAATTTTATGAAAAGTTTTTTACTAATAGAATACTTTATGTTTTAGTTGGGTTCAAAATCCCAAAAACCTAAAATACCAAAAACCCAATATTCCAAAAACCCATATTCCCAAAAACCTCACGAAATGCTTCTCCTGAAATCGGAATCCCGAAAATATATAGATGTAAAATGAAAATTAGCTCAGGGTTGTACTCAGAAGTTCAGTCATGTGCAGTTTTGTTTATTTAAGTTCTGTTAAAAAATTCTCTTTTATTTGTTAATTGATTATTTTGTTTTTGTTCAATAAAAGTTTCACAGAGAAAACAATTTTGAAGACTTATTTCTTTAAAAATGGTAAGACATTTTTTTAACGGTATTTTAGCAATAAGGAATATTCGATTTTCGCGATATCTGTATATTGGGCTTTTTGAATTTTGAGTTTTCAGGTAGCTCTTGGTTTTTTAAGGAATTTGAGATATCTGGGTTTTCTAGTCTTTGTGCTTTGTGGGTTTTGAGTTTTTGGGATTTAAGGTTTTCTGAATTTTGAGTTAATTATGGATTTCAAATTTTGGGTTTTCCGGATCTTGGGGTTTCTAAATTTTGAGTTTTTGTGATATAATAAGGTTTTCTGAATTTTGAGTTATTTAAGCATTTTAAGTTTTCTAGATTTGGGGTATTCTGGATCTTAGTTTTTTGGATTTAAGTTTTATGGATTTAAAATTTTTTGGACTTTGAGTTTTTGGGATTTTAGGATTTATGAATTTTGAGTTTTCTGATGGATTTGAGGTTTTATGGATTCTGGTTTTTCCGGATCTTGGGGTTTCTGGAGTTTTTGATTTCTGGATCTTGGGCTTTCTGGATTGTGAGTTTTTGGGACATAAGGTTTTATGGATTTCGAGTTTTCTGATAAATTTGAGGTTTTCTGCATTCTACTTTTGGGAATTTTGGATTTTATGGATCTTGGGTTTTTGGGATATTAGGTTTTCTGAATTCAGTACGAATTCCTTACGGGCATCTAAATCATCGTGGTGTAAGGTTCTGGGCGCATTTACGCCCTTACTTACGAAAAAAGATGTTTCCATCTATTTTGTGTTGAATTTCAATTTCTGCTTTGACACTTCTTATAAAAAAACTAACCATTTTTTCCACTAACCATTCTCTCCACAAAAATGCAGATTTGAAGGGAAATCCTGTTCGTCTGGGCAACTCGCCGAAAACTTTCTCTTAATTTTATGATCTGATCCAAGTTATCGGCCCTTAAAAAAAACCACTTGGCCTTATTAACCATTTAGGTGATCCGTCAGTGGTGCTGTCATCATGGAAATAATAAATAGCTTTATGAATATTCCACTTTTAGCTACCACAAGGACCCCCCGCACTTGTTCTTCTTCATCTTAATCTTCTGCCAGCAATTAACCATCATCCCTGTGTTGATCGAATTTATCGAAACGATTATTATTCAATTAAGACATCGTATCGATTATAAGGGTAAATTGTTGCAAATTGGAGTGTCGTCATAGTCGTCCTTGTTTTCGTCCTAGTTTGGTTGGTTCTATCCTGTGATGATGATGATAACTATAATGATGATGATTACGATGGTGGCTCTTGTTGGGTAAGGGCTTTGAGTTGTTTGCTGTGTCTTAATTTTTTTTTATGACACCAACAGATGCTGCAGACAGATTATTGCCCAATTATGATGCCAAAGTTAAGAAGCCACCCAATAAGCCAGCCAGGACCTAGATACGTATAGAGTATAAAAGTATTTCTCTTCTTCTCGTTTATAGCTTGTGTTTGATTACAACTTCCTTCACCGCATCATACCCTACCCACCCATAGATATATGTAGGTACTTGTACAATTTGTTCTTGTGGACTGATGCGATGATGCGGCTGATTGGTATAGGTGAGGAGCTATTTCATGTCGTGATAGTTGTTATCCTTGTGGCCTTTTGTTGACATCAAGTGATGTATATAAGCTTATCGCTAATTTGTTCTATTGTTTGTGCTGATATAATATTTACTTGGCATCCCCAATAACATAGATATATGGTTTATGTTAATAGAAGAGATAATAATTGGATTAATTAAAAGCCAACGGGATCTTTTTAATGGGAGGCGTGATGAAGTCAGAGTGTTGGAGACATATTTTAGAATGTTGGATATTATCTCTTTCTCTATTAATAAAAATAAGCTGTTCGTTTATGTTCTAAAAACTCAAAAATGAGCCATCATATTCAGCTCAAACCTACGAACGGTATTCACTGTTAAGTAGGAAGTGCATCACGTACAAACAAAAAGGTTTCAAGTTTTCCTATAGATGGCGCTGCAAACAAAAAATAAAAGACTTCTCATCCGATTGAGTTGGAACTTTTATAATGTATTTGTTATGAAAAAATGTGAAGTGCGCTTACAGAAGTGAAAGGTCCAAAAAAATTTCCAAAGATGGCGTTGAGAACCGAAATATCAAAGTTAACTAAAACTCAAGAACTAATTGTACAATTGAGTTGAAGCTTGCACGATCAATGATGAAAAACAAATTAATTAGTCAAAGGTTTTCAAGTTTTTCGGTAGATGGCATTGAAACACAAAACATACAAATTAGCTAAAAAATATCCTTCCGATTAAGCTGAAACTTGCACAGTACCTATATGTATTTCTTATAAAAAGTGAGAATTTCACAAACATTTTAAGTTTAAAATTTTTTCACACCACGGTGCTGCGCAATTTAGAATTTAAAAATTGAATTCTGTCACAAATGTTGTTAAATGGGAAATACACTATACGACGATTGTACCAACAGCTTGGCAGAAATTTTATTGTATGGAACGATAGTATGGTTTCTATCCAAAGAACTGACGGTGTGACGCTGACAACGCGACGGTTTCGACAGATTTTGTTTTACTATTTTTATTTCGCAATAGCTTGTTTTTCAAATAAGTCATTTCGCATTTAATTGTTTGGGAGATTTCAGTTTGGCAAGTTTTTATTTCGCAAAATTATCATTTCTCAAATTTGACAGTCCAATTTGTGTGTCGCATTATTATCATTATTTCTTGGTTTTAGCCGTTGGAATAATGGTTAGTTGGTAGGACTGTCATGCCGGAGGACTGGGTTAGATTCCCAGCCTCGTCCACCTAAAATAAAAAAACCGGCTGGCGGCTACTGCCTCTTGCGAGGAAGTGACAAATCCTCCAAGAGTATATCTGCAGGTCCCCTCCATTCCTGCAAGCCAATATAACACTCACAAAGGAATGGTTGAGAATTATAAGTCACTAGGCCATGGCCTCCCACGAGCTCTCACGCCACCAAATTTATTTTTATTTCGTTATTTCTTATTATATATATTCGCTAATTATTATATACTATTTCATTATTTCGCATAATATTACTTTGCTTTCAAACTTCAAAATTCACTCAAATTTACTGAAAAGAATGATTGTTTTAAGGAGCAAATGTTAGTTTGATTGCAAATCGATTTAAATTTATTTTGATAATTGCAGAGTAAGATTTGCGAAACAATTTTCGTCCAAACGTCTGGCAATCGTTTATCGCTACTCACTAAACGGGCTGGTATACTTTACATATGTAAAATATTTTTTAAACGTATATAAAGGGCGTTTTTTTAGACGTGTGGTTTGCAAGAATAAATAAAACGCATATATTTTAATGGTATGGCCAATAATTTAGCTTTATTATAAAGATAAGGGTTTGCCATTATGTTATAAAAATTATTTTGGGCAAATGGCCGCTGCCACTGGCTTGAATAAATTCCAGCCGAGAGCCCAGTTTTCGACCACTTTTTGCAGAAATTGGGGCCGTATGTCAGCAATTCCGAATATTCTCTTCCACGGCTTCAATCATCTCGGACAAAAAATAGCCCAGCGGTGTTAAATCGCACGATCTTGGAGGCGCCGCCACAGGCCCACGACGCGAGATAATGCACTCACCAAAAAATATCTCTTCAATAAATTGATTGTTTCGTTGGCTGTATGGTATGTAGCGCCGTCTTGTTGGAACCAAAGGTCGTCCACATCAACATCCTCCAATTCAAGCACGAAAAAGTCATTAATCATGGCTCTATAGCGTTCCCCATTGACTGTTACATTATGGCCGGCTTCATTTTTGAAGAAATATGGACCAATGATTCCCTCTGCCCATAGAGTGACTTTTTGAGGATGTAACGGCGCCAGCATCTCAACAATGGCTTGTCCATTCAACCAAAAGTGAGCTAAACAATATTCGCTTAAATGAAAATTGGGATCAACGGCAATCTTGTTTTGGGCCAATTTGGGCACAATTCGGAAGCATTCATTATGAAATGGCAAACCAAACTGACCATAAATCAAGTGACAACTGCCAAAGAGATCAACTCCGAAAAAAATATTGCCAGATTGAAAACCACACGTCTAAAAAACACCCTGTTTAAGCGTACGAAAAAACACCACATCCATAGCCTTGAAACTCTTTAAGTTCTAAAACCCCGCTGTCTGTGTCTCTGTCTATTGTCCCAGCATTTACCTACACCTAAACTGTCGCATTGTCAAAGTAAAAGCATATTTAATTTGTCGTCTACTGCGTCATTGTGAGTTGTGACAGAAAATATAGTATAAAATGTCTTCCCTCGCGAAAAATAAAAAAAATAACACGAACTGACTAATACAAAAATAATGGTGGATTTCAATAGATTTTAATCGGCTTCGGGGCATATGATATCATGGCTATGTAAATGATTCACCATTTTCCAAATGTGTGGATGTGATGGAAATTAAAATATATATCTCGATCAAGGAATAGGAAATTCTTGTGCTATTTCAGCTGTAGGACATTTTATTTTTTTGTTTATTTTAATTATTCGCCTGATGAATAACTTGCAACACCCAAATGCGATGGTGTCCTTTCGTTCACTTGTAATCTTCAAACTGTTACCCCCTTGTATGTAGGTATATCTATCCTCTGAAGAAGATATAAAGGAATAATTTTATAGAAGATTGTCATGTCTAGATCATGTTTCAACTTCTTTACTGATGGGGCTCTAAAATGGCCTCAAAATTCTTGGAAACTTGTTAAAGCAATACCCATCACTCCATACACACCCTTAGACGATTTATCTTGTGAAAAAATTCTTTTGTAAGGAGCCAGAGGGTTTTTGGAAGAGCCTAAACGACAAGTTGTAGTAAATTTGAGTTTTTTTGAAAAAAAATAAAGAAAACCAAAGTAAAACCTAATGAGCACTTAAACAATCCTTTTGCCAAAAGGTTGTTGATGAGGATATTTACCAGGATTTTATTTTTCTGTGACACTTTGTCACGTACAAAGTTGGTTATTGTATATGGGCTGCGTGGGTGTTGCTTATTTTTGTGGGCTGTATTGCATCATGCATTATGTCAAGATTTCTTGAAATAGGGCTAAAGAGTAAAATATAAAAGGTAAAGAAAAGAAGTGTGTAGGTACTTTGTTGAAGTATTGTGCGGTCAATTAAATTGAAAAAAAAACTTAGGGATTAAAAATAATAATTGTAATTTATACAAAGTGAGGCAATGATATTTTTTTGCCTGCAAGGGTAGTCAAAAATATTTAAAAACAAAATAAAGAAAAATCGAAAATAAAAAATGGTATTATAGGTCGTCACCAACGGACGAGATTCTATGAATGGAGCCTCGAATTGATTGCCGTGGGAAGCATCATTTTCTGTGTATCCAGTCCATACTTAGTCTATGGTGGGTGAAGTCTTTAGGTTGGAAAGAAATGTCGCTAGAACTATTTCAGAAAAAACAAGCTTTTTCTTACCGAGTAAGTTGAAAAAAATTGTATTTAGTAAGTATTGAAACCATATGAAGTTCGAATTAGATGAATATATTTCAATAAGACCTTACACTTTCAGGTGAAGAAATCCATTCTTGAAATCTGCAATGTAAAGGGCAAGATCGGCCGAGAACATCGCCGCAGTCCGTGAAAGTGTATAGCAGAACCCGAGGCAGTCGATTTGGCCTTTTCCAGATCGAACTTGGCCTTTTCCAGACTTTAACTTGGCGAATTTTTCGTCGGGACAAGCCTTCACCTGTAAAAGATCGAACTGGCCCATCAGGAGGTCAAAGTTCATGATAATAGACAACGCCGTTTGTTCTCTAACTGGGCTTCGAAGTATTTGGAAGAGGACCCCAATTTTGGCAAAAAAGTCATCTTTATGAATGGATGAATGGCTATGTTAACAAGCAAAATTGCCGTTTATGGGACGACATTAAACCACACGAAGCTAATTAGGTTACAATGAATCCTCAAAAAGTGACGGTTTGGTGTAGATTTTGGGCCGGTGGCGTTGGTGAGGCGGTTAATAGCGAGTGCTACAGAACGATGATAACCAATTTCTAACGTCCAAAATTGAAGCATATGGACCTAGACGACATGTTGTTCCATCAGAACGGCGCGGGCTACGAGCCACACCGTGAACGCCACGATTGACATTCTGCATGAAGGATTTCAGGATATTAGGTTATCTCTCATAGAGGTGAAATATAACTTATTTGACCCCGCTTGACTTTTTTTGTAAGGTTTCCCGAAGTCGCAGGTCTATGCGAATGAACCATTTTCGACTGATGTCCTTATAAGTTGAACATAACGCAGGCCATCGCTCAAATTCAGCGGATCTATGCGCAAGATTCATTGAAAATTGGACCACTTCGATCCGGGCCACCGTAAGAAGCTGAGGCGGGCATTTGAACGATGTCATATTCTATACATAATGGCATACATATGGACCTTTCAAATAAAAAAGATTTGATTAATACCTGAACACACAGCTTGTTTTATTCCATTTCAACATTTACCCGCCCGTAGGTATTTAAAAACCCTTTATAAGCTTTTCCAAAGGAAGGTACTGTAGACATGGCAATTTATAACAGTTCTGTTCATAAAAGTACTGTTTATGCGACACGATAGAACCAGGGCCGTCCGCAGGTGGGCATACTTCAGGCAACCAGAGGCACGCCCACTTTTAATGGCGAAAAACTGCTATAAACTGTTATAAATTGGCATTTATCTAGTCTCGTCTTTTTTAAAAACTGTTATATAAGTACGTTTGCACACCTAAACTAAAACTAATAACCTAGTTTGTTTTCAACCAAAAATCTCTTAAGGGCTTGGCTAATGCCTATACCTTAAACCGACTTAGATAGGTATCTAAAAATTATGGAAAATCAAGCTCAATTTAATTGAACCCCAACACATCAGGGTCGTTTTTCAAAAGCAATTTATCAAGGACAATTCATTAACAATTCACGCTCTTTGTACATTTCTCAAAACCCAATGCCAAGCTTCTCCTCCTGGCCGAACACAATATTAACAGCACCAACATATATGTAGGTACCTAATCGTCTCTCTTGCCGCAAATATGCGAATCGTATATTGGTATACCAACCTTAAATCTCATTCCGCAAAATTTGGAATGTATTTTTGTCTGTATGTATGTAGGCATACAAAGGTACCTATAGCAACACTACATATTGCCCTCGAAACAAATTGTGCAACGTTTGCATGATGATGTCCTTTGCAGACCAATAATTTGTTGAACAATATGAGAGTGCATAGAAAAGTCTCCATTCCTTTATTACCCTACGCTCACACTGAAATATAGGTAGGTAGGAACACACATATATTCAGGACTTAGAGACCACTTTATATGAAAACCGAACCAATAAACTGTAAAATAATTCCTCATACAAAAATGCCAGAACGTAATTAAATTATGAAAGGGACACATAAGACATAATAAGTCATAAATCAAATCGCATTCCCCGAGGGTCATTTGACATAAGGCATGTTTCAAATTGCAACACAAGTTCCCCTTTCCAATTCTGATGTTCGAATGATGCGGTGCTGAAGGGAAGGGGAGGGGCAAAAGCCAAAACACCAAGCTATGAGTGCCACACGACGACGACGACGAAAACGACAACGACAATGACTATACGACGACGTTGAAGGGAAACATGTGCGCCATCAGCTCGAGTTGTTGTCCCATAAACACTTTCCAAAGTTTTATGGTCAGGACATTGGAGAACTCCTGCTCTGCTACTCGGCCTTTGAACATGAACATGATGGGAGTCCCCGGAAAATTAGATGGGATTCTACTGGCTTATATCGAACCATTGGCCATAAGTGTTTGGTTTGCATGTTAGAAGCATGCAGCATCATCCCCAGCAGCACCAGCAGTGCTGTTGTGAGTCGTGCTCTCTATTCGCAACAATTTGGCCAGAACAATATTTTAGTTGGGGTCCGTTTCGGAACGGACCAGCTCGGCCAGGCCAAACAGTGACTGGCAGACATGTCTATGCCAGTTCCAATGTAATTAACAACACATCCTGTCTGTGAAATTGTAACTGTAATTAAAATATGAGATTCATCACACTCCACATGCAACAGAAAGGCTGAGGAGTTTCCTTCCTTGCATATAGATAGATCGAGAATGAGCCCGGATGCATTTGTTTCGACTTTCGAATTTTTCAAACGACTTTTTTGCTCATCTGTGCTGTGACAACTTCAATGATAAACTTTTTCCAACTTGTATGTATATCCTTGAAAATCTAGGTGACCTCTTTATAACCAGTAATCCATTTGACGACTATAGTACCGCATCTCACCCTCAACAAGCGCCACGCCGGCCTGGCCGTCTGTTGGCTTGGCGGTGGTGGTGATCCCTTGTTGAACCTTTTCTATTCAATTTCAATGAAGCACATACGAGATGAGGCAGGAGGGTCGCCTCCGCTACACAGCCGAGCACCACTAGGAGCGCAAAATTACTACGTTAAAGGCAATCAGTATGGCTGCTTTATTATCCTTTGTGTTGGCTTAAATTGAAAATTAATATTTAATTCGTGAGCGAGATAGAGAGCGTGTTTGTTTTTACTGTTTTGTTGTTGCTGTTTATTTTTTTGTATTGTTCTGTTGATGGTGTGTCCTTCGAATCAAGGCTACACGTTAGTTGCTTTGCTTTTAAAAGAGGCTTAGACAACATCAAGATATACAACGTGCGTGATGCAATGGTAAGAATTCTTTTATAAATATTTCTAAAAAGTCTTTAATCTCGGGAAGTACTTACTTACATACCTTTCCTACAACTTTTTTAAACGTCCGTGAGGAGGTCTTAAGTAAACACAGCAAAAAAAAGACGTTTGGTCTTCGAATGTCTATTTCGATGTTTACCACTGTGAATTTCAATCAAATGAAATATAAATAAATTTTAATTAAAAAAAAATGCAAAATAAATGAAAAAATAAGTAGAAAGGTTTTCAAATCAGAAACATACAGCGAACGGCTATGCTATGATTAATTGAAGTTAAAAACTCAATTGGGAGTAGTTTTACCATTAGTTTGTTATGTTCTAGGTATACTTAAGAGAACATATTATATTGCAGAAAGTTCTAAAAAATATTACTTGTTTTATGTAATGTTTAATTAAAGCATGTTGTGTGTGTGGATGTGATATGCATAACTATCGTTTTAAATATGCATACACAATCTACACTCCACGTCATTCGATTGAGGGTGCCTTTTTATCCAAACTCAATTTCCAACACGAGAATAAAGTGGAATAATATTCATTTTTTTTAGGACGAAAAACTAAAGCCTGCCAATTTGAAAAGGTTTTAATAGATCTTTGTTACAGAGGGCCTTGGTCTTGTAGAGGTGGAGGCACTTTACCAGTACTTGATGATGTAAAATCAGAAGAGTTATAAATTGGCATATCGCCGGCTAAATTCGTAAGGCAGGTAAGTATACTTTTAGCCGAAATTGAGATATTAATTTCTTTTTTTTTTAAGAAACACATTTTTCACAACTACTTTATCACGTTTGTTCAATATAACGTATACCTATAGTTATATTGCAGAATTCTTATGAAAAATACTAGCTTTTAAATGGAGGTTAATACTCGCGCTTTTACGAATGCTCATCAGTTTACCCTTGAGCCCAATTTTGGACTTACCGTCAAGTATAGAGCAGTGGCGGAACCAGGAGTGGGGGTCATAGGCGTCATGACTCCCCCCAGAAGCCCAGAGCAAAAGATAAACAGTCGTATTTATAAGGTTAGTAAGGCGGTTTGAGTAAGCTGTGATAAACTGCTGAAACTGATAGAATCACGGACGATTTAAGTAAATAAAAGTCGTGTGACAGTTTAATAAGATACCTCTTACCTTTAGTGGCGTAGTTTTTTTGAGTCACAATGGCTTTTCGGGTATAATAAGAACCTTTTTTTTTTTGTATGAGTCCCACTGGTGTGATATCTTCCTTTTTCCATAAGCTATGTCCTCTTAAACTACCTGAATTAAAAAATATTTTTACTAACCTAAGAAATTTTTATGAAACTAAAAATTAACTGAATTTTACCAAAAAAGTAGTTATTTCATTCAGGCGACTTTAAGATTTCATATTCGTCTCGGTCTCGTTAACTTATTCTCGTCTCGGTATCGTCTTGGACTTGAGGAATTTTTTTTTTTTATTTTTGATGATGAAATATCGAACTAGAGTTTGAATCTAGAAACTGCTTAGTATGTATGTTCATTGAAAAAATCAATTTTATAACTACAAATTGCAATATTTTAATTTTGTATCTTTTCTGCCAACATCACCTTGGTCAACGATACTATCTATATCTAAATGTAAGTCCGATATTTTTCTCATCTCCAGGAATTGCATGCATTTTATATCATTTTTTTCGGTGATTTGTCCTCGGGCAAAGTGACTCCCTCCAAACTGAAATCCTAGATCCGCGCCTGGTATATAGAGATTCATTCTTTAGCCGCACTACAAGAATGTGGAATGCTTTGCCTGGCTCTATTTTTGCCTCCCATTTTGATATTCAGAAATTCAAAAACATGGTATCTCCTATTAAATCCTTCCTTATTTTCCTAACGCTCGCACTGTGTTAAAACATTTTAAGGGTCAAAATCCCTTTAGTGCGCGCAAATTTAAAAAAAAAAATATATTGTTTTTTTGCTCTTCTGTTATATTATTTGTCGAACTGGACTTAGCAGATGGTTTTACTTATTTAGCCAACGATATGTCTCTATTCACTTCTTTTTATCCAAGCTTAATTAAAAGGTGTTTATGGGTTCTTTAGATTAAATTTGCTTAAATATATTGAAAATGATAAAAAGAATTAAACCTGCACTTAAATGTAGAGCTAAGCACTTTGGCTTTGGTGACATGACATGGCGAACTGCTTTGATTTAATTATATTTAAATCGTGGTGGCAATGACAGAAAATAACGTCCAATAAAAAAAAAACAGTATGTGGTCCCAGTACGTACGTGCAGTAGCAGTTATACCTCTTTGGAGATCTACAAAATGTCAGCACCTTAATCTGAAGTTGACGATGATAATACAATTTCAGAGATCTTTAAAATTTCATTTAAAGACCTGAACCTTTAAGATGCTACAATTAGAACTCAAGACATAAATCTTGTCCATTTGCCTTCTCTGACTTAATTTTACATGTATATAGGCATTTTACCCTCCGTCTGTGCCTCTGTGCTACGGTGCGTCAGTGCGTCCATTGTAATTTGAGCTAGAGCCTAAACGGGTGAGCCGATTTTCATGAAATTTGGTACACAGCATTTTTATGCAATTCCTTAAAGGTAACATTCGAATTTTTGTTTTAGCTCATTTATAACAGGTAGCTGCTATACAAATTGTATGTTTGTTTTTTTTTCAATATTTCTCGAAAATGGCTTCAACGATTTTTATTAAACTTCGCAACTGTAATTACCAAAGCAATTGTTAAAAAAATTACATAACGGAATTATTTATTCTACGTTATTTCAGAAAATAGTCTTGTTTTCGTGATTTTCAAGTATTACTTTGGACGAATTTAAAAGTACTTTGTGAAAGCAAAAATCGTAATTTTAAGCTTTAGTTGGATTTCCAATATTTATAAGCCTTTCATGAAATGGACCATTAATCAGTTTAGTCCTATTTTACCCTGCGTTCAACGCCCATACAAAAATATAACTTCAAAGATGCAAAATCAATTAAGTAGCGTGGAGTGTATCACATGACAAACTCTAGGTTAAAAACAATCAAAATTAAATACAACTTACCTACGAACAGGGGAGATTTAAAGAGAAATTCAAAATGAAGTTGTTACAGGAAGTCATACAAATTTCCTGTAAAAAATCATTTAATAGTTATGTATTTCTAGGTTTAGGTTTATTTTAATATTTCATAGGGGAAGACATTTTGTATCAATTTCGTTAGGATATACGATACATATGTAGGAAACTTAGATTCGAATTTTTGACCATCGGAACACTTTACAGGGTAGCCGGTATCTTGAACAAAAATTTTTGTATTTTGTTCCTTCATAAGAATCAGTTATTTTGCGCTGCCTAAGTTATCGAACTCATTTAACGAACTCAAAACAACTATATTTTTTTATGAAAATCGATCATTTATTCAAAATAAATTACAGGGATGAGTTAAGAAAACAATAAATTACGCATATTAACCATGATTTCCACACAGTGATTTGATTTGTAAAAAAAAAATTACTAAAAACGCTCTAAACCCTAGTGTTAACCGTCCATATGTTTACATAATTTTTTTGTTTTAATTATTACTAGGTGGCCCACCCGGCTTCGCACGGGTAGAAAAAAGAAAATATTATTTTTTTTTACTTTTGTAGTCGAAACTACTTTTTGGGTTTTAACCCACTTACTAAATTATTAAAAATATAATCTTCTAAGTAAAACCTCTATTGCTTTCCCAACACATAAACAAGTTTTGTATTTGAAAAACACTGTTTAATTTGTATTCCATTTCACTCTACAAATAGCATTTTTTTTTAAATAACCTTTTAATCACAAACAGGATTTTTGAAATCAGCTACCTCTTTTCGTTTTAACCCCGTTTAACCCTTTAAATAGCAATTTTTTTTTTTAAATATGTATCTCTAAATTTCGGTAAGAATGCCCTTTTACACACCTAAAGAATTTTTTAAATTGGATACATTTTTTTTTCATTTTACCCAATTTCACCCTACAAAGTGCATTTTTATGATATTTTAATAGTTAATGTCCTATTGGGAGTGGAGACAAATCCAACAAATCAGATATCATTAAAATCGGTTTAGCCGTTCTTGAGTTATAAATGGTGTAACTAAACGGTTGTATGGCGTATGAGTACTATTTTTCTGTAGGGATATTTTTTATTTAAACGTTTTTTTTTTGTCAAAATTTTGAAATGCAATTGAATTATTAATAATTTAATTTAAATTAATTTATTAATTTTTATTTTAAAAAGACTAAAAATGAAAAAAACATTTTTTTCAAAAAAAATCCAATATTCGAATTTTCGAATTTTGAAAAAAAATTACTAAAAACTAAATAATGAAAAATTTTGCCTCGTGCTATTTTTCATGATTGCGCAATAAAGGTATCTTAAAAGAATTGTATCATCATCATCGTCGGCTCGACAACCGGGGTCCGGTCCTGGCCTCCTTCAACAAGTCTCTCCACCCATTCCGGTCTCGAGCCGCCGCCATCCAGTTGCGCACCCCAAGGCTCCGGAGTCCCGGTCTACGCCATCTCTCCAGCGCAAGCATGGTCTACCACGCTGTCTTCGCTCATGCGAGCTAGGTGCCCTGCCCACCGGAGTCTACCGAGCTTAATTTTTGTCACGATATCTGCTTCAAGGTAGATTGCGTACAATTCATGATTGTACCGTCTCCGGAATCGTCCTTCCTCACATATGGGGCCAACAATTCTACTTAAGACTTTTCTCTCGAACGCGGCTAAGAGGTCGGAGTGCCTTTTGCTAAGCACCCAAGTCTCGGATCCATATGTGAAAGAATTGTATGCTAATACTAAAAGATCTCAATACAAAAAAAACAAATTTTATTTTTTTTTAATCTCAATCACTTTTCACTTTTTACAGAGATACAGTTCTTCAAAAATCACTAAAAACAAACTGAAAATATTCTTGTTGCTTTAACTTTTTTGTTGAGTGCTACATAAAAAATATAGGTATAGAAATCGTTTTTCGATTTTTTGTAAACTATTAAATTTGAATGTTCGAAAAGCAAAAAAAAACACTTAAAATTGCAAGTTGGTTTTTCTGTGATAACACACTTGCATTAAGGATGGATAGACTACACACTATCGTATTAACATTGAAGGTTTTGCATGGAACAACATCCACCTGAGTGAGCTACCACAAAGTCATTTTAGGCTGTAGTTATATAGCTATTTCACGGCTGCCAGGCCGATCATCAGACTCCTTTTAGTGTTACTTAGTTTATTTACGTTAAATTTTAATTTGAAAAACTTTTTGCCCAGCTGAGAGTTGAACATAGACCAAGCGTCTTCAGTGCCAATCGCACTACGCATCGCGCTGCCGAAGTCACGTGATCAGGTCCAACCCAATTTATAGATTTTATTGTTTGACCATTGCATTTGAATCAACTAGCATTTTTATTAGCTACACACAGGCTAGTTATAAATTGCATTTATCTCAAAACTCATAAAATGCATACGGTCTATGTTCAGATACCCTTATTTCTTATTGCCTGAGCTGGTTATGTGAGTCCGTAACCATAAGTCACAATATTGAGCCAACAAGGAGGAAGGTTTTAGGGATTGCAAGATTAAATTATTGCTTGAAGTTTCATCGTCCAGCCCAAATCAGATGGAAATAATTATAATTAATAACATCTAAGTTCCGTTACAAAATCAAAATGGTGATACGTGTAATTGAAATGTTTCTTAACGTCATAGTCTTGACAAATCAATTGTACGACAAGAATGAAGACAATATCGGTTGATCAGCATCATCTTATTTTACTTATGTATCTAGATTTATAAATTCCTATATATTTCATTCCCGCCATCAACCCAACAAAAACTAATATTTCATTATTTAAAATCTTCAGGTGTTCAAGAGCTTCTTTTTTTACTAACGGCTACTACAAGTATATACGCAGAGGTACCTATACTATTTTCACAACCATTAAAAACTTTTAATTATATTCGTTAAGTCCCAACAGCTTTTTGGAAGAATTAGAAATGTTTAGCTGTCATAAACGAAAGCACCCCATGGATACTTCAAATCATATAATTGCGCGAGCACCCAGCGGATTTATATACGGGTGGATATTTTTCATCCACGAAACACCTAGAGGCTAGGACATTTCTTTAATAATGCTGCCTTGAAGCGATAAAATATATAATTTCCTGTTTTTTTGCTGTTGTTGGGTTATGGCAACCCGCTGAGTGAATTTATAATGGTTTACAATTATATTATTCATCTTTCACAAAAGAAAATTTTGTATTGATAAAAAATCAATAACAACTGTGTCAAAATTATTTGTATCACCTTAATTTGAGTTTAATAATTAAAATCACGGCTGATGCATACTATTCACATTTGCTTACGGGTGAATACGTACTACACCCTCTTCTCCCCTCTGCTCTCCTCTTAACCACCCTTACAACACAAAAAATATGTAGTACCTACATACATACGGAGATATAATAATTCTAATGCATATTTAAGGACGTTACAAACATCATTCACTGAAAGTATACATATGTATGCGATGAACACCATAAAGCTTTCGTTATTATCATTACCTGGGTCATTTAAGTCCAATTCCTTATCACATAATGAGGCCAATAAAATGACCCGCAACAGGCAACAAGCTAAAGTTTTATAAGAGGTTCTTTTATGTCACCACTCACCAACATACACACCCCAACATCATCGTACGGACCATTTCGTCGTTGTCACACCGGAAATGAGGGCGACGACGACGACGAAGAAGAGACATCTTTTGCTGATGGCTACAAACATACGACAAAATACCGGTTTTATCTGTATTTTTAATGCTCTGTCTACACTTAAAAGGACGCTGACATCAGGACTAGTGGAGGTCGAAGGTTTCATTTCATCGATGCGATGTTGGCCCCAAAGCAGCCATCATTTACTGATGGCGACGACAAAAAAAAAAGGAACAGGGTTGTAATTTATACCGCAACGCATCATAATTTAACACCGCAAAGTTATGGGGGTGCGGTGGAGGTCGAGTTGGGGGGATTTTTTGAATGTCCCTTGGAAAGCCATTAGAAAAGGAAGGATAAAATATTTCGATTGATGGTGTTGGGTGATTATTTGAAATTTAATATCAAAATTTATATATACACTGACTTTTGCATGCATTACATATACATAATATGCGTTATGGTTTACGAAGAGACTTTGAGTGCGAGAAAAGTAAGATGGATGTAGGTAAATTTGAGAGGATTGTTAAATTAAACCCAAAGGGGTCAATTAAAGAAGTTGTATATTTTATGTGTTTTTTTTTTTTTTGGCAGGGTTTAAAGTATGTTCTTAGAAGTTTTGGGTCTATATGAAGCTCGATTTGAATTGCAAAAATGAAAAAGAATTCCCATAAAATTTTGTTGTAAAAAAATATAAGAAACGAACAAATATTTAAACAGAGGTTCAGCAAATTTAAACCACAGATTTTGTCGGATTAACTGAAGTTCAACCGTGGTTCAAGGTTCAAGTATACCTATGCAAATAGCCAATTATATGCTTGAACTACGAACTTCAGTAAATCCACCGAAATGGAAATCAATGAGTTAAAATCTTGAACTAATTTTGAACGATGTTTGTATAACTGGCTCTTAAACGGTTACTTTTATCTATTTATAAATCAATTCAATCAATGAGCCTTTCTAAGAGCCAATTTTTGATGTGTAAACATTTAGGTATGCCGGCCGGTGCGCGATATGGTAAACTAAAAATATGGGCCTTATGTGTAATAGGTACATAATGATACGGTTGCATTTTGTATATTGCGTACTTGGAATAACAAAAATCCGACAGTCGGACTAAATTTGATGTAAACACATCTCAACCGTCAGGCTCAGTATTCAAAAATGTTTGACAGCAAATTATCTGTCAGAAATATCTGTTCCAGAGTTAAATCAACAAATTCAAAAAAACTTATTTAACGAGTTAACTCTGGTTTATAACCTTGAAACTATAGGATTATCTCGCATTGAAAAAATTGAAACTTTTAATTTGGCTAGTATTTGAAATGTATCTACCTTTCAGGTGAGGTTAAGAAGCAGGATTAGTTTTGGAAGCCCCAAAAAATTAATGTCTCCTATACTGGCGATGTGAAACCGAATTTCACTGAGGGTGGCAACTAATTGCAAACAAGAAGCAGAAAGCTATGGTGTAATAAAAGAAGCAACAAATATGCACAAACACAAATAAAAACCGAATGTCACTTTTCCTCACACAAATAATGACCGGGCCCAAGCAGTTAATTCTGTGCCAAGAAAAAAGCGGAGACTTCTTCAAATAATCTGCTACAATAATTATCAATTACTCCAAAACAAAAAGGAGGTAGAAATTTTTTGTTAACGAAAAGGAGGACGAAATTTTTCGTTTATGATTTCGTTATGTCATTTTTGTAGATATTTCATTTGTCGTTTCGCATCAGCTGCGTACTAGGCTTTAAAATTTTTCTCAATTTTTTTATAGAATTGGAGAATTGTTGGAAAAGAGCGATAAAACCGAGCTACAAGTATAAACACTCAAAGCTTTATTGAATTTAAATTTCAATTTAAGTTGAATTTAAATTATTAAAACCAAAACCAACATATTTGTTCAAACCACAATTTTAAACTTTTTTTGAAAAATACAAAACATTTTTTTTTTTGAAAATTTTGACATTACATATTTTTAAAACATTCTTCATATGGAAATTGAAAAAAAATCAGTTGAACCATTTTGAAGAAAAGGAAAAATCAAAAAGGATTTTTGTACCTTAATATAGCCTTTTGTAATTTACAAAATCAAAAAAAAAATCTTTGGCACAATTTTTGAGGAAAATAAGATTCTCATTAACGACTAAAAATGTTGTATGGCAGGTAACCAACGTTATTTTGTGTTACTTTTTGTAATATTAATTAAAATATAGTTTAATAAAATAAAGAGGAAAAACATCCTTTTCAGTTTTCTCAATTTTCGATTTAGTAAAATTTCTAAAATATATTAAACGTGAACTGCCTAAGTTCACCCGTACGTACGGATCTACAAACCGATAATTTGTAGCTAATTTTTTTGTTGAGAAAATGGTTCCAAATTTTATCATTCACCCCTATTACCGATGTCAAACGTCATTTAACGACTCTATTTTGCCTTCTGTAAGACGAAAACAAACGACGACTAACACAAAAAGCCACAGTATATGTCGTTGTTAGCTTTGCTAGCGACAAGAAAATGGAAGGACACAAATTCATATTAAGTATGTTAAGTTATTAAATTAAAAAAAAATTGTGTGTTGTTAATAATATTTATCAACAAAATAAATAAAACTATTTTGTATGTGGCCAAAAAAAAAACAAAACAGATACACTTTTGGGCACTCGTCGAGCTGATGGAAGAAAAACATGCGGATGGTTAAGTATTTTTCAAAAGTGCTTGAATAAAATTCATCGAAAGCTCGTAGCTGAACAATTCAACAACATAAACATAGGTTTGCTGGCAAGAGACGCAGGTGGTGGACAAATGTTTTACTTCGGAAATTGACATGTATGTGTGTTTCGTATTAAATAAAAGATGTTTTCACACTCCAGTGGTTGACAATGTAATGAATTTTATTTCACTCCTTTCAATAATAATTGACAAATTGACATTTATAAAAATTGATAACAAAAATGACTTTGCACAATTGAACTTATTTGACATTAATGACATTAAAAAGTACAGAGTGAGTAACAATATTGACATTTCAAGTTCGTCCACACGAGACATTTCTGGTTGTTTACACGAGACCTTTCTGGTTGTTCAGTCATTTCCTTTTCATGAAAGTTACGCTCCAACAATGTGTAAAAACTTACTAAATGTTTGCTTTCAGGTTTTGGTTATCATACAAATACCTTATGTCCGATATAAAAAAAAAGATCAGCTTTACTTTTTTCACTGGAAGACACTGTGGAAATCTTGCTCTGTTAAAATAAAATGGCTATTCTTAAGGTAGAACTAGAATAGTCGGAAGGCCACGCAAGTGGTCGTACGAAACCGAGCGAATACAAAGAATTCATATCTTGTGCCCATAATTGCGATTTGGTACTGTTCGTCTAGTTTTCGTTAACTTTTGCCGTCGGACGTGAAGAGCGCTCATCGACCGCTCATTCGTAAAAGGATGGATGCAAAAATCAAAATGGTGAAAGCAAACTAAAAAGAATTTGGCTTTTGGTCCCTAGATTTCGACTTTTTTTTTGAGTGATTTTTTTTATGAATGAGTGAAGTAAAATTTTAAGTTTTCTTTTAATTAATTTATATATCACATCGAATTTTAGTCGTTTCGCAAAGTAAATAATTAAAAGCCTCTGTGCTATGAAAATTGACATTGAACAAAAACTATTATTTAATTTGTTTTCTCTTTCAACCATTTAAGTGCATTATGGGTTACTTGTGAAATTGACGTTTCGGAAAGCTAATTTTCGGTCGGTTTTGACACAAGCTTCCGACAGCTCCCGCCTATTCTAGTTCTACCTTTATAGGGAATGTGTCTCACCTGATTTACAATCCAATATTAATAAATGCATTCTTCATTTCTTCATCTTCGTCACTATGACCCTACATAATATTTCTTTACTTTTAAATTTAATAATTGAATTTAACCACAAATGTTGCTTGTTAAATTGCCTTTAATGATGATTTCTTTCAATTGTGACAAGTTTTGACAGATTCTTAATTCTTTTCGTCGTTAAAAAATCTACTACACATCTGTCATCGTCAAATGCCATTTGAAAATCGACACGACAGAGAAAATGAAAGTCTTCGAAAGTGACAGACGACATCGTTGATAGAGGTGATTGTCAATTGAATTTTCAATTAAATTTTCTCTATAACGGCTTGAATTTAGTGCGACCCAATCGTGCATTCTATTTCTTTTCTCTCTTGAAAAATGAATGTCGAAAAAAATATTTCGAAGATGTGTTTACTATATTTTTCATAGACTTATGTGTAAATTCGTTGATGTAACGAATAGACTAGTTGACTCAACGAATAAAATCGTTAGGAAATGAATGGGTTTTACGTTGAATAATGAAAACAATTTCACTGGCATAAATGAAAATTCTTTGTTTCATGAACAGGTTCATAATCATTTAAATTACTGTTCATGTAGCCTAGGAAGTCCAGCGTGCATCGCTCGACTCAGTTTTCATAACAAAATTATTAAATAAATAAAATGTTCCTACAATTTAAGTAATGTTCTATGTTTAAGAACTAGTTATTATTTTAAATAATATCTATGGATCAATTTGAGATTAAAAATTACTAAAATTCAAACATTGAACATAACGTGACATTCGACCTCGAATACTCGTACTTATACAAACGGAATTGCTAACTGATCATTTTAAAAGAATTTTAAATACCAACACATCAGAACACCGCATCTACCATTATGCCCTTTCCAATACTTATATCGAAGAACTAGACTACATAATAACTTTACGGGAAGTTGAAAATGCTTTGAAACAAACGAAAAATGGGAAAACATCTGGTTCTGATGGGATACCATTAGAATTCTATAAGTTTTCAACTCATGCGATTCAGTGTCAATTAACGCAACTAAACAACCAAATGTACGATAGCTGTCATATACCAGCGGATTTTAAGAAGGCTTTGATTTTCTCTATATTCAAGAAAGGCGATAGTGGCATGCCAGAAATTTATAGAGGAATATCGTTCTTAAATTCAATAAGGAAAATATTTGCTCAAGTGATGTACAATAGATTGTCTTCGTGGGTTGAGGTCAATAACATGTTGAGAAACTGTCAGGCAGGTTTCCGACAAGGTTTTTCAACAATCGACCAAATATTTGTATTGCAAACCACTGCGAGGAATTTTATAGAAAATAAAAAAGAGGCCGCCTTTGACAATATTAACAGAAACAAAGTTTATAAGGATGTATGAAGAGCTCCTGTCGGAAACATCGGCAGCTGTCTACGGGGAACCACAATCTTCAATTTTTTTCCCCACGACAATAGGCGTTCCGCAAGGATGTATTTTGAGCCCCATTATGTTTGCACTTTTTATCGACGACATCGTCAAGAACTTACCTGGAGGAGCTAGTTTTGCAGGACAATGTTTAAAGGTCTTATTGTACGCTGATGACCTAGTAATTTTAGCAGAGGAACAGAAAACTATCCAGCTAATGATCGATAAACTGGCTGAGTACTGCAAACTATCATCATCATCGTCGGCTCGACAACCGGGGTTCGGTCCTGGCCTCCTTCAACAAGTCTCTCCACCCATCCCGGTCTCGAGCCGCCGCCATCCAGTTGCGCACCCCAAGGCTCCGGGCGTCCTGGTCTACGCCATCTCTCCAGCGCAAGCATGGTCTACCACGCTGTCGTCTACCATAGAATGTACCACAAAGAACTTTCCGAGCAGGTTCCTCTTCACTCATGCGAGCTAGGTGCCCTGCCCACCGGAGTCTACCGAGCTTAATTTTTGTCACGATATCTGCTTCAAGGTAGATTGCGTACAATTCATGATTGTACCGTCTCCGGAATCGTCCTTCCTCACAAATAGGGCCAACAATTCTCCTTAAGACTTTTCTCTTGAACGCGGCTAAAAGGTCGGAGTGCCTTTTGCTAAGCACCCAAGTCTCGGATCCATATGTGAGTACTGGCAGGACCATGGTCCTGTACAGCAGCAGTTTTGAAGTTATGGTAAGATTTCTGGATTTGAAGAGCTTTGACAGACTATAACTATGGGATCTTCAAATAAACTCCACGAAATCTAAGGTCATGGTATTTGAAAAAAATCTCCGAAGACAAGTGGCAAATGAAGCTTGGTTTCTTAATAATGTGAGACTCGAAGTCAAGTGTTCAGCTGCAAAAATTGCCATAAATACGATGTGGAACAAATTTTACGGCAACACCAAAATTTGCACATCAGCAAAATATAAAGTTTTTGATGCCACTATAAACTCTTGCTTATGCTACGGCAGTGAAGTTTATGGTTGCAACCCAGTAGAGGATTTTGAGAAGCTGCAAAGATTTTTCTTTAAACGTTTATTTCGACTTCCTAACACCACTCCAACGTACGCAATATATGTAGAATCCGGTCTGGGAAACATCTTTCTTCGAAATTTAAAAGAAAAATTCCGACTAAATAGTACGGACAGAACAGAAGAATAGTGATAATCTGCAAAAACACATTGTACTATCACTAATAAGATCAAGAAAAGGGATCTTTGAAGATTGGTTTAGACAAACAGAAGACCATAACTACTCGCTAAACCTAACTCATAATTTTGAAGCATTACAAGGGATGTTCTTCGGATTGATTGCAGTTGTTGACGAACGGATCTATTTGGAAAATGTTCACAGGGCATCTTCGTCAGAATCCCGCTACAAAGAGCTTAACCACAGATTAAGTAGCGGTAATTATTTTACAGATGATTTAAGCACAGAAAATATAAGTTTAATCCTACACAGGCTAGAACAGAAATCCTAAGACTAAATTTTATTCCTTACAGGGAAGATCTTTCAGGAAATTGTGGTCTGTGTAATCTTATTGAACGTGAGGACGTACTTCATTTCCTGGGTGTTTGTCCAATTCTACAAGAGATTAGAAGACTTTATTTCGAAAAGAGCAGACTGACAAGAAACGAATGTCTTGGAATCCTTAATGGTGACAAGTCATGGAAAACTTTATCGAATTATTGTAAACATGCTTTCAACTACAGAAATAGCTTCATTTAAATTTTATATTTTATTTTTTGCCTTATAATAAATTTTGACAATATGAAAATTAATTCAATCAATAAGAGCGGATTGTTAAGAGGCGACAGCAACGAGCGAATAGGGGCGCTCGGAGTGAATAAAACCCCCATCTTTTGAGTGGATTAAAACCCACTTATGCTTCGAGTGCAATCCATAATTATAAATTTCTTTAAATGCCCTTTTGTTATGCAAATATGTAAAGCAAAATATTTTATATGTGTATGTACTTAAATTTAAATTTTCAACGTCCACTCTGGCAGACGGTACATTAACCATGCCATATTCATTATACCTTACCAAATAGTTATGTACAATCAATTTAAATAATAATAAAAATACAGTACATAACGTGATGTGTTTGCAATCTCTTACCGCGGGCTTAGTGTATACATGGACGAGACTAGAGATATACCAATTTATAACAGTTTTTTCGCCATTAGAAAAGGGTGTGTGTTAACGAACTTCGCGCGGCTTGAAAAAAAAACTCTGTGTGCCTGAAGAATGCCCACCGGCGGAGGGCCCAGTCTCTGCGGAGCCGCATAAACAGTACTTATAATGGGTGATTTTTTGGCTGGTTTGGTTTTGGCAACACTGGTTTTGACAGCTGACGTGTGTTTAGTACCTTGTGTCACTGTCAAACAGCTTCAGTTTGGTTTGCAATTTAACCATGGATCGTCTTACAAATGAACAACGCTTGCAAATTATTGAATTTTACTATCAAAATTCGTGCTCGGTTCGAAATGTTCATCGCGCGCTGCTTGTGTTCAGCGATGAGGCTCATTTTTGGTTGAATGGGTACGTAAATAAGCAAAATTGCCGCATTTGGAGTGAAGATCAGCCAGAAGCATTGCAACAGCTACCAATGCATCCCGAAAAAGCCACTGTTTGGTGCGGTTTATGGGCCGGCGGCATTATTGGGCCTATTTCTTCAAAGAAGATGCGAATCGCAGCGTTACTGTCAATGGTGAACGCTACCGAGCGATGATAACAAACTTTTTTTTGCCCGAAATGGAAGTTCTTGACTTGCATGATATGTGGTTTCAACAAGACGGTGCCACATGCCACACAGCACGCGAAACAATGGCGCAATTGCGAGGCGAGTTTGGTGAACAGTTAATTTCACGTTTCGGGCCGGTCAATTGGCCGCCTAGATCGTGCGATTTGACACCATTAGATTATTTTTTGTGGGGGTATGTCAAGGCTAATGTCTATAGGGACAAGCCCGCTTCGATTGACGCACTGGAAGCCAACATCCATGCATTCATTCGTGAGATACCGGCCGATATGTGTGAAAGAGTATGCCAAAATTGGACTCAGCGGATGGGCTACCTGAGACGCAGCCGCGGTCAACATTTGCATGAAATTATCTTTAAACATTAAATTGCAAGGTTCAAACTATCGATTCAAATAAATATTTCATTCATTTTTTCGAATTTTTTGTGTTTTTTTTTTTAAAAAAGTTCTAAACCTCTTAAAAAATCACCCATTATAAACCAAAACGGTTGTAATTGGCATCATTAGAGTCACTTCCAACATACATAATATGTTCTTACATATTCCCGTGTTGCCCATTTTTATACATGAGGCCTCCTCAACTCATTCTACTTTCATTCACTTTTAAAGTTTGTTATCATTAGATAAAACAATTTATACTAATGGAGCATTCCAGTAACCTAACTTCTCATTTATTTCACAAAAAATAATATAAGTATACCTAACTACCCTCTTCATTGTTCTTATGTATATGTAGGTACTGGATAACTCATTTCCATTTTATTCAAAATTTTAAATCCCCCAAGATCTAATTATGAGACCCAAGTGTAAGTACCTACTTAAATGTGTATTTAATAAATGATGGAACTTCCAACTTCAGAAACAAAGTAGGAACTAACCTTACTCGAAGTCCTTTTCCTGCAAATTATTTTATACAAAAAAAAATGTCTACAGTTTAGTTCCGCATTTATAACTATTATCCTGAATTCTATGTGAAACTTAACAAACGTACAAATTGTTAACAACTTACAGCCTCAGGATATTCTCAAACATTTTTGAGCTGATCATAAAAAAAAAACACAAAAGTGCTAAAACAAAACAAAAATGCAACAAAGATTAAGCACCAAAAAATTAAACATTTATTGCAGTGGAAAAAGCCCGCAGGCAATACTATACGTATAGTTGAAAGTTTCTCTCTGTTTTGAATTCGGGCAAAGTTCAAAAAGAGCTTGTAAAATTTATTGTAAACCTATTCCCTCTTTGACCGAACAACCTCCAACTCTAACTCCAACTCCAACCCTTTTGTGTCAATTTTCAGTTTCGTAGTTAAATCGAGTGAAAGTGTTAGGTATCCCTCTGATCCCAAGGGCCGACCATACCTATTTAGAAAACAAAATTTCCTTTCGTAACGAGATTCGGCTTCGGCAGTAAGAAGAGTTAATATTGACGTGTCCTTTCCCGTGCGATGTTGAAATTGTACTAAATTTACTAGCTTTTACAAAATTATCCTTAAACACAAATCAGCTCCTCCACAGTCACATGCAGTAAAGAAGTCTCCCCAGTTAGTACAAAAAAAACAAAATACAATACTCCCTGTGTTAACTGTTTCTCTGCCTTACCTCCACGCTCTACCACTAACAATGACAACAAGGACGATGGGGATGAGGACGGAGACGAGCTACGATGTTAAGGAGCATGTGCACCAAAATCAGTTAGAGAGACCATTTGGCGTGTACTATATCTAGGTATATCCTTTAAGGAACATGATTTTATCAACCCCTCCCGGTGTGTGTGTGTGGGTGTGTGTATTGAAAATCTTCGTCTTGGCCAATCATATCTGTTTGATAAGGATTCGCGATTTCAACAAATATCCTCTTAGGAGACTATCGATGAAAATCCTTGTTTACATTCGTGATTTTTTTCGATCTTTGTTTTCTATTTTATTATTTTTGGTTGAAAAGTGCGTAGGAAGTTTTAGATGTGTGTATATCCAAAAGAATCTTGGATACACCCAGATTTGTATTGTTGTTGTTACTCTATACCTAGCACGTATTTTTGTATTGTGGTAGGGTGAGGAATTTTGATGGAAATGATTCGCAGATTTTCAACCATTAAAATATCTTAGGGTTTTTGGGTTATCCTGTTTTCTTTTGTTAAACAAGGAATGTAGCTATTTAAGCTAATAGGCATACAAACAGCTACATTTTCCCACAGCAATAAGTCAAAATTTTGGAAAAATGGTAAGAAAGTTGAGAAACCCATTGTCGTGTATGTGAGTGATGGGCAGTAGAGAAAGGACAATGAAGCAAATTGGCCAAAACATTTATATTAGGAAAACTACTACAATTGGAATATACATAGATGAAGGCATGTATATGATGAAAGATAGAGAACGGGAATTTCAAAGCTGTCAATTGTTAACTTCAATATTTTGTAAATATATGCAGAAAGTTTTTGAACTGAAAAAAAAAGGAAATTTGGTTTTCCTTGTATTAATAGAAGTTATACTTCTGTGGGAGTGAATGTGTTTAGTTAACGTGGCAAACCGAGAAAGCTCTTTCATTCAAGCCTTCATCTTACTTAAACAAAAAGTGTCAAAAGTTAGGTATAGGTACCTACATCATTGAAGTATTATCATTTACTTTGGAAACTACTGTTAAATTCGAATTTGTTTGTAACAATAACGATAACTTTTAGACAAACTTTAAGAAAAATATTTTTATCTTGAAAATAGCTACAACGATTTTAATAAAATAAATCTGTTAACTATACCATGCTCATTATTGACAAGACCTCCAAAATCTGGTGCTCCGCTGGTCAGAACACAAAAAAACTGCTAATTTCATTTTGCAGAAAGCTGTCGGCACTTCAAAAACTAAAAACAAAAAATCTACACAAATATCACATCTCTTTTCTATAGTTTTATCACAGTTATTTAATATCACAAACAAAACGTAGGTATTATCCGGCTCGAAGGACCAAAATGTTCAGCTCAAATTATATTTCTTATAAAAGAGATGTTTCTTCTTTGACGCTTTGATTCATATTGAAATTTTATTTATCAATTTTTTAACGTTTAACAATAATAACAAATGTGACACACATGACTTTAACAAAATTGACTTCGACCAAACAAAATGATTTTGACAGCTCCACATCTTGACATTTGATTCGTAAGAGTAGGTGGTGAGACTACATCTATGGCTTACATTTTAGTAACAAACAAAATTTATCATAAATAATAATATTAACGGTAACTGTCGTTGACCCGTTATTTTGACTATCAATTTTCTCGCTAATTGCTTCTCTAATTTCTATCACAATTTTCCTAAACTGTGTTTTTTTCCTAGGGGTTTTGACAGCGAATGTTGAAAATTTGAGAAAAATTTCGCGTTGCCAAACAGACCTGTTATTTTCGAATTGTTAACCTTTATTGTACGGGATTTCCACGATTGATAAAATGACATTTTGTTTTCCATTATTTTTAAATTTATTGCCAATTGGTATAAAATAGTTGGCAAGTTACAATAATTTATTTCATTTCCTTCGCAGATATGAGGTCTGTTCTTTTGCTTTTCAGAACTGCCAATTTATATAATTTTTATTTTTTGGATGGACTTTGATAGAACTTTGTACTAAAATTCGAGAAATTAGCAGTTTTGGGAAGCAAACGAACAGATGTTTGATTTCAGCATCTAATTGGTCTAATCTACTAGTATTTTCGGCTTAAAAAAAAAACTAATAAATGCAACTGACATCTTGTAAATATTGAAAGGCCAGTAGGTTTTTTTTGTCAACCTCGATGGAAACTGCACGAATAAAACAACAAACGTGTCATAACAGCTTACATGTAAAGTTTACACACTGCAGATGTGAAACGAATTTTTGGTCGGTGATGTCCGACAAGCTTGCGGAAACAAAGCGGAAAATATCCATTGAGAGTTTCACCTATTGCAAAATTAAAAAGCACTCAACTTAAATTAAATATTTTTATTTCAATAATTTTTGGTTTGTAAAAAGTCAATGCACAACACAAAATTAATTTACTCGTGTGTCTTACCTGTCAAACGTAATTTTTGAATCCACAACGTTAGGACGTACCTATACCACAGACTGGTGAATTCAAAATTCTTACGAATTCAACCTCAAACGCTCGTTTTACTGGTTGAACACAATAGGCGCGAGCCGTGGCGCGCGTTTTTACCTGTCAAAGTGAAAATACATAAGATCTGGTCACAGTGATGCAATGGAAACGCAGCCACGAACGTGACTCTGGGAGTTGAATAATACCTGCGACGAGGAAACGCTGTCATCTTTTTCTAGTTACAAAATCGTTGCCCAATTCACAATGCAGCGAGTGCTTTTAAGACAAAAACTCATTTTTTTAAAAAAAAATCAATAAAATATAATCAAAATATCATACAAAACAATAAATTTATCAATAACTTTACTTGTTAAATACATAAATTTGATCATTTCTTTTTTTGAAAAATCTGTAAATTACTTAACAAAAATAAAAATCGTCGTCACGACGCGTCTTTTTTCAATTTTTCGAACTTTTGGCGTGACGTTACGACGAGAAACGCCGCATTGTGTATATCCAGGTATGCTTTCATTAGCCGTGTTTTTTTATCTACAGATCTGGATCAGGATCATTTTTTAACACGTAATACAACAACAACTTGGGATCCTGCTCTCTATCTGGATCTGTTTTAATGATCCGAAAATTAGTTCCCACTCTTGCGGGTAAGGTAGTGTGAAATGTAGTGTTCAGAAAAAAGAAAACAAATACATGAAAAATAAACCAACGTAAGGAAAATAGAGACAGGTATACAACACAATTGTCACTAAGATCCGTTTCGTTTTATTTTCATGCGATGATCCTGATCCCGATCCGTAGATAATAAAACACGGCTATTGTTTGAAATTGGTTTGACAACTACAACGAGTTCTCGTCACGCTCACGTCTCGTTTCCTCGCCGCATTGTGAATCATAGGCTTAAGTTTTAATAGTGACTTGCTTGTCCGTAGTATGACAATTCGCACTTGTCAGCCAACGCTCATGTGAATGAAATTATAAAATTCGCGACCGTTCTCAATTCGCTGGTCGTGTCTCATGTGCATAGCACTTAAGATTAGTATGCGAACGCACCTAATTAATGGCTCGAGGGTAATTAGTGCAGGGTGATACAAAAATACAGACTGCTTTAAATATTGCACACCGAAAAGCAGACCGAAATTTGTAGTGCACATTTTAGTTTTATCATTTTTGTATATGTTGGTATTTATAGTTTCGCAAAACTAAAAGTTTACTAAGCTTCAAATGCAACAATAACTTCTTCACTACGGACTTTACTAAGTGCAAAAATAACACACCTATGAAAAAATAAAGGGGATACCAATGAAAATTGAAGAGGAAAACGAATAAAATTTCAATGGGAAATCCTTCAATGTAAACATTTCATATAATTTTGGGAAAAATCTTCGCGGAAAAATCGATCAATGTAAGTCGGCACTTACATTGTCCGATTTTTCCAATGCCGATTTTTCTTTGTTGTTGTAATTGTGTGAGATTTTGAGGGACAGTCGACATGTTCCACACGATTTTTTCATTCTCCCTCACACGATTACAACAATAACAAGAAATCAGTATAGTTCAATGTGAATGCCGAACAGTGTTACCTCTGAGAATTTTCATAAAGTGTCAAAAAAGGTGTCCGAGAGGAAAAAAGGTGTCCATTAGAAATTTCAATTATTCAAATTTTAATGAACAAACAAGTATTTCAGAAATTGCGTAAAAAGTTTTAAAAAACTCTTAAATTTCATCACATTATTTCTTTAGTATAGTTTCAAGTTTCCTATTTTGAACCAAAACTGTTCTATATTTTTAATTTTAAAACAATTTTCAAAATCAACACCATTGGCTTTTAACTTCCAAGCTTTGTACTCTTTCTCGAGATTATAAATTAATTTTTTAAATTCTGAAACCAAATAAAAGTAGTTTGATTCTTTTCACAATTTATAATTTCTGGGTCCAAGAAACGTTACACAGATAATTTCTTATCATTAATATTAATCCTAGCTGTGAAATACATACATACATACATATTTTTTGATAACATTTCAAAACAGTGGGTTTTATTAAAAGTACTTCATTGTCTTCAGTTTGGGATTTAGAGTATGAAAGATGGAACCAGAAATACATATAGACATGTGTGGTGTAGGTATTTTTATATTTTGATTGATTGACAACGTTTTCCCTTCAATTTTTCGAACACATTTTTTTTTATAAATATAGTGTCCAAAGGGTTGCTACATTTTTAAAAAGTGTCCAAAATCAATGTATTTTTAAAAAGAGGTGTCCTGGTGTCTGGGTGCTGAAAAGGTGTCAAAATGACACTAAAGTGTCCCCAAAGGTAACCCTGATGCCGAATAACCAAGAAAGGTAGGATTTTTTGACGTTTTCTTTTGTGATTATTTAGAATATTCTAGAAGAACTTAGAAGTAGCAGTTAGCAGCAGTAGTAGTAGAATATTCAGAAATGGTACAAAACCGACCCACTTTTGTCTAGTTATTGGGCAACGTTCTGAGGTGTGTATAGGGATTTCAAATGAAATTACAGGGCAAAGTTAAATGCTTCGCTTTTTTTATTATTTCTTTTAAATCTCGATAACGTTTAATGATGATCAACACCTGCCAATCAGAAAAATTTAAAGGTTACACCACCCAATGTTTACCAAGTCCCAATAACGAGCAGATTGTGTATGAATGCACCCATTCTCTTCAAAAATGAGTATACATAGGCATAGATATAGGTATAGTGGTACAGTTGCTCCGTATTTTCGAAATTCATTCATAAAAGAATAAAAGCAAATCTCTTTCGAAGTCAGCTGTCTATTTTTGCAGACAATATTTCGATGACAAACAAAAAAACATGCGGAACAGTTTGTTTAGAAACAAAAATGTATCTGCAACATTATGGAAAGTATTCGATGTGACGAGTGTGATAAAGAAATAAGAGTTTTGAATGCGCGGCGCATAGAAAAGATGAAGTGATTCATTATTACCATGCAGACCATTTCAGCTGTTTTCAGTCAAAGTATTTAAACCGCCTACCGTGGGACTCAAATCATATTATTTTTTAGAAGAATTTTGTATTTTAAATTTAATTCTAAAAAGTTAATCAACTGTTATAAATTTATCTCCGAGGGTATTAAAACCATATATTCTTACTGAACTTTCGCATCACACCAAGAGTTGTGACAAGCTGCTAAGCTTTATAGATTTATTTAGTCTAGATATACAATTTTACGAACAAGCATCCCCAGCCAGTGCGGAGGTAGGACATACCTAGTAATCAATGACTAGGCCAGGAGTTGAAGACTAGACTTTCTATTTAATTCGAGTACTTTTACAATACTTCACCAGCTGGAATCAGTTTATATAAAATAAAACACAAACTCTTCTGATTTATATCCTGTCCCTGAAAAGTATTCCGTTTCTTATACACATTTACCTATTTACTTACCAAACAGCATGAACCAATCTATACAATCTTTGGAAATATATATTCTCATATTTTTGTTTTCTATTAATATCACGAGACTTGACAATCTGTTCCATCTTGCAGTTTTTAATATTTCCATTTACTTAATTACATAGAGAAGGGGGCGCCAGTTCAGCAGTGAAACAGATCAAAATTATTGATGCGCAAAGAACCCTCAGCAAAACAAAACCTACTCTGTTTCTGGATGTTACATTACATACTCGTACCTAAAAAAAACCTTATCACCGCATCGTCCTTGCTGGAAAGCAATTATTATCCTGTGAATATTATGTAGTTATTCGGGCCTAGCAAAAATGTTGAACTCAATTCTTAGCAAATTCAAACTTCCAAAAACATACAATTTTTTACAAGTTAGCGCACAGTATTTATTTTTTTTTTATTACCTACTGTAGTCATTCAGTCATAAAGTAATTTTTTCGTTGTTTTTTTTTTTTTTTTTAATAAAAACAAATGGTAAAGTCATTTCCCTTTGGCTCTCAGAGGCGGAAATTAAAGCACAGCTCCATGCTGATGGGTATCTCATGATTTTAGAATCTAATTAACAGAAACCCTTATAATAGTCTGAGGGGTAAGGTGGGATTTTCAAAGTGTATGTAGTACAGTGTACACTGATCGAATTTTAATTTGATTATAGCGATGGCTAGAAGGTTCATCTTCATAGAGAAAATGTTAAAAAAGTCAAAAGTACTAACAAATGGTTTTTGATTTGATTTTTTTTTTGTTTAAAAATGTTACCATTTTTTAAAATTTTTTTAAATGCCATTTTGTTTGGTCAATTTAGGAGCACCAGATTGAAAATTATAAAAAAATCAGTTGAACATAATGTTGAATATAATGATATACGCCAATTTCCAAAAATAGAACCAAATTCTCAAAAAAAAATAAAAGTGAAATACCTATTTTTGTTATTTGAAGTTTTTTCCAAAATCCTGGAACGCAGTTTTCTTACAATTGCTTCGGTAATAACAGGGAAGAAATTGTAGCTAATTTTGAGAAAATTACAAAAGAAAACAAAATTCTAGATGAGCTAAAGAACAAAAATTCGATTTTTCAATTTGTGGACTGAATATTGAAGTTTTGTTAAAGGTATTTTTTTTTTCGAAATTTAAATGTTACCCTCTCCGTTTATTAATTTTTACTTAGTTTGGTAAAATGATGGTATCAATCGATAGAACTTTTTTTCAGATTTCCACTGAAAAGGTATATCGGTATAAAAATCAGCTATTATAACGGGTGATTTTTAAGCTGGTTTGGTTTTGGCAACACTGGTTTTGACAGCTGACGTGTGTTTAGTACCTTGTGTCACTGTCAAACAGCTTCAGTTTGGTTTGCAATTTAACCATGGATCGTCTTACAAATGAAGAACGCTTGCAAATTATTGAATTTTACTATCAAAATGCGTGCTCGGTTCGAAATGTTCATCGCGCGCTGCTTGTGTTCAGCGATGAGGCTCATTTTTGGTTGAATGGGTACGTAAATAAGCAAAATTGCCGCATTTGGAGTGAAGATCAGCCAGAAGCATTGCAACAGCTACCAATGCATCCCGAAAAAGCCACTGTTTGGTGCGGTTTATGGGCCGGCGGCATTATTGGGCCTATTTCTTCAAAGATGATGCTAATCGCAGCGTTACTGTCAATGGTGAACGCTACCGAGCGATGATGACAAACTTTTTTTTGCCCGAAATGGAAGTTCTTGACTTGCATGATATGTGGTTTCAACAAGACGGTGCCACATGCCACACAGCACGCGAAACAATGGCGCAATTGCGAGGCGAGTTTGGTGAACAGTTAATTTCACGTTTCGGGCCGGTCAATTGGCCGCCTAGATCGTGCGATTTGACACCATTAGATTATTTTTTGTGGGAGTATGTCAAGGCTAATGTCTATAGGGACAAGCCCGCTTCGATTGACGCACTGGAAGCCAACATCCATGCATTCATTCGTGAGATACCGGCCGATATGTGTGAAAGAGTATGCCAAAATTGGACTCAGCGGATGGGCTACCTGAGACGCAGCCGCGGTCAACATTTGCATGAAATTATCTTTAAACATTAAATTGCAAGGTTCAAACTATCGATTCAAATAAATATTTCATTCATTTTTTCGAATTTTTTGTGTTTTTTTTTTTAAAAAAGTTCTAAACCTCTTAAAAAATCACCCATTACAACTAAATCTGCAACAATATATACAGCACTACCGCTTAGACTATTATTATTCACAACAGTCCACCCATATTTGTTGTATCTATCTCTATTGCGACTTTTTTCCAAACAGTGTTCCTGGGCATTTTGTGAGTGTTGTGTGGAAAATTTATTGAAAACTGGGCCATTTGGTTATTAACAACAACAAGGACGACGACAACGAAAACGATAATGACATTTACACGTTAACAGCATGTCGAGTGCTATGGAACATATTTTTAATGGCCGATTAAGGCATCCCTTGGAGAAAGTGTGTTAATTAAAAACAAAAATTTGGTGCAAGAATTTTTCTTTTAACGACATAAAGTGTAAAATTAACTTTATATTAAAAATTGACTTTCTCCATCCGAAACTGTTTTTAACAAAAGCGTTCTTTTTACGATCCAATCCATGTGAAGTAGATATTCAATATCATCGCGAGACTTCATTACGGGAGATAAAGTTTCGAGCAACACATTATGGTTTGAAGGATAATTAAATAACCTGTTGAATGGTACTGAACATTTAAAAAAAGCCTTTTTTTTAAATGAAATTATGAGCATGCCAACAGTGTGGGACTTTTTTTGTTATTTTTGACATCACCATTAATAAAAACTGTAAAAAGTGGAAATGACGTTTACTCTTGTCATTATACTGCATCGTGTAGAAATTGTAGGTATACTGACACCATTTTGAAAATTATGACCAATCGCATAAAATTATATGCGGACGTCTCAATAATTCAATTTCAGATATCTGAGGGCTATTCCTAAGAGCTGCATTGCTCACTTTTGCTGTCAAAAAGCTGAGACTGAAATTTGATCAATTTCTAAAAAAAAAAGAGATGGATGGTGCTTTTTGCGGAGCAATCTTGTTCAGGATTTTTCCTCCTCCTCGGAATAATATTTTCTGGCAAATTGTTACACTGGATTTACACGACCAACAAATTGGCAGTACTTCTGTCAGAAAACTGAAGGAAGAATTGACAAATTCATTGTTTTGGGAGTTTACTGACAGAAAACTGCCCATTTGTCACTCAAGTAAATACAGCATTAGTATACTCACAGCCTAACATAGCTCCATTTACATTATTCACCTGATGCGTGGTGCGATGTTAATGTGTATGATGGTGTTCACATTGGACTGTTTCCTCTGACTTTTTTGACATCTCTGTACTTTGTCTCGCTCTCATTTCATGGTGAGAAAGAGATAGCCAAGAAATGAAGGATTTTTTTTTAACCTTGTGGTTAAAGGGCCAACGAAAATTCACTCCGACCGAAATTAATTCAGAGCATAGCACTGGGCTGTCGAACAAAGATCTGGATTTCTTCTTTAGCCCAGCACAGTGACAGATCAGAGCGCTCAACTTCTGTTTCTTTTATCAATCAGATCTAGCTAAAAGCATCCTCGATGAGCCCATAGTAAAGTAAACAAGCAAACGGGGGAAAAGGCTGAGCACAAACAACTTCACACAATCTTTATGTAACTTGACAAAAAATATTAATTATATCATATGGCAATTCAGTGTTTCATAATTAAATCAGAGAGCAATGATCATACTCTGCTCAGGCTCTCAGCCTCTTGTATTCTTCCATTTATGTACCAGTATAGTGTTAAGTCAGCTTTAACACATACATAGGCTGAAGAGCTATGACTTACGACGCTTTTCGAAATAAAACGAGTGCGCAGGAGAGAAAATTTACGATTTCTCCTTCTCGTTCGAGAAAATTTAAACAGCCGGGGTTTAAGGTGTTAGCATGATACTAGTTGATGCGAGAAACAGATTTTCACAGCAACTTCAACAGCAAGTTCAACAGCAACGAAAACTTTGACATCAAAAGTCATGTGAAATATATTACCAACGCAAACAGCGCTTTTGACAGCATAAAAACATGTATAAAAGTTGTCACATTTTCATTTTTTAGTGTTGATAAACCCGAAAAACTTCGCTTTAAAGTTGGCAGCATTTGCACAGCGGCATCGAATTTAGGGTTAAGGTCTAATGTTGATGTCAATGTCGATGTTGCTGTGTTAATGTATTCAAAGCCATTTAAAACTACTAGCTCTAAAATGAGTGATGCGGTTGTCAAAGTTTCTGTGCAAATCTGTTTCTCGTGTAACAATTTTCTACCTTTAAGGCTATTTACTAAAAATGTTTATAAATTAAATAATAATAAATAGTAATAAAATAAAAATTTGTATATTCTTTTTCACAAAACAACTGCACTAGCGGGCTTATGTAGTTAAGCCTTTAGCCTGTTTTCTGAATAAACTCCAGCTGAACACACCTAAAACAGTGACAGTTCGTGCAAAAAAGTAAACAAACATACCTTTTTTACATTTGCTATTGTCAAAGTGACATTACGGAATTTGTATTATACTAGGTCTGTTTGGTAACGTGAAATTTATTGCGAATTTGTACAAATTTTCACAAAATTGCACAATTTGTTACAAATTCCTGTTTGTTAACTCGAAAAAGTTGCAACGAGAGAGCACATCGAGAGAGAAAAAAATTTCCCCTCCATTGGATAACTTGCGAATTTGTGCTACATAAATTTCTGTGTGCAAGAAGAGTAAAGTCTGTCAAAACACCCAGCTGTTAGTATCTTTTGCTTTTAATTTGAAATTGTGGTTTCTGGTATGTGAAAATTAACTTTATAAATAATAAATAACTCGATAAATTTATATTTTATGTGATTTTTTTTTTAAATTAAACGCAAATTGTTAACAAAACCAGACTTTTGGCACGTGATTGTTGATGTGAGGAGTAAAATTCTGACATTTTGTACAAAAAAAGTGGTTCAATGCGTTTGTTAACTTTCTTGTAAATTTCTCCATTTTTGAGAAATTCGTTCTGTCTTTGGTGTTTTGACAGGTTTTACACATTTTGCTGAAAAAAGAAACCAAACAGACCTACTAAATAGTTAAAATAGTCCTTTGGTGATTTTCACTTTTGTAAAATGTTAAAAAGATAGTACGTTGCTAGCTAATTTTAAATTTGGAAAATCGTCATTTTAACATAGCATCATACTTAAAATGCTTTAACACAACAACTTAATGGTATAAAGCGTAAAACATTATACCATTAGCAGATAAAGGTATTTATTTTGTATATTTGTTAAAAAAAAAACAGTTGATTTAACTGGCTCTTCAAGTTAAAATTGCCTTTGAGTCGATTCTACCCAACACCTCTATTCAGTCAAACATATTTTAGACACATCATTAAAACAAAAATGTTTGAAGAGTGTATAGATCGCATATTAATCGACAAATTGAAGTCCATAAAAACTATCTAGCATCCCACCACACTAAATATTCCAGAATGTTTAAATGAACACAAATATTAAAACAAAAAGAATCGCTATATTCAGGCAATTCAATCCTGCAGATGGATGCATGTCCGATGGTTTGTGGAAAAATTTACATAGAAAAATATTGAATTCAGAATTGCATATTGGAGAATACGAGAAGAATGGGGCGTGGGGATTGGTTCGTTGGTTCTTCATAAAAATGCAGTGGCAATTTGTATCGAATACTTCAAAAGTAAGGACGAAAAAATGAAGGAGGTGGGGGGGGGGGATTGGCTTGGGATGTTGATGGTCAGAAAAAACAGAAAAAATGTATCATCGATATTGTCGAAATCCTTTGCATCAAGTGCATTCATGAATATTCAAAATGCTTAAATCTCGACGTGTCCGCGCCAATATAACACCAACCAAACCAACACACAACAACGCCAAACACCAAAAGCAATCCTGTGATATTTATGTTTCCTTTCTGCTCCAATCCATCGAGATTGCCATCCAGGAGAAGCGAGCTTGGATGATATGATGTATGTATGTATGTATATTTGATTTGCATTTTTTTACGAGTAGGTATATGAATTTGTTAGTGCACTGTCTATTTTGACGTTTCGTATGGGATTTCTTTGTTTGTTTAAAAAGCGTTAGCTGAGGTTTTAGATGAATACAATCGAACACAATCGAACTGATGTTTGTTTTTAAAATATTGATGCGGTTTCTTTTAATTAACCAAATCAAAATTTGAATAGAAAAATTGAAAGTTAAAAAAAAAAAACAGGCGATAAACATTTTTAAATAATATTTTATTTCTTTTTGTAAATAAAATAAAACTTCAATATTCATACGATATATGTATGTATGTAGTTTGAAAGGCCCTATGTACATACATAATGGTTTCATACAAACCCCTTCTCAATATAAAAGAAAGCAGAAAACAACAAAATCATTTTAAAATATTTGTTGTTATTTTCGTTAAAATAAACACAAATGTCATATCAGGCGCTTGTGATATGATGGTGTTGAATCAGCTCAGAACAGTCGTATTCATGCCTAAACAATTCAAATTGAACGAGTCATACTAACAGCAAAACTCATTTCGGGACAAGGCATACCCATACCATTAAAATTACATAGTAAGAGAATACCATAATGTACAAACAAAGATAGCGAAAACATATGATTAGGCAATAAGCCAGCATACTGATTACTGATGCTATAAACCTTATACGTGAACAATTGCGTTTACTAGCTAAAAATTTCAAAGATTTCTTTATTACTTAATTGAAGGGTTGACTCACTTCACGTAGGCCCAGTTTTTCAGTGGTGAGCTAACTCTAGAAGAAAATTATCCTACAGTTAACTGAGGAAGCAGTTTTTCGATGGAGAATGCATTCGAAACGAATAAACAAACTCAATGGATACAAAATCAAAAGCATCTACTGTTCAGTTAATTCTGAGTTAACTCACTTAATTTGATGACTCAACTCGGGTGTAACTTTAATCTCACACTGAAAACTGAACCTTAGAACTATGCACATACATCATATTATGTACATTACATGCTTGTTTTCATAACTGGGATTAATGACAGATAACGCGTGAGTCGTGTTAAACTGTCATATGATACTTTTGTTCAGTATTCTTATGGGGCGCGTTCAACGCATTAAGTTTACCTAACATCTGAATTTTCAGAATTCTGAATTATTGGAGCTTCTGATTGGCCAGCTGTCATAAAAAGTCAGATTACTTTTTGTGACTTTTATGTCGTTTTCGAGTGGACGTTCGGAGCTACTCTTTTTTCACTCCTTTTACTCCAAATTTTCCATTTTCGATAGGAATGGAATAGTTCCGAAATCCAAACGAAAACGACATTAGTTACGTTTGCTTACGTTTCATCTGAATTTTCAGACAAGAATTCTCATCTGAAATTTTAGATTGTTAGACATTGCCTCATGATTGACAAGTTATTCAATTGTATTTATTACGAAAATCCGAAGGAATGTGTTTCGTACGATGAGATGAAGAAAATAAGAAAGATTTACGTCCGTTAATAGTTTAAAATTATTAAATAATTCAAATAAATTATGTAGTTAAGTCATATAATTCGAAAATTATGCAGTTCATAATGTATTTAGGATAGGATATTGAGAGGATGGCTGTTAAACTGCTTTTTTTAGGGAATTTTATCTATGCACCTCTACTAATCTAAATACATTTATTTGCGGTTGAGATTGAGACATTTCATTCCTTTTTTGTTTTTGATTTTATTTTTAATCCCATTCTTTAACAAATTACATCATGGAATAGTTCTTTGCATTCTTGAAATAGCCTTCTAAATTCTTTGCATTACTTATTCTATATGGGATGGGACTATCTCCAAAGAGCACTTTTCCGTATTTTCATTGTTTCATTCTCATCCTTCTTCCCACCTCCCCTCCCTCCACATACAAAAAAAAATAAACTATTTTATTATTCTCGGATGCTGTGTTCCAATGGAGCTAGTCCCAAATCATAGCTCGTATAGAAACATCCAATTCTAGACCACAATTTAGAACTCAAATGTGAGTGTGTTTGTTCATAAGTAGGTATATGTGTATACATATATTATATATATATACAAACATTTTGTGGTCGTTAGATAGGTATAGGTACACCAACATTTATTTGGTTTATTGGTCGAATGGGAATTGCTATATCCTTTCCCTTTTTCCATTACGATTTTGATTTAATTTGATTAGAGAATTGTGTGAATGGAAATATTATTAACTTAGCTCAGTCAGTTGAGAATGAGAGAGGGAATGAAATTTATTGCAGGCAATCAAATTATCACAAGAGATTTTTATAATATTAACAATAACCATCCATATATACATACATACATACATAGATTCTGCATCGGGGAGTGTTAGTTAATGTGTGATAGTTCCCGCCTGGGAGGGCTCAGCCCCTTTGTCAATATCTGTTATAAACTTTGCAGCATTGGCGTTAGAAGTTCAAAATATTCACTTTATTTCAGATTTTTTTGGGTCTGTGTGTCAAATTTTGAGTAATAGGGATGAAATTCACTCAGAAAGATATAAACTTCCGAAAAAGTGGGAAACACTTTTTGGGCAAACGCGTTTCTGTTACTTTTCAAACGTTACGTCACAAAATAGTTGCCACACATCTTTTCTTTTCTATTGGTAAATTAAGATTTCAATCGAAAAATTGAGTTTTTTTTTGCGGTGAATGAAATGCGATTTCTAATTGATTTGCTTTTGTCATTGGTATTTGTCAATATTTCAAAAAAAAAAAATACTTCATCCCTTGATGCACTTTCAGAAGAGAACGATGACGATGAACTTGATGAATTTACAGATTCATTTTAAACTACTGCTCCTACTTCTACTTCGGTTAGCTCTGACATATTTTGAACACAATTTTTAAACACGAAACAAATTAAAATACCTACGCATTTGCAAACTGACAGCTGTAAATTATTACAGGGAGGGGTAGATTTATAAACAAAATTAAGACCTGCAAATTAATTTGAAATCAAAAATACATCAATTTTGTTTGAAATGTAAAAATGGTAAAAATCAACTTTTTGACAGATCCAAATTAAAAATAAATTGATTTATTTTACCAATGGAAAACCCCATAATAGAGTCAACCCCTTTAGGTTTCTATAGGCTACATATGTACATACATACCTAATCTACCCTCTTACATATTTAAAAAGTCCCTATACGCAATGCCTTATAGCTTTCAAAGAAAATATTTGCTCCGAAAGAAGTTTAACTGAAATTCTTAGTCTAAATCTAAAATCTCTTAAAGGGGCTTCTTAGCAAACAAATTTAAATGCCACCACCCCAAAAAAATAAACCTTATTAATTATAAATGCTAAAAACGCAACAATTTCTCACAGTACCTAGGTATAAACTTTCAAACTTCAACCATAAAACTATAAGGATCATTTTTGCACACCCGAATGCTCTTTATCAAAGCAACAGCTAGAAGAACGAAAAAAAAAAAGTTTCAAAAAAAATCATCATTTAACTTGATAAATGGGCAGCAAAGAGCTCTTGAATTTGTTTCCCCTTCTAAAAAAAAAAAGCTATTAAGGCTAATTCAGACGAAAAGAAAATCAAAAAAAAAAAAAGACGATTATGTCAAGTAGATATCTTGCTGTGGTCTGCATTTTATCCTTGAAGAATGCAGTTGGTGCGGGATATTTTCTTTTTAAAGTGGCAAATGCAAAGGAATACCTAAAAAACGAACACAACATAAAATGCCATGATATTCTTTAGATACTTTCCGAACTAAGGCAACAGCCGGAGAATATTGCTGGAGTTCGTATAATACAAGAATGGAGACATTCGCGGAAAGCCATGGCGGCCGGCGCTGCGCTGATGGTGAAATAAGTTGGCGTAGATGTCCGGAGAAAACGTTTCGTGTTTTTTTTTTTTGTTCGTCCAACTGTAGCTATACATATTCATTTTTGCATGAAGCAATATTTTTATCAACATAATTACATTCTTAATGGGTTCTTAAGCCGCCAAAGGACATAGATCCTCTTTTTTTGCAATTTTGTTTGTGGTATAGTATACAAACTCAAGTTATGAAAGTCAGAAATAAAACTGTTAAAGTTTGTGGAAGGGTTTTTATGTTATGCTGTTTTCAGCAGTAGATACCTATAACTTACCTACACTCTACACTTCTACAGGTCAAATATTATTATACCAAAAATATATAAAAAATATTTCTTTTATTACGAGCAGGGATCGAATTTGGCTTTTTGAGTATGAGCTGCCCGCGTTTCTCTCCTCCCTATTGTTATCGGCTACTGCTATACTTCTATTGACCCAAAGTATTAATTTAATGATAGATTGCATTAGGCTCTATATTCCAAGAAAACTATTGACGTGGGCGCCTGTCTCAATATCACCAAAATATTTTCAATGTAAATTTTAAAATTTATGCGTTATTTCCTCAATTTTGGGCGATATTTCCAATCTTTTTTTAATTTGGGCGTTCTTTCCTACATTTTGGGCGACATTTCCAAAGTGAAATTATTTCAATGAAAATTGCGGCCCATAAACAGTGAGGTATGTATGACCCCCTGCTTAGGCACACTATAGGATTTGGGGTAGGTGCAAGGCGAGTGTATGCAAAGTCTCTTTTGCATTTAAAGAATCTGGATTTAGTAGGTACTTTGCATACATCCAGCCTCGCACCTACCCCATATCCTATAGTGTGCCCAAGCAGGGGGGTTGCATACCTCACTGTATATTTTATTAAAGTAAAATAAAGTTTATTTGATTTAAAACGGAGTTGTTTCAGTACAATTCTTGGCAAGATTTTGATTTGGGCTTTTTTTCCTAGAATTTGGGCGTTATTTCCTTTCGTTGGATTTTTTTTGGGTGATATTTCCAATTTTGGGCGTTATTTCCCATTTAACTTTTGAAATTTGCATTTTAGGCGTTTTTTATTTTCAACAAAAATTTAAAAAAAAATGGAAATAACGCCCAAATCGAGAAAAAAAAACAACAACAATTGTTCAGAATTTTTTTGGGCGATATTTCCAAATCGAATTGGGCGTTATTACCATACGCCTAAGAAAACGCCCAAAATTTACAAAACAAAATAATTAAAATTCATTTAAAATTTTCTATTTTACAATTTGGGGCAGGAAAGTAATTTTGGGCTATATTTCCAATTTCTTTTTTTGGTGATACAACAATATTCGGGCTATGTTTCCAAATCGATTTGATCGCTTTTCCTTTTCCTAACGCCGCTCCGCACCCGCCAGGAAAAATGCCAAATTTAGTCAAGATCTTGTATTGTTTTCAGTAGAGAAAATCTAGAAGAGGAAAAACTTGTCAAAAACTAGTAAGGCCCTTGGTAGTAAAAAATTGTTAGGTAAATTTTGCTATCCCATCAGAAATACCTGAAATAAACAAAAACTTTATAAATTATAATCACCATACAATGGTATGAACAATTGCCAGTCTTAAATTTTTTATATTCAGCACTGTAGGTACTTCTGTATTGCGAAAATGCCCAGTGATAAACGTTTTAACGACTGCTAAGCTTTTTTACTTTGTCTGTCTCTATAGACAAATTAATACATAACTTTAGAGGGCCTAGCCAATTTCGATACTAGATAATCCTTACGAATCCCTTGTTAGAATATATATTTAAATCTTTCTAGGGCCTCGTCAAAAACTAGACTGTTTTTACCAAGAGGGCATTTTATCTTTCCTTCATATTATATTTACAATTTTTGTTTGCCACCACTCGATGAGAATTAAGGATTCACCGATTTACGTATACAGTTTTGTTCGTATCTTCCGGTTTGGGTAAGCCCAGAGTATCTTTAATCTCTTGAACGTGGGGCTCTTGGTGAAGATAGTTGCGACGACGAGCCACATAAAACTTAAATTAATTTGAAAAACAGTATTTCTGAAATTATGCAATTCAAAATTAAACTTCAACTTGAACAACAAAATACAATTATTCATTGTCAAGTGAAACATTAAATTTGTTTCCATTATATGCATTTCTGCAGATGACTATCATCATCACCGTTTAGTACTTCAAATTCCCACCGTCCAACGTTCCATCACTGGTGTTGTGCTGCGCTGGCGCTAGCTGTGGGCTGACTAGACTATGTATGACTCTGGGCTGGCCATTGAGCTAGAAAAACCAAATGCATAATTAAAATCCAAATAAATTTTCGCTGGAAAAATGTTAATTTGTTGTTATTGTTGCTTTCTGTTTTCAGCTTTCTGCTTTGCAATGAATGTTTTCCTTGTTGTTATAATATATTATGATGTTGTTGTTTCAGTTCAAATTCAAATTGGTTTTTAAATGGCCTGTAAAAAGTTTTAATGAGTTTCCAACAAGGATATTCCAAGCCATACCTCGCCATTCTCCCGCCCGCTATAAACTAGTGTATTCATGTGCACGTTCATCGTACCCTGCGGTACCTCTACTCATCATAAGTCAAATTGGTATAAGGACCGAAACAGCCGGAACAGGCCATCTGCATTTATGAATTTGTTCACGACGACACAACGACCAACAACGACGATGACTTGGAAAACAAAATACAAAATAATAAAAATTATTGAAATTGAAAGCAAAAAAAAAAACAGGGAAAAAAAGATTAAGAAAATAAAAATCATAATAAAATCACTCAAGGAAGAATATCTGGCCTGGCAGGGGGAATCTTGGACATTGTCAGCAAGGTGGAGAGGGAGAAACTTACACTTGCTTAAAGTGATTGTGTGAGTTGAGGATGAAGTCGAAGAAACAAATGTAATTACAAAAACTCATTATTACAATACTTTTTTTTGTAGGTTTATTTTTTTGTTTAATAAAAAGAAAAATTGTGAAAACAACACTTAATTATTACTTAAGGTCACCAGGGATAAACTTTTAAATAAAAGAAGAAAGCAGATGCCTTCTTGGCAGTAGAACTTAATTTAACAAATTGGGATTACTTATTATGAAGGAATTTTTGGTAGCTAATAATATTTTTGAACTCAATTAATTTCAGATTGCTCCTGTCTTTAATGACAAGCATTTTTGGCATTAGACCAAGAACTATTCACTGCAGTGGCAAATTGTTAAAATTTCTGCATTTTTAGTAATTTTTGACGTTTCCGGTGTAAAAGGCTTTAAATATGTTGTGTTGTGTTGTGTTGTGTTGTGTTGTGTTGTATTGTGTTGTAGAGTGGTGTGTTTGTCTTGTGTCGGAATCCCTTTTCTGCAGAAATTCAATAAATAGATTGGAGTTTATAATAAATATCGTATGCACTACGCGTTCCACCGCTTAAGACCACTGACGTCACAGGTCGAGATGTGTTTTTTGTTAATCAAATGCAAATGATGCTCCATCAGCATTTTTCAACAATTCAATGAAATTGACGGAATAAAGAATGGTCATTAGGTCTAATAAACTGGCATTCTAGTATGAATAGTACAATAAATAATAATAATGACATTGATTTTACTGTCCCTAAAAGTTTAGCGCATAGATAACCCGATTCCCTTACTGGACTCCCCTAGCGCTTTCACCCATTTTGTCCCCTTAATAAAATAATCAATTTATTTGGACTTTTATCAGTCGGTTAGAAAAATTGTAGCCGTCATCAGATGCCTGTTCAGAGGTAAAGTTGAAAGGGGCAGTATTTCACGTTGTAATAAAAAAAAAACTTTTATATTTAGAGTTAAATAAGTTTTTTTTATATTTTTAGGTCAAAACTTGAAAAAAAAATATTTTTGGAAACTTCGCTACCCTTTTTAATTCCTATGCCTGACCAATTTCTTAAGCTACCTGACCTTTTTTTGACCAATTACTGACCTTTTAGATGGCATACTTTTTTTGCGAATATCCCACATATTATGGGAAACTAAGAACACCTAGGCCATTTTGCCTCATGATGTTCTGGCCTTTTTCACCTGTTTGCGGTTTTTTACTAAACATATTTGTTCAACTTTTCATTTTAAATAGTATAGGCACTTTGCCAGAAAAAAATTTCTTGTAACAATCAAGCTGTCTAGTCTATAGACGCCTCATATTGTTTCATGATTTAAAATGAAATTAGCTTCAGTGTGACTATGGAACTATATAACGAATGAACTAGGATTTTAATATGTTCTTATAGTTAAAAATAAGATGGAGTTAAAAACTAGGCCCAAAAATTCGTTTGGAATTTTTTGCGCCATTCTCCCCTAGTTTTTGTAATTTTCAGTTTTCTCTTAAACTAAAAGGTATACACCCATTTGGTTTTTTGCATTCGAGTCAAAATTAATAAAATCATTGAATATAAATCCAAAAATAGTACTTAATTATGTAAAATTTGTTTTAAATTTTTTTTCAAATTTTTTTTGTATGAAAAATTTTTCAAAAATATTTTTTAAAAACAATTTGATTTAAAAAGAGTTTTGATGGGCGGATTTTTCACTTTGAAACTAAAGCATGATATTGTACGTGAAGGCGGCGATAGACTTCTTAATAAAGTATGTTTTTCCTTTTTAAACCCAACCTCTAGCGTTTTGATGCATTTTATGTAAAACACCCTGTTTCTTTTACAGTAAGGTTGCCTTTACTTCCCAAACAAACCAAAAGTTTCCTTCAATAAATTGATTGTTTCGTTGGCTGTATGGCATGTAGCGCCGTCTTGTTGGAACCAAAGGTCGTCCAAATCAACATCCTCCAATTCAGGAACGAAAAAGTCATTAATCATGGCTCTATAGCGTTCCCCATTGACTGTAACATTATGGCTGGCTTCATTTTTTTAAGGAATATGGACCAATGATTCCCTCTTCCCATAGAGCACACCAAACAGTGACTTTTTGAGGATGTAACGGCGTCTCAACAATACTTATTAACGTACCCATTCAACCAAAAATGAGCTTCATCGCTGAACGAAATTTTCTTGTGAAAGTCGCCCGAACCGATCATTATTTTTATAATAAATTTGCACGATTTGCAAAAGTTGTTCAAGATTAATGTTCGGTTTCACAAATATTTAACAGGCTTTTAAATGTTTAAATGACGTATTTTGTATGGCACAAACGTCATTTAAAGATTTAAAAGCCTGTTAAACAGTTAAAAGGGCTTTATTAAATCGGCCATGAGTCTATTTATTATGAAATGGCAAACCAAGTTGAGCATAAATCAAGTGACAGCTGTCAAAAAGACTAACTCCGAAAAAAGTATTGCCAGATTGAAAACCACACGTCTAAGAAAAACACCCTTTATATGAACAAAATAATGATTTTTTGTAGTTCACTGACCTTTTTCACACTTTTTTCGATAACAGCGTCAATATACATTCGCGTGATCCATGTCATCCATTTAATCCTTATATTTGATGAGAGTATCTTAAATCTTAAGCCCGAACCACACTATTCTCGTGTGGTGTGTCGTGGAGTAGTGTGTCGCTGTCATTCCAACGTATTTCATAGATTTCGACACAACACATCACACGGTACAAATATGGCTCTACGCATATATGAAATACATTAGAGCGACAGCGACAGACTACTTCCCAACACACCACACGAGAGTAGTGTGGTTCGGGCTTTAAGTTAACTATTTTCTCAATGCAAATTTGCCTTCTACAACGAGTATCACAACTTAAATCGGATATCATTATCCTCTATCCTTCGCGATAGCAAAATTTAAATAGAACAAGTACCTAATACAAAAAAAAAAAGGAAAAGTGAACAAATTATAATTTCCGGTTATTTAAAACACGCAATAGCGTTAAATATCCGTTTTTTTTTAAATAAACACCCAGGGACTTAAATAAATTACCTTTCTAAAAGGATTTTTTTCGAAACCATTCCTATTTACCTGTTATTTTGCTTGTATCCCCGCCGCCGTATGGTTGAGTGATGAAGGGGTGGTATTAATTTTGTTTTCATTTTTGTTCATTTAATTTTCACCTCTCCGCGTGTTTTATTTATTTTTTTTTTAACCCAACTACTTGTTCCTTAAACGGTATTGGGCGTGCATAACATTACATGGCTTGATGACTGACGACGACGACAACAACAACAAAGACGACAAGGACGACGACGGAAGCGAAGACATCTTTGAAGGAGCGGAAATTCTTCAAATATTAAAAAAAAAAAAAAAAATCCTGTGAACGTTGTTGGCTGATGGTGGTTATATTGGAAAGTGAATAGGAGTGCAAAGAAAAAAACAAGAAAAGCAGGTTAAACACAAAAAACGGGTTTGTTTTATCCTTTCGGTACGTCATTTGCATACAAAGTGGATTCAAATAATTTAACTGTTTTTTTGCCATTTTTTATTTTACTCTGCTTTTGCTTCCGGTTTGTGTATATTTAGCTTCTATCGCTTTGACTTATTAATGACTTGATAAATGGATAAGAAGCGATAATAGCTATTAAGTGATATTTTGAGAATCTTATTAAAAGTACGAAAATTTATGCTTTAATCTGTAATTACCTTCAAAATGCCATTAGAGTAGATATTTTATAACATGGCTTCATAAAATATCTCTTAAGTAACCGGCAACCCACCTGTCAAGCAGGACCAAAATTATTACCTATAAGTTAACCTACCTACGACTTTGCAAACTCTTTTCTAAAATCATAATTCAAATAATATACTTTCCAGCCAGTATAGTTATCAATGATGCGGCACGGTCTTTTATTACATAGAGCTCTGCTCCTTACGTAAGCCTCATTGATTTTTCCATTAAATGATGCTATCAATTTCTATTGGGGACTCCGCATTCAATTCAAAAAGGAATCTTCAAATTAAAATGGAATGCATACATAGCTACCTATCATTATAGGGACGGCATTAAGTATGTATGAATATGCCTCTGCAGAACATGTAGGACCGCATAACCAAGAACCAAAGAAACGATATAGAGTTTTCTTTTTGGCATGATTTATGGGGAATTCATAACTCATTTACTAATGACCATTTATTTTTTTTTTTCATTCAAATCGTTTTTTAAATATTATTCAATAAAGTTTTTTCAGTCTTAATTTTTTTTTTAAGAAAATTGAAAGCATTTTCCAATTAAAATACCTTTTTTATAAGGCTCAGGACAAGGGAAAAATCCATTCACCGTCAGAACTAACATGATGATGAAATTGAGGATAAAAGAATAGAAAATCCTTTGGAGCTGCTTCCTGTATACACAAAGACATACCTATAGGTACAAAGACATTGGATTTAAAAAATTCTGGTCACGTGCAAACTTGAAGTGATGTCCGACTTTTCTAAGATGGGAAACTTGAGAAAATCACGTAAACTCTTCGTCAGATTTGTATTTCTCACGATTTTAAAATAAATTCTGCAAATAATGATCTTCATCCATTTGCGGTCCATTTGGCATCAGAGATACGACATAATCAGTTTTTTTTTTTTGTTGTAGGTGTATGTGTGTGTTTTACTTCAGAAAGAGAAAGTTTTTTTTATGTAGACTAAAAGAAGTTTGTTTTGAAGATGATGCTGATGGAAGGGTTAAAATGAATGTATTCGTGAAGACACCAGCTTTCACCGGTCTTTCCAAATCGACCTCAGTCTAATAATTTCAATGCTAGGGTCCATATGTTCGACATTCTCATAGGTCGTATGCCATCTAACAGATCAGTAATTGGTCAAAAAAAGTTAACTAGTTTCAGTAATTGGTCAGCCATAGGTTTTTTTTATGTGTAAACATCTATGCTGGCGGGAGAGTAAATAAAAGAAAACGTGAACGTTCGTGTGCAACGTTACGTCGTGCAACGTTACGTCGTGCAACGTTACGATCTGCATACTAGGATGGGAGCGTTCAGTGAAAAAAATCTTAAAATCCTCTTCAACAAAAACAAGTCCGTTTTGGATCCGCGCACGTTGATGTTTACACATATTAACCGTGAATCCCGGCACTCACACAATTTTTGATGTGTAAACATCTATGCTGGCGGTAGAGTGCAAAAAATAACGTGAACGTTCGTGTGCAACGTTACGTCGTGCAACGTTACGGTGTGCAACGTTGCGATCTGCATATTAGGGTGGGAGCGTTCAGTGAAAAAAATCTTAAGATCCCCTTCAAGCAAAAACAAGTCCGTTTTGGATCCGCGCACGTTGATGTTTACACATATTTACCGTGAATCCCGGCACTCACACAATTTTTTTTTTAAAGCGTTAGGCGGTTACTTCCTGCTAGGAATATGAACCAACTCATCTATAAAATATGGTCCGAGAAAAGCATACCTGAAGATGAATGGAAATATGCTCAAGATTAGATAAGATCTGAACACCTCAAATACAGAGGAGTTCTCAGTCTCCTTGACATATCGCCTACAAGATCTTTTCTGCCGTATTATAAGAAAGCTTTCAGCTGTTCGTCAATAATAATCAATCTCATAGGTCTATATATTTTGTATCAATGTGGCTTAAGGCCAAAAAAGTATACCAACGACAAAATATTTCCATTACCTGTGGCAAATATTGGAAAAAAAAGCAGCTTCAAATCGACACCCGTAACGTTATCATCGATTTCAAGGCCGCTTATAAAAACCAAGCTACGTATGAGCAAAGTCAGCTGATCCATCATCAACCATCATGCTATACCGATATAACTTAGAATTGGACGAAAAAACTGGCATTCGAGCTAAGCGGCTTACATGCAAATACAACAACAATTTAAAACAATAGGCGTGTTTTTTGCAAGCCCCAAAGAAAGTGGTCGAGAAAAACGACGTCGGGGCTAAGCAATTTACATGTTAAATGCAACACCAACTAATCCCAGTGCAGAGAATTCTCGAGGCTTAGTTTAAGCCCGAAGAAAAACTGTGTTACCTTCGTGAATTTCATACTTGTTATCGATATTTTGTTTGGAAACTCCATTTTCTTTCTGTAATAGAGCGTAGGTAATCCCCGATTTCTTGTTTTTTACCCAAATCCCAGCGGGTTTTCAAAAAGACACTAACATAAGTCCACATAATTTCGGGGCTTATAACTCTAGTCCCTAATAAAAACGAATTATCACTTTGTTATCGAAAGCTTGAATGGAAATGTCAAAATATCTGAGCCGTCGAATGTTTGCCGATCAGTGACTTGAAATTTAGTTCTATTTTTTTTTTTATTTCACTGAGTGGAAGAATATTGTAGGAGATTTCTCTCTATTTTAATGTGTCATGACTGATTAATTTTTGTTTTGCATGCTTGCCAAGGAGCTGAATGGGTAGTGAGTACATTTTGTGATAGTGTTAGGCTTTTAGTTTTAGCTTAACCAAGACAATTTCCGGGGCTGAGCTCTTATCCCGGAGAAAACTGTGTTACCGGCGCGAATTTACTCTTTGTTATCGATAGTTCGTATGGAAATGTCAAAGTTCTTCTCTAATGGCGTCTCTTAAATCCGTGTTGTCGTTTTTATCAACAATCAATTTCCTCGGGGATTGTAAGAAAGAACACACCTACATTTTCATGTGACAACGTTCTTGAAATAATAATGCAGAATTTGTTGTGCCATGATCTTTCAAAGGTCGGTCATGCCGATGTTATTGAGATAACCAGTGTTTATATAGATCGAAGAACGATATGGAACTTTAGCGATGCAATCACAGAAAAAAATGGAGTTTCCATTTATTCCTGTCGGTATTACAGTTTTTCTCCGCGATGAAGTTAAGCGACGAAAATTCTATGAAAGTGGGTAAGCCCGAAAGGGATTATTTGTTGTTGTATTTTACATATAAATTGTTCATGTTTAGCCGCTACATCGTTTTTTTTTTCAACCAATCCCCTTTGAGCTAGGAAAAAAACAAGCTTTTAATTGGAAGCGAAATATCAGTGGCACTTTTGTGAGTATCTATTGAGTTTCTATATGCTGCCAACAATACAGGAAGCCCAACATTGAAGTCTTGAACAGAACATCTGACCATAGACGGCTACGACTTTGATCTTGATAAGGGTAAGAGGTCTATTTATCAATGAGGCTTTGGGCTATGAAAAGCAACTGATGTGTATCAAAGCCCTGCTCTCTCGATAAACTTAAGGGCCAATTTATAAGACCCTAAACATCCCAGAATAAGGAAAGCTTTTATGTTATTTTTTGAGAGACAAACTCTTCGCATAGAATGGGGCCTCAACCAACTTAACGTGGTGATTGTGAATTAAACATCTTTTAAATACTTAGTCACTTTATAACTTTGATGAACCACAAGATCAGGACCAACAAAGTAAAGATAAATCGCAGACAACCTTCCAACATTGTCAACTCACGCTCATGAAAATTTTATTTAAAGAAGCTTAAAGCATATAAACCTATGTATAACTTCAACTGGAATTCTGCTCAAAAACTCAACTTAACTGACCTTGATAAATACACCGTTTCCGAGTTTCCCCAAAATTCATATCGTAAAAAATATATTTCTTTAAAGAATTTCCCTATAGGTACTCGTATATGTATATGTACAAATATGTTGCTTATCTTTTATTGTAGTATATACCAACCGCACCATGACGCTTACGAAAATTGACAACGATGATGGGGCATGATGTTGTTTGTAGACTTTGTCAACATTCCCTTTGACAATTACCGTAAACGGATTTTGCCTGAGGATAGCATAGAGAATATATCCTCTTTTGTTTAAATCATCATGATGCTTCAGAAACAGAAATCAAAAACACACAAACCATCATACATAACCTCTACCCATCCTACACTCAGACAAACAAACAAACATTCATTGATATTCAACCTGATATCATCTGGTTCCTGTTTCGGTTCCTTTTGTGTGTGTAAGTTGAATGAGACTTTAACTTTAGGACTTTTGAATAACCATGAAAATAAGGAAGACATTGTGTGCAGTTCTAAATTGCCCCAAAAAAAGAATATGATTGTGCTTTGTAGATTGTCGATTGCATTACAAAGACGACAACGTCCCTTAAACTCTTTATGAAAGCTTTAAGAACGAAGGTTTAATTTCCTCAAAATAATAATAAAACTTATATGATTTCCTTGGTGTAATTAAAAAAAAAAAAAAACTTCCGGGCTTGTCTCTACCGTCACTGGCTCGTCTTTCCTTCATTTCTAAGTGAAATTGATGCACTGGACTTAAAGCTTAGACAGTGCGAATCCAATCCTGGTTATCGTGGCATGTGAGGGGAAATTCTATAAGAAAATGAGAAAAAAAAAGAAATTATAAACTAAAACAAATGTGACAAGCTGAGGAAAATGCATCCACAAGTTTACGTTAGGATACATCGGGTGCAAATATCCCTTTCCTTTCCCGTCTTCCCAACAGAACCAACCATGACCAGCTATATAGAGAAATATAAACTGCGGAAGGCAGTGAGTTTGATAGGTAACCATTTTTTATGCGGGGTGACTAGCAACTATATATATACCATCAAACGACGACGCTTTATTACTTTTGTACTATTAAACATGAATGCTGTCAACATTGGTTCCGTTTCCATCCGGTGGGCGAAGGCGGCTCGGCCGGCGTTGGGCGCCACTTCTCCGTCGTCTGCTGCGTTTTCTCATCAGCTATGTATGCATAGTATATCCTCACCGAATAGAAGCTCTGCAGTTTGCAATCTCATTGTGGCTGCTTTTCTTGCTCAAGAGCGGGGATGTAAGCAAGAAGCGTGTTTCAAATACTCGGAGTGAAGTGACTGACAGTTCAGTGCTGAGGGCGGACAGAGGACCATCGTTCGGTTGAATCTCTGTTTATGTGATGCGAGTGATGAAAACTCATAGCCGGGAGGAGGATTATTGTATATATGTCATGGGGTACGGTGTAACGTGTAACGGTAGAAGATTAAACACTTGGGTGGTTGGGATTTCATCGATTTGTATGGCAGTGGCAGAGGGTTGGCTTCCTCAACTTGTTCACTTTTTATTATTTGGGGTGGTAGATACTCCAGTCTGGAAGGCTTTATGGTTTGTTGGTAAGGTATACATGTACATATGTATGTAGTTGATGTGGAGAGCATGTAGTGTTGTAAGGATGTTGTCTTTTTTTCTTTCGTCGAGAATTCTTGTGATTTATGATGGAATGTTACACAGTGAGACAATGCATATTATTTTTTTTTTGCAACAAATGAATTATTAAAATTGAATCAAATTGAACTCAAATTTAATTTAGCTCTAAAAAAAAAGCACACAGGAGTTGTTTGGGGAAATAAATACATTTTAATTTAGTTTTTGAAGCTGTCATTAATAAATTATTTCCAAGAGGAAACAATTGAGCCAAATCCCGTCAGTCAAATAAGTACTGGATATAAAATATTTTCAACATTTCGATAAGCGTTTTTTTTATAGACCCCCAAATCGCACGCATGTACGTTCGGATGTGAAATGAAAATTTACTTTTGACTTCCTTTCTTTTCAAACTGCCCGACACACGTGCTATTTCATAACTTTAATGCAAAAAACTTTTATAACTTTTTTGGCATTTCTCTTGTCTTGTAACACAATAAATTGTTATAATTATTGTTAAAAACTGGTGTGTCTAGCAGAGTTACCACTGGGACACTATAGTGTCCCCGGGCACTCTATTTTTCTTTAGGGGACTCGGGGAGACATTTTTTTTTTAAAAGTAGGTACACATTTGTTCACTATAATTTTACCTCAAAAAACTTTCAATTTATTTAAAAACAAAGAACGAAGATGAAATAAGTTATATATAAGGTTATTTATGAACTTGTTTTTTTTTATGAAATGTAAGACTGCGACAATTACATTGAGTAATATTATGCATTAAAATGTTTTAACTTTATTCTTAATTTTCTGTTGAGTTTTTCTTTTATAAAACAATAAAATACTTTGGATACACCCTACTTAATTTCGTATTTTTTATGTTATGAATTTATTTTCAAAAAGACTCATTTATTTCCAAAAAGACACAGTTTTTGCATTCATAGGGACACATAAATAATTTCACCTACAGTAACACTGGTGTCTATGCTCATCCTTAACTTTCGTCGAATTCCCTTTTTTAATTTTTCACACCTGCGATGGTTGATTGAATTCTCTTATTTCAGTGAGCGAAATTTTATAAAATAATTTGAAAGAGTATAATGTTCATAGGGTACACCCTATACCTACCTACACTAATACCTTAAGGGCCAGTTTCACAGTTGACACTTACCAAAACAAGTGACACTTAAGTTTCCCATATTAGGAATTTAAGCTAAATTTCATAGCTAGCGTAAGTGAAACTTAAGTCACCAACATCGGAGACTTAAGTGCCACTTATTCAAGTAACAGTGAACGGTGATATTGGGAATTAATCTTTCAAATTCCCCACTTAAGTGTCACTTTTCTGACTGTGAAACTGGCCCTAAATCTTTTTTCTTATTTGGAACATAATATATTCTTAATTTTTAAAATTTATATTTGCAAAACAATTGTTGAAAATTTTAAATAACGATTTTGAGAGCATCGAATTATTTACTCCTATAAGGACCCTTCCTTTGATTTTCACAAAAAAAACTTGGGTTTTTATTTCGAACTCGTTGCTACTTCCGGCCTAGACCACGGAAAATACATCCCGACAAATATCAAACTTCAATATTCAATTTAGCCCAAAACAAACACTTTTTTTTTAAATAAAGGGATTCCAATATAGAATTCGACCGAATTTCCAAAACAATTAAATACCTACAAAAAAAAATTTTTGATTGTCCTGCCATATGTGCTATATCCGGTTGCGGTGCTAAAAATAAAAACCTCGCCATTATCCACTATACACACTTGAATAGAATCATTTCATTTTTATTTATTTCGTGTTCCAATGCACTTGACGCCTCATTTATATAAATTCCTAAACGAGTAACCATCAACCACTCATGAACATGAACTCTCGACATCCCGTCCTTCGACCCCGATTGGTCTGAATGAGTAATTCGAGTCGGTTATAGTATTTTACTCCCTCGCGTACAACATGAATTACATCAACGATTTTATTGACCACCCCCAAGCCCCCATTATCAAAGGCTTATGGTATATGGCCCAACAATTTCGAAGCTGTGATGGGTTTTGCTCTATGCTGCTGCTGTTGCTGTTACAAAATTATTGCCAACGGTTAATCTTCGAACCGTCAACGGACAAACACGAGACACGCGAGATGAACGACGTGTTTCTGTTTCAGACTTTTAATTTATGTTTCAATTCCAATTAGGTAAAGAAGAAGACGGAGAAGAGAAGCGCCCAGCTATAGAGGGATTTTTATATATGTATGACCACATCTCGAGGAAACATCGGAGTAATTGGCTTTCTTCAACTGAAATTGGATCCAATAAAAGTACACAACACACAAACCAAAGATATGTTAAAAAAAAAAAATGCTCCAACACATCTTCAAAAGCTGATTCAAATAATAAGAACGAGAAGTCATTACCACCAGGACCATAGAACCAGAACCAGGACCATCGGCCCCTACCATGCAGCCTCGGCGAAGACTGGCCCCACAGTACAAAACTGAATGTATCGTCTTACCACAAAAACACAAAACAACCACCAGGCTAGGACGACATCGACGTTGTCGTCTTTAACAAGGAGTGGAGTTTGATGCTGGCTCTCATCCTTCTTGAAAACTACAAGAGCCATCAAGTCGATATGATGGTTTGGTTGAAGTGCTCGCCTAGCTCGTTGTGTAAGTTAGTAACAACCAAACCACGTTAAAACAGGAATCTACAATTGGCTAAAGGTGGAGCATAGTAGCTGGAAGTGAAGGACGAAGGCGTATAGGAGGTGTGGATGGAAATGTATTGTTCTAACATAAGGACCATTAAGTTCTCACGTTTACGATTTCATTTTCGTTGTTTCGTCCTTAGTAAGTATTGGATTTTTATGTCGTTTTCGAGTGGACGTCCGAGTTACTTCTTTTCCACTCCTTTTACTCCAAATTTTCCGTTTTCGATAGGAATAGAACAGTTCCGAAATCCAACCGAAAACGACATTATGGTTTTTGGAATTTGTTCTTCGAATATTTTCTTTTGGGTATGGATATTAGGGTGGAGCGTTAATTTTTTTTTCGATTTTCGTATTTGAATAACTTCAAAAACGTTGCAAAATTATGCTAACTATGTATTGTAGCATCTTTAGCCCTCTACAAAGTTTTTTTAAAAAATTGTAAAAAAATAAGTTTTTATTCTTTTTCTTTTTTACTTTAAAACGTTTTAAAATTATGTAAACTTCTCTTAAAAATTCATACAAAAAAAACACTTTTTTAGCCTTCTACCACAGCTCAAAGTTTTGAAAAATAAGCAAGTAAGGTCATAATTTTTTTGAATCACTTTGTTGTTGGATTCATTATTGGTTTTAATGATGCTCGGTTACAAATGCATCTGGTGATCGTTGAGAACTGTTTGTCTCGTGCCACACTAGGATAACGCTAATTGACACGAAAAGTTTAATTGCGGTTCGGATTTATTTTTTTTTTTGTGAGAAGTGAACAAAAAACTATGGAAAATGGAAAGCACATTTTACTCAATTATTTGGTATCCCAGCAAATGAAATTTTTGATGTTTGGAAAATTGCATCTCTGCCTTTCGCAACGATAAAACGAGTAAAACAACTACTAAAAAAGATCCACGATAGATATTTGCATTTTTTAAGATATCCCAAATCCAATCAACAAAGTAAATATAGGGTCCGCCATCTAACGTTTTTTTTTCAACTAATGCTTATTTCGTGAATGGTAACACTAAGCTCATGTCTGATTTGACAGATAATTAGTTTTATCCTTCCGCTGAACGAATATGGTTGTGTTTACGCTAAGTGGGCCTGCGATCGACTTAGAGAAGATGCCGATTTTGCCAAAAAAAATCATCTTTTCAGATGAAGCTCATTTTGATCTTGGCGTGTAGTAAACAAGCAAAATTGTCGCATTTGGGGCACAGAAAACCCGCACGCATACATTGAAAAGCCGATATACCCAAAACGAGTCACTGTTTGGTGCGGATTTTGGTCCAGAGGCATAATTGGGCCATTTTTCGAAAATGAGCAAGGAGTGGCCGTTACAGTCAATGGCGATCGTTATTGGGCCATGTTGAACGAATTTTTGTTCACAAAAATTGAAGAGGAGGATATTGGCAACATTTGGTTTCAATAGGACGGCGCTACGTGCCACACAGCCGAAGCTACACTCGATGTTTTGCGCCATTTTCAAAAAAAAAAGTTATTTGGCGGACCCTTTAGAAGAGCATATTTCTTTAATCACCGAGCTGGGATCATAGAAGTACATAGGACAGCTTACCATATCCTCTGGAACGAGGAGAGTTATTGCGAATTCAATAAACTCATTCCGGACAAAAAACTGGACTTATCTGAACTGTCTGTTGTTGCTTGCGATGGAACAGCTTCAAACACTGGTTGGAAAAGTGGGGATATCCGCCTCATGAAATTTACCTTGGGTAGACCATTGCACTGGTTCATATGCCAACTCCATGCTAATGACTAATGAGCTGCTTTTGCGCTATGCGTTTATTAAATTAGATGGAGCTACATTAGGACCTCAACTTTGCTCAGGACCGATTGGAAAGGCGCTGGAAAGTAGCACTGATCTTCCTGTTATTGAATATTCACACATTGCAGGAAACTTTCCTATTTTGCCAGGAGAAGTCCAAGATTCTGCTAGCACTGTTCAAAAATATTTGTTTCAAATATGTGAAGCTATTGTCAGAGGATCCTGTCCTGCTGATCTTTCCAATAGAGATCCAGGGAAAATAGCGCATTTTAGATGGTTAACAACTGCTAATAGAATCTTAAGGCTTTATGTAGCAACATATTCTCCAACAGAAAGTTTGAAAATACTTGTAAAGGGTATTTTTTTTAGACTTGTGGTTTTCAAGAAGAAATAAAACGCATATAATTTAATGTTATGACCAAAAATTTAGTTTTATTATAAAGATAAGGGCTTGCCATTATGTTTTAAAAATGATTTCGGGCAAGTGGCAGCCACGGCTGGATCAAATAAATTCCAGCTGAGAGACCCAATTTTCGACATCTGCAATTTGTTGCACCCGGATGGTGGATGGACTCATTCGGGTCTTCTTCGATACTCTGCTCCACAGCAGCAATAGCGTCTTCGGTGGGCACTGTATGGCGTCTCTGAAGATGCGCATTATCCACTAGAGTAAACGTGGTGTGAAACCGATCCGTGGTTGCTCGAATTTATGCGATTTTGCGATTATGTCGACCGAATATTGGACGCGAACCAAACCATTATTTTGGTAATAAATTTGCATGATTTTCAAACGTTGTTCAGGAGTAAATCTATTAATTAAGAAATAGAAAACAAAACTGAGCATAAATCAAGTGACAGCTGTCAAAAAGACAAACTCAGAAAAAAGTATTGCCAGGTTGAAAACCACACGTATAAAAAAAACTGCCTTTAGATTACATTTTGACAGTTTAGTTTGATATAAAAACGACTTTTCATTCAAAAATTAGCCAAATCATGTTTCCGAGTTAGTAAATTTGTCGCAATTCGTGTTTTGCACACCCAGAAAACATATTACTCGCTATGTTAAATGATGAGAGGCCTGACATAAGACATAAGACAAATCATCGCAGCCCGGAGGATAGAGAGCAGTGCACCTTCCGTTAGAATCTTTAAACTTCGTAAATTAATTTTCAAAGCATACTATTATCTTGACTTGATTATATGGTCTGAATCTCAAGTAACACTTCCTCCATTATTGAATAATTTCAGTGACTTGAAATTAGTAGAACTGCAAATTAACTTTACTTTTCCGGACTTTCCTTGTCATAGTCAAGCTCTTGAACGATGTGTAAAGATAGTGACCGAAACTTCAATAACAGTGGCTAGTGAAAAGGCCAGGGGCCAGGGCTTATAAAAAACAAAAATACACTCTCGAAAAATTAAAAAAAAATTAAAATCTGTTTAATTTATGGATTAAGTTTAGGTATATAGGGTTTGCAATTTAAGACGTATTGTTTACTTTTATGTCCAAATAAACCTACTATTTCAGTAATATGTGTAATTTTATTATAATTTATAGGTTATTCAAACGGATCTGTACTTCAACCTAAAAATCCAATTTTTACACAAAAAATGAAACTTTAAGCGCTCAGGTAGAGGGCTTACAACTATATCGAAATCAAGAAAATCAAACACCAAAATATTAAACACAACCAAATGCAACAAAATGGAGGTATTCAAAGTTAGTACAAACAAAAAAATTTGTCTCCACACATTGACGCTTCACCCTAATGGATATGGGCTGGAAGGTTTGTTGAAATTTTATACAAAATTCTATACGAATCGTTGAATTTTACATTAATTTTTTCATATGGTAATGAGTGATAGTTACGTAATACATATCACAACAAAAACCCCTGACGAAGGATTGAATGAATCAAAAATACTGCCGTGCGTCGTCGCCGTCGGCGTGGATTACATACTTTTTATTGATAGTTCACATAGAATCGCCAAATTTATTCTCTGATGCCTTCGTTAATCCCCAATGTCATTTCTTTCTACAATAGTTAACGCAGATACAAAAATGACTTATATTCCAACTAAAAGGCTTTTGCCGCTTTATTCAGGAACATTAACCATATTAACATTTCTTCTGAAATTATTACCTATACCTACTGAGAAGTAAAGCTAATTCTTAAAGTATTCATATAATAAATTCAGCAACTTCAAATATAATTATTCATTTGTTTTTTGACTATTTTTTTCACTTGGGTCATTCAATTTAATTTTATCTAGTTCTGCTTTCGCTTCATCCCAAGTTTTCTTAGCTTTTTCGCTGAATTGTTTAGCGATATCTTCCGCAAAGATTTTAGCTTTCTGAAATTAAAAAAAAATAAGGTTAATTTCATGGATTGAGTTACAAAGATCGTAATTAAATGTGTCTTAGGATCATTTACTGAAAAAAAAGAGAACTTAAATATTTGAGTTCAACATAAGAGCTTATGAAGTAGAGCATAAGTCTTTAAATTGAACATAAATATGTAAGTTTCTTATCAGCAAAAATGGCACTTAAATAATTTTTAAGGAAAAGCAATTTACATATTTTTTTTTAACATACATATAGATATGTATGTATGTATCTGTATGTAAGTATAAAATAATATTTATCAAGGCAAGTTTAAAAAATTCAACTGAAGCGTTTAGATGAAGAAGAAGTTATACATATACCAATATCTACATAAGTGAAATTCTTGTTATCAGATAAGGCAACAATAGGCGTGTTTTTTTTTGCAAGGGATTTGGTTAAAAAAAAAAACATGTCGGAGATTAGCGACGCCATTACAGAAACAAAATATGATGTTTCTATACAAACAAATTCACGCCGGAAACACAGTTCTTCTCCTTGCTTAAGTTAAGCCACGAGAATTATATCTGCTTAGCTAAGCTCGAAGGTGATTAGTTGTTGTTGCACAATAAACATGTAATTTTTTAGCACCAAGGTTGTTTTATTCGCCCAATTTCCTCCGGGTTTGTAAAAAAAAAGAAATGCCTATAATTGTTGCCTTAGCTGATAACAAGAATTTCACTTATGTATAGATATTGGTATGTATAACTTCTTCTTCATCTAAACACTTCAGTTGAATTTTTTAACTTGTCTTGATAAATATTATTTTTTACTTACATACATATATGTATGTTAAAAATAAAATTAAACACAAAAACCTTATATTTGACAAACGTCTTACTTCCATATTTTCTTTTGTGAAAGCATTCTTCAAAATGTCTTCTATATTAATCGGCACCGGTGTGGTATCTTTCTCGATCGGAGCTCCTACTGAAAGCTAGACCAGTTTTGTGTTTTGTTAAAATAAAATTAATTTTTTTCAAAATATGTATAATAAGATATAAATATTTACATGAAAAACGCAAAAGGCCAACAGAAAAATTAGAGCAACTCGGGCCATTTTAAAAAAAGATGTTTGCACGAACGTGAGTCCAGAATTCAACTACTTATTTAGAAATCATCCCATCAAATTTAAAGTCACTTAGTTAAGTACAAAAATATAATGTTATATCTCTTATCTATAATCTATGTAACCGTTTGACCTTCCAGTCTAAGGCAGCAGCTTCCCTTAGGGAGGGGATTAAGCTATAGGAAAATGATAAGGAACGTTCAAGTCGTTATTATTTTTCTAGTTAACAAAAAATATGTTGATTTTCAAAAAGTATAGTTTCCTATATTGAATAAATACAAGATGTTTTTTCTAAGCTATATATACTAAGCTATATATACTATCTTATATTTTGAACAAAACATTTATGAAATTTCATTACATAGCCAATTGTTTTTAATGAATGGGGAAAATACATATTCTTCAATTAGTTTTTAAGTACAACTTCGAGCATATGCCCGCACGGCCCACCACGGCTGGATCTGATCAATGACATCTGAGAGACAAAGTATTCGAAAACGTTTTTGAACATTTGTTGCCATATTATAGGTGTTTTTTTCAGCGTATACTCTCTACCTTGTGTATCCAAATAGGAAATAATAAAGGGTTTTTCAACAGGGACGCTACAAAAATAGAGCAACAAGGACAGCAAACGACGCCATATTTCTTGCCGCTCTTTTGACATTGCTGTTCAGTAAGTTTTGCCATTTCATGATGGAAAGATATACGAGCCAACAACGAGTCGAAATTATTATAATTTACTACCGAAATTCGGAGTCGGAGAAAGTGGCCTCAACGTTAAGAGCGCTACGTCCAATTTATGGTCGTCATAATCGTCCTAGCAGATCAACAATTGAGCGTCTAGTGGAAAAATTTGAATCCACAGGCACAGTACAAAATGTTTCCATGCCAGTGAGACAAAGAAGTGTCCGTAGTGTCGAGAATATTGCTGCCGCTGAGGCTTCAGTTGCAGAAAGCCCAAATGTGTCTCTCACACGTCGTTCTCAAGCGTTGGGCATCTCTGTGACGTCGTTGTGGCGAATTTTGCGAAAAGATCTTGGCCTACATCCTTACAAGATTAAATAGACGCAAGAACTGAAGCCGCTTGACCACCAGAAGCGTCGTATGTTCGTGAATTGGGCTGAGCAACAACTTGAAAATGATTCGGATTTTCATCGAAAAATCATCTTCAGCGATGAGGCTCATTTCTGCATGAATGGCTTCGTCAATAAACAAAATATGCGGTATTGGTCAGGCATCAATCCACACGTACTCCATGAGTCATCATTGCATCCCGAAAAAAATACGGTTTGGTGTGGCTTATGGGCCGGCGGCGTCATTGGGCCGTACTTCTTCCGTGATGATCAAGACCGGAACGTTACTGTGAATGGGGATCGCTACCGTTCAATGATAACCGAATATTTTTGGCCCCAATCGGATGATATGGACTTGGAGGACATGTGGTTCCAACAGGACGGCGCCACAAGCCACACAGCGAATGTCACAATCAATTTATTGGAAACCAAGTTTGGAAAACGTGTTATCTCACGAAATGGTCCAGTCGCTTGGCCGCCTCGGTCGTGCGATTTGACGCCGTTAGACTATTTCCTGTGGGGCTACGTCAAGTCTATGGTCTATGCCAACAAGCCAGCGACGATTGATGAACTTCGTACGAATATCGAAAGTGAAATTGCAGCAGTATCGGCCGAAAGGTTCAAAAAGGGGGACAAAACATGTTTTTGAAAAATATAACCCCACGGAGTAAAACAAAAGTGAAGTGAGATGTAGTTCATTGAGTGGATGCGTTCAGCTTTTAAATGATTTTGAACTTCAAATGGATGTGTTCACAGAAATATTTAACGAAAATATTTTTACAGTTTTCAATTATTTAATGTTTTCTCTGTTTAAATGTTTACTTAATAAGGGGGACAGTGGTTTGTATAGGTGGGACAAATAGTATTTTGGTATGAAAAAGGGGGATTGCCCCCCTTAAAGGGGGACTTCTGGTAGCCCTATTTACAGGCCAACTAAGCGAAATTATGCGTTCATCGAATGTTTCCTTCAATAAGTTGATGGTTAAGTTTGCTTAATGGCACGTAGGACATAGCATACCATACTGCTGGAACCACATATCTTCCACATTAGCCGCATTTTATTATCGCTTATGATCCATATAGATGATCTCATAAAAATAAAACGATACGGATCTTAATGAGAACTGTGTTATACCTCTCTCTTTTTCCGTCATGCGTTTTGTTTATTTTTCTTGTATCTGTTGTCTTTTTTCTTTGCAAAACATTTCACTTTTTCGAGGTGCAAGACATTTTGTAAACATTTTTAAGAAAAAAAATTGAACTTCACAAAAAAATCTTCCACACTTTTTCGAAATATCGAATTTAAAAAAAAATATTTTAAATTTTTTTTTCTTAAATGCCGAAGTATTTTTTTTGAAAATTTTGTTATGATTATAAAATTTAGTTTTAATCGGTGAATCAGATAATGAGATAGTCGAAAATCAAAAAAAAAAAAAAGTTCTATGAGAGCTACTGTTAATAATATTGATGTAAAATTTAATAATTTTAAATGGTATCGTACTGATTTCGATATACAATAAAAAATTTATCAAAATCTTAGAAGTCGTTTTTGAGCAAAAAGAGATTTTCTTTAACGGTTTTTGAACATTTGTATGGGAACTAACGTTATTTTTGGGTGTAGAGAATAGTTTTTGTTGAAAATATTCTAGATTATGTTAAAAAAAAACTGCTTTTTGTTTGATAAAAATCGACCAAGTTGTATTTTTGAAATATTGAGTTTTCATAAAAAAAAATAATTTTTTTTGAAAATTTTGGTACAAAATATTATTTATAATGTATCAATCATTCCTATCATAAATTGACCAAAATCAATGAAACCGTTTTCTAGAAAAGCGAATATCAAAAAATCGTTCTTTGGGAGGTGCAATTAATAACCATTTTTTTTTAATCTGTGAAGTCGAATTTGGGAAAAATAAGATTTTCTTTTTTGGTCAACAAAATTTTGTATAGCAGGTACCGTTATTTTTGGTTATTATATCGCAAGTAAGAAAAGTTATTGATGCCTTTCAATCGAAAGTCATTAGTCATGACTCTATAGCGAATATCATTGACTCATTTAAAAATAAAAAAAAAAACGTTCCGATGACTCCACCATCCCTTGCAGAGACCACACCAAACTGTGCATTTTCCCATACCCACAGAGCCAACTCAACAATAGGCGTGTAGGAAATTAGTAAAAAAAAAACAATGCAGATATATAACTGTTTTAAAAAACACCCATTACAAACAAAGTTACGGTAGGTATTAGGTTAAACAGTGGCGTAACTAGGATTTTGCTCTGGGGGGGGCAAACAATTTTTGTTTAGATGGACAAAAATATAAAACAAAACATTATAAAGGTTGATTTGCATAAGATGTGACAGAAAGCTAGAGCGTGTATGTAGGTTGGGTTGATAGAAGAAAAAAATCGTATAGGAGGGGTGTCAATTCCCCCCGTTTAGCCAGGAGGGGCATTTTTTCTAAAATATTTTTAAAAAAATTGTTACAAAACAGCTGTAATACATATTTCCAATGCCATGCTATACCTTTTTGTAAAGCTAAAAATCTCTTCTTTTATTTTATTTTTAAATACATAATGTTGTTTCAGTGAACAATTTTTAAAAAAATAATTTTCAAACTCAAAATTTTGAAGAATTTTTTTTTAATTTTGTCCACAATCTTACGTTATTATTCAATGCTTTTACTAATTTCTTATTAGGTAGGTAGTAGAGTAGATTTAGTTGTTTTCAATTTTCTCAAAAAGTAGGTACAAGTGATTTATAAAAGCATTGAAATTATAAAACAAAAATACCAAAATTTTGAGTTTGAAAATTAATTTTTCAAAAACTGTTCACTAAAACAACTTTATTTAAAAATAAAATAAAACAAAGAAAGAGTTTTCAGTGTTTGATTTTGAATTGATCAGACAGTTGAATGGTAAGAGCGGAGGTGGTACCTACTTAACAAAGCAAATTTTTGAAGAAAAAAAAATAAGATTAAAAATAAAATTAATTTGACAAAAAGTATTTCCTCAAAAAAGTTGATTTAAAAAGAATGTTGATAAATGGAATTTTAGCTTTAAGAAAAGTTATAACGGAATATAGTAAGGGTCGCTGTTGTTTTTGAATAATATTTTTTTTTTATTTGAAGACTCTTTTTCATAAAATTACCCCCCCCCCCCCACACCATACGATTTCTTTTTTTTTTGTTTTGAAAAAGCCCACATACTTTAGGTTTTTGATGCATCTTATGCAAATCACCCTGTAACCTGTATATCTGCCTACAGATACAGGCTAGTTATTATAGCGTTACCTAATGGAGGAGTTCTTTTTCACAGTTTATGATAAAGTGGTGTCATATTTGCAGCTCTATTCTTTTAAAATGTTTATTTGGAACAATTTCTCAAAATGAGCTTAATATCAAACATTTGAATAGTTATTTTGTATGGTTTCTGGGGGGGGGGGGCAATTACCCCCTTTTCTCCCCCCGTAGTTACGCCACTGATGGTTGAACACATTCAAATTCTATATTGTCGCATAAAATATAATATTTTTATGATAAGGCAGGTCGGAAGTGTATGCGATAAGAGATAACATGTTCTTAGTAATATTATAAAAATCGTGATCAAGAAACGGAATTTTTCACTAATTTTACATCAACTTTTCTTATTGTTTTTGTATGGGTTATATGGAAACTGGAACATTATGAGTATATGTCTACAAGGCACATAATGGACTTTGCACTCATTTGGGTAGTTTATCAGTTGGTTTGTAGAATTTTAAATAAAAATAAGGAAGCGGCTAGGCGCTAGACCCATGTCAATTTCTGTTCTATTTCTATTTCTAGAGGTACCCATACACGCAGGGGCGTAGCGAGGGTTTGAGCGGTAGTGGGGTTACTTTCATTAAAATGCCGACGCATACTTTAGGAATTTGCCGACTGTATGAATTTGCAGTATTAATTATATATATTAGTATATTCCCAGAATTTATGTCATCAAGATTCATGATATTTGTTTAATGATAAGTGATAAGTTGTTGGTGCAATAGGGCCCAGAACCTTACTTATAGACATTGTGAAACAAACCCTAAGGCCCAGTTTTTCACTGGTGCGTTAAACCCGAGTTAGCGAACTCTGGAAGTAAATTTAACTCATCACAGTTGACTGCAGAAATAGTTTTTCGGTGGAGAGTGCATGCGGAACGACTGAAAAAACTTGGTGAATTAAACATCAAAAGCATCTGTTCAGTTAAACCTGAGTTAACTCACCAAATTTGATAATTTAAACTCGGGTTTAACTTTAATCTCGCACTGAAAAACTGGAGCTTAATAATACTAATGTGTTTTAATTTTTAATCAGAATTAAGCGAGTGAATAATATGGGAAATTAATTGTTAAAGTTGTAAGTGCACTATCTATATGATTAAGCTTTGTTATAGAATCGACGGTTAATCGAAGTAAAGATAGGTATTACAAAAATATATACCTTAGCTAAATAAATTCTTTGAGAACACGACCTCAGCGGTGTAAAGTTTAAAAACTTAAAAAATGTAATAAGTCTATATTTCAAAGGAATAATAATATGATGCGTCCATCCATTTAATTGCCAGAGATTTTCATAACTTAATTTAATTTCCGTCATTCGATGTAATTTTCTTTCTCATTAAACTTTCATGCATCACACTCTGCTCCGTGCGTCGTCGTCATCCTAGTTGTTGTTGTTGGTTCGATGGAGTCGTCTGTCGCCCTGTGGGAGAATTTAAGAGGACGATAAAGTTTCTCATCAGACTCGCACCATGCCACCATCCACAAAACCAAACCAACCTATAGATACATACATACATACATACAGGTACATAGCCAGCTATATGTTTGTATAATGCCTGAATCCCTTTTGCAGCAGTAATTCTGTTTTTCACTTGGAAAAGCCCTCAAAAACACACTGAAAAATGGAAATTAAATTCAGTCGCACTGCACTGTATGTACCTTGTAGTATATGAGTGGGTGCGGGTTTTGTGAAAATAAAAAGTGCGGTCCTCAAAAGCGGGCCTGCTTTCAAAAAGTTGGCCTAGCATACATTCATATAGGTATCCTTTGTTTGCACAACGGTGTTTGTTAACGTATCCTTAAGGTTTTAAATCATACAATTTCCGGTTGGGAAATTTGAAGAGGTGTTTAACCCGCACCATGCCATGAACAAATTTCCCACAGGCATTCCCATTCATATCATATCGCATTACCTTGAACCTGTGAGGAGTCTCCAGGGATATAAATGTACATACCTACTTATTATATGAAATTTGAATTTCATTCTCAAAACTGTACATTTATGTGGTACCCGAATTTTCACCAGGATTTCATAAAACAAGCTAAAGTGTAAGTTTACGCGTTCTTGTGTCAACTGTTTGATAATGAGACCAATGTCCAGTCCACAATTCTACCGCTATCCGCAACAAATGTTTATGTATATTCCACGAGCAATATCTTATAATTATAGATGAATGGCTGCTTAGAGCCAGGTACATATTACTATACCCACATCCTATGTGAACTTTAAACACAAAGCCAACAGAAACAGATAATCCCATTGTCAATAGAACAAACGAACGAACGGACGAGGGGAACGTTTCTTAACTCGATTTTCGACATCAAGAGTGAACTAATATGAAAAGCAATATATAAATATGAAATTGAGTTAGCTATCCAGTGATTTTTTAAGGAGCCAAAAGTCACAGGGAGACTACTCTCCCCAACTTTACACACGAAATGATGCGGAAAGGTGCAGACTCAAACAGTTTGGGTGATAGACGGGAGGCAATGAGAATCAAGGATAAAAATAATATTCGATGAAAGTCCACAGTCAGAGATGTTTGCTTTTATTTTTAAATTGTTCTCATGAACATTTCCGGGATGCAGAAGATGGAAGTTGAAATGAGCTCTGTGTTATGTCCTCGAATATCCTTCCGCTTCCACGTCCAACGATTACGATTGTTTGCACTCAATACATACGAACTAACAAAAAGGTATACAGCTCTGGTGATTGTCGTTGAAGAAGTTTGAGGTTGTATTATCGTTTGAAGTTGTGACTGCGGTATAAGCGGAAGGATGTGTAATTTTATTTTATTTTGTTTTTATTAGATTACAGTTTGGGTGGTGGACAGGTCTTCTAAGCAAAGTCGAAAATCCATTTCGTATTGATGGAGAGTTAAGTAGTACATATCTGTGATATGCTTTAACCAAGAAAAATATTTTAAAACACTTTAGATAGATCTCACACTCACTACAGCAAAAGAAAAAGATGGAAATGAAACTAACCAAAAATGAAAACATCGGGCGTATGCGACTGCGTGACTGTGTGTCCAGTTCATCCCGCTAAAAAAAATTTATGGAGATAATCTCTTCATAGCAGGTAAACCAGTTTAAAATATTTATACAAAAATGAAGAGATATGATCTAATGTCGTTTTCCATTGGACACCTCTGAAAACGTAAGGAATCAAAAAGATCTCTTTTGCGTTCTGAAACTATTCCATTGGCAAAAAAAACAGTCAACCGACATCCGACGATTCTGAAAGTGTCACCAATGACCAATTGCAAAAAAGAAACACAAACGCAAACTCAAAAAAATCATATCATCAATATACATTATGGGTAGGCCCTGGAGAGAGAATACAACAATTTTGTGTATGTGTATGCCTTTGACTTTGAGTTTGAGGAACAATAAAATGCTAAATTCACCGTGTTTAAAATTTCAACCACACAGCGAGGGTAGGTATGCAACATACAACCGATAACTCTATGAGCTCCACCAATAGGTGTGTTCCATTGGGCAGTAGATGATGAATTGAACGCCTTCATTTTGCCAAAAGCAAAATCTAACCTCAACATCAATTTAATTTTGGTTATTTATTTTTATATTTTATTTTTAATAAGAAAAATGTCAACAAAAATAATCTACGTTATTTCGTTTGACTGGTGATGTCTCTTTCTTGATTGGAAACATTCTGTTACAAGAATAATTAACTACTTTGAACTACTTCGTAGAAGTAGTTGACTGCAGCCAGAAGTACTTGGCAGTATATATGTAATGGAGCCCAAAGGAACACACCTAATGATGTGGTTTAAGTAAAAAAGGTAAATACTGTTGACTGTATAGTGGCTTGGCCAAATCGAGTGAATGTACAACAATAATGCTCCAGATAATATGATCTTCGAATCACATGTCCCAGTCAACAGGTTCGAAACGACAAGGAAGTCTGAGCCTCCGTTTAAAAAATCGCTAGGCCAGCTTAAAGGTGGTTGGGACCAGTGTTACCTCTCAAAATTTTCATAAAGTGCCAAAAAAGGTGTCCGAGAGGAAAAAAGGTGTCCATTAGAAATTTCAATTAAAACACATGATTATTGCAATTTTAATGAACAAACAAGTATTTCAGAAATTGAGTAATAAGTCTTACAAAAAGTCTTAAATTTCATCACATTATTTCTTTAATAGTTTCTTAAGTTTCCTGTTTTAAACCAAAACTGTTCTATATTTTTAATTTTAAAACAATTTTCTAAATCAACATGATTGGCTTTTAACTTCCAAGCTTTGTACTAAAGGGTTTTCCAATAAGAGGTGTTATTTTGAATAGCCCGCTATTTCGGTAGCTGTCACTTTTGAAGCTGTCATTTTTTGACATTAATAAAAATGAAACGATACACGCTTCAACAACGCATTGAAATTATTAAAATTCACTATAAAAATGGTGAAAATTTGGCAGAGACGGTTCGTAAAACTAAAACATTTTTGGGTCGTCGTGAAGCACCTTGTCGGACCGCAATACAGAAATTGGTGGACAAATTCGAGCTGTTGGGACAAGTTAGTGATGTGAAGAATAAAACCCGTGCACGTCGCTCAAGAACAACTGAGAATATTGCTGTTGTAGCCCAAAGTGTTGAAGAAAACCCAGGTTTGTCCATTCCTCGTCGTTCTTTGGAATTAGGCATTCCACAAACGTCATTACACCGTATTTCGCATAAAGACTTGGGTCTTGAGGCTTATAAAGTTCAGTTAACACAAGAACTCAAGCCGGCTGATCATCAACAACGTCGTGTCTTTGCTGATTGGGTCCTTGAAACGCATGAAAATGATCCGGAATTTCATCGAAAAATCATCTTGACTGATGCATTTCCACCTCGGAGGCTACGTCAACAAGCAAAACTGTCGCATCTGGGGCTCGGAAAACCCAAGAGTTATTGTTGAAAAGCCTCTCCATCCTCAACGCGTGACTGTTTGGTGCGGTTTATGGTCCGGCGGGGTCATTGGACCTTACTTTTTCGAAAATGAGGCTGGAGCAACAGTTACGGTCAATGGATTGCGCTATCGAGAGATGATTTATGATTTTTTATGGCCGGAATTGGATGGTATTGATCTGGACAACGTTTACTTTCAACAAGACGGCGCTACGTGCCACACAAGCAATGAAACCATAGGTCTTTTACGGGAAAAGTTTCCGGACCGTGCTATCTCTCGAAGAGGTGATCACAATTGGCCACCGAGATCCTGTGATTTAATACCTTGCGACTTCTTCCTTTGGGGCCACGTGAAAGATAAGGTCTACGCCAACAGCCCAGCGTCGATTCAAGACCTCAAAGATGGAATTCGTGAGGCTATCGAGGACATAGGGCAGCCACTTTGCAATTTGGTTATGGAAAATTTCATGAAAAGGATATGGTCCTGTAAGCGTGGTCGTGGCGGCCATTTGGCTGATGTTGTGTTTCATTATTAACGGCATACCTTCCTCTTTATAATGAAATAAACATCTGATCATTTATCTCAAAAAATGGCATTTTTCTTTGAACATCAAAATAACACCTCTCATTAAAAAACCCTTTATTTCTCGAGATCATAAATTCATTTTTTTAAATTCAGAAACCAAATCAAAATAGTTTAATTCTTTTTCCAATTTTATAATTTCTGATTTCTGACAGATAATTTCTTATCATTAATATTAATCCTTACTGTGACTTGATCACATATATTTTGATAATATTTCAAAATTTTGATTTTTATTAAAAGTACTTTTTGGCCATTAATTTGGGATTTAGAGTATGAAAGATAAAACAAGAAATAGATATGTGCGGTGTAGGTATTTTTATTTTTTGATTGATTGACAACGGGTTCCCTTCAATTTTTCGAACAAATTGTTTGTTTTTTTTTCAAATAGTGTCCAAAGGGTTGCTTGATTTCTAAAAAGTGTCCGGAATCGATGTATTTTTAAAAAGAGGTGTCCTGGGGCTCAATTCCGCAAGTGTGAATAGTTTTCCGTGTACACTTTCTATTCACGCTCAAAATATGCGTGAATAAATTTGCCTATCTGTGTTTTCTTTATCTGTCAAAAAGATTGCACCTCACTCTTGCGGAATCGCATAATTTAATGTGTACACTGATTTTTATGCACACAGACAAAATTCACGCATGCGGAATTGGGCCCCTGGTGTCCGGGTGCTGAAAAGGTGTCAAAATGACACTAAAGTGTCTTCAAAAGTAACCCTGGTTGGGACTCGGAAGACTTTTAAGGTGTTAAATAAGTAAGTAAGTTGTATGGCAAAGTAGATAGCTACTTATCGATTTTTTGTTATAATTTATTTAATTTTTAAATTATTCTCAACAATAAATATTCTATCTAAATAAATTTATACTTAGATATGTATACATATTTAAGGTTTAGGTTTTTTTTTAATTTTAATTAATAAGTAGATGTAATAATTCCAATAAATTCAAACAGGAAGAATTTTCTCTTAAACAGCTTCAGCGAAGCCAATAAGGTCATTGCCTCTATCATACGTTGTGTAGAATTTGCGAGCGAAAGTTTCTCCAAGAACCCAAGTGTTTTCAAGTAAAGCAAGTTCCTGGAATCCTGACTTACAAGTTAAATTATTATATTTAGCAGTATAGTATTTGCCTTCGAGGGTAAAAGATTTCCCACCCAGAACAAAGTTGATTAATGGTAGTTGAGAAATCAGCTCACAGTCGATAGTGTGGTACGAGCCTATTACTTCCATAGTTACACCAATAACTTCACGGATGGCCTGGATTTCACTTGGTGGTCCTAATATAAGGCTGGTGCCAGTATCCACAATAGCATTACAACCGTTTTTACAGAAAATGAAATCACCAATCGATCCTGAGTCCATTTGGAGCTGCCAATAATTGTCCTTTTTAGTTACCGGCAAATATTTAAACTGACCCTTGTAATGTTTTTTGTCAGATCCACCAAAAATGACCTCCCCAACTTCTGTTTCACCTTCTACGCTTTTGTTCAAATAGAATGAGAATACAGGATCTTGAATCAACCTTTGTTTCAAAAGATTAGAGAATGGAGAAATTACCCCTTCTATTGACATAGAGTCATAACCCAGACCAAGGATTCCATCGAACATTGAGTCCTTTAAAGGAGAAGACTCTTCTATGGCTTCGAGAAATGTTTGGCGATGTATGTTTACTCCTGCAATGCTAACCTCGTCAGTAGACAAATAGCCAAAAACGTTGCAGGATACAAACGAAATATTATGTCTAGAGCCATTTTCTATGTAAGTCGATGATTTATCGGCATCATATTTGGTATTGTTCGTACAATAATCATGAATACACTTTGTTGATGTAACCCAAAGGTTCGATGATCCTGTATCGAACACGACATTTATTTTCTGTGGTGGAGTTCCAAAACCTATTTCACCATAATACAGCGAATCGTAAAAGGAAAAGTTAAGCGGTACTGGAAAACCAACTCGTCCAGCTGAATTCCATTTACGGTTTTTAATTTGTGTTTCGATTCGAGGTAAATGTTTCCGTGTAGATTTATGTTTGTGAATTTTTACGCTTAAGAGCCCTGAAGAACTCGATGCTGCAACTATCATGCAAGATAACAGGAGAATTAGTTTCAGCATTGTAATGCTTTATATCGAACTATCTGGCGGATAACGAAACGAAAATAGTTTTAAATCAATTAAATGTGTAACGTTAAAACTATTAACTCTAAACGTATCGTTACAGCAAGTTTAAACTTATTCAACGTTTCGGTTTGCAATGCAAATCACAACTGAATTTAAAAATTTCCTAGCAGTCGGTTAATGAAAATCATTTGTAAAGAAACCAGATTTGAATTTTGATTGGCAATTGGCAGTACAACATTCTGGCATACGTACATAATTTTTTTTTTTTTAATATTCAAACAGAATTCCTGTTGTTTCAATACTCATCAATTACTCATTGTTTTGAGTATACCCTTTGAAATTAAGCACTGAGTGAGTAAAAGTAGTGAGTAGTGGTTTTGTTTTGCGTTTAAAATGAGTTGTATATAAATTGTATAGTTCTGGATCTGGGACAAAGCTTCTGGAGGTGGCTCTGGAACTTGGACAAAGTACAGATTTTTTTCATTTTTGGAAACAACGTTTTTAAACATTAAAAAAAAAGTTCTCGAATCTGGAACCAGGACAAAAGTTGTGGAGGCGGGTCTGGAACTTCGACAAAGGACAATTTTTTTTGCTTTTGGAAAAAAAACTTTTTATAAATTAAAAAAAAAACGTTCTGGAAGTGGGTTTGGAACTTGGACAAAGGAAAAATATTTTTTTTTTGGAAATAAAACATTTTTCATAAACTTTATTTTACAAATTAAAAAAAAATGTTTTTTTAACTCCCTTTTTCGGTTCTCTAAACCTATCTATGTCAACAGTTTTCTAGCGCAATGGTACTTTGAGTGGCCCGCTGCGCGGGTTCTATGGATTTTATCTACCTTTTTCATGTGGTCTTAGGGTTGTTCAGTCGCCTGGCAGGCTCCAATCAATGTCAACAGTTTTCAACTAAAATTAAACTCTTTTTTTTCAATTTTGTTTACTTTTTTTTAATTTTTTTTTCAAAAATTTTTTGACAAAAAAAAATGTTTTTTTAATTTTTCCAGTTTTTTTAATTTTTTTTTTTTAAATCTGATTTTTTCTTGTCAAAAAAAAAGTTTAGCAAAAAAGTTGTTTATTTTCAATTTTTCAAAAAAAAGTTCATTTTTTTTAAAATATTTTCTTCAAAAAAAAAAAAATTCCATCACTGTCGTCCAGGTCCAGAACCACCTTTGTCAAGGTCCAGGAGTCCAGAAAAATTCTTCCAATTGTATTATTTTATTCGAAATCACCAACAAAATTCTTCCAATCGTATTTTCAGCGTACCTACTGCGGGATTTAGTAACGATCTCATCAACAACTTATCAATATATTTCTCGATGCTTCTTTGCTAAAAGTTTGCGCATCAGTTTATGAAACTTTGCAAAAATGAACAGTTGGCGTCTAAAGTGATGTTAAATATTTGCGTTTGTGAAATGTGAACGTTTGACTTTAAGGATCGAGCATCATTATTGCAGTGATGCGTTTATGAATTTACACAAAGAATTCATATGCTGTGCCCATAATTGCGATTTGGTAGGTACTGTTCGTCTAGTTTTCGTAAACTTTTGCCGTCGGACATGAAGAGCGCTCATCGACCGCTTATTCGTAAGTGGATGGATGCGAAAATCAAAATGATGAAAGCAAACTAAAAAGAATTTGGCACTTGGTGCCGACTTTTTTTTCTGATTGATGAATGAGTGAAGTAAGATCTCAACTTTGGGAACATTTTTTGTGAGTCGTTAAGGGAGTCATGAAGTGTCTATATAATATTTTCATCTTTAAACTTTTAGCTTATTACGCTTCTGGTTCGAAACGAAAAATCCCATACGAAAAGATAAAAATCGCAAGCTAAAATCCAGTACTATTGGGCTTATTTTAAATTTTTTTTCAATCTTACGTGTTTTATGTTAAAATGAAACGCATAATTTTTAGTACAACAACGAAAATCTAAAAAGAAACTTGAATTCTTTGAGCTCACACGTTCTGAAATCTTATTATCCAATTAAAAATTCAAGTAACCTCAACTTGAAAAAATCGATTTACTCAGATACAGGTAGAGCAGTGGGCTCATCAGTTAGAATTCTAGACGCAAATTTCGTTCGATTTTTACCGACTCGTATAAAAATCGCAACGTGTTTAGCGGAGTTGGACCCCTTGAACCTTGAATTGAAAAGTAATTCTTTCTAAAAAAAAAAGCTTTTACTCCTGCCTTAAGATGAAAAGTGGCTCCCACTCCAGTAACTAGGCCATTTATCGCTGTTTACAATCTTATAAGACAAGTAAAATTATAACTGAGATTTAAATTTAGGGTTATTTAAACAGGATACAGGAATTGCACCATTTTATCATATTTTCTGTTGTTTACCGAGTTTTTAGCAATTTCACCGTTTGGTAGAAATTCCAAATTATCACACGGCTTAATGGAAATGACAAACCAAAAAGAAAAGAGTAACCGTATACAATTTTAGAAATAATTTTTAGTTTTTATTTCGTTATTGATTTTTATATTATAAATTTTCCATTTAATTCAGGTTACAATAACGCCCCTGCGTATATTTCAAATATCTTTGCCCTAACGAATCCTCTTCGTGTCGTTTTCAATAATTTTACGAATTTCAATTTGAGATTTTTTCTTGTTTGCTTTTTTACTAGAAATAAATATGAATAAACTTATGTTGTTTTATGATTACATAAATACAAAATTAAAATATGTTTAGTAAATAGAAACGTAAATGCTAAGGGAAAACCAAGGTTCCTGAAATCCGGAATGAGCCGCCACAGATTTACGAATCATTCCAATCTTCTTCGTTGCGGCCGAATTTATAAACTAAACTTCCAACGAGGATGAATACATTCTGCATCAGGAGGGCTACTCCTGGCCAGTTGTCCTTTTTAGCTGAAACAATATAAAAGCAAATCATTTAACAACGAGTTAAATGAAGGTGAAGCATCTACCGTTGTTAATGAAATCATCAATCATAATCCAAACGGCGGCGATAACAGAAGCGAATCCCATAACAAAGCCAATGAGAAGCCAAATCTTGGCTAATTTAGCTCCAGAGTCATCCGAATTTTCGTTTATCTTTGAGTAAACAAAGAGTTAAAAATGAACAAAGAAAAAACAATAGGTATATAATTACGTTCTAAACACACTTACATGAGAATTCTTCACGGCGTTGACCATAAAGAAACTAAGGGTCCCGAAAATTCCGACGAATACTTGACCTGTGGTGATTTGGTGTTTGGGGTCAACTGACATAGCATCGATAAGGAACCACCAACCAGCAAAGAACTGTGTTTTTGGTAAACAAAATTAATTTTTTTTTTAGAAAAAAGAAAACAAAAAAATAGACACTAGAGGTGACTCAGATGTAGAGACAAAAATGGAAAGAACATTAAGTTTTACCAAAAATCCAGATAATATTGAGGCATTTTTGTTACGGGCAGTTTCTCCTGTAAACCAATCACGAATGTTGTCGATTATAGCCATCTTTGGGAAGCTATTTTAATGAAATTTTGAAGAAATTTTATTCGAAAGCAATTTTAGATTTTACAAGAAAAATTGTTCGACTGTCATTCAAGTGGAAAATTGTTGACAGGTATTTTCACTTTTTTGCTATACCTATAGGATCGGTTCTTCTCTGTCTTTTATACCAGTTATCGAACAATGGGCGCGTTCGGGTAACTATCCATGGACTGCTTTTAAACTGTGCAACTTCTTTTTGCGATTTTTAAGCACGTTAGCGAGAGACGTATGTGATGGGGAGGGGTAGAACAAATCTCAAAGGTTGAACAAATTGCAGAGTTATGGCTCATTCTTCTTTGTGCTTTTCCTTATTGTTTGAGTGTTTTTTATTTTCATTCGTCGTCCACTCAGATAACTTCGCTTACCCAAGTGGAGTAAAGAGTCGCAGAAACGCCTTTCTGTGTGTGGAAAAAAGACAGTGCTCATGGAAAGAGAACAATTGAATATCCAAAGAAAAACTGAGAGTTTGCAACACAGCACGCTGGATTAGTGTTCACAGTCGGTGACACAACAGGGATCCCCACAACAGAGCACACGAGACATGTGTCCCTGTGTAGTGCTGGCATAAAAATCGCAAGAAGAAATTTAATGGCTTAAAAGCAGTCCTATTTGACTATACCACCTGAACGCAGGCAATGCGTGCGTTCAATGAGGCAATGCGTGCGTTCAATGACAAAATCTGAAAATTCAAATCTTAAATTGTAGTTGAACGCTAAATTAAGGTGGCGAACTACACATGACTCATGAGTAGATGCAAACAATTATCTAGTACTCTACCAACACTACTCGTGCTCTCATGGCGAGTAGATGAGGTTTGTAAAATAAACAATTTTGTGCGTTCCATTGAACCAGGACCCATGTTCTGTAATTCTCGAATCAGTCGAGAAACGATGGAAAATGGAACAAAACTCAATTTTCATCATTTTTCGACTGCTTTTAAGCATGCGAGAGTTACAGAACATGGGTCCAGGAAAGGACCGGGCACTTGTAATGAAAACGTTTCGTAGACACGACTTCGTATATGTCTGCTATTACACGACGACTTTTGGGTCATGACTCTTTTGGAATATAACATGTGCAAAAGAGAAGAAAAATGAGACGGAAAACAAACTGCCCTATGCGTCGTGGGCCAAATTTCGGCGACTCAATTTTAACATTTTTTTTGTTTCTTATTATAGCAAATTGCTTTATTTATTTTCGTTATGTGTACCTATACCTGTATAGTTACTAAGATATAGAGCATAGAGAATTTCTATACTCGAACAAAATCGTTTCAATTATTTTTGTCGTTTGTTTGGTTGCTATGAGAATTTCATTACCGAAACAAAATAAAAAAGGACTGCCGAATTTGAGTCATGACTCAAAAGTCATGGTGCAGTAGCGACCACATGACTCACAGCTCACAGGACGCAATTTTAAAGAAGAATTCGAAGAAGAGTCAAGGCTTAACTACATAAGCCCAAAAAGTGAAAATTTTCAAACTCATTTTGGAATAGTTTTTCTGATTGGAAAACTTATAAAAATGATGCAGAAGGATTAAATTTTGGTCTGAAAAAAAATTTGTATATTCTTTTTCACAAAACAACTGCGCTAGCGGGAAAAAAATATTTTTACTTTTGTACAAAAGTACTTTTTGGCTTATGTAGTTGCCTTCACGAAACAAAAGTCGTCGTGTAATAGCAGACTATACAAATTCAAATTTTGCGCCTGAAGCCCTTCATTATACTATTCAATTTCCCAGTCACATTAGAAAAATTGTATTAGATTTGTCATTTTCAAACACTTCTCACTTTGACATTTTGTTGCACGTGCGTGTTTTAAAATCCGCATATAAAAAAAATAGCTGAAAATAGTCTCAGCAGAGAATATTTGCAATAAAAAATTAATCAATCAAACGCTTAACTTCTTTAACAATAAATACTTATTATTAGCCATGTCAGAGTCATCAGAAAATGAAGATTTAGAACTGACCGAGGAGCAATCCACTGAGGACGAGGAAATTGCATCTGGTGAGGAAGAAGTTGAAAATGACGCTGAAGAAGAGACAGACGATGGTCTCCACAACGATGATGAAAAATCTGATGCCGAAGAACCAGATATAAATGCCAGCGCCACGGAATCTGACGAAGACGATAGCGATGAAGTTGATGACGACGAAGATATTCCACCGACCAAGAAAAATATCAAAACCCAACCATCGAAGATAATCGCCAAAATCACTGATGCTGTTAAGGAGCGACATGAGAAACGCAAGGGAAGGCAACTTTTTATTCGATTCCCCGAAAAATTGCCCGAAAGCATAGAAGACTTCCAACAAAAAGTCAAATCGCTGTCGGAGTTGATTGTGGAGGGCCACAAACCAAGGCAGAAGCACGCTCGCTTTTGCCTCGTTGACTTCGCCAACACCGAGGATCGCGACAAGGCTCTAAAGCAATTGAAGAAACAAGATTCAAAGCTTGTTGTTTCCCTCCCAAAGACGGATGACGAAGATTTTATAAAAACCCTAGTCGACAAGAAGGTAAAGCAGAGCGAGAAGAAGCGAGCCAAGAATTTGCTGCGCAAGCAGAGCAAGAAAAATGTCAAACAAAAGACTTTCACCTCCACTCTAATGGTACTGAACCTGCCCAGCAGTGCATCAACTGCCCAGATAAAAGAATTATTCCCAAATGCTGTGGATATCCAGACCAAAAAGGCCGCGGGGAAACATGTAGGCAAGATGATTGCCACAGTCACCCTGCCCTCGACTGGAGACGCCAAAAATAATTCGAAGAGGAAACTAGTGGTAGGCGGCAATGATTTGATCATTCGCTTTAACACTAATGCAAAGAAGAACTTTAAAAAAAATAAGAAAGCTATGGCAAACGCCTCACCAAGTGAAGGGTCACAAAAAGGACCTATTGCACCAGTAAACATTCAGGACAAGAATTTAGAGTCGCCAACAAAATCCGTTAAATCGCCGAAAAAGAGATCTATTTCTGAAAATGGAAGCACCAATGTGCCTGAGAAGAAGGCCAAGGGCAAGAAACCGTTCCCTACGAACAAAAAAGGTAATCAGGCTCCGAATAAAATGCCAGGTGGAAAGCCAAAAAAGCAAAACAAACAGAAGAAGGGTAAGGCTGTACTCGCCTCCGCGGAGTAGATTTAAGCATTTTAATGACATTTTGTGTTGTACATAGATTTAAAGACTTACATAAATATAATATATACAACTAGGTATATAAACTGCAGGCGGGAAATTTCCTGCTGCACTGGAATATTGGCGATTTATTTTTAACTTTTTGATATTATTTGTTGTCCCAAGGGCTATTTGGGTGTGACTATTTAGAATAACGGTTCGAACGTTCGCATTAAGCAGTCAAAATCAATCGAACTGTAATTCTTGGTGACAAATTAGCAGTTTTGATTTTTAAATTCGCGAGATATAAAAAGGGTCTTAGCCGTAGACCTCGACTTTGAATATTCTCCTCCAAACTTTAGGGGCACATCTGAATAAAATTTCACCCGGAGAATTTTCCACTTAAAACAATTAAGCAAGTTTTCATCCGATCTTGATGAATGAAATACACGGTAAGCTAATGTTCTGAAGGTCTGTTGCTGCAGTAAGTCCCCGCCGAATGCTCTAGCAAAATACCTTCACCCCATGGATAAACTAAGCCGTACTTTAGATACTCCATATTATTTTATCTACAGACGCTTGTGTTCGTAGTTCAGTCTTTCCAGTTATATATATGTAGTTTGTTCTTACTAGATACCTACTGTAATTGTGAAAAACACTGCCTCCTCTTAATCATCTTAATTTTTGTTTTCTACATTATATATAATACCTGCAGTGCTTAATGTTGAACCAATACAGACTTTAGTATATGCAATCATCGGCAAAATCAAGTTTTCAACCGTTTTTATTTTTACAATCGCTGAATCTAGTAGAATAAGGTTGTCAGGGTATTCTGATGACCCTATATCTTTTAGAGCTGCTGTATTCGTGTTTAAATTTGAGACTATCTATGATCACTGGTACACAAAAATGCTGCACAGAATCGGGAAGTTCATCAAAAACTCAAACGAACAGAAAAAAAAAAAATTAAAAAAATTGTAGTCTGACCATATTGGATAGGCTGGCCATGGCATTCCACTCCGGTACGCTATCCCACTACTGCTTACCACGGGGACTCTTGGCTGCTGGCTTTCGCCCCTGGCCCGGTTCATCCCTCCTTAGCCAACCTGAATGCCTTGGACTCCTCCATGGCACCCATATTGATGGAAAGCTTAGTGCGGACGTTCCGTCAACATGAACTGACCCACAGCACAGAACTCCCATCCTCAGACCATCCTACAATTACACCTCCGAGAAGCCGGATTACAGGAGATGCCAACCTCCCAGTCGAAAGTTTAGATTATAATTTCAACCACTTTTATCAGCTGGGCGGGGATTTTTTTTTTCTAGTTTATGTATTATAATTTAACTATTTTGTTGAATTATTTAATGTAGTAAGTAGGTTTATTTAATAAAATACTTAATTAAAAGGCAAATACAAATTAATCTTTATTTTAGTGGTTTTTTTCTTAATCATTGTTTTATTCACAAATCACCAGGCATAGCATAGCGAGAGCGACTCCGACTAATTGTGAACATATAAAATACCCAAGCCAAACAGTAATGGTGCATTTGTATGGTTTTGTTTGGGATTTTAGGTAAATGGTTTGTGTATTTGGATATACTTTCATTTTCCCCAAGGTTTGAACCAAAAGTCTTTCGTAAATGTTAAAATCAGTCAATACGATTAATTTTATTTAGTTGAAAAATAGAAATGGGTAAGACCTACTTAATCCGTAATAGTTAAAGCCTTAAAGCCAATCAATTCACACAAGAAAATGTCCAGCGTTGAGCACTTAATTGAATCGGCAGTAATCGTATACGAAAAACAATGTTTGGCATTTGTATGGTTTTTCTGTTTATGGTATAAAATTTGCACTTGTAGTGCTTTTTGTGAATTTCCCAACGAAATGGTTGTTGAATTTGGTTTTAATTAAAATTTCCTATAGGTTTTTTTTTGTCTACGTAGGCTAAAAAAATATGGATTTTTTTTTTGAATAATTTTGAAACTTTTGAGAAAGATTTTGGCGCAAAATTTTAAACATTTAACACCTTCTCTAAATCATTTTTAAATTCGACGCCAACTCTAAAAATGAGTTTTAGAATGAGAGTCGACGCTTTGATAATTTTAAACGATATAAAGTATACTTTAACGCTAAAGCACTCGTCTAACTTTAAAAGCAGCAAAATGCTTCTCTATCTTTTTTAAAGTATAATTTATCCATTCAACGTTTGTAATTTCATAACAAAAGTTTAAAGAAAAAATATTTGATGAAGATTTTAAGCATGTAAATCAACAATCACGAAAACTGTCTTATCTTTAATTTGTGGTGCATGTACCCAGTTACCATTACCACGACAAAACAACACCATCTCCACCCCCCGATTCAATAGACTACGACACCAAACAATAAACAAACAAAAACAAAAAAATATGTGGTACATAGTGTTGGACTACCATATCGCGGCAAATCATTTTCTGCTCACAAAATCGCCCGTCATCTTTCCACAAATCATAGCTGGAAAGGTGAAATAGCTATAGGGGAGTTAAAAAAAGCAAAAAAAAAAATACAAAAAAAAAAATTAATTTTCAAAGGGGACACCCGGATTTGAACCGGGGACCTCTCGATCTGCAGTCGAATGCTCTACCACAAATCATAACAAAACCTTACAAATGCGCTAAAAACACGTCATTAGTTAGAAGAGTTGTTTAATGTCTTAAAAATTAAGAAAAGGTTAGACAAGGGCTCGCAATTAAACGACTGCGTTAACTAGAGTTGGTTTTATTCCTTAAACGAGGACTGTTTAAAAATTTGCGCCAAAGATTTCATCTTCTTAAAGGGAAATTCAAGTTTAACCAAATACACAAACCATTTACCTAATCCCAAGCCAAACCGTACAAATGCACCATTACTCTTTGGCTTGGGTAATTTATATGTTCACAATTAGTCGGAGTCACTCTCGCTATCGCTATGCCTGTTGATTTGTGAATAAAACAATGATTAAGAAAAAAACCACTAAAATAAAGATTAATTTGTATTTGCCTTTTAATTAAGTATTTTATTAAATAAACCTACTTACTACATTAAATAATTCAACAAAATAGTTAAATTATAATACATAAACTAGAAAAAAAAAATCCCCGCCCAGCTGATAAAAGTGGTTGAAATTAAAATCTAAACTTTCGACTGGGAGGTTGGCATCTCCTGTAATCCGGCTTCTCGGAGGTGTAATTGTAGGATGGTCTGAGGATGGGAGTTCTGTGCTGTGGGTCAGTTCATGTTGACGGAACGTCCGCACTAAGCTTTCCATCAATATGGGTGCCATGGAGGAGTCCAAGGCATTCAGGTTGGCTAAGGAGGGATGAACCGGGCCAGGGGCGAAAGCCAGCAGCCAAGAGTCCCCGTGGTAAGCAGTAGTGGGATAGCGTACCGGAGTGGAATGCCATGGCCAGCCTATCCAATATGGTCAGACTACAATTTTTTTTTAAGCTCAATTTATTAACTGACGCACATTTTGTTAATCTTTTGCCTTTGCCGCTTATATTTAATTATCTTAGAGCAAGACTGTTTTGTTTTCGTTTGAAAAATACTCGAGGTTTTTTCGATAAAGTAATTTCCTTGATAGTTTTTTGTCAGTTAAACAAAATGTTGTAGTTACAATAAATTTGTATGCGCAAACAAAAATTGACGAAAAAAATGTAAGAGTTTTTTATTACAAATATTCATAAGTCAAAAATATACCAAAATGTATTTTTCTTTGATTACTTTCTTGTTTATTAAAGAAGTATGTAGTTTGTAAAATTTATTTATATTGTATAATAATATTTATTTATATACAATGGCGCACATTTTTAAACAATCCTCGTTTAAGAAATGAAACCAACTCTAGTTAACGCAGTCGTTTAGTTGCGAGTCCTTGTCTAACCTTTTCTTAATTTTAGCCGTGTTTTTTTTGCAAGTCCATATGGATTTGTCGAAAAAAAACGACATCGGGACTAATAGTTGTACACGTAAATACAACAAAAGCTTAAATCCATATAGACTTAGCTAAGTCCAGATAATTATCGGGACTTACGTACTGTAAGTAAGAAGTTCCTAAGTCCCGATGTCGTTTTTTTCGACAAATCCATATGGACTTGCAAATAACACGCCTTTTAAACACTTTAAACAACTCTTCTAACTAATGAAGTGTTCTTAGCGCATTTGTAGGGTTTTAAGAGCATTTGTAGGGCTTTGTTATGATTTTCGGTAGAGCATTCGACTGCAGATCGAGAGGTCCCCGGTTCAAATCCGGGTGTCCCCTTTGAAAATTTTTGTATTTTTTTTTTTGCTTTTTTTAACTCCCCTATAGCTATTTCACCTTTTCAGCTATGATTTGTGGTAAGATGACGGGCGATTTTGTGAGCAGAAAATGATTTGCCGCGATATGGTAGTCCAACAGTATGTACCACATTTTTTTTTTGTTTTTGTTGGGGCGGTCGACCGAATACAAGTTTGTATTGTATATTGTTTGGTGTCGCATTCTATTGAATCGGGGGGGTGGAGATGGTGTTGATTTGTCGTGATAATGTTTACTGGGTGCATGCACCACAAATTAAAGCTGAGACAGTTTTCGTGATTGTTGATTTACATGCTTGAAATCTTCATCAAACATTTTTCTTTAAATTTTTCTTATGAAATTTCAAACGTTGAATGGATAAAGTATACTTTAAAAAAGATAGAGAAGCATTTTGCTGCTTTTAAAGTTAGACGAGTGCTTTAGCGTTAAAGTATACTTTATATCGTTTAAAATTATCATGTGGTAAGTTACTTCAAATATACCAAGACTGATTTTTTTAATAAAAGTTACATATATTGTTTAATGTTATTTGTAAAGGTATAAGTATGATACTACTTATACTAAATTTAATCTTCTATAGGTACCAGCTAGATACCATACCTATACTCAACATATTTTCTTAATAAACTCACTCCAGCTAAACACGCCTAAGACAGTGACAGTTCGTGCAAAAAAATAAATATGCCAACATAACATACTTTTTCCGTATTTGTAATATCTACTTATATTTATAATGTCAAAGTGACATGGAGTATAATCGAATAGGCATTTGCTGATCTTATATTAAGTAAAATGTTAAAAAAAGATATTACAATAAACGAAACAAGTATTTAAAATTTGGAATCGTACTAAATCGTCTAATAACCATTGCGCGCCAATGTTTTGTATGTTTTTAAAATACAAAACAATTATTTTTTGATTTTTTCCTTTCGATTTAAAATCACAAAAAATTAATTTGATTATGAATTCACAGATTCCAACTGTTAGAAAATTAAAAACTTGCCCATAAACTTGGGTTTCCAGTTTTCCAGAACATCTCTTTTAAAAAGAACAACATGTTCCCTTTTTTGACTCCGATCTTTCTTATTCTTATTCTTTCTTTTTTCATCAAATTCTTTTTTTGTGGTCTTTTTATTTATGTACCTACTCTTTTGTGTCTCTTTTTTCTTTTCTTAAACTTTGGTGCCTGAAAAATATTAATCTGACTCACTTTATATTAAAATACCTACTTTTGTATTGTCCCCTAAAAAATAGCATTAACACACTGAAGTATGAACCTACCTATTCAGGATCCATCAAGGAACCCTGGTTCGAACAACAGACTACCCACATTTAGATGAGAATCCCCGGCAGCCATTTTAATTTGCCTACAAGCTTGAACTGTCAGATAGCAGATAAGAAATGAGAATGGTGTGTAACCTACATAAATTTGTTGTCTCTGTAGGCATTCTATTATTTTTTATTTAGGAACGATTAAAGTTTAAAATATGGTTGATCTGTCAAACGAAATACGTATGCACGACTGGGTCGCACGAAATTGCTCTTATGCGTGATCAAATTGTGGTTCTATATTCTGAAAAAAATTTGCTATGGGAGTCTTTATTTTATCCATTTGCCAAAACTTAGTTTAGTTGCAGGTGGTATTATGTGAGTAAAAATTAACAATATAGCCTAGTGTATACTGGTAAATTGTTTTAAATCAACAAAATTAGAAAGAAATTGATTAAAATACTTTAAATCTGTTTTAACCCAACGCGATGTACACCATCTGATTTCTTATATAAATCTTAATTTATAAGAAAAAATTTTTGAAAATTGTAGGAGCGGTTTTAAAAATAATTAATTTTTTATATATAAAATTTTGTTAACATTTTTGAGAAAAAAAATTGGTACGTCAATTTTAAATATTTGTTAATGTTAAGTTAAAAATTGAACTTCACAAAAAAATCTGCTACCTACCCGTTTTCGAAATATCGAATTTTCAAAAAATTATTTGGAATTTTTTTTTTAATCCAAAAATCATATTTTAGAAAATTTTGCTACGCTTTTTTATTTATAACGGGTGAGTTTTTAGCTGGTTTTGACAGCTGACGTGTGTTTAGTACCTTGTGTCACTGTCAAACAGCTTCAGTTTGGTTTGCAATTTAACCATGGATCGTCTTACAAATGAACAACGCTTGCAAATTATTGAATTTTACTATCAAAATTCGTGCTCGGTTCGAAATGTTCATCGCGCGCTGCTTGTGTTCAGCGATGAGGCTCTTTTTTGGTTGAATGGGTACGTTAATAAGCAAAATTGCCGCATTTGGAGTGAAGATCAGCCAGAAGCATTGCAACAGCTACCAATGCATCCCAAAAAAGCCACTGTTTGGTGCGGTTTATGGGCCGGCGGCATTATTGGGCCTATTTCTTCAAAGATGATGCGAATCGCAGCGTTACTGTCAATGGTGAACGCTACCGAGCGATGATAACAAACTTTTTTTTGCCCGAAATGGAAGTTCTTGACTTGCATGATATGTGGTTTCAACAAGACGGTGCCACATGCCACACAGCACGCGAAACAATGGCGCAATTGCGAGGCGAGTTTGGTGAACAGTTAATTTCACGTTTCGGGCCGGTCAATTGGCCGCCTAGATCGTGCGATTTGACACCATTAGATTATTTTTTGTGGGGGTATGTCAAGGCTAATGTCTATAGGGACAAGCCCGCTTCGATTGACGCACTGGAAGCCAACATCCATGCATTCATTCGTGAGATACCGGCCGATATGTGTGAAAGAGTATGCCAAAATTGGACTCAGCGGATGGGCTACCTGAGACGCAGCCGCGGTCAACATTTGCATGAAATTATCTTTAAACATTAAATTGCAAGGTTCAAACTATCGATTCAAATAAATATTTCATTCATTTTTTCGAATTTTTTGTGTTTTTTTTTTTTAAAAGTTCTAAACCTCTTAAAAAATCACCCATTATTTGTTACAAGCTTCTGTATACAAAATCTAGTTTAATTCGGTTGATCAGATATTGAGATAGTCGAAAATCAAAGAAACCGTTCTATGAGAGGTACTGTTAATAAACGTAAGATATAAACTTTAAAAATTTTAAATGGTAGATCGTACTAATTTTAACACACAAAAAAACTTTAATCAAAATCGTAGGAGTTATTTTTGAGAAAAAAAATATTTTTCTTAACGGTTTTTAAACACTTGTACGGGAGGTACCGTTATTTTTGGGTATTAGAATAATTTTTATCAAAAATCTTCTAGATAAAGTCGAAAAGCTTAATAAAAATCCACAGAGTCGTTTTTGAAATATTGAGTTTGCAAAAAAATAAATTCAAAACTTTTTTTAAAAATTCAAAAAATATTTTTTTGAAAATTTTGGTACACAATATTATTTAGAATAATGTATCAATAATTCTTTATAACAAAATTGATCAGAATCAGTTGAAATGTTTTCGAGAAAAGCGAAAATCAATAAAATGCTTCTTTGGGAGGTACCATTAATAACCATTTTTGGGAACCATTTTTTTATTAAACGGCAATTTATAACTATTTAAATTTATTGAGTTCTTAAAAAAAAGTTCTGTTGCGCTGATTTTGAGAAAAATAAGTTTTTCTAAAAAAAAGAGAAAAAAACGGGTGGGTGGAATGTCCAATAAACGCTAGGTACCAAGTTTAAAGAAAATCGACCCATCCGTTTAGGCTGTAGTCGAACAGACAGACAGACGGACGTTTTTGCGAGACCAGCACATTTTTCGTCTTCGCTATCATCGTAATGTCAAGTTTGATCAAAATCTCGAGTTCGATTTTTTATATATACATATACATATATAGTACCTATATTCGCAAGTAAAAATCGAAATACATTTCAAATCCATAATCAAGAAGAAATTTGTTGCAAAAATTATTATTTGCACAATGAAAACAATTTTTTATTTCGTTAATTATGATTAGGCACGTAGCCAGGGGAGGGGCTTGAGGGGGGTAAAAACTAAAGATTTTTAATATCAATTCAAATCTATCAAAATAAGAAGACTATCTAGGTAAACTCGGCTCACAAAAAAATAAGGGCGCTCCTGCAGTTCAGAATTGAATCTGAGGACAACAATTTAAAGAATCACGTCATTACCAGCTTTAAAAACTCAGGCTATTTAAGCTCAGATATACAAAATTAAATCCTGGAGTCATGTGCTGATATTGGTACAACCGAAATATGCAATAAGCCCGTTTATACATTCAAGTAGTTTCAATGTCCTCGCTGAAGAAACAATGGACTTTTCTGGCGCTGAACAATTTTCCATATGCCTTCGCTTACAAAAAAAACTTTCCAAAATATCATAAAAAACCACACCAGAGAGCAAAACAAAAAACCAAAAATATAGTCGAGTGATCCTTCTACCGAAGTTTTGAAGTTGCTTTATATATATGTGACAAAACTTACTTAACTTTTTGCTCACGGTTTTGGGCACACTTCCAGTGACAACAGCGTGTTAAAAGAATCTTTTCAACGATACAAACGATTAAAACAGTGTCCCGAAGCGATATGAGCAATGCAAGTTTGATATCTGTTCATTCCGAAATTGATGTTGACACAGATGAGGTCATTGGTCTCATATAAAAAAAAATCAAGACTTTTCCTGCTGTAAAAAAATATGTAAGTATGCATATAAAAATTATTTTAATATGTACGTTATGGACTTAACATACATTTATTTTAAAACTAACAAAAATCTACGAATTGGAATATATACATAGTTTTTATTTTTTGTTCTAAAAATTGTTAGTAGGACTTGGAAGCCAGCCCCCTCCGAAAAAAAAATCCTGGCTATGGCCCTGATTATAAGAACAAATTTCTTTATAAAAATTCGACCAAATTGACAGAATAAAATGTTGAAAAATAAAATTAATCAGATAATAACAGAAAATTTCAAAAAACGAAATCTACAAAAAAATCAGTTTAATTGGAATTACATTTACAAAAATTTAAAGCAATTGCAAAACAAAAAAAACGAAAAGTAAAAAAAAGATAACCACAAAATGAAAACATAGAAATTTCAACTATGTTTGACAGATTAACCATTTCAACCTTTATCAAGGAGATGAGTTGGAAAAAGTTAGATACTTTCTGACACTTCAACCTTGAGTTGAGGAACGACTTTATGACGTCATAAAGTTACTTTTCTGAATTAAAGGAAGTTAATTTTAGTTAGCTAAGTTAACTTAAGTTAGAAAAAGAACGAACCAAAGTGGGTGTGTGGTGGTTCTAATTTCCATATTAAATTGAGTCGCAAGACGCAGTTTTGCAGGTATGGTGAGCAGGGGTAGGGGTGGTCTTATAGTTTCGAAAATGTCCCCTTTTTTGTCAAACAGGTTATGGACATCCTACCCTAAACCTAAGCCCTCTTACTCTGAATACGGGATGAAATTATACTCAAACTGACTTGATAAAACATTTTGAAAAGAGTATAGGTATTGTTTTTATGCTATAGTATCTATAAATGTATATTAAAAAGAGGGAATTTTAGTCCAAAGTGCAAAATGAACATGACCTTATCTCATACGACACTATACAAAAATTGAAAAAAAAAATATAGTTTTTGCGCTATATTTTTTAACTGATCGATATTTTGTGTGTTAATTTATTTTTGAAATAAGCTATAGCGTTAAAACTTTGTCAATACATACATAGCTTATTTATATACATATACCTACCTACTTACCAAATTTTATTAAAAAAAAAATGCATGAAAAGTGAAACCATTTTTTTTAAATATAAAATACAAATTTATTTCAGAGCTATTATTATTATAACAATAATAAATTAAATATATACACGTTTTTCTTAAATCTTATACAAAAGAAAAAAAACTTATTGTTTTTTTTTATTTAATTTTCTGGAATATTATTTTTAAGTATCGATAAACTAAAATTCTAAAAACATTTTTATTTTATTTCGTTTGTTGATTCGAAAAAAAAGATTTTTATAATTGCAAATTTGAATATTTGATCCTCTCAACAGACTATTTCTCATTTTCGTTTTAAATTTAATAAAAGGTTTAAAATTTTATAACAATAATTTTTTATTTTTTTTTTTTGTTAATGAAAGCTTAGGACAGAGTGGGAAAATACTTGTTTAAGTTTCACAATAAAAATAGTAAAGCTCAGAGAATAAATAGAAAAATAAATAATAAATAGGATTAAAGATTAAAATAAGTTTTATGGCAAATTGGAAAATAGTCCTTGATACAGTGATGGGCTTCTTCGCAATCGCCATATTTTTCTTTTAAATAAAACAATAAATAGAAATGTTAGAAAAAATAATTTGGTGTTTTCGTGTGTGAGGGCTGCCTTATAGGCAAAGTAAAAGTTTCCGGGCTTAATTCACGTATGCCATACCAAGACCTTTGCGATCAAAATGCCGTACCCGCACGAACAGGAAAGCGGCGACTAGTGATGCCACTGCCAGGACTAGTAGCAACATAACCAAGCCTCCTACAAAGCTCGGCACTGACATGCAAATCGTTTCGGCGTCAGCAGATCGCGCCGACTGTATAACTACCGTTTCGTTGTTGGAATTGCTGTTGAGTGCGAAGTTGACATCGCCAGGGGCAACGACTTGAATCGTTCGACTCGTATTGACGTCTGTCATCTCTTGGGTATCACGTTTGTAGATTCGTGGTTTGACTACTAGTTCCATGGAATCGAAGTCGGTTTCACGACGCCTGCGCACTCCTCGAAGATCGTCCAGCCCTTCGACCGATCGGGGGCGACCACCTAGTGAGACCAAGTTACCACCTTCAATATCGTCCTTCCTCTTCATTGTGCTGTAGCCAGATTGGCCTGGTAGTGGAGGGGGAGGGAGGTGCAATTCATTAGATCCCTGTGGCGATGGCGAACTAACTAGATTTGACTCCGATGTAGTGACAGCTGAGGTTTGAGCCTGTGGCGATGGTACGACGTCGGGTTGGTTCTCAGAGTAAGCGCCTGTTGCATCGGCTGGGTGTCTTGGATCTGGGTATGCTGCTGGTGGTAGTCCGCCGAGTCCAAAATCGCCTCGCTCGTAGCCATCTGGAGCTCCATATTCAGCTGACAGAGCGTTAGGCCCAATCTGTGGTACTCCATACTCACCTCCACCGATAGATGGTCCATGTCCACACTTGGGCTCTGGGCAGTTGTAGCGACACACTTGGATCACACATTGGAAGTGAACGTTCATCGAATCAGGGAACTTGAACGCTTGGAAGTACGCAAACGACACCACCGATGCCGACGGGCCAAAGTTTTTGATCTTCTGGAATTTGCTCATGATCTTCGGCCTAACCACACATCCACTTTGATCGACCAATTGAATTGGTGCCCTCTTTCCGTCATGAGCCACACAGTTTCTCACCAGCATGTCAAATTTGTTCTCATCGTCCTTGATGGCCAATACCATGGTCATTGTCTGACCGATCTTCACAATACCTGAGACCTCTGAAGCCCATGGTCCTTTGCCAACTTGAATTTGCATCCAGCACTGGAGATTGTCTCCCAAGAAATTGGCCGTAACTGCATGCAACATATCGACTTGGAATGGCCTAAACGTGACAGCTTTTTCATAGAAATCATACCACGTGCAGCGGAGCTTCCTAGCTTGATCCCAAACTTCCTGCACATAAGGGTCGTATTGAATAATAATCGTATTTTCGACATAACTGCCCGATGGTGTTGGTGATCCAAATCCTGCCGCATTGTGGTTCGCAGAGCTACTCATGCCACAACTGTTGAGGAAGATCTCAAATGTCGCACTCAGATGACCAGTGCCAGGTTTCAAATGAACACAATGTGAATCACTGTAGAATCCCTTCGAGAATATCATTCCGTAGAATGGCCTATCGAATTCGATGTTCACACGCATGTGCGTCTTTTCACATTGCACCTGCAGATGTTTGATTTGTGGACTGTCGTTGGATGCGGCTAATGGCCACGCTTCATCCGAGGAGATTTCATTGTTAGCACCGGAACCTAGAAGAGAACCTTGCGGCGCTCCATAAATGGGCGCAGGTGACTGTTGTTGAAGTGGAGGGCCGTAAACGGATCTGTGTTCGAGCGGCAGTGAAGCTGAGTCTATATGTGGACCATCACAGCGAGCGTTCTGTAATGAGAAAAAAAAACACATGACAAAAAATTGAAATTGAAAAAAAATTGCAGCTGCATCTTATAGAATCGCTATAGCACAATATGTCATTAAAATCCCTCATTCATGTAGCAAACGACGTCTAAAATGTTGTAGCGCGGTTTCCCATCGCTAGCTTAGAAAGAAATGATCCTATATGTTATAGAACGATCCTATATGTTATCTCAAATGCATCATGAAGCGAGCAGCCAAAGTCAAAGCTGATTCAACCTTGCTGCAGCTACTTTTCTAACGCTGTATACTATTTTCGTTCCTTTCAACTTTGACAGTGCTACGTGGACGTGCTGCTCCTGCAGCTACACCATTGTCTTCAGCCAGTAAAATGTATAATAAATATAAGCTTTCTAGAAAATGCTACTTGGGCCCATGACCACAGATTAGCCACATGAAGATGAGAATCCCCAGCAGCCATTTTAATTTGCCTACAAGCTTGAGCTGTCAGATATCAGATAAAAAATGAGAATGTGTGTATAGAAACCTCACACATAGACAGTAGGGATCTTCAGACACCGGTGAAATTGTTGTTGCAATTCACATATATTCATCGACACGGGAAGAAATTACAAATACAACAATGTAAACAAATGGGTTTTGGAGGGTGAAACGTACGGAACATTCTCATCTTCATATGGCTAATCTGTGCCCATGACCAACTACGAAAGTGACTTTTTAGATCTGTCAAATTAACTGTCAGATTTCAAACGGTCAGTTTCACTTTCCAGTCAAAACCCTGAAGCGGAGTTTTCACTTGGAAAATTGCACAAACCATACACATTTTGTTCTACAAAGTGATTCAAAACCTTCGCGAAACAGGGAAATCCATTGAAATTAAAATCGCTGTAAGAAGTTATCACCAAAACACGTTGATATAGTTTCCTTGATTTCTGCAATTCGTGGCTACCGCCACGTGTTTTTAAGTGAACAATGGTTATTCTTATTAGTATGCAAAAAAAAAATCATGACAATAATTCCAACTGATTTTCAAAATTTTGCACATGTGAATATTAAACGCTTTCAAAATATTAAAATGTAGGAGGTAAACCAATTTTATGATAAAATCATCCATCATGCAATAATCGGAGCCAAAAGTAGAAATTTTTCTACATTTGTGTTTTGAACCAGTTTTTCGAACGAGATTTTAAATTTTAATTTATTTTTAGTTTAGTAAAATCTTTCAAAAAATAGTGTCAGAGGCTTGAAAGATTTGTTAATGAATTTTAGTCCAGCAAAACTATTAAAGATAGGTACCTAGATCGAGATATTCCCGGAACACTGCTCCTAAGTTTCTCTCGCAGATTCAACAAGCGGCACGGCGTTTGCCATCTTGATGAATCAATAATGAATATTATGGTTATCTCGGTGAATACAGCTTTAGGTAAACAATCCTACAATAAAACATTTCTAATATTTATAAATATTGAGCTGAAGAACGTTCTTTAAGTATATTTTGAATATTGAAGAAGTTATGCATTTTTAAAAGTGACAGTTCAGCGAGTGGGAACGGATGAAACCGTCAATCGAAGACGGAAAATAACTTAAATACAAATTATAGCCCGTGAAATTGTCTCCCACATAATATGTAGTTGCATTAGTTACATTATTTGTGTGAAGCTGGAATTAAAAATAAATAAATTTGTTGGGGCAACATCGCATGCAGATGTTTTGAACATTATGACCCACACAACTCTGAAGCATTCATTTTTTTGTGTTGTTACTCGTAAAATGGAGGGGACCTTAACATTGAAATTTTTTAGCAAAAGCTTCAAAATCAGCACAAAATTAAGGAACCACTTTTAAATTATTAGAACTTTAATAGGATGAATTTATAAATCCCTATTCTGCTACATAGTGTGTCAAAAAAGTACCTACCAGCTATTTGTAAATTTATTTTAACACTGCTGTTAATTACTATGTTAAAATATGTTTTAGAGGATGGTATCTTCGAGTTGTTTTGACACTTACCAAACACCTACAGTGCGAGTGGGGCCTAACATCAGCCAGACACACTTTTACTGTGAAAATATCGTGCCTATTACGGTATATGTATTTATATGACTTTGATATAATGACATATACACCTTATGTAGGTCTGGCAGCTCTGGGATCCTACTCTATTATTCCCTTAGATTCTTAAATTATTTACATAAATGTAATTTATATAAACAAAATATAATACAAATTTTGTCACATTACTATCAGAAAATTCAAATTCTCGCTTATTCCATCAATTATCCTCATGTAACACTATTGATTCCCGGAACAAACATATAATTGGCATACAACTATATAGGTACTGCAAGAGCCAAGAGCGTGCCCATGATCTATCTGATGCCTACTGCACCACCGTCAACCTCAACATCATCATCATCGTTCTCTGCCATATTGTAGGCATGCCACTCCAGCTCTCCTCAATTCTGCCAATTCATACATCATGATAAAAATCACCTATAAGTCTATAATAGTATCTATCTTATAGTCTGGCTATTATCAAAAGAAAGTCGAAACTAGTACAAATCAGAGCATAACTGGATTTTTTCATCTTCTCATTCACTCTTCGCGCTTGCTGCCGCGCTTCATCTTCATCCATGCCATCTTATAACTTTTTGAGTTAAGATACTATATTATTTTTTTTTCAATTTTCTGCATAAGAACTAGTATCTACTGTTGGCGAGATTGGTAACGGTCAGAAAGCGTATAATATCTTCTCTCTGTTTATAAAATGAACACTCAACACCAAACCAACACAAAAAATTATATCTATACTAAAAAATAACTGCGAAGAATAGATATTTATCGATGAAGAAGAAGATGCCACGGCAAATAAAAAAAAAATGTTTATATTTTTTAATTGTATCTGAGAATCATTTCTGTTATTTCTACAATTCTTTGCGTATAAAAAAAATAAAAAAAACAATACTAATAGTAAAACAATCCAAACTTACCTTTGATAATAGCACTATGCATAGGAAAGACGCGAGCAAGTGGTGCCGCGTGTGATGTCCCATATTTTTTGTATCGAAAATTTGTATCTATGTGTCCAATTTTGTATTCTATGTCCTTAAATCCGAACACAGAGGTGCAAATTATACTAAAATCTTCTTTCACAATATTTTTAAAAAAATCTGAAATAAAAAAAAAAAAAAACAGAACTTTAGTTTTACACTTTATTGGTATTATTTTGTTTTAAATTTTATTTCTAATAATTCACTGAGGACAATGCTGAGTTGATAATAATTAATTGATTAATTAAACAATCACACTCTGTCGATAGTTATTTATTTTGTTGGTGTATCTTTCACTTATTAAAAGGTGTTAATTGAAAAGTATGCCATCACAAGAGGATGAGATTCAGATTCTCGCACACACACTGGAAGTTTCACTTACAAAACTTTTGCCACCAAAAGGAACCACTTTCTACTTTTCATCTGTCATCATTGCATCTTGTTTGCATTGATTTTGTATCTTCTTTCAATTCATATATAAATTCAAACTTCTAATCTATGACAGTGGATATATTTACAATTAGCCCGGCTTATAAACGATATACTTCACTTTAGCGAAGGCCAATAGCTATACTGCTATACAAGTTCACATTGAAATTGGGCAAAAACAATTCAAACGCGGCACGTAATTCACCCAGAATTAAAATTAAAAAAAAAAAAAACAAAATAAAAAAGATACAATGAAAGAGAAGCGACTGTAAATATTTTGTCTCCTCTGCCAGTGCCAACCGATGTATCTGAGGCTAATGCTAAACTAATCGAATGTTATCTGATGGACAAAGTTTGAAGCATTAAATTCTGCTTTTTTCTTTTAGATAGATATACTCTCTAGTAGCTATACTCGCTACCTGCCACTTTTCATTTACCATTTCTTTTTTTTTCTATTTTACCTATGATAGTGTGCTTTTTCTTTTCTCTCTTCTTTTTTTATTTTCGTAGACTTATTTGATGCTGCTGTTTATTTGCTTTATTAGTGCCTTGTTGTAGTGTGCTTCTTTGCTTTTGCTGAGTGGATGCAGTTTCTCTATTTAAATTGAAGATATTAGATTTGTTAGCTAAGCTAATCAGCTGTTTTCAACAATATTTAGTTTTTTTTTTTTTGTTCGATACAAGACATCTTTCGGTGCCGCAATATCAAACTCAAACAAATTCGGCCTTTGCCGATTTTTAGGGTTTTTTTGGCAAAGTTTTTCTTAGATTTTGAGGCTTTTAAATCTTAAAATTTTCTGTTCAATATATAAATATTTAATGACGGATACTTTTAGTTTATTTTTAAATAAAATTTCATTGTGATTGAAAAAAAAATGTGGAAAAAGATCGTAATACCTCTGGCTACGTGGGTAATGTATTTATTTAAAAATGTTAAAGCTAATTTTAATATAAAAAAGCTTCGCGAAAACTTACATTTTCTGCGTTTTATTTGCTAAAACACGATGGTGATCCACAAAGACTGCCTCATTACATTTGGACTAATTAAAAATTGATTTATTTTCTGATTTTGTTTCTGAAATTTTGATCAGGATTATAATGGGCTAAGCTATACCTAAATGATATATATGCGGAAATAAGTATCTAATCTAATTATAAGCAAGTGTACGTATGAAGCTAAAAGAAATGCAATGATTAGGAAAATAAGATAGGTCATAAAAGAAGAAGACCCCAATGCACATTATTTTTGAATTTCTGAATATCACAAACAGAGGAACAAATAGAATAAGGTAAAGCTGTTCACATTAATGTAGTGCGGTTGAAAGAAGAACCTCTGTACTTGACAGTACATCCGATATTAGATTCAGAGGTAAACTAATGGACTGGACATTCCTGGAATTGCAAATAACTATTGTTAAATTGCTTCAGGGGAGGAATGCTAGAAACTAGCTAATTCATTGGAACATTGTTCGAGTGACACAAAAGAGCACCTGTCAAATTATGAACGACTTACAGATAACAGCTATATAAGAAGGGATATTGCATAGTTGAAGTAAGCCTATACATAAACACTTTGCAGAGTTCTTAAAGACGATCCAAACATTTATTTTGTGTATATATCGCTCGAAAGCTTTCAGTTTGTTACATTTTAAAAATATCAGCACAAACGAGATTTTAACCCTTTTATCGTAATAAAATCGTGTAACTAAGAAAAAACTTTAGTTTTCAAAATAAGAGCTATGAGTCAGGTCTGCACAGTTCCAAATTTCTGCTTCGGGTTATCGTTTTGATAAAATCTAAATTTTCCACGAATACAAACTTTTTAAAAATTGTATTGAGGTAAATAATTTTATCAGACAGTTTCATGTCATTCTAAACGTTGCTTGCGGTAAACTGTCTTAACTCCAACACGTCTCTTTACTTTGCCTTAATTTGAAATTTGATATAAGAAATGCAAATGAGTTGAGACAGTGTTAAAAGACTCGTTGGAGTTAAAACACCTTACCCAGCAGCGTTGAAGTTAAGATAAAATAGAGTGAGTATTCCGAACAGTTAAAATAAAGCAGCAGAGAACATACACATTGTTTCCGTGCTTCTTGAATCTTATGGTGTTTTCCATTGGTAATTTGAGAATTAACTTCAAAAGTTTTTTTTTTTGATTTCTAGTGAATCAATAAGATTCAGGATTGATTTTAACTTGCTCTATAGGGTAAGTATTAGTTTATTGTCAACAAAAATCAAGGAGTTATTCAAAAGGATGGAAAAGTCCACATCGTTGGTCTGTATTTGTTTGCGTCTTTTCGTCTGGTCGTGGATGGACGGATTTGTGTAATTCCTTAGAGAAATTTTAGCTCATATCAAAAACTGATTTCTGTTTTTACATATTTTTCGGAAAAATCTCTAATGATTTTGATTAAAATTTTTACATGTAATATATAAAGCAATTGACAAAACATTCTAAATAGTATGATGTTTTAGTTTGATAGTTCTTAAAACTTTCTTCCTTTTTAACTACAGTATCATATACTAGATCTATTTTCTTAATAAATTTCAGCTGAACAAGCCTAAGAATGTGACAGTTCATGCAAAACAAAAAATAAACATAACCTTTTTGAGTTTCATATAAGGTCCATTCGTTTACTTCCCAACACTGCAAATTTAGTTGAATTTTGTTTTTTTTTTTTGTATGAAGTTTGACAGAAAGTCGGACTAAAACTGGTAGATTTTTGCAGTTTTGGGAAAGAAACCAACAGAGGTATTGAGTTATGTAGGCAGTTTTTCCACCACACAAAAAAATTGAAAAATAGATTAACTTTGACAGTACCTTTCAAAATACAAACATTTTTTTTGTATGAAGTTGAAGTGAGACAGAAAGTTTCATGTTTGTCAAAAGAAACCAACAAAGTTGGGATTTGCCAATGACTGCGTTCAGGGCGATATAAAAATAGGTTTGTTCGATTTGTAAAACTATTTGATTTATTTATTTTTATTTATTTTAAATCTATACCTACTAGATTTACGAAATAAATTTGTATGTTAATGCTCGAGATTTAAAGAAAATTATAGATAAATATGTTATCAAATCAGTTAAAATTTTTCAAAATCCTCTTCTAAATTAAGTATGATACTAAAAATGCTTTAACATCATATTAAATCCACTGATTTCTTGCACAATTGAAATTAATAAACAGCATTATAAGTTTTTAGTATTTCTTACATTTTTAACATTTTATCGTATAAGTGCTATTTATGAATCACATATAAAACACATATAAATTAAATTCTGTTCTATTAAAATAAAAAAAAATTACACCAAAATCTAATTTACAACCAGTTTCTATGCATTTTCCAAGGGATTTAATATTTTCCAAACAAATTAAAAAAAAAAAACTACTACAATAGTAGGCAGTATTAGGTAATCCATTGAATGTGTATACTAAATGTAGGTTAGAAACCCAAAAAATTAAACGTGAGAAGATCATAAACTATATTATTCTACAAACAACCATATTGCACTTCAAAAGTTTATTGCATTAATGAAAAAAATAATGAATGAATAACCCTTAATTGAGTTGTAACAAAAAAAAAAAAAAAAACATATTTGGAAAGAGGTAAGCATACTATCATTTAATTAATGGGAAGTTAACTCGGAGACAGAGAGTTGTTTATGTCTGGCTTATAAAAAATAAAGAGACCATTTAGTAGGCCTTTATGAAAGTAATTCCACAAGACATGTTTTGATAAGAATCTTAAACAGCTGTTCCACATTGTCATTACATTATCCAGAGTTCTATTTTTCTTGTCATAGAAAAACTCGAATAGAAGAACACTTTGCACAAATCAAGTTTAGCTCAACATAAAGTCGCCGCGCAGTACAGAAAATCTAGCTTGGATGGGAGTGAAGTGGACTGGACAGGACAGCACACTCTCATAAATAAATTCAATTCTTAACTGAATGAGCTAAGAATCAAAACACTTATCACTCTGATGATGTGCCAGTGTCCACCTCTCAAGATTCATTATGGCTTATTGCAAGACCATTCAATAAAACATCTTCCAGCTCCATTATCCAGCTTTATGTTTGATGTACCACCAATATGGTTTCCAAGAATACAAAAAAAATGCAAACCACGGAAAGTATAGAAGGAACCACATAGTATAGGTATGCTCCTAGCCAGCGTATAAAGCAAGTGTGCCATTAACCTACTGATACAGAACCATCCAACTATAGTAAGCCAAGTAAGCACTGAGCTCTGTACGAAACAACAAAAAAAAAAGGCAACAGAACTGCACCAATGACATTGGCTCTCCATTTCTAAGATACATCTCGCCATGGATGTGCATCCATCCAACGAGTCCAAGATATAAGTTTCACAGACTGTCGAGGAAAAGAAGAAACCAGTTTCCATCGTCACTTTTCACAAATATCATATGAATAAGTGGGAGGGGGATTCCCTCCGTCACCGTACTCGTATATAGTCGTCAGCCATTCGTACGTCTTCCGCTTGTACGGTCTTGAGATTCGCTGCTGTGCGGTTTTTTTCTTCCGTTTGTTTTTTTTTTTATTTTTTATTTTTCCTCCACGTCTTTTTTTTTCTGAAGTACTACCTCCGGTTTTTATTTTTACTTCTTCCAGTCTTATTTATTTATCTCAGTCTTAGGCTCTTGGTGCTTCTACAGTACCATACGATACTAAGATACCGCATTGAAAAGAAGTCGAGCAGAGAACCTCTGTTTTTTGTTGGTATTCATTTAATGTTCAAGTGAAAGTTACTCTCATCCGTGGGCTTTATAGCTTGCAGCGATACAAATATTCACGGTGCGCACGTAAGGGTTTTGCTTTTTGCATTTGGATTCTACGAATGGACGGACAGACGGATGACTTGCAATATAGCAACAAGCAACAACAACTGGTAACACAAAATTTATGTTTACGCTAAGAAGTTGTGTATCTTTCACTGGTAGATTTAGTGCATTGATATGCCGTCTCGTAAAGATAAATTACGCGTTCCCTCTGCAGCGGCACGAGGCGGTGCGACACTGTGTGGTGCGGCTGGCGCGCGGCGCGGTGGCGATGGCGCGGCGTGGCGACACAGCAGCGTCGATGTCGTGTAGGTTATATTTGGAAATAGACTTTAATGCAACTCAACTTCTTGAAATGAAATCGAAAGCGAAATCGATTTAATGTGGGGCATGTTAAATTTCTGTTGATGGCTTTGAACTACAACATGAGAGGAGCGACTTCTCTTCTTGCAGAAGGAGATTAATTGAAATTCAATTTCTGATTCAAAAAAATAAAAAAAATACCAAAGACTCTGGTCCGGACACCATATTTAATGGAACTCAAGTCATTAGTTTATTCATAAATCCTTGAATTTGAATTTATTAAATCCTTTCGTTCAAACATGTAGATGATGTTGTAGACTATAGCGTAAGTACGAGTATATGGTACAGTGAAGTAGTGAAAGTTTTAAAAACGATGCATAGTGAGGTGTGGAGACTGCGGAGAGGTGATACACGCGCATCCATACTCGTCTTGGACAAGAATTGCTTAATTTAATCCATAAAACTATCTAATAACAGTTAGTAAAAGCAATTTGTATTTTATTCGATACGATTACGGAGCAATGCAATTATAGTGCGCTTTAGTTGCTTTATGCGGTGATTTAGTCGTTTTTAATTGACAGCTTAAGCACACAAGAGCCAGGAGTAGAATATCTGTACTCTATGAGAATTGTTAGTTAGACTATAGAGTTATATAAAAAAAATAATAGAGAGAAAAGCATTTGAATAGATTTTTGGTTTAGGTACATATTTCAACACCACATTTCTTTTGGACCTGTTTTTGCGGTTTTCACAGCAGAAGTTGTTAATATAGTATTACTTTTTTTTGTGTCAGATATATAATGGTAATGTGTCACCTAGTAAATTGATAGAAGTTATTATTAAATTCAAACTCAAGTTTTGGTAATTTTTGAAGAAGTTATAAATAATTGTTTTTCATGGTTTTTGTTTGGGTAGGTAGATAATTATCTACATTTGAAGCGGGACGTGCTAATTAAAAAAAAAATTAATTGATTTATGAAGAAAACAAAAATCAGTGACTTTTAATTTAATCAAATTTCCCTTAATTAATTTATAATAGGCAATTAAATTGATCCGTTTTTTTTCTCAAAACTCGCAAATTTTCCTCAATCAAAACTAAAAAAATTAAATTAAAATTTTTGACAGTTAAGCTAAAGTACAGACGACTGGCAGATCCTTCAAAATAAATTACTATCTGACAATGAAGTTGTCAGGTATGTGACAATTGTCTGAACACACAATTTTTATTTGGTCGCAGATGCCACCCAAATGTTACTAAACGAGTGTGAGGGCAAATGGTCAAACCTGCGTACCACTTTCAATTCCAACCTCGAAAAATACAGAACAAAAATGCAGGCCAAGCTCCCAACGAAAGCGTTTCGATTTCCTGGAAGTATTTTCAACAAATGTTGTTCTTGTCCATTCGCAGAAAATTACGATACAACTCCGGCTCCTCCTAATCCTTGATCCAAAAACGTCTTTTGTGGCAATTCCGCCGTTAATTGCAATATTTTCAATTTTATTTATTTTTTTCATACGATTTTCACTACGAACAAAACTTTTAATTTGTTTGACAACGTCTGTCAACGGATTGACCATTTTTTGTAGACAAATATCTGACAACCATCTGAACTGACAATTTGTATCCTGACAATTTTGTCAGAAACGTCATTATCAGCTAACCATCTGACAATGATATTGCCCGCGTTCGGGTGGCAGTCTTAGAGGATATATAATATGGAGTGCTTGTTTTTAAGAGTTTATCTTACCGAAAGTGAAATAGTGCCCCTATCTCTATCCAGGCACTACAATGCATTAGGGATAGAAACGAGCGCTCCATATTATATATCCTCTAAGGTGGCAGTCCGTAAGGCTATCCACCTATCCCAAAACATTTTCAGATAGCTTGAGTTGTTTTTTCATCAGCTGACATCAGATATTTTTCAATAAGGTATTACAACAACACAAACCTATCCGGATAGCTTTGGATAGTTGCCCAAACGCGGCCATTGTAACCTTTTGGGAAAAAGTTTGTTTCCAATTGTGTGAACAGAAAATTTTTTATTGTAAGGTAAATTGGCTACTGTCAGCTCATTGGCAACTATTGTCAGGAAATTGACAGCTGTGACAATATTGTTAGATCTGACAATTGGCAATACATAGCTTTAGGCGAGAAACAGATTGGCACAGCAACTTCAACAGCAACTTTGGCAGCAACGAAAACTTTGACTTCAAAAGTCATGTAAAATAGATTACCAACGTGAACAGCGCTTTTGACAGCATAAAAACATATATAAAATTTGTCACATTTTCATTTTTTAGTGTTGATAAACCTGAAAAACTTCGCTATAAAGTTGGCATCATTTGCACAGCGACATCGAATTTAGGGTTTAGGTCTAACGTTGATGTCGATGTTGCTGTGTTAATATCGTGGGTATACAAGCAGAAGGCACTAAGTCAATTTTTTAGGATTTTTACATTTGAATGCAAAGTGATCAAGAATGATGATATCTATGTAATCCAAACACCTCATAAGTCATTATGCAACGTTAAACATGAATTATTTGAGGTTTAGTTTTGCACTAAGTCAGTTAAATAATTTATAATACTGTTAAAACGCACTAAGTTGACTTAGTGCATTTTGGCTGTCATAGAAAAAACACTTTATTCTATAATAATACAGCAAGAAAGCATTAAAGTGGACTTAGTGCTTTTTACCTGTCATCAAAACTAAGTTTTTTGATTTAAATAGGTGATGAGTTACTGTTCTGTAGTCTACACATAAGAGCGAATTGCACCTAATTGTTTCAATTTGGCAGTTTTGGTCAAGAAGAAAAGTAATTTTTTAAAAGTTTTCCGGTAGTAGGTAATAGTGAATAATCTGCACAACCTTACACATCAAAAGAAAGCGATGGTTAATAGTTCCAACCTCTTTCTTTATTTATTGTTAAACTATTCTTAACTTGTTTTTATTGTGGACTTATTAAAACTCTGACTTTTTCTTAAATTTATTATTCTAACTTACCATACCGTTTTCTTCATTTTACTAACTTATTATTATAACCCCATCTAGGCCTTTACTTATTATTTTATTTTCTTACTGTTATTATTATTCTTATTCCTACTTGCTCTTAAAGTGTTAAATTTATTAAAAAAAAAATGTTTTTTCAGATTTATTTTTTCAGTTATAATTGACTAATTCACACATTAGTGCAATATCAATTCAGCTAAAAAGCACTAAGTCAGCATATTTTTTAGTTCTGCTCCAATATTTTCTAATTGGTTTAGCGAAACCTTAAATTTTAAATTGTAAACTTAAGTCATAATGTCAATAGAGCTTTTTATGTGATAGGATGAAAAATTACCATCGGTATTGAATTTTCAAGAGTAAAGAAATATTAAATATCAATTTACTCAAAACTATGTTTTTTGACTTAGTGCCTTCTGCTTGTATACCCACGATATATTCAAAGCCATTTAAAACCACTAGTTCTAAAATGAGTGATGCGGTTGTCAAAATTGCTGTTGAAGTTGCTGTGCCAATCTGTTTCTATAACTATTACATTTTGCTGAGAAATCCTGTTTGTTATATGAATAAGTTCTCTGTTCCCTTACTCTGAATCTATGTGATTGTCTGCGCATTTTAGTCAGAAGCAGTTTGCGTACTCAAAAAATAAATTAGTGGTTTTGCCCAGCAGAGAGTTCTCACTACTCAAGAGAGAGTACAAGATTTCCCCTATCTTTGATTTTTTTTTATCAAGAAATTTCTGTGTTCAGAAGGACTAAATATTTTTGAGATTGGCCTAATATTACTGTATTTTATATTATTATAGAGGAAATCACTCCAGATGTGTCAATTCATAAAAGTACTGTAAATGTGCCCCGAAGGGCCTCTAGGCGCGCACCGTCAGTGAGAAAACCATATTATTATTTTTAAGCCGCGTGAAGCCAGTAGAATGTTTCTTACTTTTAAAGGCAAAAACTGTTATAACTGTTATAAATTGGCATTCCTCTAGTATCGTTCATTTATAAAACAAATCATAAATTTTTTTATCAAAGTATCTTGTGGCAATGATGCGGGCGTTGTGCCTTTTTTACAATTTACATGATATTCTTTCACTATTCAGCTTTTTAAAGTTTGGTGGCCAAATTGAAATCTAACTGGTTCAGTGAACAATCAGCCAGGACATGTTGTAGGTACATGCACGTCAACGAAATGCAAGTTCTGCCAAAAACATCACCACTGTCTGTCCGTACTTCTTTTAAAACGACGATGGCAAAGCCATCCAAATTAGATGATATGAATAAGAACTACCCATGTGCTTTCAACAACGCGACGCGACGGTTCTTAGTGGCACACAGCTGATATGCCATAGTGGAAATTCAGCCCCAGCAATTTGAAAGCATGGTTATCTTACGCAGAGGCGACTTAAACTGGCCACCAAAATCGTGCGATTTGACTTTGTGAGATCGCCTTACTAACTGCAATCTTCAACTGTACAAAAGTTTAAAGGAGATACCAATGCACATTAGATTTAAATGTCTGTATATCGCAATGAGGCGAGTAAAGCATTCGACATTCGTGTAGTGCGGCTAAAGAAGCAATCACTGTACTTAAAAGTAGGTCAAAACTACGAACTAAGGCTCAAAGGTAAACTGCGGTGTAAGTTTTACTGAAGAATTTTTTGGCTAAAAATAATCGATAAATTAAAATGAAACAGAAAACATTAAGACACTGTTCGAGTCAACAACATTATGTGATCTAAAAACTTCAAAAAAGCTCGATAAGTATTAGTTATAAGATCTTCTTTAAGCATGGGGAAAGTGGGAAAATCTCAATAAAAGCAATATTATTTTGCATAAATTTTATACTATGCAACTTTTAACTTACAAAAGCATTTTTAAAATATAACAAGTACCAATGTTATTGAGACAAAAAAGCTATTATTTTTAAGTTACATAATAAGCAAATACTATGGCTGGCTTTAAGTGACTATTATTTCTTCCATATTCTAGCCATTTATTGCCACAAAACGTGTCTTATGATATAAAACAAATGGGTGCATTTTATCAGTCATATAATTCCAGCATTATATTGTCTTTCAAAATTTCACTTACAAAGACCCAAGACTTTCATCAATAAAAATAAAAAAAAACTTATTTCCGTGCTATATTTTATTCTATGACTAATATCGCTTCTATTCACTAATTTTGCCAACATTTTTTCTTTCTATCTAGATCATTGGTTTTCACCACGATAGCAATACAACAAAAAAAAACATATTTAAACCTCAATGTTCAACCACCAAAAAATCAATTTATTTTATCGCTTTCAAAACATCTAAATGATATTAGTTGGTTAGTTATAGTAGTTATTTAGTTAGTTAGTTTTAAAGGTGCATCTTGTTGCTAGCTGCTCTGCTTTGCAACTATACATTCAAGATCGAAATATAATGCAGTTCCATTGTCATCACATAAACAAAACTGCCAAACCAAAACCATCTCTAATTTAAACATTAGAAAATAAATTATCTCCATAATGATAGTCTGGGAATGAAAGATTTTATTTTTGAAAAAAAAAGTTTTAAAAATATTAATGAAAAAAATATTTAAGTTAAAATTAAGTTTAAAAAAAATTAACTCGAAATGAACAACAATTTTAAGACTTAATTTAGTGTGGGAGTTATTTTTTTGTATTGAATGTAGAGTCTATTTTTTGGTGAAAAACTGTTAAGTTAAAAATTCTTACACTTCTGATGAACCATTTTTTTATATCTGACTGCCCAACAAATTATATATTTCGAAAAAGGAATGATAAAGGAATGAACACAATTCCCGCCCTCTCACACGCTTATTTTTTTAAAGTTCATCTAACCGTCAAGGTCGATAAAAAACTAAAGTTGTGTTAAGAACAAACATATTTTCTCGACAAAAAAGCAAACATATAGTTTATTGCATGCAATATATACTGACTGAACATTTCATAAGAAAATATGCACGACTTGATCGCACGAACTTGCTCTTGTGGTTAAATACTGTATGTAACCCAACATTGAAGATGCATGATGTTAACGAGTAAATATTAAAAGAGTCAAAAGCACTAAAAATTTGATTTTTTGTATGATTTTTTTAAGTAATGTTTTCAAAAATTTTTAAATGCATTATTGTTTAAATTATTGAGAAGCATCAGATTCCAACATAATAACAAAATCGGTATAACCATATCAAAGATATACGCGAATAACCCAAAAATAAGACCATTTCTCTAAAAACCTGGAATTCCTAATTCCGTAATGTGATTTTTTTGAGAAAAACCTGAAATGCAGTTTACTTACAATTGACTTGGTTATTACAATTACGAAGTTTAATCAAAATCGTTATAGCCGTTTTCGAGAAAATTTGAAGAAACCAAAATATTTGTATGGAAGCTACCCGTTCTAGATGAGCTAAAACAAAAATTCGAATTTCCCCTCTAGGCTCTGTACCCGTTTAGGCTCTATAGCTCAAACTACAGTGGACGCACCGACGCACAGACGCACAGACCGACGGACGGCATGACGAAACCTACTTTTTCGGACTTCTCGATTATCGTAGTGTTAGTTTTGATTACAAGCTCAAATTTTTTTTTTCTACACGAAACCAATACTTGCCCTATAGAGCAAGTAAAAAGAAAAAAAATTGCAGAAAAATAGCATTATTATCATTAAAACGCAATTAAACTGCTGACTACAACTTAAAATTACAAATCACTATTTTTACGATTTTTACCTATTCCTGGGTTTTTACTCAGTATCCTAAAAAATCTAAGATTGAAGAGATTGTTTCCAGTGTTTAAGAAAAATTATTTAAAAAAAAAGGTTGATAAGCTTTACTTAAGCTTTAAGTTCAAATATAAGTTAGGTGTCTTTAAATTTGTTAACTATTATCATCTTCTTCTTTAAATATCGTGAACAAAAAGTTGTAAAAGTTGAATTTTCAAAACTGACTATAAAATGGAGATGCAAATACAAAATCTAAAATTGAGGATACCAGTTGCCCCTCCATTGAACAGCTGATAATGTTTTTTCTCTTATCAGTGCGTTATGCAATTTTTTATTATTAAAATTGATATAAGTCAAAATATCAATTCCTAAATAACGCAACACTACCTCCCAAACTATGAAACAGAAATGTTTTCTTTGTTGATGATGGAAACATGGAAGTACAAGTCCCACAATGTTTGCTTTTTACAATTTGGCTATAAGAAATCGCGAGTTGTTTTTTTCTCGTTTTCTTCATGTTTGCTTATTTTTATCGGCGGCGGTGCCACTCCGGACCGGTGGTGTATATTTTTCTTATAACAAATGAAATAAATAAAAATGAAAAGCAAAAAGAAATATATATTTTTGTATGTAAAAATAATAACAAACCGCTTTCTCTGTGCTTAAGATTTAGAGTGAAAAGAATACGCGGCTGTGCACGCATTTGATTAGGTTTGCGATATATGTATGTTTGCTATGAAGATATAATGATTGATGCAGGCTTCCACTTTCAGCCGCCATCATCCACCTTCCACCACCAACCACAACAACAATCACAAATAAAGCGATTCATGCAATAGCTAGTTTTCATAAAATGTACATCAATGTATCTTTCAGATACATTTACTCAATCTTTGTTATTATTATTTTTTTTTTTCGAATGAAAAGAAAACTCGTTTGATTATTTTTCTTCCAAATACAATAAAATAAATTTTCTCTCTATTTTCTTTTGAGGCATCTCGTTTTTTTTATCTAGATATGTCGAGACCGAAAGCTTTTATCATAAAGTATATTTTAAATTTGGAAGGTCACTTTACCACTTTAAGACACACACTCATATACAACTTGCTGCATAGAGGTGCCCCAATGCAGATTCAAATGCAGATTGTTTGGTACGATAATTGTTTGAAATACTTTATAAAATTAAGGTGATCAAGTCACTATCACCACGCTCCTCGATCACCAAAGGTGTACGTACTTCAATTCGCTAAAGTGGTTTAAAAAGAAAGTGCATAGCTTTTTAAGATTTCATATTCCTAAAAATTCAACCAAAAACAAATAAAAAATATTAAAATGAAAAAAAAAAAACGATAAAAACAAACAAAGCCTACTTTCTATCAACATCCATGTGCTGTGTCTTTCACCTTCATGTGAGCATCTTTAATCCATTCTAAAAAAAAAATAAACAAAGCGCATGTATATTCATATGTACATATCTATACATATACATAATAATAAGACATACATCAACAACAATTTTTTGTATTATTTGGTCAAGGTAAGCTCTACCGAGCACACATATATGGAAATTCAATTCAATTTGGTTGAAATGCAAATTGGGAAACCGTTTGTGTCTTTGATCTTTCTCCTTTGGAGTCTCGTTTTTTTTTTGTATTTATAGTTTAAGCCCCATCAACCATGAAATCAGTTTAAACTAACAACACCAATTTGACAAAATTAATAAATAGCAAGCGCATGGTTTAGGTATATCTTTATGATGTTAACTATCTGGATGGTGGATGGAGGACAATGGAACATAATTTACAGAGGTTATGAAAAAAAAAATTAGCTTCGAAAATTATAATGGGTTGTTGTTTTATAAAAAGCAACAAGACTACATCACTTGTAAGTGTTTTAAATTTTGTAATAGTGTTTAAGAAGCTGTAAAAATTTTGTCGACATAATTTCTGCATGGGTGGATGAATTTTGAAATAAATTCAAAGATTTAAGCTACAATTTATAGCAGGTATACATGAAGTATACTTACTGTATATAGTCAAGGTCTTTTAAAATAGTTCAAACAGGGTTATATAATAATACTGCAAAAAGTATTTGTTACTTAAAGTTTATAAATAGAAGATATACTATGCATATTTTTTCAGGTACTCATTTCAAAGCACTGCGCTGCTTGTTTAAGACAGCTATACTTAGGTGAAGTGGCTAACAATTGAGAATTGAGATGGATAGGGATATCAACATCATGAGCATGAAAACATTTTTGGCGAACGCATTATTTCAAAAGGATCTCTGGATTTAACCTCCTCCGATTTCTTCCTTTGAGGAATACTTGAAAGAAAAAGTATGCATACATAATGAAAACAATATTCTAGAAGAAACCCCAGCGATATCACCTACAATTTTGGGTAAAATCATGAAAAAGTCCAACTTTGCGAAGCTGAGATTTGATGCCACCTACATATACCCAACGTTACTTTTGACGTTTGAATAAAATGAATTCGCCTTTGAAATGGAGTACCTACTTAAAAAATTCCAAAAAAAAAAAATGAGCCTAAAATAAATAAATTCTAGAATATTCAAACCTCTTCGCTTCCTTTGCGCCACTCTGTATTGTATTTAAAACTTAACCTAAAACAAAAAAAATAATGTTATCTAGGTAATCACATACAAAATTATCTCTGTACCAAACCTGTGCCAGGGAAAAATACAATAGAAAAACTCCTTACGAAAATCAAAATTTGAGGCAGAAATACTGCGGAATTTCATTGTTAGAATTTTATTAAAATACAGAAATTACTCAATCAATATCCATCAACAAACTTATGAAGTTTTCCAATTATAAAGGGTGTTTTTTTAGACGTGTGGTTTTCAAGAACAAATAAAATGCATATAATTTAATGTTATGGCCAAGAATTTAGCTTTATGATAAAGATAAGGGTTTGCCATATGTTTTAAAAATGACCTCGGGCAAGTGGCTCCCGTGGCTGGCTCGAAAAAATTCCAGCCGAGAGGCCCAATTTTCGACAGCTCCAATTGTTTCGCGCGATGGCGGATGGACTATCATTCGGGTCTTCTTCGATACTCTGCTCCACAGCAGCAATAGCGTCTTCGGTGGGCACTGTATGGCGTCTCTGAAGATGCGCATTATCCACTAGAGTAAACGTGGTGCGAAACCGATCAGTGGTTGCTCTAATTTATGCGATTTTGCGATTATGTCGACTGAATATTATTATTTTGGTAATTAATTTGCACGATTTGCAAACGTTGTTCAGGAGTAAATCTATTAATTATGAAATAGCAAGCAAAACTGAGCATAAATTAAGTGACAGCTGTCAAAAAGACCAACTCCAAACGTCTAAAAAAAAACATCCTTTATTTAACGATTAAACGTTAAAAAAATTAAAAAAATAATATTTTTGTTTAAATACAAATGTATTTTATTTTTCAGAAAATGTTTTGGAAAACCTATGGAATATATAATTTTGAGAGACAGCATTCCATTATTCTGGTACAAAGATGACTTCGTAATTTCTTTAAAGTTCAAAATCGAAAGTGCTCCAACAATATATTGATTGCTTCAGCGTTTTCAGCAACAAAGGAACTGTCTGTAATCTTTCGCTGAGGGATGTTATCTACGTATATTCAAAACAAAATGTAAACAAAACATATGTCCAAACCATAAGCTAAATGTCAATATATGCGAAAGATTAGAAGGAAAAAATCTTCTTAAATTCAAAAATAATTTTGAAAAAAAAATGAATAAAATTTCAAAATATTTTTTTCTTTTTGTTATATTTTACCTTATTAAATTCTATTTTTGTTTTCAAAGCTTTTATCAGTTTTCACTTAAACATTACAAATTATTTAAATGTAAATATGTATAGTTAAGAGACGGCATCATATGGTCTAGCTACCCTGATGCCTTTCTAAAAATAATTTATGAATTAAGTTTGTAAATTATTTCAATAAATAAATAAATAAAATAAACATTACAAATTAGATGCTTAAATTTTGTAATTATTACTTTGTTTTCAAAATTTGTGTTCAGGGGGGAATAGACCACCTCACATATGTAGACACGATTTTTTTTCTTGTTTCGACCCATTCTACACGCAGTAGCCTTTTTGTCGTATCTAACGCACAGCACTTTGTATTATTATAAATACAAGATATATTTCGGAATTACCACAATTGTTTTAATTTCAGTCGTAAAGATTGGTTGCCTGAAGGCCACGTTTCGACAGGATTACAATTGTTGTTTACACTGTAACACGCGGTTTACTGAATGAAAAAACAACACCCACCCATGAAGTCATCACTAAGCCCATGAAAACACCACGAGTAACCCTGTGATGGAAACGTTGGGCCGTCACCCTTTATGCTTCAAATTTTAACATTCTTGATAAGTCCAAAAAATATTTTGTTTTTACAATATCTTAGAACCGCGATACGATACACAAAGTCTTAAATAAAAAACACAAAAGCGATGTGCAAATAAAGATGTAGGTTCTTTGAGATAAATTTTTTAATCGATTCGCTTTTCATTGAGTGTGTGCGACCAACCGAAGTTCTAATTTTTCTAAGCTATTGCTTCTTTTACAGTTTTTTTCATGCCTATTTCTTAATAAACATAAATAAATCATTCGAAAAATTTGATAGCTCGTAGTATTTTATCATCAGCTCAAAACTATCAAGTGTATCGTTTTATTTAAACATCACTGGCTCCAGCAGAAGTTAAAACCTGACAAGATAAACGCCACCCGCCGCAAACAAAATGCTCAAGATCCCCAAGTGATAAAAATCCAACAGAATAAAAAATGAATTTGACGCTCGAATAAAATGATTCCTCTGAGTATTATGCAACATAACCTTTCCCACCAAAAATAAATTACCAACGGAAAAAAAACAGAACCCAACTATGGGCATTGGCAAGGCAAGAAATGTTCCCAAAAAATAAAATAAAAGAGAAATGTGAAAGTGTTTTCGTTTTCATTTTTTCGTAGTTTTTTTGTGTTTAATTTTTGTTAAACCAAATCTAAGATACAACATCTGGAGCTATATATTTTTGTTTAACTCGCAGCTGATGGTATATCAATGCTTGTTTTCTACTACAGACAAACAAACTGCTGAACAGGTGCTACAGTTTTTATTTTGTACTTTATTTTTTGTTTGAATTGTAACGCATCCTCTGGATTGGTGTTGTTGTCATTGTTGATAGTGAAGTGATAGATCTTTTAGACAAGACAAAGATTTAAGAGAATTTTTTTTTCTTCTTCATTCATAAAGCTGTAGTTGTCATCGACTGACTCGTCGTTCCGGCGCTTTTCTCCACAAGTTTGGAGCGAAGATATAGTTTTTTTTTTTTGAAATTCAATTTCTTGTCTACGAAGTTTTCTCCAGCATCCGACGAATACAACTTCGACGTTGTGATGTGATGTGATAAACTAGGTGAACCAGTATCCAACAAAGCTGGCAAAAGAAAAGAAAACTACTAGATACCACCATACCGATAGAGCTTACGCTAAATATTTTTATTTTTTCATCATTATTGCACTTAATGCGCACATATTGCATGTTGATGTGGTCTTTCCATAATTTATAATTGTCTTCAAGTATGAAGAAGATGAACAAACAATCAAAAACAAAATTCAGCTCCAAATAATCTTACAATTATCGCAAGTTGACTTTCTGAGTTTAGATACTTTGAAAAGATGCGCATCAGCTGGAGCTAAAAGACTGCATTTCAATTCCTTTCGAAGAAGATGTCAAACTCGCGGTATGCCAGCAGCAGCTAGATTAATAGGAAAATAGTATTTGGTGTGGAATTTTGTACGCCTCAGGGGGAAACACCACGCTGCCATCAGTATTCAATATCGCTACCCCCCCGCCCCTGGGGTGCTTATAAATAAATTAACGAGCGGAACAAGTGTATCTTATATTTTAAAACTAATATGCTCATGTGTATAGCTAGATACGTTTTTGTTGTTATATACATGCATAGTATAGTCTTTTCTACTGTTAGCCTTTCTCTTTCAATCTCTCTGATACATTCTTCCAGATTTAACAACTTCGGTGGCAAAATCTAGTTTGAATGTTGTCGTCTTGTGATGTTTTTTTTTTTTTGTTTTTCTTTTTATTTGTAACTGTTTACCTTTTGGTAAAAGGTATTTGGAGACGCATTGGCCCGATGAGCTATTATATCAATTAAATAAATTGAACGCTTTCTCATGAAAATGACTGATTTTTATCGCTCGCGATCTGCAGCGTGGTGGTTGTGTGTAGGTATAGACAGTGTTAGTGGTATTTTATTAAAACAAAGTCCAACAACAACTATACTACAACATACCACACAGGGTATATATTAGAGAAAGAATACAGAGATGTTGTAGAAAATAAAATTCCGACTGATGCCGACCGATGGTGAAGTGACGGACGTTGCTCTTGGCGCAAATTTGTTTAATTGCTTAAGGAAAGTGTTTTAAAAGGTGCTATATAAATGATTAGTTTGACAATTTGTATAGTGGACCATTAAAAATATATGTACATATGTGCTATTTTAATTATTGTTCATCTTGTACTAATGCGAAATAATGAATTTAGCTTGACATCTTGATAGAGTCACTTTGGTTTCACTAAATGTGTTTAAACTAAGAATGAAAAAATGGCGCCCAAAATTTTAACTTTTTGTTATCTATAAGGCAAGTATTGATTTCATGTTAAAACAAATTTCGAGGATGTAATCAAAACTTACACTTAGATGAACGAGAAGTCAAAAAAGTGGGTTTCGTCATGCTGGCCTTCGCGTTGGTTTGTATGCGTCTGTTCGTCTACTGTGATTTGAGGTAGAACCTAAAAGATTGGGCAGATTTTCTTTAAATTTGATAAAGAGCATTTTTATGTGATTCCCTAGAGGCAAATTTTAATTTTTGTTTTAGCTCATAGGAAGCTGTCAAACAACGATTTATATTTTTATCAAATTTTCTCGAAAACGGCTCAAACGATTTTGATTAAACTTTGAACCTGTAATGACCAAAGTGATTTAAAAAAAAAAAACTACGTTTTATAAACTGAAGCTTCTAAATAGCTAAAACAGTATTGCATTTACAAATTATCACAAAAACATTTTGAAACAGTTTTTTTTAGTATTTTCGACTTTTTAACAAAAACTATTAAAAATGATTGAGAAATGTTTTTCGTCTTGAACATCTCGAGAACAAATGGCCTTCACTTGATTACATATTGAAAACCTGATATGATTTTCAAAGATCTTGAATTGTCTATTCTTGGCATGTTATATCAATGGCAATTATATCAAAAGTGGGTATATCAAAAATTTCACAAAATTTTACTTTAATTTACTTGAAGTTAATTTAAAAATAAAAATTGAAGAAAAATGTTTATTGACACAGAAAATGTCAAAACTGTGAGCAATTATGGGTACGCAAATTCACAGAATTCCTTAAAACATAATGTGAATGTGAAAAACTTTGAATGTTTTGAGCACGGAAATGGCTTTGTAGTTAAATTTCCACAAATTTACAGATATTCATAGTAAATAAATGGACTTAATAAAGTTATCGCCAGCAAAAATGTCGTCATTTAAAAGAGCCAATTAATTTAGAGAAACACAAAAATTAAATTTTTCTTTGAAAATTAGTTAAAAACCATTATCGTTTGATACAAAATGTACAGAAGTTGATTCAAAAAATGTGTGTAAAAAAAAAAATACACTAACTACCTCCTCATAATAAAAGTTTAAAAACACATATTTAAGCATTTGAGTGAATAATGGCCATAAGCTTTGATGAGAATACAAATTTCATTTGTAGTTGTAGTATTAATCATAAATTTATAACACAGTGTGAAAAAAGACATTCAAAAGGCTACTTTGCAAATGTAAAATGGTACCTATAAAACATAGTGAAATTATTTCTTCTCTTTTGCATTCAAACAAACAATCTTAAATTGCTTTTTCGTGTATACTTATTCAAACTTAAGAAAAATAAACTAAAACAAACTTTAATATAAATTAAAATCTTGAGAGACAGCTCAATAGTATTATTGTGTTGCCACCACGTCATGCCAAGTGAGTTTCAAGAAAGAAACGAAAATAGCAAAACTCTCAAATAATGCCTGTATATGTGAAAGTGAAATTGCTTCTCGCCACAGCAAGGGCATCATAGAGACAAAAAAAATACTTTTTGGCATTTTGCCACAACTAATGGATGTATTATGGAATGGAAAAATCAACAAAAAAAAACCCATAATGACTCTTGGTCTGATTTTACGCAATCAGTTAAGAAATACTCTTTATTGTTTTCTCCCTCCGATAGTGAATTGTGTAACCATTTCACAGTTAAAATTCATTTCCGTTGCTGACTTTGATGGGCGTTAAAAGAATTTAGCACCACTCAAATTATACCATACCTACCGAGCTTTATCACAAAACCACCAGAAAGCTAAATTTTAGTGCCAATTTGTGAAATATACTTTACAACAACTAGCTCATTCAAGATAAGCTCGAACCGAACATTATGTAAAATAGGTAGGCAATTAATTTTCTTTGCTCTAGTTTTCTGTTAATCAACACTATACTTGCCACATCGGTGTTGTTGTTCACAGAGCAGATAGTGTCAGTGTCAGTTATTTGTTATACCTGCATTCTGGTAAAAATTGCTTCTTGCCATCACCAATCACCATCAAACTCATCGTGTATTGTAGTTGGTGCGACACTTTGGCGCCCACTTAAAAAGGAATAACAAAAATAACAGTTACTCCAAAAACCAGAACAGCGATAGGGAAAGTGTTTTGTTTTTTTGTTTTTGTTTGTAATTGGTTTACCTTATCGGTCAGTAAAATAAAAATACGGCCTTTAAATGGCTGCATAAAAGAGATAAACTAAATTGTTTTATTTTTGGCACTAAAACAAAAGAGCTGGACAGCGAACTTCGTGAACTTGCACTCTCACTTTATTTTTGTAGACCCATCCCCGGGGAATGGGAAAGAAAATAATTGAAAAGATCCATTTGAGCGTAAAAATACAACGAAATAAAACCCGTTTCTCGGGACAGAAACGAAAGTAAAAACTCAAGGGCTTGCACTTTTTATCAAAATATCCTGCTTGCTTGCTACCTATATATAGTTTGGGTAGAATATAATGCACAGCGCATAACCCCAGGTAACCAACGAATGCTCTATATATACCTGTAGTGGTATGCATGCTGTATTATTGTGCACCAAGCCATTAAGAAGTTGACCTAGTTTTATGCGAAACCCCAAGCTCGTTTCAACATGGCAATATATATGTATAAGTATAATGTTGTTGGTGCAGCACGAAGAAAGTGCTTTCCATTTTTATTTCGCAGAATATAGTAAAAACAAAAACCAACAACAACAACAACTGAACAGACAAAACTTGATCCTAACTTAAGCCAGGCGTACTTCCGTCCGTCCGTTCGTTCGTTCGTGTTAGTTCATCGTTGTTGCTGCCTTGCAGTCGAGTCAGTCTTGATGGTGGGTTCCTTCAGCTTTTGCAGTCTTCAGATAGATTTCGACGAAGAAGCAGAAGTTGAAGAAGATAAATATGTATATGTATATTAAGTGTATGAAAATATGTAGCGACAGTGGTCGGGATTATGAAAAGAAAGGGTTCTGTTTTTCACTATGCTGATGGTGCGGCTTTCTTGAATTTGCTGACATAGCTGATATGGCTGCTGCACTTGTCATTTGGGCATGTCGAGCTTACGCGTAAGTATATCCACAGATGGTAGAAAGATGGAAGAAAGTTTTTTTTTTTGTACTTCTGCCATTTTTGTGCATCTTTTATTGCTGCGCATACAAAAATTATAATTGCAGGTATTATTTGTTTTTGTATAACATTGTGACGTGCAGAAAAATACTCGTATAAAAAAAAAATATCAGCAGAATACCTCTCTGTGGATTGGAGTATGTATAAGCGTTGGCAATAATATGATAGCTCTATGGATAATAATTTCCATTGTAGTTCTTTATTTGGAACACACTATTTAAATTTTAAATTAGATTAAGTTTGTGAAAATATCGCAAAGGATTGTTGAATTATAATTAGGGGCGTTACGGAAGCTGCCTTCAGAGAAGTTTAGGGAAGTTAATTAAAAACTATGAGAGAAAGCAGAATTGAAATATGATGTTAAGCAAATGTTCAGGTTTTTAAAAATACAGTCGACTCTCCCTGAGTCGAATTTTCACGGGATACCAGGATTTGTTCGAGTTAGAGAGAGTTTTGGAAAAATTCGAGTTATAGAGAGAAAGATTTTTTTTTTATTTATTTTTTATTTAATAAAAAAGGTTAATATACACACTTACAAAAAGTTAACAAAAAAATGTAGCTTCTTGCTCATTTAAAAAAATAATAATAAAATAAGGACTCATGAATTCATCGAAACAAAACAAAAATATAAAATAAGCGATGCTACAAATACATATTAAGGGTATTGAAGTGTGTAGGTACTTGATGGTTCGTAGTTACATTATACATATATCCAAATACGAATTCCGAAGGGGTTATGTTTTTTTTATTTTGTTTTGCGCTGAACAAAATTCGACTAAAGGGGTGAAAAAAAATGCCAGTAATCAAGAGAATGTGTTCGAGTTAGAGAGAGGTTCGACTTAGGAGGAGTTCGACTTAGGGAATGGTTTTTGTATGGAAAATTGAAGGGAATGTTAAAATATGGCGAAAAAGTACGAGTTAGAGAGAAATTCGACTTAGGGAGAGTTGACGGTATCTCAAAATAAAAGTTTACAAAGAACAATAATTAAATTTAAATACATAAAATTGCAGTGGATAGAAAAAATAAATTTGAAAAAATTAAAATTATATTTAAAATGAAGCCTATCAGTTTCTACATGTGAGATCATGTTCTGAAGAGGATGATATTATAATTAAAACAAAACTAAATGGCAGCACTAAGGTCCATTCAAATATTTAACTTTAACATAAGCCCTTAGTGATAATCATGCCGATTATAGAATTCGCAATAATGGATTCGCGGTGATTCGCAGTGCTGTGTTCTCTTTTCTTTTCATGGCAAATGAGTAAAGAGGAACGAGTGCACTGCACTGCGAATCCAGAATTGCGAATTCCATAATCGGCAGGTCTCGCTAAACACTCGAACCTGACACGCTAGTAAACTGGGTTCTATTACCGTGTTCGTGTTGATTTTACTTGTCTGTGGGCTAGTTCGAGTACCAATTGGTGGTGCAACTAAACTAACATTTGGCCCCATCAAAATCATATGGAATTTGATTTTTATCAATGTTCTAGGGTGGGACTACCTGTTTTTCGTACTACGTTCAACTGTGTGCTGACTGGTTTACTAAAGTTTACTCGAACATATCGGTTTAAATTTAAATTTGAAATTTCATAAGCAAAAACAATGGAATAAATACAAATATAATTTTTCGCTGATTTACAAATAAATTTGAAAGTACTTAACAATGACTCATTTATCAAAGAATAACGAAGTTCGGGTAGTTTGGTCTCAGCTTTTTTTACTCTGTATGCGGAGTTTAGTCGAACCAAGTTTACTCGCACAGTGTTTGAGTGCTTACAGTTACAGCTAAGTTTCTTATCATGGACACATATTTCAGTGTCGGAATCGTTCAATGAAAATCACCAAAATCCATTATTCACATATATGAGTCAAATACGCCATACCTAATGTAAAAAACCCAAATCCTTTAAAAGAGATGTTTGTATGATAACATGCGTGCAGTTATTAGGCTACACAACTTTTTCACAATTACCGTTGAATGAAATGAAGGTTCGAATGAAACAATTTGTGGAAGATAATAATGTTGAAATTGATAAAGCTTGTGTTTACTTCAAGATCAACTTATTCTATTTTCAATCGCATCAATGACGACGGAACAAAATTTTTAAATTTAAAGCATGTCTAATGGTCAGATTTGACAACGTGAAATAGCATTAATTCCAGCCTGGGATACTTCATGGTGGTAGCAAAAGTGATTTTTTTTAACACTCTAAAGCTCTATGTTTCCCTATATTTGCAAGTTATACAGAGAGTAACAATAAAACTAGGTTCTGGACATCACAATAATATCTAAGAATCTCGGTTTTTATTTTATTTTTTTAGTTCTCTAAAGCATACAAACTTTCCTACCAATTTTGTCCATTATATTTTTTAACTGATGTATTTGAACTCTTATTATTTGCTGAAGAGAAAATGTGTGGGAAAAGTATATTCAGCTTGTGATTCTGGACATTTTGTTGTCAATGAGGTCCGACTTAGGCGCATTGTTTATTAAATCAGTTTACTTCACCATAAAACGACATTTAATTTTTCAATGATCATTGAAATAATAAACTCATTTTATGAAAACGGTTGGGCCAAAACGAATTTTATTCAGTCACCAACTTCATATTGACATCAAAATAAAGACTGATTTTGGATTTTAAATTGGTTTTCAATGAAAGCTCTATAACAGGCACCTTAGTCCTAAGTTATTGCCTCAAAAGATAGAGAACGGAAAAGTCACCTAATATTTATAACTGATTGAATTTTCCTGAAGAGGATGATATTATAAATAATTTTAATGATATTATAAATAATTTCCTATAAAAACGGAATTGATTTGAAAAATAAAAGTATTGAAACAAACTTTGTTTTATCATTAAAACCTATCTTCAAATAATCTAAGATCTTTCTGATCTAGACTAAAAGCCTAAAAAATATTAAAACAATCATTGTCTGTCCATATAATTACATAATATATTTTTTCTTTTTTCTAAAGTCAAATTAAGCTAGGTTGTTGTTCCTCAAAGTAAAACAGATATGTATTTAATTTTCTTAACTTTGAGCTAGGCACTTATGGCAAATAAGAGTTGAATTTATAAATAAACTTAACTTAACTTGACTTAAGTTCTTTTCCCCAACCCAGATTATGGTACATACTTTAAAAACCATTAGTAAGGTCATTATTGTGTATTTGAATTTTAAAAAAATCCCAAATCTAACAAATTGAAAAATCGAATTGAAAAGTGCGTGTACCTGCATAATGTCTCATAGACCAGTAAAAATGGAGGAATTGATGAGGATATTTGCAAAACGTGCTAAAGCCAAATATTAGTAAAATAATTTTATTTAATTGAACTTGTTGAATTATTGAATTTAAAAATATCCAATATTTTAGTAAAACACCAAAATCAATGTTTTGTAAAAAAAAATTACTAAAAGCAATTCTAATCTTATCCCCTTTTTCAAATTTTAAACTGCGAAACTTTTTTAATTTTAAATTCGAATTAGTTAGTTGGAAAACTGTTTTCCATACGGGAAGTCATTGAAAGTTATGGTTGGTAATTTGCAATTGACAAAAGAATCATGATTATAAAAAATTGTCTGAAAACTAAAATCAAGAAAAATAAATTTGCCACATATCAGGCTGATGTTAAATATGAGTGAATTTGATTTCGTTACAAAAATTTTAAAAACATGGCCATTTTAAATTTAAAAAAATATCAACCTCTACATATCAGATTCAACTTTTTTTTGGATATATTAAGCTTTTTAGTTATGGAGTCCCATTTTTTTTATCGTTTATGTTTAATTACCTAAGGGAGAATTTTTGCAATAATTTGACTTTTTGTGCAAAATAGTTTTGTACAATAAATAATAGTTAACAGGAAGTGAAAGCTGAAGAAGAATTTTCTAGCAAAGGTATATATAATGATTATGGAGCTTGTTGAAATTGGTCGTTTGTAACTGCCCTTTTCAATCTTCGAAAAGATCTTTTAGATTTTTCAACACTTACAATATCGTCAAAAAAGAAATTTGTTACGTTAAGGTGAACAAAAATATGATTTCCGAAGGATTTAATGAAAGGCCCAGATTGCAACCGGTTAAATAATTTTACTTCAAGTTACGGTCTGGTTGGTATCTCGACTGAGAGGACCATATAGGTTTTCATTTTTTTTAAGATGAAAATAGGATTCTTGTTAGGGTAAACGGAGAGACGAGAACAGAGAAACCCTAGTACATTTTCACATCTGCAGTAACGTAAGTTTGCTATCTCGTGTGTCCACAGTTCCACATGCTGTTTTAACATAACTAGGGAAACGATATACTATTCGATACTACGAAACCATTTTCACAGATCGAAAAGTTTTAAAAAAAATAGCGATGATGATTGGCCACTTTGTTCTACAGATCTAAATGCTCTTAACTTCTTACCACATGTGATTATCAGCAAAGAAAGATTTGCAAAGTAAAATCCCCAGAATTTTGCAAACTTTTAAAATAACCATTAAGTCCCATAAATTGTCATTGGATCGACAAACTTGGCGTTTTAAACAAAATAGTGATCACCAAGAGAATGTATTTATTAATAGATTATCAAAGACAAATCTTAAATAATCTTTTAATTGTTTTAAAATTCATTAAACAAATAAAAACTTATTCAAGCTCAAGATCGAATGTTCTGGATCACTCAGTTTATTTTGTTTTAGTTCTAAAAATCTAATAGAACAATTTTCTTGACTGCATCATTACATTTGCTTTTACCAGTCAGTTAAATTAGTAAAAAAACACCTATTAACACTTTTTACTTGACAAAACAAAAGACCTGGCCAACAAACGTGCCATTACTATAACAAATGTATCCAATTTGTTCATAAATTAAATTTTGAGAAGTTCTTTAACGCATATTAAATCTTTTTTTCGACATTGAATAGAGTCTATACAATCTCTATTAATCGGTATCAGGTGAATTCTATTTTCACCGTTTGTGTGAAAAATATTTACATTCTTCTTAATATATATATTCATTGTGACCCATATTTGAATTTCGATTGGTTTTGGGGCTTCCTCAACATTGTCATGGTTATTTTTTGTGTTTCTCTTATAATGTGTGTGTGTCTTTTTTTTTCTTCTCACCTGTTTTATTCAGATTTGATTGATTAATCCTTTATTGTGTTGAGACTGTTATAATCCACAGTATATATTTTTTTTAAATATCCACAATGGCACTCTGTGTTGTAATTTTTTGTATTTTATATCCAAGAAAAAAAATGATTTTCACTCAAAATTTATTTTTTTTCTTCTTCAAATTCACTACAATTTTTTTTTTCAATTTAAAAAAAAATAATTCACTTATTATAGCACAGTTAAAAAAATGTTTTTTTTTTATGTTTTCGTTCTGCTATGGAAGGACATAAAATTGCACAAGGATCTGTGGATTTTTTCGCTTTTTTTTTTTGTTCAAGATTCACTCACAATGGAAACAATATTTTGTGTTTTCTGATAAAAAAAAAGTAAGAAAAGGAAAAAATAATCGACAATGAACACACCTCTTTACAGATCCGAAGCTAACATGGAAATGCGGCAGGCCTGAATCAGTATCTAGATTTTATATCGCGTGAAAGTTGTGACCCCTTTCTCCACTTTGCATGGCATTTTTTCTCAATCGAAACCCATTCGCACAAACGAGAGAGAAAGAGTGTAAAACATGAAATTACCACAGTGCAACGCGAACGCACACACCAGTTCCAACAACTTCTTCCAACTTAAGCCACCATCAGCGGAGATACCAGGTACCAGAAGTGGCAGAAGCACCACACCACGGTCATAGTGGTTTCAAACGTCTTCGGAACGTTACCACTATTTTTTTGTTTTTTTTTTTTGTGTTTGAGTAAATATTTGCTCAAGTATTTGTCACTTGCTAAGATGTGTTACAAGGTAAAGGCTGACGTCGTCGTCGTCTTTATCATTGGATTGTCTCTTAAGTAACTCAAATTTGTTCAAGCCCTCCAAATTGCAACGAATTAAAACAAAATATTTTGCAAACCAATTGAATTGTGGCGACTTTTTAGGCTCCAAAATGAATCATTCCAAGCGGATTTGGTTTTTGGTCACAGCTATGTACGTACATATACCCTTCCATATTGGATCTTCTATTTGGTCATGTGACAGTTTTAAATTTCATCAGACATTTGAATGTTATCGGAGTGTTTTCTATGAAGTATCTATAAATCCATACCATGATACGGGATCCGGCTTTATTTTAATACCATCATCATCACGATCATTGATTCTTATTTCATTTGAAGCCTCTCTAAGGCCTCCCCTGATGGTCATATCACTTTCACTTGTGTTGGCGGATTTTATTTTTCAGCATGCGGGCTCCCAAAAAAAAAACTACAAACAACTTAACGATGTGTAAATGAGTAACCACTGCCGCCAACGACGACGGCGACGTCAACGGATGTTTTTTTTTCGTATTTTATTTTGTTCAAATTATGATTATAGGTCATGGCCTCATCACTGATGGAGTCACGGTATGTATATGTGAATACGCATATAATTCCCACTGTCTGGATATTTTTTTTTGTGTTCTTTTTTAAGCAAAATTTCGTAACAATAATAATAATATTCTTAAGAACTTTTACTTTCAAAGAATTCATTTTATACGCAAATTCGAAATTTAATGGATCTGTTGGGCATTTTTTTTTTTGTTTATAATTTCTTTGATTGAGTAATAGATACCAATAATTTTAAGCGAAATGAATTTAAATTTTGGTATTTATTAGAAAGTAAATAACTATACATATGTATTATGGAGCAAAATATTGCGAAATAGTTTTTATTAATTTATAGGCCCTATATGAGTGAATTTTAATAAAGGGTGTTTTTAGAGTTACATAAGTATGACCACTGGTCATTTAATCATACAAAATGTGGAGACTCTATAGATGTAAGTGAACAAAAATTTTTAGAAAGTTCGTTCTGTGTATAATTGTATAACTTACAATTTACAAAAATGATTTATTTTACCACTTGCATTTCACTAATTGTAAGTCAAAAGCAATGATTTAAGTTAAGGATACTTTTAGCTTAAGACGTCAAAACAAAGCTCTCTACCAAAATCCAGTTTTCTTTTTCAAAGCCTCATTTATTCGACAATGAAGAAATCTCATTTGTCTCAAAATCACTAGCACACATTTGTATTATAAAGAAAATTCAGTAAAGTTTAATAAGTTTAATAAGTATTTAGGTAACCTTTTGATAAACAAAATTCTGAAAAATAGTTGTTATTGGCATTTGCCATCGAACTATTTTTTTATTTTCACTTTTCTCCAAAAAAATTTCAGTCAATATTCTTTTAGAAATTGAAAAATACAAGTGTTAACTAGAATTTTCAAGAGAGCATTCGGTAACGACTCGGTCATTTTTTATTGAAATTGGAACCAAGCAGTTCTTTAATTATCTAAATACTTTCAACAAAAATTATACTTATAATCGAAAATTAAATAACCAATCATACTACAGTCTGTAAACCCCGTTTAAGAAACCCTTTTTTTGCTCAAAATCGACTCCTACAATTTCAATAAAAAAAAATAATTTACTATTTGGTAATATTTATATACATTTTACAGTAATATATCACTTTGAATAGGCATATTTCCAGGCCCAAACTTCGGTGAATATTTTGGTTTTCAGTGTTAGAAAGGCCTTAAAAATAAAACAGATTTCGAGGTTGTTTTGCGGAAATATCGTTATCCAAACACTTTTGTAAGATTTTGTTCAGAAATTCAGGAAATTAAAGAGATCAATTTGGATGAAAATATTTCGAGAAGCATAGACCATCCACAAGCTTTTAGTTAAAGAAGCCCCTATAAATTTGTAGTACCACCATTTCTATAGTTAAATAATAACATTTATGTATTTAACTCCGAGATCACTGTGGCGTATACGTCATATTCATTTAAAAACTTAAAAAAAGTACAGATGACATCGAAATCATTTCAGCCGTTTTCCAGAAAGTATTGTTTATCACGCAACTTAGTATTATCTCCAAATTTAATAAATTTTTGGAAGTAAATTTAAATTTATTCAAATATATCTATTATTGAAAATTTTGTTTCTATCTCTGGTTAACCTTTAAAAAAAACAAAGCATCTAGCTGATTGCATAGCATTAACATAAAAAACATAAAGTAGTAACCAGGAAATAGTTTTATGTTGAATAATACTTTACTTTAATTATTGAATTCAAGTCTAAAGTTCTTACTTCTTGTATTTATAAATTATCATGATGTTGCTAAATAAAAAAATATACATTTACTCAATGCAAATACACATTGAACTTTATTAAACAATAAGACAAATGTTGGTTTAAATAAAACAAGGTTATTCCAAACAATTCAATATTTAATAATTCTTTTCATCAAAATCTTCATCATATTTACATGTCAACAAAGCTCAAGCAAAGGTTAAGTGCTATCAAGTTAAGCCTAATTAAACATTCAAAAACTGAATAGACTTGCAAAAATAGTATAAATCCGAGTTCCTATTCATAGCTTATAAATCGATTTCTCATCCATTTACATACTTTGACAAAATTGATTTTTTAAAAATCTAATTAATTATTATTATTCAAATAGCTTTTGTAATGCAAATTATGCTACCCTGAAAATATAACGAGACAATCAACTAAGTTTACTTAAAAAAAACATCAAATATCTCAGACAAACTCATTTAACATTAAATTTTTTGAAAAACAGTCTTAGTAAAATGTCAAGGAAATTTTTTTTTTTCGAATTACATTTTGATACGATACATCATCAGTCATTTTTTTTTTTTTTCTTTTATACATGAAGTCATGTATGATACGTGCCATATCCAATTATATACGTCCTATAATTACATAATTTCCAGTGCATTATGACACTGCGGAAAGTTAATTTCACTTTCGTAAAAACAATTTAATAACAACAACAAATTTTAAATTATTAATAGCTTCTACGTTTTTGTTTGCTTTGAACTGACAACAATTATTACGAATACGAGTGCAAGCACTTAAGCAAAGTACCTATAACTTTATAAGAGCTATTTTAATGATTTCTTATTCGTTAACACCTGGTGTGACTCAGCTTAAGACGCAATCGAGGTTCATTGCAACATATAAGCGTGTTCACGATAATACCTTTGAATTTAGCTCTGTTCATTGACTTATTATTTGTCACTCTGCTTGTCGTCTGCGTTGGTGGGGCCCGCATAAAATTGAATTAATTTGTAACTAATATTTTTCCCTTTGTAGAAAAGGTGAACGATTTGAATTGGCAATCAACTCACGATATGTGCTATCCACAATCAAGCTAAAAAAATATGATTCATAAAAACACGACAATGCAAAGAGCTGATCGTTAACATCATTTTAGTGTATCCTTTTGCAACATTTGAATGACGCAGATACGATTCATTATGAAATTGAAAACACTTTCACTTTCTTATCGAATCACAAGGAATTCGGGGTTAGACGTGATTATGGCGCCCTATATTTAAAGATTAATTTTGAAACCAAAGTTACTTCCGCATGCCAATATAAAATTAACCATGAACCATGTGCTTTAATCAGCACGCCGATCCTACATTAGTTACTCTGGAATATTTTTGTTGGGGGGATCTTAACAAAGAAACTTTATTTGTTTGTTGGTTGTGTCTTTTTCAAAATGTTTGGTTTATTTCATATTTTATTTCTAAGAAAATTATTGAAAAGCAATCAATTTGGCTTTTCAATACTTTTCTTAGAAAAAACAAATTTCGTTTTGGTGGAAGAGAAAAGGTGTGTACTTGGGCAAAAAACTTTCAGCTTAACATTATGAACATTTAATATGTATCAGGTCAAAATCTCTATGCTGCCGTTCTTTTTCCTTGGGCAACAACTAAACAGAGTTTGACCTCAACTGGAGTCATAATGGAAAGGCATTTAGGAATTAAAGAGGAGGTTCAACGAATATAAAAATATATGTTTGTATTAACAAACGATTTATCTATAAAAATAAGAAGAAACAAATAAAATTGGAGAGATTCAAAATTAATTTTAAAGGAGAATAATTTCAATTTCAGATTTTACTTAATCCGGTTACATTTAAATGGAAAATATTTGTGTATTTGTTTCCTATGAAAAAAAAAAAATTTTGATCTAAATTATCCATTGGCCTGCATCTTGTATATATGTATTTACTTACATTATAATTGGTAACCACAAGAGCAAATTTGTGCAATCGATTCGTGCATATTTCTTGATTATAGATTGTAAATTTTGAATATAATTCCATTAGTTTTTGTTTACCCGGAGGCCACACGAGCCAGTACTGGCAAGCAAGTTGCAATACATTCACATTTTTTCACTAACACATATAAACCCAAGCAACTTGCTCGTCAACTGGCTTGCTTTTTTCGAAGCCAGTTGAGCAGCCAGTAGAGAAGCAAGTAGGGCGTTCATTTTTTACACTATAGTCAACAATCATCGTTCCTTTTATTTAAATTTCTGAATTAATTAGATTTTGTGCAAAAAATAAGTTAAAATAAATTTAGTGTGGAATTTGATTGCATTTTAAAAATGTTAAAATTCACTTTCGTACGAAACTTGACATTGCTTGACAGAATATTTGACATTTGCGAATATTTCGTTACAAATTACCAAAAAGCTCTAAAATTACCCTTTTCAAAAATAAAATTTCAAATTATTCGGATATTTAGAGGTTTTTTAATCCATTGACATCGTAGGCATCCTTTAATGGAATTTGAAAGTTTATGGCTTGACAGATAGAGGACAAATTATATTTGATCCTATCGTGAATATTTCGTTCCAAATGTCAACCGATTGCCCTAAAAATGAATTTTTCCGGAGCAGAAAAAAAATGAAAAAAATTTTGGATTTTCAGAGGTTTTTTAATCCATTGACATCGTAGACGGAATTTGAAAGTTTGTGGCTTGACAGATAGGGGAAAAATTATAATTGATTCTATCGAGAATATTTCGTTCCAAATGTCACCGATTGCCCTAAAAATCCATTTTTCCAGAACGGAAAATAAAATGGAAAAAAATTCGGATTTTTAGAGGTTTTTTTATCCATTGACATCGTATACAACCTTCAATGGAATTTGAAAGTTTTGTGCTTAACAGACAGATAGCTAACAAAATGTATTTTGACATCTGTAGTTTTTTTATTTGTTACATGAATTTTAGTTAAAGTATATGTTATTCCCTCTTATGTTTCGTTGTCCATAATTTCAATTATTAAAGTTTGTTAACCATTTTTGCATTTTTCTTTAATATTCTTTCCAAATGTATTTTGATTTTTTCAATCCATTTTGTTTGAAAGATCAACCAAAATTGTTTACTATAGTAGAGAAAAAGAACGACCTACTTGCAAGCAACTTGCTTGGCAAGTGGAGTGCCAACTACGTCACAGCCAGTACACAGATACGAACTTGGCAGGCAATGTATGAACCCAACTTGCTTGCCAGTACTTGCTCGTGTGGCCTCAGGGTTACGTATTTTTTAACATTTTGTTTGTATCTATGTCAACATTATATATACTTTACATACAATATTAACATACATATATGCATATAAGATTCCATTATTGATCCGATAGTGAATTTTATTTTTGTTTAAATAAATAACACGTATACGCCACAGTGTCCCTCGGGTATATTCTAAATTATAAGAATTGTATTCAAACTAATAGTTTTGAAAATGGGGAATAAATTGGGTCATTTATAGTCCTTTCAATTCGTAGATAGTTATAGATAAAAGCACTGACGTCTTTCCCTAGTAAAAAAAAAACAGAAGAACAAAATGCCAAATACAAAATCGCCTAACTTCAAAAAAAGTTTCCCATGAACTTTTAAAGTCAAAGTTGTATGTATAGTTGTTATCAAATTTTTCAGCTTAGACAAAAAAAATACATATACATATATGTACATATGTGCTAAAGAAATGCCAGTTTTTTCAAAATTATAGGCATCTTTATCTTCCTATTTAAAGCAATGGAAAAAGTTTATAAAGAAAATTACAAACATTTTGAAAAATGGTGACATTATTTTGAATAGAAAGACCTTTCTAATTGCGTTGGGATAAGAGACTCTGCAAGGGAAGCTTCTTTTGAATTATTATCATTATTCTTATCATTTCATGCTGAACAAAATACTGACAACCGTATGAAACGTAGAAACTCAATCAAATAAGCTGAACTATTTTTCAACTCAGCGCAATGCTCAGAGATTCTTTTTTCAATTATTTATTTCACGCAGTCGAAATCTAGGTGATTTTAACGGGTATGCAAATAAATTTCGTCAGAATTATTTATTGGCAAGTTAACGTTTCATGGGTGTTAGTTTTGTACAGGTACATACTTAATGAAAGGTTTAAGATTCGTAAAAAATCCGACCTCGGGATTTTAATTGAACTTGACACTACAATGGTATAGAACACGAAAAAAAGTAGGTTTGTCAATTCCGTCTCTCTATCCTGTATGTCTGTCTGTATACCTTGACCTAAGATAAGCTATTTTCTTGAAATGTTGAACTTAAGGTTATAATTAATGATTACTTAGAAGTAAATTGAATTTGTTGATTTTCTCGTTACTAACTCGACCAATTTCTATCAAAATTTTTGTACGGAAGTTCCTGTATAGTTACGTAAATGATTATTAAAAAAAAATTGATATTGAATTTTGTTTAATAATTCAGACAGAATATTTTTTCATTTTGAGATGAAAACACTTTTAAGAGAAGTTTTAGCAATTGAAAGAACGAATTTAATGCTTGTTTTTCATTTTATATCAAATGAATAAATATATATTACATAATTATTATTAATAATGAAATATATGCATAAATGTATAGTATACAAGTTTTAAAATTCCACGAAACTTGAACCACAAGAGTAAGTTTGTGGTATCCAGTCGTGAATTTTATTTTTAATTAAAATCGATGTTTTTTGTTATTTTTGAACCCAACTCTAGCGACTTTGTTTTTAGTATATATTTTTTTCTCATTCAGCAATGATTTTAAGACACAAACTTAACGTGACATATTGCCGATATTAAAATACCTTTACCTAAATGATCTACATAATTATTAAAACTCAAGTTTATAAGCTTTCTTCGACAACAAACTCGACATTGTTTTGAAATTTGGATTAAAAAAAAATTAAAACTGAATTTGTGAAAAATCAATATTAAAGTGCCCCACCTGTTGAATTTATCAATATATGTTGCATTTATCAATATAAAACTATGTATATAGGGCCACTGAACTTTTTATAGAGGTGTGTCAAAATTCAAAATTTTAATAATATCCACAAACTTTTGCATTTTTAGCATAAACACATACACACAAACCCTTGGTTGAGCTTTGAGCACATTTGTCTTAAACCCACAAACAACTTGCATCCATAGTTAAAAATGATTTGTATGTATTTTTGTCAAAATTCCACTGATTGTAGGATTGCAAATGGAATTTTTAACAATTTTACTATTAAAAAAAATTATAGATAGATGTAAATTATAGTCGTACCTATCCCCATTCTCATCTCAAGGTCTTTTTAGCATATATCTTTGTTATGCATAAGCCACAATTTACTGTTCCATAAAACTCAGATTCCTTATTTTACTACCTGAACCGATGTTTAATCTCATTCTCAGTTTCTATGCCACTGAAAAAATTTAACATAAAACCAATTAATGTTGCGTAACAACTTCAGAGAACAAAAAAAAAAGCATTAAGTCCGTCGGAGAAACATTGTTGTCCAAATCCAAACATAGAAAGAAAGCTATCTCGACCTCAAATTAATTCTAAATTTTAACACACAAGCTTGGAGCTAACCGAAAACGTTTAAGACTTGAAGCCATCGCAATCGCACTCGCGCCAAACTATCTGTCAGTATAATTAACAGGAGCGCAAATAAAAATTTGTTTTTATTTATTTTCCAAGAACGTCTGGTTTCTGGTAGAGCAAGCAACAATGTATTTCTGATGCTTGGTGTCTGGGGCATCAGGTATGTTCGTTAAGCTGCAAGCAAAATCTCTCTCCCCAGCATTGAACCTATTTTTAGTTTGGATTTATTTATGTTTTGTTTCTTTAGATTTCTGTTTTTAGTCTTTTTTATTGCTTATTTGCATAACCAAATCGAAAGTGAAAAGTACCGATTTTGGTAGTGCGTGCCGGTCAAAGCAAAGCAACAACAACGGCCTGAACTTTCGACGGACATTTTATGGCTGCCAAAGAATGGATACGACACCATATAGATACCTTCTACCAACATCATGGCATCATGGAATTAACATAAATATATTTTTGCAAATATTTTATTCCGGTCCGGTTTTGGGTTTATTTTTGTTTTATTTGTTGTTTTTTTTTATCGTTTCAATAGGGAGAAAATTAAAATCAAAATATGCAAACTTGATGAAAAGAGATCGGAATTTCGGTTCTTCAAATATGTAACATACAATTTTAGCAAATAGCTACATTAAATAAATGCATATATTCACAAAAAAGGTTTATGGTCAAAAAATGGCATTTTACTTAATGCTTCCAAAATTATGAAGTAAATATATTTATTCTAATGAAAAAAAAAACAAAAACCAATCTTTATGGAAGATTTAGCATAGATCAATAAATCTAAGGTATTACGGTGATAGTGAAAGTTTAAAATTATTTTTGAATCATTTAACAAAATATTAATAAACACTCAACGGATCAACGGATATAATCTACCGCATGGCGCATTTGTGTATGAAAGTAAAATTAATTTTTAAAAAAATTTAATGAATGAGTTTTTGAATAAACCAACAGTTTAGTTTTTGGTCTTAATTGTTAAATAAAATTAATGGCTGAAACGATATGGTCTTTTAGGAGAAAGGTAAAATTTTGTAGACAAAAAGTAACACTATAAACAAAAGTATTTTTTTTTTTGTGTATGGAATAGTAGAGGTTGATGACATTTGAAGTACCTAAATGAATATACACACACGTAGTTTTTTATGCTATTTCTTGCCAAAATAGTAATGAGAGGAGATGATAGTTTGAAAAAAAAGAAAACAAATCACTTTTCACTTTAAATTGAGGTGTGAACTTTTTTTCAAGCAACTAATTGCATATTAAAACAAAAGAAAATAAATTCATTAAACTTAAAATTAAAGTCATAATTAACTATAAACAGCTTGAATCAATGCCAACAAAGTTGGCATTAGCCATGATTTTTTGCAAGTCCGGAAGGATTTGGTTGGAAAAAACGACATCGGGGATTTAGCGACGCCATTACAGAAACAAAATGGAGTTTCCGTACAAGCTATCGATAACAAGTATGCAATTCACGCCGGTAATACAGTTTTTCTTAGCTCACAGCTCAGATAAGCTAAGCCAAAAGGGGATTAGTTGTTGTTGCATTTAACATGTAAATTGCAGGATAGGACGTCGTATAATAACGTTGAAGCAGAGTGGCTGCTGGCAAGAAAACTGACACATTTAAATTATAAAGTTTGTCTATATTGTGGTTCCACATGAATAAAGGCAAGTTCCTCTATACTCGTTAAAAATCTTGGCCGACCAACGGTTTTGTAAATGTTTGCCCTTAAGGCTGTCCCAAACCAACGCGAAACATTCGCGCGAATATGCGACGACTGAATAATGTTCGAAGATTCGCATCGCGCCAGTGTGGGTGCTCCCATTAATCTTCATGTAAATAAATTAAGACAGGCGGAAGTTTCGTTGTCGCGCCGAATGTTTCGCGTTGGTTTGGGAGAGCCTTTAAGCTAAAGATTTGTGTTAATTTTTTTCCTATGGCCGCGATGAGACGGTCAGCACTCGAACTATAAGGACAAAGGGGCACCAGGGACATTTCCCTACTGTACATCGATTGCGCCAAATTGTGATTCACATTAGCTTCTAATGACATTTAGTCCACAAAAGGTTGGCGTTTCGGTATCTAATTAACTATAAAATATAAAAATCAGTTGTTTTAAACCACTGCCCTTGTCGTTGCTACCCGCGCCACCACCGCGCCACCGGCGCCGGTTATAAAAGTTAAAAAATCGTTTCCTGTGCTTTGATCTAATTTTTGTTTAAACTTTTCACCATCTGTAAAGATTTAAATATGGGATAAATACATCTATTGCATTATAGGTAATTCCAAGCTAAAATAAGGCTTCACAATATAATTGAAGTCAAATTGGCAGCCTTCAACTGATAATATAGCGCTTACGCATCTTATTGACCAACTTATAATATGTTTTCAATGCCAATAAATCTGTCGTTTGAATTTTAAGTTATTTATGGTTTTGGAAAGAAAAACCTACACCAATTAGTCTGATCTTACGGTCGTTGCTCTCTCTAATGCCAAGTTGCACAACAAAAAATTACAGAAAATCCAATGCCTCGACACCAACGCCACGCCGCCACCGCCGCACCGCACGCCGTTTGTCACGCAGCGACGGAGCTTCAATCCAAACCATTTAATTGCCAAATTGCCATCCACATCCGTGTTCGTTCAATGTGCTGGGGCACTCATTCAGGCTCCAATGAAATTGAAACCAAACCCACATATTTCAAACTAAAGCCTTTTACTTACCTAGGCCAATATATCTACTATAAGTGTAAACTTCATCATAGTACCAACTACATGGTTGGTAGGGAGGCGACCGGTTGGGGTATCCCATCAGAACGTCATTAGTTTTTTTTCCGGCTACGAGTAGTAACATACTCACAACTAAATGTGGCTTGGCTATCGCAATCGCAACAAACCGAGCTCACGAAAACACTTCCAGAATCCAGAGGGCCCTTCACAAACTTTACTCGCGGGTGTGCCTGTGTATGTGACTTTGTACATGCAATACAGCTGCGCTCACTGAAGCAGTGGTATTCCGAACTTTAAAGAAACGGATTACATTAGTGAAAGTGAAATTAATGGCAATGTGAATGACTCAGAGAATGGGCTTGGAACCGTAAGCAAACAATTGTTGGCAGGCATCCAAAAAATGGACGCTTGGTCTGACGTTGTTATAGAAATTGTGGTGAATTCCTGGGGACGGGGAAAGACTTTTGTTTAATGTTGTGGCAACACAATATGGCCTCCTGGCCATCAGGCACTATATCACATAAATGTACATGATCATTGCAGCATGTGGATATATCAATCACGATAGTAATAAGGCATCCGGAACTGAGAGAGAATGAAAAGATTTCTTTTTTAAAAATTCAGAAATGGTTAATTAATGTTTCTTATTCGCCTTCTTGAGTTTAATTTTTTGTTTTTAAATTCCATATCTAATTGCGGCTTTTTGTTGCTTCGTTAATTTTATGATAATGAATTTCTTTAAAAGTAGCTATAGAAGTACAAAATGTATTTAATTCTTTATTTTAGTTTTTTTTTAGTATAAGATTAGAGTTAAACCCGAGTTAACTCATCAAATTTGGTGATAATTAACTCAGGATTAACTGGAACAGATGCTTTTGATGTTTTATCCAACGAATTTGTTTATTCGTTCCGCATGCATTCTCCATTAACAAAACTGCTTCCTCATAGTTCACTGTGTGTTAATTTAATTCTAGAGTTAGCTAACTCTGGTTTAACTCACCACTGAAAAACTGGGCCTAGGTATGGCAAAGCAAAGACGCAGAAGACGCGGGCTGCTTGCAAAGCACGGCTTTGGTTGCCGGAATGGGGGAATCTTATCCCCCAAAAATAGAACTTACTTGCAAACAACAAATAAATTAGGCCTGGAAAGAAAAAAAACGCTCCACGGACAGACTTCACCACCACAAGGGCGCTGGTGATGGAAATCCAATAGGTAGCCGAATTCGGATTTCCCAAACTTGTTGTCAAAAACGAAAGGAATTATCTAATTCCCTTCAATTTGAACTAGTCCGTTTTGGATCCGTGCACTTATTCAACAACATATCGACGACTTCGCATAAAGATACAAATATAGATCCTCGAAACTACGTTTGGTGGCTCAAATTAGTATGGAAATTAGAATCAACAGGGACCCACTTGTTCATGTGCATGTATTATATGAAAGAGAGCTCGCCATACTCAGTGAAAGCTGAAACCAAAACGGATTCAAAACCAAAAAAAAAAAAATTACTTTTCCAATCAAGTTCTATACTACATACAAAAAACAAACAAAGCTTTTTTTCATTCCAAGACAATTTCGTTGCACTTGGAAAGATGGAGTGAAGGACAAACATTAAAAATGTTAATATTAATCTAAAATTTGTCAAGTTTTCATAAGAAATAAGCTAAAAAAATATATGCCTTTGCTACTCCACTTAAATAAATGTTTGGAAAAAAATAACAAAATGCCTGTAAACACACAGCATTTTTGTAGGTTTACGTGAGACACTACGTTTTGCAAGGATCCAAGAAAGACCGACAAAGCTGGGTCAGTGAAATTGCTTGAAGGTTTATATTTCTTACAATTCAGGTTGAAAAAAGAACAAAATTTGTGAGAACTCTGAAATACAATCCTATAAACTGACCAATTTATTTGAATTGCGATGTTGCATTTTGAAAGTTATTGTAGAATTTTAAATTTAAAGTAAACAATTTAAAAAAATGGATAACTCGAACATTTTATCCTCTTTATCATCCAACTTCAATAAATGATGATTATGAATTTGTCGTGGAATTTTTGCTGAAGTAATTTACTCAAAGTAAAAGACTCCGGTGCCTTGCAGTTATTGAGGATTATTTAGAGAAACATGGATATGTTAGCGTTTCATCACCCAAATGCAACAAGGCTTCTATATAAGTAACCCATGATTTCTCTATAATAATTTAAAATTTTTGTTTTCTATTTTATTTTTACCGAAGTTGTAATAACTAATTTGTTTTTCTTTCACTTTCATTTAACTTTTCAAAAAAAAAACGACGAAAAAAACTCAGGAATCGAAAAAAAAGGCGGGTCAACTTGTTCGCTTGGCATTCCGGATCGGAGAGTTCTTTCGGATTATCAAACGAAAGCGTTATAAGAAAAACAATTGAATATCATGAACATTTTTTTTGAGGCACTCGTATCGATTCAAACCCACATTCTGAATTATTTGAATAGGTAGCTAGGTACTAATCAAAATGTCAAGTTTCAAAAACTCTTATGCATGCAAATTACTCAATCGTCGACGGCCCTGTTCTCGTATAGTTGAAATAATCCTTCCAGAAATAGATTTTAAATTTGTTTTTTTTTTTTCTTTTTTATCTCCAATAAGGTAGGTACCTAATTAGAAAAAATCCTAAAATTTTTTCATCTGGTTTATAAAAATCAACACTTCCATATAACATAAAAACAGTATTCAACTGAACAGAAAGAATCCAAAATTATAACAAATATAATCAAGATCGATCTTCATTATCGTTTAAGACATTTTTAGCGTGTTTTATTTTGATAAGATTGAGTGCCTAGCATACGTAATATAATAGATACATGCTTAACTTATTTGTATGGGCTATTGTGAAATCAGTACCGACACCACACCCCCAAATGATCTCATGAGAAACACTTTCATCGCTTTCTGCTCCATAAACAGTAACTCACCATCTTCGACTCTTAAAGGTGGCTCACTTCTGCTTTTAATTCTAAACCCATGTGTGATTAATATTCAAAGCATGTGCTTACTGACCCCAAAATTTTACATAATTTTCGCATTTAACTATTTCAAGAACGAAGGAGCTCAATTTTTGTTTGCTCTGTAGGACAGTTTTGGTTATTTTTTGTGTATTAACTGAAAATAAAAGTGCAAAGCAAGAAGAATAAAAAAATAATCTATTGTTTTGGGTTAGGTTTTTTTTTTTTATTTCATACATATCACAAACAGTGTAACATTTATTTTTATTTTAATAAAATTTTTGTGTTTATAATTTCCTTCCATAATTTAGACTGTTCACATTATCTAAAATATAGAACTCATTATTTAATAAATTTATCAGTTTTCTTTAATTTATACATAATTAACATTTAAAGAAAATAAAAGTAAAAAAAATAGAAAACAATGCAGACTATTATAAATTATAATGTGTAGGTACATTATATGTTTGTGTTTTATATTTTTTAATTGCAGAGAAGCGGATTCTAAGGTAAATAGGTAAATAGTTTATACTTATTTTATATACAAACATGATAACTTTAGCTTTTATCATTAAAAAAAAATTATTGTTTTTTGCTTTTGATAGTTTTCTCGTTTTGTTAAATTTGATTGAAAAAGATTTTCAATCTGAGTCAGAATCATCTGCTTTTGAAAATAGCTTTTTTCCTCGTAACGAAGATACATCCAATTGGTTTCGCACCAAGGAGACACTGTGTGGGGCTATGTCGTAGTCTTCGAAGCTCAAAATATTGCTGCTTTCTTGTTTGATATCGATTGAATCAAGTCTGAAAGGAAATTGAATTAATAAAATGGTTATTATGTACAATCTTTACAGGAAAACGCAAGTAAATTATAGAGTTCAAGGTTCTATAAAATTATGGACTGCTCCTCGAACCTCAAAGATTAAAGGCACAAATATAAGAAATTAGTGCCCAAAAAGATAGACGGGAGCACCCAGTTTGTGTTTTTTTTTTTTGCCAAAATTTCAATGAAGGGTGCAAAAACGAAATCAAATCATATTGAATTCAAATCCAAGCTACTCACCTAAAACTAGTCTTTGTGAGATCTTTGCGCGATCGAAAACTCTGATGATGATGATTCAAAGGCGTTGAGTTGACAATTTTCATAGCAGCATCGCCGAAATGTGTAGGTGTAGCTTGATTATACGAAATATCAAAGGAATTCTCCACTCCAAAGCTATTATCCGTATTTCCCATTGTATTATCTCCTCTTCCTACTGTCGTCGTATTTGTTGCCGGTGGTTCTTTGATTTTTAAATTTGTTATCAACGAAACAAATAATCTGCAGATAAAATTTCTAAAATTGCACAATTTTGACCAAACGGCACGTCTGGACTTTCGATATGATTGTTTCTGCAAAATGAGCAACAACAACACATAAAAAAACAAGATGAGAAGAAAAAAATCTATAAAAGAATAGTTTATAATACTTACAACTTTCCTGATGAGATCCCACCTTCGTCGTCTTTGAAGGAGATTAATTAATTTTCTATTGCGAAGCAATTCATCTACTGTTGGTCTGGCCATTGCATCTGGTGTCATCATTGATTTGATCATTTGTTTCAGTTCTGGTGATATTGCTTTAAAGAAAAAGAAGGGATCTCTTGAATTGGAGGAATGGACAGAGACGGAAATAGCATTATGGATGTTATGTACGTGACACAGTATAAAATTGTCTACCTAGACCTCACTATTAACTCATAAAATTATTGTTTAATTTATATTTCAGAGCGCTCACTTGAGCAAGCGAATCCAAATTTAAACTTACGTTTAATAAAATCTTCTGGCAGGATTCCACTGCGTAGCTCCTGCCACAGCGGACCATTTGGTGGAAGTTCAATGTAGGATGAGAGCTCCAGCATGGCAATGCCCAAACTAAAGATATCAGCTGCTCGCGAAAAATGTCCCTGCATTAGTTCTGGAGCAATATATCGAGAGTCGCCTTCCGTTGCTTCATGACGATTCGCCTGAAAAACAAAAAAATAGAAAATCAATTGTATTACAGGAGTTTTAAATTTTGATCTACAAACTCACTCGATCCACATCAATCACGAGTCCGAAGTCCGCCAACTTGCAGATTCCATCGTCTCCAATCAGCACATTGTCCAACTTAATGTCCAAATGAATCAGATTTTTGTCGTGGAGGCTCTTCACAGCCAACAGCAGGTCCAGTAACATCGACCAGATCTTCTCTTCGGGGATCCGCTTCCGCACACCCAAGTAGTGATCCAGTGACTCTTGACACAGTTCCATCTGCATGTACAACCTGTCGTCCTGCTCCCATGCTTTGTACAAACGAACACAGTTGTCATTGTCCGAGAACTGCTCGTAGCGCTTGACCTCCTCCAGTCGTTCGTGTCGATAGTTCTCGCTGCGGAAAAACTGCTTTGACTTTTTCACAGCGTACAACAGGCCGTCTTCCTTCGAGCGCACTTTGAACACCTCCCCAAAAGAGCCCTCACCGATTTTTGATATCTTCGTGAAACACTGGTCGAAGTAGGAGTCTTCCGAGCTGCGATTGTAGGCGGGTGACAGCAGCGAATCACTAGCTAAGCCGCTGCAGTCTTTGAACGAGATAGCATGGGCGGAAAGGGAGCTTTGGCTGCGATTCAAATTGAAATCGTGGTAACGTGGCTTCAGCTTTGGCGGCTTCACCCGGAAGGGGTCATCTTTGTTTACATTCGACTGAGACAAAAACCGTGTTTATAAATGGAATTCTCCAGCAATTATTCGGCTAACTTACCTTATAGGAATGTTGTAATACATTGTCTTCTGGAATTTCAGGAACTGGTAGATATGGTCCATTTGATTTTGAAGTCATTTCTTGAGTTTTGGGATGTCGAGCGAGTGCTTCACCCACGTTTATCGCTTGATACGCGTGTTGTTTTTCTTTTTAACGACGGGACTTTATTTTCTTTAAATTTTCATTTCACACTTTTTTGAAAAGGAAATACGTAATGGAGTTGGATATATGATATGCCAATTGAATTATAGTTAAGTTTATGTTTTTTCGAATATTGCTTTTTGTAATTGGGAAAAGATTTATTACACACAATACACAAATGACTCCAAATTGACAGTTGTTATTTTTTTGAATAAAATTTTGAAAGTTGGTTTTTTTGACAGCGGTGTTATGGTTTTCTTACGTAAAAGTAGCTGAAAGCCATAGAGACAAATGTCGGCAAGGTAGATTCCAAGGGTATACACCTACATCTTCAAAATCGTTGGAAAAATTTCGGATGAGGAATGGCGAGCCTAGTACGCTGCTGATGCCAAACGAAAAATCCCATAGAAAAATGACACAACAAAACCATAAACGAAAAATTTCGTCCCCCTTTTCGTTTTGCAGTTTAGCAAATTAGCGATATGACATTACAAGCAGTCCTTATACTAGCCGTTATAAGCCGTTTTTTATTATCAGAGATGATCCATATAGATCATCAAAATACAAGCATTACAACAACAACACGAGATCTTGTTCTCCAACGGGATCACGTTCCATTTTCTTAGAGCCATTTTTATGTTAGGTGATGTGTTTTGGAGTGGTGTGTTTTATATTTTGCGCGTACTAAAGAGGGGTTGTGACTACCCTTAAAATGAATATACACAGCACGAGCGATTAGGTAGATTAAATGTCTGAAGATCACAATGGGAGGGGAAAACCGGGCTGGGTAGAGCATTCCACATTCGTGTAGTGCGATTAAGGAAAGAATCTCTGTACTTAACAGTACGTCCGAAGTTGGGCTCAAGGGTAAAGTGATGAGCATTCCTAGAAGCGCTAGTATTACGGTTGAATTGTTTAAGGGGACGAATGCAACTGGCTATTTCACTAGAACACTGTTTATAGAAAAAGTGGTAAAATAATCATAGACATGAAACATTGCGACGGTTCTCAAGAGATGTAAATGTTTCCGTTGGGCCAGGCGCGCGCATGCAGCTAAACAGTTTGGTTGCGATTTTGAGCACTATGGGATTATATGAGAGTCCGCGCACATAAACCGGCGGACTCTCATATAATCCCGAGTGCTCAAAATCGAAACCAAACTGTTTAGTTGCATGTGCGCGCCTGGCCTTATAGTTCTTTCACCTATCATTTTTTGAGATCTCTTTTGTATTCTATGTCCCCTTTCACACGAGGAAACTGAGTTGCCAGCAACAATCAGTTTGTTGGTGAGAAGGGCAAGAAGTAAGAGGGGAAAATGAAATCTCCCCGGTCAACGATTCGAGGAGATTTTTTTGACATTCCTCTTCACACACACAGTAGAGTGTGTTCAACCAAGCTATTTTAAAAGGAAAATACAGAAAGTTTCCACGATTTTGTTTCTTCGTGTGAAAGGTACAGGAGATTTTTAAGGAAATTAAAAGAAAACGTCAAAAAAATCTCCAGCAACTTGTTTTCTCGTGTGAAAGGGGACTATCGATTTCGCCGTACCACGCTGTTTCGCAGACATTTTTTCTGTGTGTGTGTGCGAAAGATGAGGCAGTGCTCGCGCAAAGAAGCGAAAAGATACTAGCCGTGTTTTATTGCAAACCCGTAGGGATTTGGTTAAAAAAAACATTATTGGGGATTAGTAACGCCATTATAGAAACAAAATGGATTTTCGATACAAACTATCGATAAGCGGTATGCAATTCACGACGGTAAACATAGTTTTTCCCCCTGCTATACCCCGAGAATCCTCTGTGCTTAGCTAATACTACGTTTTCATTAGAGCAAATGAAGTAATTTCGTTGAAAATTTCCAAATTCGATACCAAGTTACCTCATTTCCCGTACATATCCACATTTCGAAATGAGATAATTTCAACCACACTTGCACAAAATTTGGTAGGAAATTACGTGCACACTTTATGAACACACCCAAGTGGAATCCATTCAATGTGGAATTTATTGAAAACAATAAAAACAAGCCAGATTAAAGTCAAAATGAAATGAGCAAATTTTTAGATGAAACCCTTTTTTCGTAATTTGCGAAATTACCTCATTTCGGCTCTAATGAAAACATAGTAAATTATAAGCCCGAAGGAGATTAGTTGCTGTTACATTTGATATGCATATTGTTTGGCCCCGAAGTTGTTTTTTTCGACCAATTTTCTCGGGGCTTGTAAAAAACACAGCTAGTGGTGCTAATTCCCTATGCCATTTCCCTTCGTGTTTTCAAAAAATACATTTATGTAAAAGAGAATTGTGTATGTAAAATGTTATACCTGCGTGTAAATTGTGCACAAACTGTTTCCGTTAAAGCGCATTTCCGAACACTATCCAAGTGACCTACTCTATCGACAACATATCAAATGTCAAACTTGTGTGAGTTGGACAAAATCATGTTGGAATCTTCATCTCACATTTGGATTTGGACTGTTTTCTTCCTGTTTTAAATCAAAAAGATTTATCATCAATCCGAATCCAGATTCCGCTTGTAAAAAAAACGTACCTTCCATCTCTGGCGGTCGCTTTGTTTTAAGTTAATTATTTGTTATTTGAGCTTCCAAAAGTATCAAAATGGAATTCCTTTGGCTATCGCTGATGTTCGCCTTGGTTATCGCTGCGTCAGCCATTCCAAAACCCGACGACAAACACAATCCCCTAGAGCACGATTCCGCCCACAAGAGTCACTTCGATGGCGAAGAACATAACGCCCAATACGATCACGAAGCATTCCTTGGCGAAGACGAGGCCAAACAGTTCGACACTTTATCGCCGGAAGAAAGCAAGCGGCGCCTGGGCTTGATTGTCGATAAAATCGACGATGACCACGATGGATTCATCAATCTTTCGGAACTAAAGAGATGGATTCAGTTCACACAGCGGAGATACATTGACGAAGACGTCAATCGCATGTGGAAGCAACACAATACTTTTAATGAAAGCTCAATTCAGTGGGAAGTCTATAAGCACAATGTATATGGCTTCTTAGATGAGTTGGACCCGGAGGAGCTGAATCGCGACGAGCATGGAATCTCCTATAAGCGAATGCTGGCTCGTGATCGTCGGCGTTGGGGCGTTGCCGACCAAGACCTCGATGATAAGCTGACAAGAGATGAGTTCACTGCTTTCTTGCACCCAGAGGACGATCCCACCATGAGGGACATCGTCATCATTGAGACTATCGAAGACATCGACAAGGACAAGGACGGTAAAGTATCCGTGGATGAGTATATAGGTGACATGTATCGCTCCTCAGAGCCCGATGACGAGGAACCCGACTGGGTCACACAAGAACGTGATTCATTCGCAAAATTCAGGGATGTCGATGGAGATGGCTTCTTGGACAAGGAAGAGGTCCGTGCCTGGATCGTTCCTAAAGACTTTGACCACGCCGAGAGCGAGGCGAAACATTTGCTCTTCGAGGCCGATGAGAACGAAGATGAGAAACTAACGAAGGATGAAATTCTGGAGAAGTACGATCTATTCGTTGGATCGCAGGCAACTGACTTTGGCGAGGCTCTTGCTCGCCATGATGAGTTCTAGGCTTTATTTTGCCAAATCTCTAGCCATTCTGATCAAAGATTAATACTTAAGCAACGACGAATCTCACCCTGGAGTCTACATTAAAAACTCTTCTACATCTACTCCAGGCCAATGTCAGCAGCGTCATCAACATTTTTTTTTCTTGTTTTTTAGTTTTTACTCTTAGTTTTGTAAGTTTTTAAAAAGAAAGTAATTTTTTTTATAATTAAGTTCTGAGAAAACTCCTGGGTAGTTTGAGAACTCTTTTCTACCAAAAAAAAGTGTCATGGACACGCCAACAGTATGTATATGTATGTCTTTTTTGCATTTCCTAAAAAAATATTTGTACTTTATTTCTGTCAAAAGTCGAAAAATAAAAAAGATATTTTTTAAACTAAACGAAGCGGCCTTAATTTTTTTTCTGTTTTTAGAAGGCGGTTGACCCCCAGGGGTTATCATATCTTGTTTTTTTTTTTCAATTTTGAAACGGAACATGTGGTTGTCCAGAATATAATTTTATGCTGGCCAATGGTGAAACGAACACGTAGAATTTGGTTTGTTTTTCTCTATGCGACTGTTTCAAGAGATTTTTCTAGAAAGCAGATGGATGGGGGATGTTTTCTGTTTTTAGGTTGATGCGATATAGGTATCATGTGGCGAGCAGTGATTCGCTGGAGATGTAAACATTGCTGATGCTAAGTCAAACATGCTGATAGTGTGCATGACTTTATCGAAAGTGATTTCTTTAATGAAAACAAGCCGTGCAGGAATACATATATTTTAACGAGGCTATTTAGCTGGCGTCACTGTTTTGCTTAGCTCTGTAGACTGTTCGCACTCAAAAAAAGCATTACATGCCGACTCCACTGGGCATGAACAATGGTCGAAATATAAACACGTCTGGAAAAATGGAGGCACAAAAATCCATGTCCATGCAGCGAAATACCCATACAATTCAAAATCAGATTGTTGATTCGATTATGGTTGTGATGTTGGACATTGTCCATGTCCATGTCTAGTGGAGGCGGAATGTATGCATACTTTGAAATGCACTTGTTTTTCTATATGATGATAGTCTTTAATAAATGTAAATTAAATGCGCTTGAAGGTTTCCGGTTACATATTTGAAGTACGGAGGAATTATTCGTTTGTTTGTATTTGTACCTGTATAAATCTGGTGGAATAGTGAAACAAACATAATGCTATGAACCTCCAAGGTTATTGGAATTAAAGTTTTAAATGAACTGCATAAAAGATTATGTCAGATCTTTGATCTAACCACATAACTCAAATTGTCGGATCTTAAGTTGGAAAAAGTTTTATTGTGAAATAAATTCTCTTGAAGATGAATTTACGATTCTAAACAATATTGGAAGAGATAGGGTAGAGGTATGTATCTATTCCCAAACATCTTCATTTGGCAAGCACTTTAAGGTAATATCGTTATATTATCGTTTTCTATCCTTATATTCGGGACGCCAAGACCATGGAGACGTTTTTATTTCTTTACTTTTACAATTATTATTGATTTTGAACAAAATACTCTTAAGCTTACAGTCGTTTGTTTTTGTTGATACGAAACATAAAATAAATATTTAAGTTCAAAATAAGCGCTTATGATATCCTTTTTTCTCAGCGTAAGCTTTCAGATAAGCTCTAATGTTGAACTTAAATATTTAAGCTTCGTTTCAGCAAATGGCTCTTAAACGCATAAATGTTTTACTTTTTCCTCAGCATACATATACTGTCACACAAAACTCTTATGTGGATCATAAATTCTTAAAAGTAACAAATAAAAATTAAAACGAGTATAAAGATAAAATAAGATTTAATTGCAGAGCAGCCTTAACAAATTTTCTCCTAAAACCTATAGTTTGAGTTTCTAAGGCCTAGTTTTTCAGTGGTGAGTTAAACCAGAGTTAGTTAACTCTAGAAGTAAATTAACCCACAGTTAGCTGAGAAGCAGTTTTTTGGTGGAGAATGCATAAAGCTGGATCCACTGAAAATCGGTGGATAACACTTCAAAAGCATCTGTTCAGTTAATCCTGAGTTAACTCACCAAATTTGATGAGTTAACTCGGGTTTAACTTTAATCTCGCTCTGAAGAACTGAATCTAAGTTATATTTTTAAATTCACATTTTCAGACCTGAAAAAATGAAAAAATCGTTTGGAAATTTTTGGAAAACATATTCTTTTAAATTTGTAAAAAAATGTTGCTACGAATAAAGGGCACACTTTTATAGTTTCCCATAATAAGCGTGTTTTTTTTGCAAGTCCATATGGATCTGTCGAAAAAAAAACAACATCGGAACTCATAGTTTTACACGTAAATACAAGAACAACTTAAATCCATATGGACTTAGATAAGTCCAGATAATTATCGGGACTTGCGTAGGGGAGAAGAGTGAGACTTGATCCCCTGAGGGAGACTTGATTCCCCTTATATCTCCAGTTCCAAAAGAGTTAAAAAAGCCTATTTGGCAATATTGAAATGTATTTTCCAAATCATAGCAATGTGTCTATTCCGACGTGGCAGTTTTTAGTTTGTTTGTGATTCGTATATATTTTGTACGGTTCTGTCGATTCTTACTGTTCTGTTGTTTTTTGTTTTAAGTCCCACCATTCATTTTTTATATATTCTAAATTCTTTTATGAAGATTTGTATCCTATATTTAAGTTTAGTTATATGCCCTAAATTAATGTTGATAATTTTATTTTAGAATTTGCCCAAACTGGGAGACTTATGATCCCCTCTTATATGGGAGACTTGAGCCGGGGATCAAGTCCCCCATAGTTTGGGGAGACTTGATACTTTTGGCTCTTTTTACCTTTTTTGAAAACAGCGCATTAGAGCTGTTTACAACTGATTATTGCTTTCTATGGAAAAAAGGAAGCTAATGAATGTATTTTTATTTAAGATAAGAACAGCTCTTCTTGGAAATTTTAATAAAAAGTTATAGAAAAACTGAAAAGGGGATCAAGTCGCCCTCTTCTCCCCTACTGTAAGAAGTTCCTAAGTTATATAATGTCATAGGTTTTGAATTATAAAAAATAAAAGAGTAGTAAAGTTTGAGCAAACCAAAACCTCGTATAACGAACCGTTGGAATATTTAATGGCCTTTTAGTTGATGTCGAAATTAATGCACTCAGATAGAAGTTAACAGATAGCGGAAATGTTTTTATCTCTCTTGAGAATACCCTTCTGTAAAAGACTGCGAAATATATACTACGTTTTATTTAGGGCAAATGAGGTAATTTTGTTGAAAATTTCGAAATACAACTCCAAATTAGCTCATTTTTCACACAAATTCATTTGTCGAAATAAGGTAATTTCAACCAAATTAGGTTGGAAATTATGTGTCAGCCTTACGAACAGTGCGTGAGTTTACTCCGAGTTAAAGCAGAGTTAGAATGTGTGAAGTAGTTTTCAGTGGAGAATTAAAGGTCCCCTCTCACACGAGGAAACTGAGTTGCCAGCAACAATCAGTTTGTCGGTGAGAAGGGCAAGAAGTAAGAGGGGAAAATGAAATCTCCCCGGTCAACGATTCGAGGAGATTTTTTTGACATTCCTCTTCACACACACAGTAGAGTGTGTTCAACCAAGCTATTTTAAAAGGAAAATACAGAAAGTTTCCACGATTTTGTTTCTTCGTGTGAAAGGTACAGGAGATTTTTAAGGAAATTAAAAGAAGACGCCAAAAAATCTCCAGCAACTTGCTTCCTCGTGTGAAAGGGGACCTAGTTGTCAAAAATCTATCGAAGTCGAAGTGCGACGGTATAGAAATCAATGTTTCGCTATCGAATTCGAGATGGCGCCACTATGAAAATCACCCTTTCCATGACGGTGTTCACATTGGACTGTCTCCTCCGATTTTTTTTGACGTCTCTGTGCTTTTGCTCACTTCCACTTCATGGTGAGAAAGAGATGGCCAGGAAAGGCAGGATTTTTTAAATTATTTAAAAATCAGTGGATTTTTTTTGACGTCTTCTCTTTTGATATCTGTTTTATCTGTCTTTGGCAATTAAATCTTACAGAATTCAATTTTTTTCAATTGGAAACATATTTATTAAAGAAGATCTACATTTATTTGCAAGTGAAAAAATTGTAATTAATCTTTCAAACTGCATAGATATCTGCTTTGTTTTAACGACTGGTAAACGTCAAAGTAAGTCCGATGTGTTCACATTAGTTTGTGTCTGAACAAACCAAGTTGGATTCACGTCAAAAAAAATCGGATGAGTCAGTCCAATGTGAACGCTGTCCATAGTGTCGATTTGGAACTTCCACCAGACGTCAGTGCCAAATAAGCAAAAAAAAAATCAGTAGTTCGACAATAAAATATGTAGGGAAATCAAAAAACATGTCATTGTGATTGGTCGTTTATTGTTTTCCCTACATATTTTTATGTAAATATTATCAAGAGAAAAGACAAAGATAGTTTCTGGAAAAGCCTAATATATATATATTTTAAATATTTAGAAACAGAAAGGGAAAACAATCAAAAAACAAGTGCTTAACGGCCAAATCAAATTCAAAATAAAATAAGCTGTCAAACGAATTATAAGCTAATTTCAGATGAAAATACTTTTCCCGTAACTTACGAAATTGCCTGCCTCATTTCGGCTCTAATGAAAAGGTAATAAATGACGTTATCATTCACTTGACTTTTTGAAAATAAAAGAGTAAAATCCACTTCCAAACAACAACGGCTTAATTAATTATTTTCGTAATGTGTGCTTTTATGAAATGTAGTCGTAGCCTTAGATAATTACCACAGTCCGCTTGCAACAAAGCTGCTGATGTATCATACATGTTGCGAAGAGAAAAAAACACCAAACTCAAATGTCAGTGAGAAACTTCATTTTCATCGCCTTCGCCATTTCTGTCAGTTTGGGGAAAAAAGTGCTTCGGGCGTGGAACTCTCGTTATTATTTTTTTTATTATTTTTTTCTGACTTCTGTGCGAGAAAAATAAAGAACTATAGAAATTCAAATCTAAATTCAAACACAAGAATCCAGAAATTATGTCAAAACACCAAAATCATGGAGGTCCTGGCCAGACGCAAACCTACAAATTGGTTGTTGTTGGTGGAGGTGGTGTGGGCAAGTCTGCCATAACAATACAATTTATTCAGGTAAAGTTTGATAAAAGTTTCATATGTGCAGCCCCGTAGCCACAGCAAGTAGTAAAAGTGGATGTTGAATTCGTTGCTGTTGCCTAATCTCTCTTTTTGTATTGTTGTTGGTGTAAAAAACCACAAATGTGTACTTGCTATCACCCAAATCGCCCACACTCATCCGGCACTCGATTTGTCATAGGAAGTCGGGCTGTCGAGTGACGAGAGATGTGATTTGATGATTTTCTCGTCTGCTCTTTGCGGATCCTATTCTAAAGGTGCCACCAGTCTGATCTCATTATGCAGTTCGTGTCTGGCATGTTGACGAGTGCTGTAGTGGCAAGAAGTGCTACCAGCTGGTAACAGAGGCAGAGGCGCATCACTACAGGGAAAGCAATTTGCGATTTATTTTTAGTCTCTGACGTCACCGTCTAATAAGCCACCAGAACCCTTAACCACATACTGTACAACTTGTGCCTCAAAATATGCCTTCAGCATATTGCAAAGATAAGAAATTTGGTCATCTCATGGGCGTAGTTTATGAAATTCAATAAAACTTCTATAAATAATGATAAATTCAAAGTTTCGCACGATGACATACACAACAGCAAAACACAACACACAAGGCCATTGCGCTTCTCTCTATTCTTAAATTCTTGATCATTGATCTAAATAGAATTAAAACACACTGAAGCTAAAACAAGGGAGGAGGCGAAGAGGGGAGAAGCAATCCCAAATGTTTGTGTGCTTCTTGGCTGTTCTGTTTTGATGATTTATTGGTCTTGCCCCCCTGCCGTTTGAGTGTGGTGGCAATGTTAATTTTTTTATTAGCACTTTTTGGAGATAAGCATTAGTATGCCAGACGGAGAGTTGGTCCAATGTAATCAATGCAATCTTAGTTCACGAATTGACATTCCAGTGTAATTCAACGAAGGCTTCCTTCCTATGACCAATCAAATTTGTTTTGTTCGTTTATAAATTTGTCTACAAATTTGTCATAAATAATTTCACTAGTCAGCCTCATATACCTCAAATACTTAAAGTTTCAGAACATTCAACATTTAGAGAATGTATTGCGAAATCTTTCATTACAAATAATATTTTAAAGTGCATTTGCACTCGAAGTTATTTATTTGCCAAGTAATTTATGTAATAAATAATTCTTATCGCTATGAAAAAATCAATTAACATTGGACGATATGAAAATAAAAAGCAATAACACTTATATTGTCTTTATAAAACAATTAAGTGAGGCCATAAGGTTGGCAATTTCGTTGAGTAAAACCCATTAGAAAATACTTTGTGTTGGCGGTGTTGCCGTATTTTAAGCATTTATGGTTACCTATATTCTGCGTTTTAAGCAGGCTATTGATTTTGGGTAAAAAAAACTGAAGTGCACGTCCTTGACCTTAAGCCCAGGTTTTTACTGAGATCATCCAAGTTTAAATGTTAAGCTCGAGTTAATGTTTTTCACTCAAATTAATTCAAAGTGAAGCCACCAATTTTTAACTCTGCATTAACTGAAGAGATATTTTTGACATAATGTTGCTTGGGGCTCTAAAAGAAGGCTCTCAAATTATGTCCCGAACATTTAAGCGTTAAGAGGTCGTAAATGGCTATTTTGTTTTTTCCCGTACAAGTGTGTTCAGAAAACTAAATCAGTAAAAATTTGTGAAATCTCTCAAGATTGAAAAGGCCAGCCCAGCCTGTTGCATATTTTTGGATGTCCGATAATAGTTTGGCTCTACTACAGACGGCCGAGTACTTAAATTCAAGCAATTACCTACATTTACAAACGCACACTTATGTACCATAAGTTTTTCTTCTTCATTTTTCTGATGAAAATTAAAGAAGAAGAAGAAAGAAAAAAAGAGATATAAGATTGAAAAAGCTTATGTATACCACTCATTATAACTTAATATTTCTCGTACTTTTCAGAGTTATTTTGTTACTGACTATGATCCTACTATTGAAGATTCGTACACTAAGCAATGTGTTATCGATGACATTCCTGCAAAATTGGACAGTAAGCAATTGAAATTATTAAACTACTCTTAAAGAAAAATCATCTAATTGAACTAATATGTTTGTTTGCGTTCTAGTTCTTGATACAGCTGGCCAGGAAGAATTTAGTGCAATGCGTGAACAATACATGCGATCCGGTGAGGGATTCCTTCTCGTTTTTTCGCTGAACGATCATTCCAGCTTCGACGAGATTCCCAAATTCCAAAAACAAATACTGCGCGTCAAGGACAGAGATGAATTCCCAATGTTGATGGTTGGTAATAAATGTGATTTGGACCATCAGCGCCAGGTATCACTCGATGAGGCGCAAAATGTTAGTCGAAATTTAATTATGCCATATATCGAGTGTAGTGCGAAGTTGCGAGTAAATGTCGATCAGGCTTTCCACGAACTCGTTCGTATTGTTCGAAAATTCCAAATCAACGAACGGCCATTTATGGAGGAAAACTACAAAAGGAAGAACAAAAAAAAGTGTTGTTTGTTTTAAACAAAAAATACTTAAAACTTAAAAAAGGACAAGTATTAAGGAATCGAAAAGTCTGCGTGTAAGTTACGTAGACAAATTATATATTTAAACTTTAAACAGTTAAGCGACATTAATATTTTTTTTATAAACGAGATTCTATAATTTTTGTACTCAAAATTGTAAAAATTATGAGTTACCAAAATATAATAACCCCATACAATGCAACCAAATTAAAAAAAAAGTAAAAACACCAATGTAACAATCGCTATAAGGTAATATTAAGTTATGTGTGTGTAAACATGTTAGCAGATTTATACACTATTTTTCTTTTTGTATTTCGAATATTAATTTGCCAATGAACAGAGCAAAAAGCGAAACACATGTTCAGCACCAAGCACCAAATTAGATTTAAGGATAACAAACACAAAAAAACGAAAATCTACAACGAATGGAGTCGACATGTGAACAGCTCATATTTCTGATAATACAGGTTAAATTTTCTTCCGTCAATTCAAAACTAAGCGAACGAAAAAGCCTGTACAAGATTTCTCCACAAGAAGTGTAATGTCTTTTTATTTAAAATTATTTACTTGAGAAGCAAACGAATCAAAAAAAAAAACAGTCACTTTTATGACAGGAAAATGAGAAAAGCTTCGGAGGAATTGTGTTCAAATTTCTAAGAAAACAAAATTCTCTGAGATATCATAAACCAGAACTGACTAATTGTTTCAATAACTTAAAATTTTTGCTTAACCTCATTAATAATACATATGGTTTAAGTTGAAACACAAAACTAACCAGCGAAATGCAAAATGACCCATGATGCCATAGAGTCCAATGCAATAAAGTGCAAAACCACTTTTTTGTCATTTTTAGACTCGATTTGTACTTTATTTTAGAATCAAAAGTGTAATTAATTAAGTCCAAAAACATTAAAAATATTGAGGGTTCTGGGAGGTCTAGGACAAACATGAGACGCCCAAATATAATATGAAAGGGACTCTAGACATACAAATTATAACAGTTTTGGCTTATAAAAGCACTGTTTATGTGCCCCGCAGGGCCAGGGCCAGGGCTCTCTGTGGGAAGGCATACTTCGGGCAAACGAAGATTTTTTTTTCAAGTCAACGCACGCCCACTTTTAGACCCTATAAACTATTATGACTGTTTTAAATTGGCATTTCTCCAGTCTCTTTCAGATAATATATTTAAAAGAAGTGACCCTTGATATGCCAATTTATAACTACTTCCAATTTAATATACATATTTCGAGCATCCTGAGTGTTTTTTTCAAGTCGCGTGAAGCTCGTAATGTACATCTACTTTTCATGGCGAAAAACTGTTATAAATTGTCATTTCTCTTGTCTCGTCCAATTTATATAGTAAAATTTATAAAATAAAGCATTTAATATTTTTTCTCTGTCTGTTTGGTGATGCACTGAGTTTAAATTCTAATCCGAATCAGAATTGTTGAGAAAACATTTGCAAAAATATCGTTTTTTCCTTACGTTTTATCTTTAATTTCAATGTTTTTTTTTAATGTTTTGCCAAAGTAGTAATTTTCCCCTTTTAATTCAATTAGAATTTTTCAATTATATCACTCTGATTTCTAAGGTCTAGATACCACTTGGTTATTACGGAATGACATAAGTACATAGGACAGGCAAAGACTACCACCTAACTATCGATTTCTCAAAAAGAAAAAAAATAACAAAATTCTTGAAGAAAAATTGATTGGACGCGAATGTGAGGTCAGTTCTGAAATCAGGACTTCAAAAACCCCAAGTTTTTTAATGCCACCAAGTCAGGTCCATTTGCTGAAACGAAACTTAAGAGTTTATGTTCTACATAAGATCTTATGTGACAGCTTACGCTGAGGAAAAAGTAGAATATAAGCGTTTAAGTAGAACTAAATATATATATTTCGTATCAGGAAACGGCTCTTAGTCTTTTTTTTTTATCCCATGTTTTCTTAGCATTCAAGGCATACACCACCAAGCTGCTTAAATAAATAATTCTTAATTCTCATGGGGCTGGTGTTTAAGACATGAATCTTATATCTTCAAGATTTTCATAGAAGTGAAAAAAAAATTGAAATTTTTCATAAAAATTCAAAATTTTTCATAAAAATTCAAAATTTTTGGAAAAAATTTAAGGATTTCCACGCTGTTATCGATAATTTGAGAAGAAATATGACGCCCTCTGAATACAAAAAAATAATTCATACTTACATCTTATAGTTTCGCATTTAATATCGTGGACTCTTGTATTTACCGCGAGGCAAAAGTAAAAATCCCGATCTGTTTTATGTTTGCACACGAAAAAAGTTTTATGAAAACCTTTTTACTGCCAACATTTATATATACATCACAAATTTTCATATTAATGAATCTTCTAAACGGACAAAAATCTTAGATACACATTTTTTTTTTTAATATAGTATATAATTATTTATAGTGTATAGGTAAAAAATATTTAACAAATATAGAATTAATTAAAAAAAAAAAAAAAATTATAATAAAAAAGACTAACATAATTAAACAAATAATTACAAACAAAAACACCAACTAATATTGCGCCATTGCACGTAAAAGAATGTTTAGTAAAGCAAAAATAAATTAACAAAAGCTTAAAGCTTAATTATAAAACAACATATTTATTCTAAATTTTTCAAAAAAAAAACAAAAAAAAAATTCTAACCCATCGATTTAATTTTCGTAACAGAAATCAATCTTTGAAATCAAACACAATATACAATAAATACATTTATTATACATTTAACACTAAAAATAATTTACAATTTAGTGCCTGAATAAAAGATAAATTAAAAAAAAAATAATAATTATATCAAAAAGTAACGAAAAAGTTTAAACTTGTTACACGCTACAATTTTTCTTAATCAAAATCTGATATTTTGTTAGAAGTTTTTTTTTTTTATTTTAGTGAATGCTTCTCTTTGCACAAAGAAATTATTTTTGTTTGTTTTCATTAAGGTACTTCATTGTTGCTGTTTTATATATTTTATATAATGTTTGGCGGTGCTTTTAAAGTGTTCAAACAATGAAAATAGAAGATTCTTTAATTGATAATTTTTTACAAAAAGTCAAAATATTTACAAGAATTGTATATTTTATTGCTTAAAAAAAATCACACACAATCATTGTGGTTTTGTCATTGAAATGATTATTTTTTTTTTATTTATAAAGAAAACTTAAAAAGAATTTTCACAATTTGTTTGATATTGCCAAATTGAAATTGTATTTAAAAAAAGAACATCTATTTATAAGTTTAACTACTATTATTATAAACATAGCAATATGTATTTTTATGTAATTTTTTTAACGAATAAAATAAATAATAAAGAAAATATAAAACTACATTTTTAAATTTTTGCGTTTGGTTTGGAAGAAAGTTATAATTATGTATAGAAGCTTAATTAATTAAACTATTTAGTCCCAGCCGTCCTAATTCGAGTGCCAATTTAATATAATATTCTGGAATTGATGGAAAATCGCAATATTTTTTTTATTTTCAATGAATTTTGAATTTTTTTTTTTATTTTATTGATTTACTTACATTTATCACATTTTAGACTATAGACCTATTCACAAAATGTCAGCATCCCAGTTCCTTTGAGTAGGAAGAATACTTAAGTGAACGATTACTAGGATCTAGTGAGCTTATTAACAATGCTAAGCTTTATTTAAAAGAATCACTCCTTTTGCTCACTTTTTGCAGTCTCTATACCCAACCAAAATTCGAATTTTTTTGAAATGAAAGTATAATTTTCCTAGACATTAGAATAAAGTGAGTTTTTAAATTCCAAGGCCAAAAAAAAACAAAGGTCTTTGCATAAGTTGAAGTTTATTAATGTTGTTATAACTGTATCATATTTATCTATATATTCATGGAGCACATAACTTATTGATTAATAAATAAAAATATGATTTTTACAAAAAGCACGGAACCTATGCGACGTTGTTATTTGAGAAGAAGAAGAAGAAGAAGAAGAAGAAAAAACGCTGGTATTTTGTTAAGGCCAATATTCATTTCATTTGATGGTGATAAGATCAATTTACTTTTGTTGATTGCAGTCCAAATACATTTGAGCTTCGTTCTGCAAAAATAATTTGTATTCACACTGGATATGTTTAATTATTGTTTTAATTTTTTATTTTGTAATACTTTACCTGGACAAATTTGAAAATGTCCATCAACATTTCGTTGGCATTACGACAGTTGCCTGGATGTGGTTCAAAGATGCCAGCTGAAGATGAGCGTTTTCCCCAGCCTGGCGAAAAGGTCAGCTATAATGAAAATATTAATAAACATTAAAATAGATTGCGAGATATTTTTATTTATTTCAAACCTGGCAATTGCACATGGCAATCAGAACAAGAAGGACTGCTGACACAAGAATTGAACGAAGAGAAGACATCCTGATGAAACTGATGAATTGTCCTGCGGATTTTTGCCTTTATATAGGAATAGGCATTCTATGTATATGGCTTCAATAAATTGCTCCATTGCAAGTTTCTTGAGAAGAAGACTTACTTTAAAGGTTGAATATTTAATTAAGTTTGAATTCATTATAATTTCACACTTGCGTCATATCTTTGCGGCTTGTGGTGTAAGTTAATGAGTCGAAATAACAAATGACATTATAACGATGATAGTGATTCTGAAAAGAGTTGATAATTGATGCCACTATTCTGTCTGTCTGTTCGTATAACTACTTTGAGCTTTAAGAACTGAATGGTTTTTTGTTTTCAGTTTTTGTTCATGGATAAAATCAACTGTTCCTGCTACCGTGATCTCCCACTTTATTTACCATTATTGGGGTATGTTAAACTAATTTCGACTTGAATTTTTATCCCTTTCGTATAGTCGCTGTAAACCACAGATTAGCCATGTGAAGATGAAAATGTTTCGTACGTTTCACCCTCCAAAACCCATTTGTTTACATTGTTGTATTTGTATTTTTTCCCCGCGTCGATGAATAGATGTGAATTGCAAGAACAATATAACCAGGTGTGTGAAGATCCCTACTGTTTATGTGTGAGATTTTTATACACACATTCTCATTTTTTATCTGATAACTGCCAGTTCAAGCTTGTTGGCAAATTAAAATGGCTGCCGGGGATTCTCATCTTCATGTGGCTAATCTGTGCTGTAAACGCTTAATATAACTGCCCGATTCGTATGAAATCGGAGAATTTTTGGTTCCGACGGATACCTCACTGGGGCGAGTGATTTGCATAAGATACAAGAAAAGATTGTACCTTAAAATCAGATGAGAGACGAATCTTATGGGAGTGCGTTTCTACAGGGTGTCCGCCGGGAAGGTATACTACTTTTTTTGTTTTTAATTTTTGATTAAATGAAAGAGAATGGATCTTATATTGATAAATGTTTTATTTAATGTCGGCAATTATGTATTGAAAACAATATCAGGTAAATGTCCGCCTCTGTTAGTCTCACAAATGCGAGCCCTTTTGAGCACATATTTCATTACATTCTCACACATTTCACGCGGTATTTCATTAATTTCATCACGAATATTTTGTTTGAGTTGCTCAAGCGTTTCTGGTTTGTTTGCGTAAACCTTGCTTTTCAGATATCCCCACAAAAAGAAGTCCGGAGCAGTCAAATCAGGCGACCGTGGAGGCCAATCAACATCACCAACTCGAAATAACTTGTTGTGGAAAGAGGTCTCGCCGCAGTAATTCCATTGTAATCCTGGCTGTATGCGATGTGACACCATCTTGTTGATACCACATTGTTAATCAAGCTCAAAGCATGCAGTTGTGGCGTTAAAAAGTGGCCAAAGATGTTCATTGAAGACCAAGCTCCTGAGCACGGCGTCGAATTGAGGTTGATGGATTGTTTTTAACACTTCCTTGAGCAGCAGTAATTTTTCCAGCCGATCTTGCAGTACGTTGTGGTCCATGCTTGGGCCAATCACCTACAGACCCTCTTTCTTCGAAATCTTTCACTACACGATAAATAGTGCGTTTTGTTGTTTCTCCCAAAAATTTCACCTAACTTTCTCATCGTCACAGTAATCGATGATTGATTTTGATAAAATGTTTTAACGATTAAAACTCGTTGGTTTATCGAATATTTTTCCATAATAAATTTGCCACGTGTCTACTTCACGACTGCCAAATACGAACTGTCGAGACTAATGCCACAGATTACGCATATGAAGATGAGAATGTTTCGTACGTTTCACCCTCCAGAACCCATTTGTTTACATTGTTGTATTTGTAATTTCTTCCCGCGTCGATGAATAGATGTGAATTGCAACAATAATTTAACCAGGTGTGTGAAGATCCCTACTGTCTATGTGTGCGGTTTTTATACACACATTCTCATTTTTTATCTGATAACTGCCAGTTCAAGCTTGTAGGCAAATTAAAATGGCTGCCGGGGATTCTCATCTTCATGTGGCTAATCTGTGCTAATGCTTACCAAAATGGCGGCAAAACAAAGTAGTATACTTTCCCGGCGGACACCCTGTATTTGATGAAAATCGATCCAGCCGGCGCAGGGCAGCGGTTTATTCTTGAAGTTCAAACCCACTGCAGGACCAACTCGCAACAAATTCGTTGTATTTAATTTTAAATTTTTAATCCCCGCTCAATTAACATAATATATTATCTTAAAAAAACTTTAGAGCTCTACTAAATTATATATAATGCAAGTAAATCACATTTCTCCTTCGATAGAATGCCAGTTGATGCTTGATGAGTAAGTAAGTTATTATTAAAAACTCGAATACCGACCATAATTAAGTTACGAATAATAAGTTCATACAAAAAAATAATTGAGATAAATTTGATTGCTGCGTAAAATAAAATAAACATCTAAACAAAAAAAAAAAAATATCAATTAAATCACGAAAAAGTTACCCAGCACTTTATTCAATGGGCAATGGGGTTTTCCCAGCACTTCATATAGCAAATTGTATTTAAAACTTATTTCAATGTTAAATAAATTATGATTATTGTCTCAATTTAAAAATTAATTTTTTTTCCAAATGCCGGTCATCGGTGTATTACGGAGTTGGAAGTTTGCCAATATTTACAGTGCCGGCTACAGTTTTTAAACTTTAACACACGATCACTGCTATAAGAGACGCGAAATTTTAACAAAAATGTTCCCACGGATTAGTGCGGCAGTTGTATTCTTGTTTAAAATAACATTGTTTGGATTGTGTGTTTCGTTCGGAGAAAGTAAGTTTATAAAATTTTAAATTGATAAAAATCATCTCTCGAAAAATTGACATCAAATTTAGTAATGAAATATTGGTTTACGAGTATCTATATGGATTTAGATGCACGCTATATAATATGTAGATAAAATGCAAAGCACATCTCTCAGTTTTTATGCGAATTAAGATTCATTAACAAGATGGTTGTGTGATTAAATAAAATGTGAAATCAGTGTAGTTTTCTTTAGCTATATTTGTCCAAAATTTATATGGAATGCTATCAAAAACATTTTTGAAAATTTTCATGAAAAAAGGCCGTCAAAAAGACGAGCTATGCCAATTTATAACAGTTTAAACAGGTTTTTGCCAATTACGAAGTCTGCCCGGACGTCAGTTGAAAGCTTGTCAGAGGTTAAACAAACTCTTTGATTGTGTTAGTGCAATGTGAATAGGCTTTGTGAATTCTAAATTGACTTTTAATATTATTGCATAAGAAAAGTTTTATGTTTAAACTATTGCTTATAATAATCAAAAGATCAAAGTTCTATTACGAATATTAAAATCATGTTAACACTTCAAAATGTTAGTTATTGTATTAAATTTGTTCTTGTGAATCTTACTCCACTTCGGAAAACTTTTCGTATAAAGTATTTTTCTTGGTAGTTCTTGTTTTTTTTTTCTCACAAAGACGTTTCTTACTATTAAATAAATGTTATTACACTAAAATTTAGGCATCCATTAATATTAAAAACTTATATTTTAATTAAAAAAACAGAGAATAATAAAAATCACTGAAAAAACAATTCGCTGTTGTTTGTTTGTTTAACCTCTGACTAGGATTCTATAACTGTATAAACAAGCAGGAGAAAAGAGAAAGATAGTTTTCCGAAAAGCCCAATAGAAGTACGAAATATTCAGCTCGTTTCGCGCGGCTTGAAAAAAAAAACGTATGTGGCTTTCGTTTCGACCAATTCAGATTTGGGTGTCAGATCTTATATTTTACTGGCAAAACGAACACAAAACGTGATTTTATTTTGTTTTATGATTGTATGAGTGCCTTTTTTAAAACGACACTGGGTAAAAGTCACTTTTCTTTGATGTGTGTGCAAGTGCGTGTGAAAATCTGTGTAAATCTTGCTAAAAATCGAGATCTGAAAAATCGACTTCAGATCGACAAAAATTCGATTTTTTTGGTCGAAAGGAAAGGAAAAAATCAAAGAAAAATCGATTTTTTTGGTCGAAACGAAAACAACATTAGGTTTCCGAAGTATGTATTTATGCCCAAACTGGGTTCTCCGCTAAAGGTGTTGGATAAAGATATTTCCGCAAACAAGTCTCGTAAGAGGTTCAGTTGAGAAAGAGGTTCAGTGCCGAAGAGTGTAGAAAATATTAACATATTATTATTTCGACAGTAAAAATTTTGATTAATTTTTGATAAAATTATGCACACCCTTGCAAAAAAAAATATATTTTTTCAACTTTCGTCAAAAATATTTCCGAACCCTATCGAGCTATGTATGAACGTACATATTATATTTGTATATTTAAATAAAAAAAATTTCTTTTCAATTCATATAGGGACATCTCTTAATAAAAGCTTGTGGAAGGTCTGGTTCTCGAAATATTTGTATCCAAAGTGATTTTACGATTTTACTGAACTTCTGCCCAAAACCCTGCAAAAGTGTTTGAATAGCGATATTTCCGCAATCGAGCTACGAAATTGGTTGCGGTTTTCGAAATTGTTTGTTTTATTTTCAAGACCTTTCTAAAACTCAGAACCAAAATACCTATTCTTCGAGGTTTGGTTCTCGAAATGTTCGCACCCAAAGTGATTTAAATATTAGATAGTGTACTTCGAACCATGGTACCCACTCGTGTATTTTTTGTTCGTAACACACTATTTTTCGTTATTATTAATGTCGTTTTTGGTTGGATTTCGCAATTTTTTCATTCCTATTCAAAATGAAAATTTGAAGTAGATGAAAAGGAGTAACTCCGATCGTCCAAATGTAAACGACAGAGGATTCACAGGAACTGCATTTATATGTTTCTGCAGTAGGCATTCGGTACGTTCAGCAGACACATGGGACTACATATATGTAGTCAAGTGCTTTCATTGAACGCAAAATTTACAAAAGAAACTAGTTATTTTTTGAGATGTCATTAATGCCAAAATTGGAACTTTATTTCCAACTTTTACCTTCCGTTGATAGTGCAGATAGTATTTATAATAATATTTTTATCCGAAAAACAACTCACACAAATTAATTATGAATTGTAAGTTATAATTTCTCAATACTTCCTTCTAATGATGCATTTTTTAATTAAATCTTTTGTATAATTTTGATAAGGAACTCTAACACCCAAAACAATAAAACAAACGTGGAAAAAAGAAGTCACTGAACAATGAAGTTCAGCTTGCTGTTTAATGACAAAATATAATAAGCTGATATTTTGACATAAATGCACTTGACTTGAAATGAAGTTAAATATTTCTTGACTAGCTTTCCAGTCACTTTCCAATAAAAGTTGCCTTAATTGGAAGGCAATTTTGCGACAGCTGGCCAATCAAAGACAAGAAATTTGCCTTGCCTTCAAGACGTAGGGTCTCGTGAACCTACCCATTAAGTTTATTATTAAAAACCCTTAGAATCTACTCCTATGTAGTATAGATTAAAATACATATGTATGTATAGGTTACCTGCATACCTACTAATTTATTAAATCCACATTTTAATCACAAATTTTAATCTAAATCACTTTTTTTGTCGATAAAATTTCAATTACCATTTTGCCAATGTTTTCAATACTGATGTGCGGTTATTAAAAAAAAACCGACCACTGGCGTTAATGTTTATTAAATTATTTCAACCTATTAACATCACATCACACACGCCCAATGTTAAACAAATTATACATTTGCTTTCGAATTGATTGTATATGAATAGAATATATGTATGTACAAAAATTCTATTAGATATGCGATTAAACATCATTATACATTTTTATTTTTTGTTCAAATTTGTAAAAGATTGGTTGGGGGAATTTTCAGCTTTAATGGACATCACACTATGCATTTGTTTAATGTCAAAGATTGACATGATTATCCCACGTTGACATGAAACACAGCACAAATTTGTTGCTTCCTATTGTATAAAATAAACAAATTACATGACTGGATTTTACATACTTGCTCTTATGTTCAATTCTCTTTGAATATTGAAAATTGTATAAGGCTCTCCCAAACCAACGCGAAACATTCGCGCGAATATGCGACGACTGAATAATGTTCGAAGATTCGCATCGCTCCAGTGTGGGTGCTCCCATTAATCTCCATGTAAATAAATTAAGGCAGGCGAAAGTTTCGTCGTCGTTCTGAAGTATTCGCGTTGGTTTGGGTGAGCCTTAAATATAAAAAAGGAACGTAATTAGAGGAAAATGTTCAAAAGCTTGATAATATGATATGCAATATTTTTTTAATTTCCATACCTAAAAATTTTTTTTTTATCGAAATCGGCTAACTCGTTAAGCCTAGAACTCAGTTCGAGTGAAAATGAAATTTCCATATAAAACTGACGGTTAGTTCACAGTGATTCCCAACGAGAAGTTTGTACCCAAATATGAAAGCGGAATATGAACCGGTTCGTAATCAATTTGACACCATAATTTTCATTTCGTAGCGTACAACCACTAGGAAAATCTAATGAGATGTGGAAAAGTGTGACATTTGTCAATTAATTTTAAAAAAGTTCGAAAAAATAAAAAAGGATACCTTAAAAATTATTCTGGAATGAAACCACCGTCTTCTTAGGGGAATTTTTTGCAACCAAAAGGCTAAAAACAACAAACCACGGGATCAAAACAATTCTTTTTGGAATTTTGTTTGAGGTTCTGTCAAAAAATTATTCATCAATCAATCATTTTATTTTTTGATTCAAAGTGAGTTGTAAAAATTACAAACTGAGTATCAAAAATACACGTGGAGAATTTATTATGTTTTCATAATCATCATTCACGTGTATTCTGAAGCGGTTTTATTTTTCATTTCACAAAGAGGTGAGTACTAGCCTTTAAGGGGAAAACCAGTGTTCATAATTAGTTTTAAGTAATTTTTTTTAACCAATTTCTAGACTATACGTACATATGTATGTATCTTTAAATATACACTTACAAAATTTTATTCAAATCGTTAAGGACACGTTTTCGAAATAAATAAGCTTTAAGTCCGAACTGTCATTCCAATGTATTTCATAGATTTCGATACAACTTATCACACGATACAAATATGGCTCTACGCATATGAAATATATTAGAACGATAGCCCAAACACACCACACGTGGTTCGAGCTTTATGCTGGATTAACACGGCTGACAAATTGGCAGTATTCTGTCAGTAAGCTATCAAAAAACTAGCAGAAGAGTCGATAAATTCATTCATTCTTTTGGCAGTTAACTGAGAACAAACAGTAAATTTGTCAGTCGTATGAAGCCAGCATTAAGTTTTTTTTTTAACAACTGTATGGAAGGTACCGTTATTTGTAGCTAAAGTCGCCTCTGCAAAATAACCTAAATATCTTAGTTCCCAATAAGTTTAGAGAGAACTGCCTCAGTGGTAAGAGGCTTTACTTAGTTCGAGTTTTAGACAGACGGATAAAATTACGGGACCAGCTTATCTTCGTAACGATGGGTTAGATTAAAACGTCGAGTTCGATTTTTTTACGAATCCAAAACTAGCCCTATATGGAGTACCTATGTATGTATATATACATTATACCTATACTCCTAAGTAGAGCTACTGGCCGAGATATTTTGATTGGAATTATTTATTTGTTATAGGCGGTTATTCCTAGACACTCAAGCATGACACAATTTACACAATGAATCATTTTAAAAGAATGAAATTATCATTTTTTTTTCCACCCACTGTGGGCAGTTTTATGGACTAAAGTGCACTACTGTGAGCCTTTGGTCACTATATAGTACAATACATTGTAATATACTCGTAGCAATTATTATTTAATTAATGTCGGCATCGAGTTGAAGTTCTTTAAAAATATTTCCGCAGGTTTTTATTGGTCAGTTGATGGTTTCGTTCAATAGTGACATGAAGGTTCGCTTAGAAGACTAACTATACTCACAATCTTGGTTAAGGAAAAGTTCCTTTATATATTTAGTGTTAGTTAAAGTTAAAAAGTTTATCATGTTGATTGGAGATTTTTGTTTGAAAATATATTTGTGGCCATATCTGTCTTATTTGGCGAATCTAAGGGGTCTTTGTTCATCATACTACTATAAGCCGACATTTTTCCCGATTATAACTCTGCCACCAGGTGTAACTCTTGGAACGACTATTTCAACGTTTCAACCAACTCCACCAACTCCTCCATCTACTGTTACTTACAATCCAACTTTTCCTACATTTCCAACAGTTCTAACAACTTTGACAACAACCTCTATAACTAATCCGACTCCACCTACATCGCCAACAACACCAACAACTATTACACCATCACCACTAAATTGTCCAGTGTATCCAGTGATTTGCCTTCCGGGAGGACAACGACCAAATCCCAATTGTCCTTGCATAGATCCGAGAAATAATAATGTGCTAACGCGACAAGGTGGGCCAATTGGCTCGGAAATGATGATATTCTCGTCCCTAAATAGCCGTCGTCGTCGAAGAAGAAGTGATTCCAAAAACTAACAATATTCAGAAAAGAAAGAAAATAATGTGTTCTCATTAGATGTGTAAGACGAAAAAATGTGTGTTTTAATGGTAATTTTAGTTCCTTTGATTTTTGGAATAAGTGCGCAGAGTAAAAGTAAGTTAATAAAGAACAAAATTTTAAATAAACTATATTTTCCAATTTTCCTATATTCTGTATAAGCCTAATTTATTCGTCGAATCGAAATGAAAATTTCATATATATTTGTGATTGAAGTCGAGATTTTGATTAAGTTTTACAGTGCGATGATAGGGAAAGACACAAAATGTGGGTCTCGCATATCTGTCCGTCTGTCAGCTTGTACGGATTGTTCAATTTTTTTTTTTTAACTTGGTACCTAGTGATTTTTGGAAATACTTCCTCCATAAGTTTTTTTCTTGTTTTTTTTTTGACCAAACATAACGGTACCTACCCTATACTAATATTTTTAACCTTTAGGGAAAATAGTATTTTTCTCAAAAACGTGTCCAGATTTGTGTTTAAAAAATTAGTTTATTGTAATAGTTAGGTAAGCTACATTGTGGCAAAAAGTTCTGGAGATAGTTACTAATGCACCTCACAGAGAAGATGCAAGATGCACAAAAACATGTTTTAGATTTCATTTTTTTTATGGAGAATGATTCCATTCCTTTTAAACTTGATAGCGTAGCAATTTTTTAACACAATCCAGAAAATTAAAGAAATAAATGAATCTTATAACGCGTAGATACCTATTATACAATACTGATAAAAACCAAAAAGAAAAACATTTTTTTTTGAAAACGATTTCTATAAGAAAATTCCTGTGTTTTTTTCATAATTTTTGTTTGCTACCGGCGCGGCGGCCGACACCAATTTAATTTAAGTTTTTTTTTATACAGAAGCTGCTTAAAAGTATTGCATATTCAAATTTTCAAAAAATTATACTTTGGATTTTTTTTAAATACATATTCAAAATAATTTTTTTACATAGTTCTATATTTTATTGGGTAAACTACTTTAATAAAATTAAATTTCTTACTGCACACAAATTAAGGCATTGTTAATATTTTTTTCTAAAAATTAAAAAAGAAAATTATATGTACCTTACAAAAACTATTTAAAAAAAAAGATATTACCACTGTTTGAAAAATGTTTGTCTCATAAATAATAATTATTAAAGGCAATCAGAATCTTGTACATGCATTTCGTTGGTGTCAACACAATTTTAGAAGTTGTTTAATCAATTATTAGCTTTGTTAATTTTTAAAATGTTTACGCCTAATTTCTTCACAGAAGTACTAAGTCAGCCTAGTACCCAGTCCAGCTAGACCAGGTACTTGCTCTGGTACTCGGTCCTAACGAAAAGTAAGTACCTGAGCATTTCTTCACATCACTAGTACCGGATCTAAATACAACAAGCGGTACTAGGACTTAATACGTCTAAAACTGGTCTAATTCTGATTTTGACACTATTTTGGCATTTCAAAAATAATTTTGATATTTATTTGACTGAGCGATTTTTATTTAATTTTTATTTCGAATGGATTGTGTGTCATTTTTGGCGTGGAGTTTTGGATATTGTTCTGTGTAGGTATATGTGTGACAGGCTTGGAGAAATGCCCTTTATTATGTCCATTTCATGTTCATGCAATGCATTGGTCGCGTTCGGGGAAATATCCAGAGCTATCGTCAGGATAGGTTTTGTGTTTGTTTTAACCCGTTATGAAAAAATAAATTCAAAAACAATAATGCATATCTAAAAATGTTGGGATGTGTACGGAAGGCCTTTTTAATAGCTTGCCGAAACTGTCTACAACACTATTAACCGTTTTAGATATGACGTTGTTATCTTGATATAATGTCCATAAACCGTGGCAATGTGTACTTTTACGACTGCATTAACGTCCACGCAGTAATACATAATTACTATCGAAAATCAGCAACGAATATTCATTCAAGAAAATGAATGACATTTCTCTGAATCAGGTATTAGTGCCACTAGACTGCCGATTTGAAAGTTCTAGCTAATACCGAGTACTAAATAGTACTCGGTACCAACTTGACACAACTAGGGCTTAGTACTTATGTGAAGAAATCATTTGGTACCGATTTGAGTACTAACAACTGGTATAATAACCAGGTACTAGCTGATTTTGAGGATTCAGCTAGTACCGAGTCCTAACATATACTCGGTACCAAATTGACGATTTGATACCGATTTGAGTACTAATTTTAGGACTAGTACCGGTACTAGCATTAGGACTCTGTGAAGAAATTGGCCGTTACGGTTTCACGGTTGTAGGTATACATATGGGCCCCACAGTCACCGATGCAAAAGAAAATCACTTCGTTTTCGAATTAGAACGGTTTTTATGATTTTGCCATACTATACGACCGATTCTTGAAATTTGCTTTTATTCGATCAAAAATAATTACTTACCGTTCAAACCAGCTTTTCAACTTTGATTTAATGAGTGAGACCTATGGCTTGTAAAGTTTAGGCTAAATAAGGGCTTGGGTTACTAAAGGATGGTGTTGGTCAGTTAAATAAAGAGATAGAACAATTAGGTTCGAAATTGTGTACATATTTGTAAGAATTCAAAATTTTACGTGACAAAATTCGAGTTGTACTAAATTCTTCAGGATCAAAATTCTGTAGGTTCAAAATTTTGCTAACGAACACTGAATGACCATACTGTAACAATTAATTTTTACTCGTACATTTAAAAGTTTTGCGAGAAATTTAGACTATAGAGAATTTTGAAATACAGATTTTTGGCCATACCTAAAGAACTTTTAGCATACAGAATTTTGAAAACCATAACTTTGACTCACTCTCAGAATAACATTTGACGGATTAATTTTGTGGGAACTATTTAATCTTGAGTACTGCGACCAGTTGAACTTACCTCTTTTGAGACTTATTTCGTAGGGCCTTAATTTGAAACAAATCCCTTTAGGGTAACGCACAGGCTCAAAGTTCGACGCTGACTGCTTCAGACTGCATTTGTGAACTTTTCCATTATGGTATCGTAATGTTAGGTTTTATTTAAACCTCAAATTATATTTTAAACGGCCCTGGTTTCGAACAAAAATGTATTATTTTCTTAAATACTTACATATAGGATGTTTTTTTTTGGACGTGTGGTTTTCAAGAAGAAATAAAACGCACATAATTTAATGCTATGGCCAAGAATTTAGCTTTATTGTAAAGATAAGGGTTTGCCATTATGTTTTAAATATGATTTCGGGCAAGTGGACGCCGCGGTGGGCTCGAGTAAATTCCAGCCGAGAGGCCCAATTTTCGACAGCTCCAATTGTTTCGGGCGATGGCGGATGGACTCATTCGTTTCTTCTTCGATACTCTGCTCCACAGCACCAATAGCGTCTTCGGTGCGCACTGGCTCTCTGGAGGATGCGCATTATCCACTAGAGTAAACGTGGTGCGAAACCGATCCATGGTTGCTTGAATTTATGAGATTTTGCGATTATGTCGATCAATTATTGGACGCAGCGCGCGATGCGTCGCGACCAAACCATTATTTTGGTAATAAATTTGCACAATTTGCAAACGTTGTTCAGAAGTAAGTCTAATAATTATGAAATGGCAAACCAAACTGAGCATAAATCAAGTAACAGCTGTCAAAAAGACCAACTCCGAAAAAAGTATTGCCAGATTGAAAACCACACGTCTAAAAAAAATAGCCTTTACATAGTTAACGAGCTTGCTTGATTTTATATTTTTACTCCTATCGCACTTGAAGTTGGTTAAATGTTTCATTTTTAGGCCAAAATTGTATGGACTCCATGAATCGGCCTGGAACCTGTATTCCCGTATCTGGTTGCCCTTTTATTATTGAAGAATTTTACGAACAAGCTCGTAGATTTCCCGATGGCATTGATTTTCAATCTTTCATGAGTCAGAGTTTGTGTGGTTTTGATGGTTTTCGTTTTTTGGTAAGAATTTCTTTTTTTGTTTAAACAAATTTAAAAAAAAATCAACAACATTAACATAAATACTTAAATAGATCTGCTGTACAATAAGATCCAATATCAATGATCAACAACATCATCAGGCTTCACAGACAAATCCATGGTATGGTCAACCAACGTCTACTTTATTTCACTTTGCTTCTCTGGGCAATCAAGTTGAACCTCCTGCAATTCCTGAACCGATTCCAACTTCTATGCAACCTCTGCCAACCTCACCACAAAATACGGGTCCCTTGATTATTGCACCGACTCCTCCTACTCAACAATCAATGGCAACTTCTAGCTTACTACCAGATCTAATTATCGTGTTAAGTCCTGATGTGCCTGGGGATCAATCATTGCCTCTTAGTCCTAGGCCTCCTTCTCTTCCGATGAAAACAATTGACCATCAATCTCAACAGTGTGGGATAACTAATGTTTTCACCAATCGAGTTGTTGGAGGAATAGCAGCTAGAAAAGGTATGTTTGTAATATTAATACATAGACAGAGGTAACGTAATTTTTAATTTGTTCAGGAGCGTACCCATGGATAGCGGCACTGGGATACAACGAACCTGCACAGCCAACTGTCTTGAAATTTCTTTGTTCTGGAAGTCTTGTGTCGAGAACCTATGTTATAACCGCTGCACACTGCGTTAATCCTACGTTAACTTTAGTCCGGCTCGGAGCCCATGACCTATCCAAAACGGACGCCAGTGCTCTCGACGTGAAAATCAAACGGCAAATAGTCCATGAGATGTTCGACCTCAAAACGATCTCAAATGATATAGCATTGCTCCAATTAAACGATCCAGTGTCATTTACAGGTTTAAAACTCTGAACTGTCATACTTTTTTCCGTTTTGAATGACTAAGTAATAATTTTTTTTTTGTTCATACAGAATTTATTAGCCCCATTTGTTTGCCGGAGGATATAAAATTCGTGCAACAAGATTTCGTTGGAAATAATCCATTCATAGCCGGATGGGGTACAGTTCAATTTCAAGGTGCCACATCGAATGTTCTGCGTGATGCACAAGTTCCGATAATCGAAACGAAGTCTTGTTTGGCCAACTACTCGACGATATTCAAGGCTGTTGAAATGCCACAAACGGTTAGTCATATACCTGCCTAATTTTGTCCTTGAACTGATATCTTGAAAACTTTTGTTTTTTATAATACAGCTCATATGTGCAGGGAGTTATATAACCGATGCTTGTCAGGGAGATTCCGGTGGACCACTCATGATGCCTCAAGTATGTGACTCATTTTACCAAACTTTATAGTTTATAAATGATAATTTTTGTATTTTTTTGTTTTTTTGTCAAAAAAAAAAAAACAAGTTGGAGGGCAGAATCTTTCGCTATTATATTATTGGCCTCGTTTCGTATGGATACGAATGTGCTCGAGCTGGTTTTCCAGGAGTTTACACTCGTGTTGCTGTTTATATGCAATGGATTAAAAGTAATATGACATAAATTATGCAAATGATCTAAAGTAATCATTTATAGGCTATAAGTTTAGAACAAAATTCTTGTTTTTATATATATCAGCAACTTACGTTGTGTTCTAGATTTAATTTTTAATTATTGCAATTGAGAGCAGTCCAATTATTCTAATTCTATATGTAATTAAATTAACATAAATATATGTAAAAGTGAATCAATAATTAATTGTTTTGGAATTAAGAAAAATTAATTAGGATCTCAATATAAAATAGTTTGCAACATGTTGCGATATGGTATTAAAACGAGTTTATACTTACAAACAAATTCGGTAGCGCAATAATTGGGATGCAAATAAGCTATAACTTTAAGGTAGTTGGGGTCTTTGTCTGCCTAGAGGCTTCGATATCAGGTCGCACACAACGATACCAGCGCCGAGATCAAACGAGGCTGAGTGAATTAAGGCCGCGTGAAATAATGCCACGATCGAAAAATGAAACTAGGCTGCCCTGCCGGTTCAGCTATATGGTGCAGAGGTCTAGTCAAAGGTGGATGAAAACGCTTTAGGTTAAGAGGAATATATTCTTAACAAAAAACGTCAACAGATTGCCCGAATTATTTGGATTAAACTTGAAACGCAGTATTATTGAAATTGCTATGTATATTAAATTTCAGGTTGGAATTTTAGTTTAATCAAACTTGTCTGAGCGGTTTTCGGGAAAATGAAAAAAAAAACCGAAATGTTGTATGGCATCTACTCGTTCTGAAAGAGCTAAAATAAATATAAGAACTTCTCCTCTTGAGAATCTCATTTAAATGCTCTATGAATACCAATTTGAAGATAATCTAATCTGTTTCTTTGGTTAAGGCGCTAGTTAAATGTTGACCTGTACATTTTTTCTTCAAACTATAATAATTCAAACCCAGTTCATAAATTAAAGTGTAATATCCATTATAATAATAATAATATATCATAAGTATCTAAATTATATTTATAGACTTTTCTTTAATAATTTCTCATTTTAATTGCAACTTCGACGTACCTATACATATAAATATTATAAAAAAACCATTAAATGTCAGGTTGAGCTGGGAGGACAGGTAAATACATTCAATCGTTAAATTCAATTTATCTTGTGCTTGAGAAGAATGATAATTTTTGTTTTGCAATGAGTGTACCTACCTACCTATATATGAGAAAAGTGTTTTAATATAGCTTCATGATGTTCTTTTTATCAAAACAAGTTCCGAGTTATCATATTTATGAATAAAATTAGTGCTTACACATTGTCTAATTGGACTTATACATTGTCCAGTGAAGTAGCTACATAACTTGAAGTTTCCAACTCAAAGAGGTGTGATAGTTATATCGATTTAAATCACTTGTGCCATCAAGCAGTGTCGCTTCGGTCATAAAACCATATTTAAAAAAAAAAGTTTGAAATCCATTTAGGTATTTAAATTAAAATGTACGCCTTCAATTAATTAAACGGTAGCCAATAATTGTGCAAATGGTGGCAAACGTGATGCCATTGATTCTATCGTGAGTTGATTTTGTTAGAAGACAACGCTAAAATCCAACAGCTCAGCGGAGGACACACCTTTTTTGATGGACGCACAATCACGAGGGTTTATGCGATGAATTGATAGTTCCCATTATGAATTGTATGGAATTAATATGCTAAATTCGATTTGATTTAGAGACAAGAATGTGTCATCGACACGTCATAAAAGAGATTGATAATTTATTGATAGATATAGATTTATTCATAAGTTGCCATTGCCATTTACATGCAGATAGACTGATGGTTTGTATAATTTTGGAATGCAATATTAATTGTAGGTATCTTCTATACTTAAAAGTTCCTGGAGTAGAATTGGTTGAGTAATTAAAGAGATATTTAGTAGTAAGCCAAAAATATAAAGATTTTCTCAAGAAACTTGGAAATCCTATATTGGTGAATTTTTCGACATAAAACTGTTTTAAGACAAATACTTTGGAAATTACAGGGACGAAATTTAATTAAAATTGTTTTAGCGGTTTTTGAGAACATTTGAATAAACCAACATTTTTGTATGCAATCTACCCGTTCTAGACAAGCTTAAACAAAAGTTTCAATTTTCTCCTCTAGGCTCTAGGGAATGAGATAAAATTTGAAGCAAATTGGTTGACTGTTAAGGATCTAGGTATAGCGAATGACAGTGGACTCATGGACGGCCAGACAAACGCACAGGTTGACGGACAAGTATGACCAATATCCAATAACCACATTTTTGTACTTCTTCATTATAGTAGTAAAGTTTGAATAAAACCTCGTTTTTTTGTACATGAATCGAATACATATGTTCAAACAAAACATTTGTATGCAGCAAAGGGTACCTACCTATAAATCACCTACATTTTGTTTTTACTTGCGGTATATGTACATACATATGTATAGGTAGGTATACTATATGGCAATTTATAGATTTGTAAAAAATTCGAACTCGAGATTTTGATCAAACTTGACATAACGATGATAGCGAAGAGGAAAAAAGTGCGTCTCGCAAAAACGTCCGTCTGTCTGTCGGTCTGTTCGACCATGTACAGTCTAAGCAAATGAGCCGATTTTCTTCGAATATGGTACCTAACATTTTTTGGACCCCCCCCCCCCCCCCGAAAGGTTTTTTCATTTTTTTAGGACTGAAAATATCGGTTTATATTGTTTGGCCAAAAAGGAAAATCTTCATTTTCTCAAAATCGGCTCCATTGGTAAAAACAAAATTGAATAAATTGTAATAGTTATAAGCTGCCGTTTAGGAAAAAATGGTTATTAATGGCGCCTCTCAAAGAACCATTTTTTAATTTTCGCTTTTCTCGAAAACGGTTCAACTGGTTTTGATCAATTTTTTTTGAAAAATGATTGATAAATTTTAAATAATATTGTGTAGGGTCATTGTGGGTAATTCTTATAGCAATTTCATATTATTCTTTTTGAAAAATTTGAGTTAGAACTTTTTTAATTTTTGTAATTGAAAATTTATCGAAAAACTATAAATGATAATTTCAGGGGCAATCATTCGATGATAATTAAAGAATACGCGCATAAGGATTGAAAGTCATTCTCAGCATTGCTTGATTTGGTAACGTCATCCAATGAGTATGAAAAATCATTCGGAAGGATATTTCCGAATGAAATGTATTTCGCAACAAATCATTTAAAATATCACACTTACATTTTTACAAATTTTAATTTTCAACAAAAATATTATCTATGTTTACAATTACCCCTAATCATAATATTTTCTAGGGTTAAATTAAACAAGAAAGAAAAAGATAAATTCTTCGAGATGTTGAAATTTTGTTTCTTTTAATTTAATGTCAATCAAATTTTAGAACTAAAAAGTGTTGTAGAAAAAACTTACGTCTGAATTTTGTTTAAAAAAGTATTAATATTTCCTGAGGCCTCCAGACTTGTAAAACAATTTTAAATTGAACATTTCATAAAAAAAAACAACTCCCAACTGAAACTGAAAATTGTAAACGAACGAATGAGTGACATGTGAATATTTGACAAATAATGAATACGTCCGAAGGTTTATTCAGTGGGTGCGTTCAAGACTGCATTATTTGTATTGAATTGGAGCTCTGTTTACATTTACCCGACCAAAATTAAAGAAAAAATATTTTTCCGATTTTTAAAGAGTTTTATTTTTAAAATTCAATATTTCAAAAACGACCTTGTCAATTTGTATTAAACTTGGCAAAAAGTAGTTTTTTAGAATATTATCTAGAATATTTTGAACGTAAACTATAGTCTTATAACCAAAAATAACTGTAAATCCAAAGCAATGTTTAAAAACCGTTAAGGATAATTTTTTTAATATTAAATATTGCGTATCAAAATTATAAAAAAAATGATTTGTATTTAACAAAAAATTCTAAATTATTTTTCAAAAATTCGAATATTTTGAAAACAGGTGGAAGATTTTTTTTTTGCGAAAATTAAATTCTAACTCCAAATTAATAAATACTTAAAATTTCAGTATCAATTTTTTTTTTAATGTTAACAAAACTGTATTTATTAATAAAAAACTTATTTTTAAAACCACTTCTACGATCATAAACATTTTTTTATTCATAAGAGCAAGTTTGTGCGACCCAGTGGTGCATATTTTATTCAGAAAAAAGTGGCGGTTTCGACCAGGGCCAGTGACTCTATCCCACAGTAGTATTTGAGCCTTTGGTTTCGACCAGGGCTGGGGACTCTATCCCACAGTTGTATTTGCGCCTTTAGTTTCGACAAGGGCCGTGGACTCTATCCCAATTATATGAAGTACCATGTTAATTATTATGGCAGATCTAAAGGGTTTTCCAATAAGAGGTGATATTTTGAATAGCCCGCTATTTCGGTAGCTGTCACTTTTGAAGCTGTCATTTTTTGACATTTGACAAGTAGAAACTACGCCATTAATAAAAATGGAACGATACACGCTTCAACAACGCATTGAAATTATTAAAATTCACTATAAAAATGGTGAAAATTTGGCAGAGACGGTTCGTAAAACTAAAACATTTTTGGGTCGTCGTGAAGCACCTTGTCGCACCGCAATACAGAAATTGGTGGACAAATTCGAGCTGTTGGGACAAGTTAGTGATGTGAAGAATAAAACCCGTGCACGTAGCTCAAGAACAACTGAGAATATTGCTGTTGTAGCCCAAAGTGTTGAAGAAAACCCAGGTTTGTCCATTCCTCGTCGTTCTTTGGAATTAGGCATTCCACAAACGTCATTACACCGTATTTTGCATAAAGACTTGGGTCTTAAGGCTTATATAGTTCAGTTAACACAAGAACTTAAGCCGGCTGATCATCAACAACGTCGTGTCTTTGCTGATTGGGTCCTTGAAATGCATGAAAATGATCCGGAATTTCATCGAAAAATCATCTTGACTGATGAGGCCCATTTCCACCTCGGAGGCTACGTCAACAAGCAAAACTGTCGCATCTGGGTCTCGGAAAATCCAAGAGTTATTGTTGAAAAGCCTCTCCATCCTCAACGCGTGACTGTTTGGTGCGGTTTATGGTCCTGCGGGGTCATTGGACCTTACTTTTTCGAAAATGAGGCTGGAGCAACAGTTACAGTCAATGGATTGCGCTATCGAGAGATGATTAATGATTTTTTATGGCCGGAATTGGATGGTATTGATCTGGACAACGTTTGCTTTCAACAAGACGGCGCTACGTGCCACACAAGCAATGAAACCATCGATCTTTTACGGGAAAAGTTTCCGGACCGTGTTATCTCTCGAAGAGGTGATCACAATTGCCCACCGAGATCTTGTGATTTAACACCTTGCGACTTCTTCCTTTGGGGCCACGTAAAATATAAGGTCTACGCCAACAGCCCAGCGTCGATTCAAGACCTCAAAGATGGAATTCGTGAGGCTATCGAGGACATAGGGCAGCCACTTTGCGATTTGGTTATGGAAAATTTTATGAAAAGGATATGGTCCTGTAAGCGTGGTCGTGGCGGCCATTTGGCTGATGTTGTGTTCCATTATTAACGGCATACCTTCCTCTTTATAATGAAATAAACATCCTATCATTTATCTCAAAAAATGCCATTTTTCTTTGAATATCAAAATAACACCTTTTAAAATTGTATGAAATGCCTTGTTATATTATTTTAAGTAAAATAAGATTGTAAGACTTGAAAGTCAAATAAAGTTGACAAATAGTTGAAGTTGTGAACTCTTCAAAAAAACGAGTTTTTTTTTTGCTTTCTTCGGTCTGACCCTGGATCCGCTGAACTAAATCAGCTATAGACAAAAAAAGGCATCACATCAGCTATATAGACAAAATAAGTATCCCCAAAGGCAGATAATACTCTAGTAAGTTTTAGCACTTCAAAAATAACGAGTAGCATGATGTCATAATGATGCATCTAAAATTTATGACAAGTCTATAATAAGTTGTTAAATATTTTCATTATAGACATTCAATTATCACTATAGATTGTTAGACAAAAAAAAAAATGTTCTCCCCTGTTAGGGGAATGTAATTCTACGATTTTTCACTTGTAAATCACTTTTCCCACGTTTAACAGTGAAAGTTTCCATCCCACCGAACATATAAACAACATATAGCTATACTATCGATTTTTGTTATCAATTTAAATAAAAATTATCATGCGATAAGCCTAGCACATGAAATAACCATAACATTTGTAATTCTTCATAGATTGTGATTTTCATATAAATTTGTATTGATGAAAACCCGTTTAGCTACGAATTATTTAATGAATCATATACTTACGCGAAAACACAACAGAAATATTTAATTTTTGTCTGAAAACTCACTCAACCGTAGGCATATATTCTCAAAGGCGGATGCGACACGACAAAAAACCGAGGAGACATATTTAAAATAAATAAAATAATATTTAAATCCAATTTCTGCAGGCAGTTTGGGATTTTCCCTTAAAAAAAAACAAGAACCGCATCAGCCACAAATTGGGCTTCCCTCACGCAATAAATAACTCAAGAAAATGAGATGCTTTATATTGTATAGGGACTCATTGAATCGAAAACAGTTCTAGAATTTTAATAAGTTTCCTCTTAGTTCCTGTTGATTTCTTCTGGTATAGGCATGATCACGACCTACAATTTATTCAAAACTTCTATATGTACCTGTATAGGTATCTATATTTACATCCTACACTATGCCATCTGCCCTATGATTTAGTAGTGACTTTTGCGTAACACATGACATAGGTATTATTTGCATTTGTTTATGAATAAAATGTAGAACCGTAAAATATCATACAAATAACAAATATGGCGCAACAAGTTGGTAGATAATTAACTTAATTGCTCACCATTCGCAGATCCGCCTTTCTGGTGATTTTTTTTATTTTAATCTCTAAGAACAACTCATTCCGGAGGAGGAGACATACCTTACCTAGATAATAATAATGCAGGCGCCAAATGCAGTTTATTCACCATTTAGACAAGATGACAAGAATATTAAAAATCCTTCAAAAATCCGCTCCGGTTTATGATTTCAGAAGAACCATAAATGAGTGGCGGTGATTTAGAGTGGGGCAGGATAGTGTTAAAGTTGACATGAAATCAACAAATTAATTTATGTAAATAGAAATCTATTATTAGTTGTCTTTCATGTGCAAGTTGCATCAGTGTATAATGCATTTCATAAAACAAGACAAACAACAGCCTATCAACACAAACACACCTACAGACACGCCTATTTTCATATTTTGTTTAGTAATCTATCAATTAATTGAAAATTGAAGGCTGTTTAAAAACAGCTAAAGGGACCAATGTAGTTGCCCATGGCGTTGCTCTCAAACTAAATATCTGGAGATCAAATCCGAGTTTCATGGGTCCTGTAGCTAAAGCTTGCGAAAAAAGTGACAAATCATCCATGGCTAGACATCTCTTGTTAGTGAAAAAGAGCGTCCTTCCTTAAATGTTCGGATTCGGTAGAAATATCATGTTAACTTGCCTCCTCCAAAGGTAATTCTTCTGCAATGAAAAAAGCATCTCGAACATATCAGTATACGTTAAATGCGTAAAATTGGATTTTAAAACACCGGATTAGGGTTCAGATTATAAAACGTGGTGCATTTATCTTTGCGTAAAGATGAATTGAAAAATTAATTTTTTGAATTTATTCCAACTACGATCTATCATCTGCCCCATTGTATTGAAACAGTTGTGGCTTATTGATGAAATTCGATAATCGATATAGTTCTTAAAACATATGAACGGCTTTAAAAATAGTTTTGCCATGAGTAATACGTTATAGACTTCTTAGGTCAAAGAGCTCAAAGACCGTCATCATGCGACAAATAGTTAAAATTGATTAGTAACAACGACGGACAATCGAAAAGGTGTAAAGTCTGTGTCACATTATTATGTAGGTATCTATGTGATTACTTACTTTGTAGTATGAAAATAAAAAAAAAAACTGGTATTCGAATAAAATAACCTTCAAGAAAGACCGCTACTATAGGTAAAAAGATATACATCCACATGTTCATTTGGTGTGTCTTTATTATTATTTTTTTTTTTAATTTGTGTTTAATATTTCATTATCAATCACAGTGAGGTCCAGTGGATGTAAAGGGGATTTCCACAATATCTTCGTTTTTTTTTTGTAATTAATTGGCACTTTTACTTGTTATTGTATATGTAACAGTTTTTAATTTAAACTATTTGACTAAACAACAAATTTAACAATCTCTCTCTGCCAAGGAAAAAAAGTTACATTATTTTAATTTTTACTAAAATTAATAAATACTTATTTTTAATGAAGATTTTCGTTCGATCAATGTTGTTTCCGCTAAAAAATGAACGCTGTTCATCAATAGGTTAATTTATATAAAATGTTGTAAATTTGTAATAGCAACATTTTGCCAAATAAAACCAAATGAAGAAACGAACGATTTAATTTGACTTCATTGAGCATTAAAAACATTTCATAATTGAACAGAAATGTTCTTTGATTAGTTCTTTTAGCAACAACATATTTTCGTGAATGTTGTTCATAAATTTGTGAAAGTTTTCATCAGAGTTAATAAATGAACTTTTGTTTGATAGAAATTTCGACTTTTTTTTTTAAATTTCTGCCTTTAAAATTCTGCTTTTCAAAATTCTGGCTTACAGAATTCTGCAAATATTTTATTATTTGCAGAATTTCATTAATTCGCAGCTGTGAGGATTTTTTTTTTATTTTTGGTTTTAAGACTGCTTACTTACTTACTTTTTAGTCCAATCAAATCGTCGGAAAAAAAATGGGTAGGTTTGTGTTAAATCGGAGTCCAATGAAATTTTAACTGTAGGTACCACCAGAATACTCCCACTTAGTTTCCCCCCCTCATTTTCCATTAGGGATGGCCGCCATCTTGAATTTGTTGCATTTTAAGTGTTAATGCCATTCTCTCTATAAATATATTAGTTTAAGAGAAAACAAAATTAAGGCACAAAATATTTAAAATAAGATTTGCAACAATTTATATTAAATACTTTTTTCCAAAATCTTACATATTTTTTTAAAAATTTTAATTTTGAAAGTTTAATCGATTTTTTCGAATTTGTGACGAAACTATGCTGACGAAAAAAACTATGCACGACTGGGTCGCACGAACTTGCTCTTATGCGCGATCACATTGTGGTTCTGTAGTCTGAAATAAATTAGCTATAGGAGTATATATTTTATCCATTTGCCAAATCTTAGTTTAATTTTTTTTTTTTAAATCCAAAAATCAGTTTTTAGAAAATTTTGATATGCACTTTTATTTATATTTGTTACAAGCTTCTGTATACAAAATCTAATTTTATTCGGTTGATCAGATGTTGAGATAGTCGAAAATCAAAGAAACCATTCTATTAGAGGTACTGTTAATAAACGTAAAATATAAACTTTAAAAATTTTAAATGGTAGATCGTACTAGTTTTAACACACAAAAAAACTTTTATGAAAATCGTAGGAGTCGTTTTTGAGAAACAAAATATTTTTCTTAACGGTTTTTTAACATTTGTATGGGAGGCACCGTTATTTTTGAGTATTAGAATAATTTTTGTCAAAAATCTTCTAGATAAAGTTAAAAAACTGTTATTTACAAAGTTTAATGAAAATCGACCAAGCCGTTTTTGAAATATTGAGTTTTCAAAAAAAAAATATTAAAACTTTTTTTAAAAATCTAATAAATATTTTTTTTGAAAATTTTGGTACACAATATTATTTAGAATGTGTCAGTACTTCTTCATAAAAAAATTGATCAGAATCTGTTAAACCGTTTTCGAGAAAAGCGAAAATCAAAAAAATGGTTCTTTCGGAGGTACCATTAATAACCATTTTTCGGAATCATTTTTTTTATTAAACAGCAACTTATAACTATTTAAATTTATTGAGTTCTTAAAAACAAATTCGGTAGCGCTGGATTTGAGAAAAATAAGTTTTTCCTTTTTGGCCAAGAAATTTTGTATGACAGCTACTGTTAATTTTGGTCCTAAAAAAAAAGAGAAAAAAACGGGTGGGGGGAATGTCCAAAAAACGCTAGGTACCAAGTTTAAAGAAAATCGACCCATCCGTTTAGGCTGTAGTCGAACCGACAGACAGACAGACAGACAGACGGACGTTTTTGCGAGACCCACTTTTTTTGATTTCTCTATCATCGTAATGTAAAGTTTGATCGAAATCTCGAGTTCGATTTTTTGTACGAATCCATAACTTCCCATATAGTACCTACATGTATCGCAAGTAAAAATAAGTTTTTAAAGGCCTATATCTTAAAAAATATGCAAGATTTTGGAAAAAAGTTTTTAACATAAATTGTTGCAAATCTTTATTTCGAATATTTTTTGCTTTCGTTTTTTTTTTATCTTAAACTAATATTTACAGAGACAATTGTATTAACACTTAAAATGCACCAAATTCAAGATGGCAGCCACCCCTAATGGAAAATGAGGTGGGAAACTAAATGAGAGTGTGAAGCGCGCACTTTTTAAGTTTTTTTCAAAACTTATTTTATTATTTTGTCTATTTAAAACAATACTCTCACTTGCAGAGAATTTTTTTGGTTTTCTTCTTTGGATCTAAGGCCGTGTGTATTGCGTTATAAGTGTGGTTAAATTTCATGTACCTATATATGTATATAAGGACTCACATAAAGTTTTACACAAACATTGAAGTAATTTCGTTCAATCATTAAGATCGAACAGAGGCATGAATTGAAGCATGCGCAGCTTGGTTGGACAGACAACAATTCTTCAATGGGATAAGTTCTATAAGGACTTATTTCCCATCACTTTTTAAATAACAGTCATAATTTCATATCTATGTACACTGCTACACAACATTCCTATTCAATCTAACTAAATCACTAAACGACCCCACTGTCCGTCCAGTGGCTACCTGTTATAACTTAATGTACCTACTATCTACACTGATGACAGTATATAGCAGCAACAATAACAACAAAAATCTCCATCATATTATTGTTGTGTTAACTCAAAGATTGAGAAGAGTCTATAATAAAACCAAATCAAACTTATGTATTCAAGCAGTCTTAACAGAAACGCTTGCCCGAGCGGGTTACCAAATACGAATCGTTTATTTACTACATACATTCACCAAACATAGTTTATAACGTGATAGATTTAACAAAAAAAAAAAGATACTCTCGAAATTATAGTACAAATTCGATCGATCGGTTTTTGTTAACCATCTCAAAATTGTGTTATTAGATGTTATCATTAAGAGTGACAAAAAAGGGAACAAATATGAAAAATTCCCAAAAAAATTCAAAACATAAAATTAGTGCCTCTAACAGAATGAATCTCCTGATAGTTTTAATTGGATTAGTGTGCATAATTGAACCAGGACTAGCCCAACGACAACGAGGTTTTCGTCAAGGTAAGACATTTAAGTTCAATTTTCGCATAGCAGTAGACATTTTTGGCGAAAAATTTAAATGCATCACATACAAATAGTGCTAAATAAAGTTGTGCCATATTTAATCGCAATCAGGTGTCTTAATTGTTTGGTTAAATTCTCTCTCGCAAACTGGTGTGAGCTTTGCTCAAGGGTTTGATTTTGAGTTAAGCGCAAATAAAACTCAAAATGCTTGCGGTACTTATTAAAAATGTTTGGTTAATTAATGGTGATACTGATAATTATTCGAATGGGAGGGGAATTTTTGCATGTGTATTTTATAATGAGTTGTTAAAGTTTAAATTTAATTTTAAAAACTATTATAAACAAAAATCAAAACATCAAATTCATACTTTTGTAGTCTACCTATATGTAGTGGTTTAGTCAATCTTTTACTAATAGTAATCGCCTTAGAATAGAAGTAAAGGTAAATCAAATATTGCGTGGTGCTTATATTTTGTATTATTATTATTCATATCGCCGTTTAGACGCTTAATATCTTTAAGTATGGTTCGATAATTGAAACGCTAATTGATTTGATAAATGAAGAAAAAATTAATTTTAATGAGGGATGAGTAAGTATTTTCTGGCTTTTGGAATTTTAATATTTTCATAAACGAACGAGTTCTTGTTAAAACTTGTTGATAGAATGCTCAATCGTTTAATTTTTTTGTTTTATTTAAGCCAAAACTAGTTTTTCGTTTGTTTGCAAAAAAAAAAAGATTTTAATATTGTTGCTAGGTTTATTAGTGAACTCGTCAATAGTACATCTGTAGGTATTTCTTTTAGTTCCGTAGGAAACCCAGGGCGATGTTTCTAAAAAAATGACAACTAGTGTGTAATAGGCGCCAATTTTGCAATTGCACAAACATGATAATTTGTTAAATTGTTGCGAAACTCTAAGCGTCATACTAATGCATAGTATACATTAAAAAAAAAAAAAAAAAACAATTATAAAGGGTCCCACCCAGACCCAAAAGTTCAATGTTCCAAGGGTATTCTTTCTTAAGAGGAAGAAAAGTAAAGGTTTCTAAAACTAAAATATTTATTTTGGGACATGATTTAAGGGTTCTTTCCAACACTAGGTATAACGAGATAAAAAATTAAACGATACGCGACTTTACGATATTAGGCATGTTTTTTTGAAAGCCCCGAGGATATTGGTAAAAAAAGACATCCTGTCTTGCAATTTACATGTTAAATGCAACAACAACTATAATTACTCTTCGGGCCTAGCTAAGAGCGGAGATTTCTGGGGGCTTACCTTAAGCATGGAGGAAAATTTTTTTACCGTCGTGAATTGCATATTTGTAATCGATAGATAGTTTGTATGGAGAATCCATTTTGTTTCTGTAATGGCATCGTTAATCCCTGATTTCGTTTTTTTTCAACCAAATTGCCCCGGGCTTGCAGGAAAACAACTAAAATTTTCCTAAAAATATCATTTTTATCATTACTCAACTCTATAGCGCAATTAAAATTGAATACCTTCCACAGTCATTTCGTTCTCACAAGACATGAAATTGAAACAGAGCTGAAATCAATTTGATAGCTGTCATTTAATTGGTTTTGTTTTGAAAAATAGGATATCAAATGTAATGCTCAAAAGTTTATGCTGACGATAATTATTGTGATTTTTTTTTCACTCTAAAGCTTTTAAGGAAAGCTTTTTTAAGCTTAACTCAGTTGTCCTTGAAAGTGAACTGAATACGTTCCATACCCGTTTAGAAGCTTTTTTTTTCAATTTGTGGATCATAAGTGGAATGATTTATAAAATGTTTGAAATGTATCAATCAATTGGGAAATTTAAAGATGCACTCACGCCCTAACCGCCAATTTTTCGTAATTGGCAAAATAAAAGTTGAACATGAACCACATTATGCAGTTATTAACTGCGCCATAAAACTTCTGTATAAACATTTTGATCGAAATGGATTAAGTCGTTCTCGAGAAAATCGAAAATAAAAAAAAAACCGTTTTATGGCAGGTACCGTTAATAATAGTATTTGGTAAAATTTTTGTTCACTAAAATACAAACCATGTCTGCAATAGTATGCACAATTTTTTTAATCAAAATCGTTAGAACCGTTTCCGAGATGAATTATTGCTTTCAAATCATATCATATCTTTCATTTGAACCTACAAAAAATTTTCAATTTCCTCTATAGGGGATCATACAAAACCTCAAGTTCAAAATTTAAAGAAAATCGCTTCAGTAGTGTAGGCTGTAGGTTATGACTTATGAGGAACAGACAGACATACAAAGACGGAATTTCGGGAGCAAATTTTTGTCCTCTATAGTCGTAACATTATGTTTGATTGGAATCTTGACCTCAATTTTCTTAAAAAAATAAAACCTACCATTTAGATTGCTACTAAACTACTAAAAAAAAATTAGTATACCTAGTACAAATTTTCAGTTTGAATCTTTTTTAAACTATTCATTAAAACAACTATTTAGATCTAAAATTAAAATTAAAACATGTGGCCCTAAGAAAAAGTTGCAGGATAACATTGTAAGTTTTGTCGTTCAAGAAATCATCCTGCGGGTGAAATACGGCGGACCTCGTCCTAAACGATGTTTTTCCTGTCTTGAGCCAACCTTCACGCCCTAGCCCTAGTGTTTACAATTTGTAAGTAGGTCCATAAACACTCTCACTGGAAAATGTTGTGCCAATTTGGAAAACAAACCTTTATATTAAACAAAAACCTCTACATAATATAGGAAGATTTATAAATAAAAGGGACTTTCAAATCTAAAAAAAAAAAAACAATAAAAACAAAGTATTTTCGGAGTTTGGAGTTCGGAGTTGAACTCTTTTATTTAAAATAACAAAGTACTACTATGGGTCGCACGTGCTTTCTTTTGTTTACATTCGCTCAAGTGGCTTAGAAGCGTGAAATAAAAATGATTCGCTAAATAAGTTTTTAGTACCACATTATTTAAACACTTCGAATCATACAAATGCCACAAAAAAGGCAAAACAAAAATAAAAGTAGGAACGACATAATCTTGAAAATATTTCCCAAGCAGAAAAAGAATCTTAATACAGATAAGTTTATTGCATTGCTTACAACTTTGGTCTTTTGACAACATTACTGCTATAATTTGGGATATACATATATAAAGTAATTCCAAACAAATCTCATGACCCGGTCCCCCGAAAACTTGTACTTAAGCTTTTATAAAAGCCCCTTTTCAGCTTTGAACATTCACACTCTTTTATTTCGTTCCGCCATATTCTACCTTGTATTTTATGTTGAAAATAAAAATAATCTTGGAAAATCTATGAATAATGACAAAAAATAAATCGATTTGTGTAAATCTAACATAAGTCAACAAATCGGCTGATGCTTCCCCACCTTCAGTCAACCACTTAAAGAACATGTATCCAAAGGTTACTCCTAGATATCAAGTGAATGCAAATGCAACTGATTTAACTAAAGAACCCTCGATTGAGAGGGTGTTCTCTATACCGTGCACTTACATACCTATGAAAGCGAATTTCATGGGGATGACGTATCATTTCGTTCTGCCGTTTCCCCTGCAGGTCCGAATAAACTTCCATTATAAACGAAACTGTTATAAATTGGCATTTTTTAGCAAATGACTTCTTTTAAATTTATTTTTATTCTCACTATGAAAGTTTTATAATTCTTATAAGGTTATACCGTTACTAACTAACTGTTATATTTATCCCAGGCATCTCAGAGGTTTGTGTCTTGATTGTTGGCATCTAGATTGCATTGTGCATTTTTTTTGCAATAAAGTTCACTGGAATTTTTTCCTTAACTGTACGAATCATTACCCGTTTTATATAATCATTTATTGGCGGTTGTGTATCTCCCACTAGGAGGGTTGGCCACGCTCCTTAATTGTGGTAAACAAACAATATGGTGTATTATCTTCATTGGAGACATACAAAACTATAAGTTCTAGCAACTGGGTTTATGTTATTTACATAAAAAATATACAACAAAAAAATAAGAGTGGTGAGGATTCGATGTGATCGCTATTTTTTGCATTTGAAGGAGGTGTTGGGTGTTTATGTTGAGCAATTTACTATGTAAAACAAATTATTGCAAGAAAAATTAAATATTTTTGTTTGAAATAAAATCAAACCACAATTTTTTTTGCAATTTTTCCATCCCATCAATCATCATGACCAGCCTGCCAAGCAGTTAAGCAAAATAATCTGCGTTGTTGTAATTAAAACAACCCCATTAAGTTAAAGCAAAGGGTTGCGACTTTTCCTAGGGTTTTGGAAACAGAGCATTCAGGATTTTGTATTTTTTGGAATTTTGACAAAAAAATAAATGTGAAGTTTTATCATTTGGTTCTTTTTTTTCTAAATTAACGACAAGAATCTAAAAAAATTAGCGCAATTTGATGTTATACTATTTCATCATTTTCATCATGTAAAATAAAAAAAAAATTCATCGCAGTGCAATTCTTCATATTTTAAACTTTTTCTTAATAATTTTATTTATTGTTCTTGATATTGTACAAAATAAGAAAGAAAAAAGAAAGATAGAAACAGTCTTTTGGCTACATTTATTACAGCATTTTTGAACTGAACAAATTATTCAATCGAGCTATTGAAGAGCTTCGAGACTTGAAGTCTTTAGACAATTTGTCCAATATCCAGACAGCCGATAGCAAGCATTCTGGCTACCAGAATTTTTTTCTAAACTTCTTTCGTTCCCAACAAGCTGTATAAACACTCCTAGGGCGTTTTTTCAGAGTAGAGCTCTGAACAGAGTCTGAACACTCCAAACATACTCTGAACTGAGTATGCTCTGCTCTGAGAGTTCTTCCTTCCTTGTTTTTACACTTGTCAAATTTGTGTTCACCTATTCAACTCCGTTTGCTCTATCAGTTTATTCTGAGCTCATAGAGCGCGCTCTGAACATGCTCAGAGCGAAAAAAGAAACATAAAATTGGAGCTCTGAACGCTCTGAGCTAAAAACGAAACACGATTTTTTTTTGACAGTTCAGGCTCTGCTCTGAACTAAACAAGAAAAAACGCCCCTAGTCTTGCTTTCTTTCTATCGTTTGTCATCATCGGAAGCTTCACTTTCTCTTTTTGAATTTAAACAGGGATGTGCAATTTTCGATTCAAACAGGGATAACAAAATTCTGCAATTGTTTTTTTTTTTTTTAAATTGAAATAAACAGTAAGAAAATATTTTAATTTGGAGAGGCTATTTGAGTAACAGTACCATTTTGAGAGTTAAGCCAAATTCTCTGTATATAGCAGCAAGAAGAGTCTCATTTAGCTGTATAGAAGAGTGTTCTTCAAAAGATGCCCTTCGAGACATACGTGGTTATCTTTTTTTTTTTACGTTAAACATATGGAAAAGTGTCAAAAAACTTTAGAGTTTTAGGCTTTAAGTTCTAAGTACTTTTACTGTTGTCAAAGATTTGCCATTATTTTAGGAGATTTCTTGAGAAAAAGAACTTAAAGACTAAATTTGATTTTATTTGATAGACGGTAGAACGTTACTGAATCTTATTCATGTTTAATTTAAAAAAATAAAAAAAATATAATAAATTTTAATTTTTAGGTCAACAATGTTACACTCCAGAAAATGACATAGGCCAATGTTTTACATTAAGTTATTGCCCTTCTATCGCAAATGTGCTAAACATCTACCCAAGAAATGACGCTGAGCGATATTTACGAATAGCTCAACGAAATTGTGGAAATATTAATTTTCGTGGAGATCCTGTGGTAAACATAAATAATATTTTATAAAATTAAAGTTTATGCAGAGAAATATATATTTAGTTATTTTCGTAAATTATAAAAATTAAAAAAAATATGTATCAATATGCTTTCTTTTTTAATTTTGTTTTCCTTCAAAATTCGCTTTCGATGGTCTATATATCTCTTTTTACTTACTTTTTTTCTTAAGCTTTTTTCACAAAAATATTTATTGCTTGAATGGCTTTTGCTTTTTTTCCGCAAACCCATAGGTATGTTGTGGTGCTAATCAACAATATTTCACTGCACCTACAACGACAAATAGCCCAATAAATCAATTTTTCCCAACCAATACACCACCAACAACGTTGCCTCCAATTATTATAGCTCCAACACCACCAACAACACCACGTCGTCCGGAAACAACAACATCTGCTCCTGTAACAAGCACAACAGATGGTGTTTCGAACCGGCAAGATAAATCCGGACCAGAATGTCAATCACCGGATAATAAGATAGGAATTTGTACACGTAAGTATCCTATTTATAAAAACCTTTACATAATTTTGGTGCCCTAAGCAATATTTTAAATCCCGTCTAGAGATCTCCATAAAAGTCATTACACAAAAAGTTGGTTCTATATTAGAAGTATGTACCATTTTAGTAAAGGTTTTTCAAAATCAATTAATGTGACGCATTCGGGCTTTTCGATAGTTTGTATGAAAACTCCATTTTTTGTATAGGTGTGTTTTTCCAATCCCGATGGAGGTAATTGGTTAAATAAACAATTTCAGAGTGATTAGCAACACCATTAAAGAACAATATTCACGGTTTCATATAAACTATCGATAACAAGTACGTAATTCCCGTCGGTAACACAGTTTTTTAAGCGCGCAAGTAGGTACTAAGTCCAAAAAATTCTATGGGACTTTTACCACCGACCTAGTTTTTTTTAGACCGATTCGGAAAAAAAACACATTATGTTATGGCCTCACTAACTCTTGATCTCATATCTTTCTTCCACAACAGCTCTTGCCCAATGTAAATCTCTGATCACCCGCTTGCAAGCAAATCCAAATGATGCTACATTCGTAAGATTTTTGAAGTTTTCAAATACTTTATGCAACAACGAGTATGCAGTAGTTTGCTGCTTAGATGAAGCTAGAGAATTAGTAAATGAAGGGTTGGTAATTCCAAAGAACACCAATGAGATTCCAAGAAAACTTCTCACAATGGCCGATGGCTGCGGGTATGTCAATAATACATATCGAAAAATCGTTGGTGGTAAAACGAGTAAAATTGGAGCTTGGCCATGGATTGCTTTGATTGGCTACGATGATGGAATATCCACTTCGCCTTTTAAGTGTGGCGGAGCTTTGATTACTAGTCGACACGTCTTGACTGCAGCACATTGTATTCGATCAGATTTGTGAGTATCTATTATTTCGTTTTGCTAGGTTTCCACTTGTCTTTTTCAACACAGAGGCAAGCCTTACTTATTTCGATAAGGCTCTGCTGCAGAGTTGTAAAAGAATGCAATCTTTTGTGAATTGAGTCCTGCATTGAAATCAATCAAAATAAATATTAATTTACTTCATTTTGAGACTTCGACTTCAAATTATTTTTCATTTGAAATTAGCAGTCATTTAACATAAAAAACGGTCGCAATTATTTTTTCCCCATACATTTTCAGCAATCAATTCAATGCATCAGTTCCCAAAAGATTGCATTCAATTAATTTCTGTAAAATGAATGGGGGAACAAAATAAGTGAAGTCTTTTTGATGTCAAAAGAATGGTGATTGCATAATTTAAAGTCAAAGTCTCAGAGTGAAGTAAATGAATGCAATCTCTCTATTGAAGTCATTAAAGATTGCATTCACAAAAGATTGCATTCTTTTACAACCCTGCCTACTGTATAACTTTCTGTATAATCTATCCACCAAAATATATTTTTCCTTGGTTCAATACATTTGGAGAAAACGATGCGAAAAATAATTTTGTTTTCAAAATTTGATAGGACCTTCGTGCGGCTTGGTGAGCATGATTTGAATACAGACACTGAGACTACTCATCTGGATGTACCTGTTGTCAAAGTATAACTTTCAGCTTTGGTTAATTTTTAAAGTTATTTTTTAAAACTTTTCTTCTGTAGGTTTTGAAGCATTCTCGATATAATAGAACAGATGGCCACAATGACATAGCCTTGCTGTATCTGGGCCAAAATGTGCAATTCACAGGTAAAGTTTTATCCGGCTGGAATGTAAATTTGAATTGAAAATCCTTATTAAAAACAGTTTCTTGTTTATATAGAAAAAATAACTCCAATTTGTATACCATTTGAGCCAAAAATTCGAAGTAAGAGTATCAATGGCTTTACTCCTTTTGTTGCTGGGTGGGGGAGAACTATGGAAGGTGGAAAATCATCCAATGTCCTTCAAGAATTACAAATTCTAATTTTTGAAAATGACCTTTGCAAGGAAAAATACAAAAAGCAAGGGAAATTTATTTCCGAAGAGCAATTCGATAATGCCGTCATTTGTGCTGGTGATTTAGCTGGTGGCAAGGATACGTGCCAAGGTGATTCAGGTGGGCCACTTATGTTGCCAGAGGTAAGGAATATTTTTGTATAACCACATCACGTAAAAAATATAAAATCTATCTTTTTTTCATTTTTAAGGACTTTGAATCTTCAATACGTTTCCATTTAATTGGAGTTGTTTCGTATGGTATTGGCTGTGCTAGATCTGATATACCTGGAGTATACTCAAGAGTGTCAAATTTCATAGAATGGATAGAAAATGGAATTGCCGATACACCATAGTTAATAAGAAATATGTGATTTGTTTTGTTTTTTTGACTATAAGCGAACAAAAATTAAAGAGATTGTTTTTACTATTTTTATTTACATCTCTGTTTTTCTTATTATATTTTAGAAGATAATCTATAACTGCATCTCTATACGTGTATATGGCCATCGTTTATGCAATAAAAACTCAAAAACAACACATTGAGCTTGAGCTGAAAATGAAACAATGTATTTATAATGAAGTTAGAAGTGGAACCAAAGAAACATTTTTTTTTAGGTTTTCCGATAGATGACTCTGAACACGAAAATTATCTAAAACTCAAAAACTAACCATCCGATTGAGCTGAAACTTGTATGATAACTACATATATTTCTTATTAATTGAGAATTTCAAACTAATAAAATTTTTTTATATTTTCTGATACATGGTGCTTACCCCCAAAATTCCAAAAACAGCTTAAAAAAGTTAAAAAATACCAATACTATTGAGTTTAAACATACACATTATTCATAGACGAATCAAGACAATTCATCTACAACACAAGTAGATTCTACTTGCATTTTGTTCAAAGAAAATTAAACACTAAGTAATATTTAATTTTAATCGACAAGAAATAACAGAGAAAAATACATATAGCTAATATGGGTAACCGGAAAATTTTGGTCCAAAGACTTCTTAAACGGGTAACTTCAGTGCGTTTATAACACCATTGATTGTGAGAAATTACGTTCAAGCTGGCAATCTTGTAGGGGATGAACGACAACCTTAGGATTTCCTTTTTTTTAATGCGTTCATCCGTTAAGGCCGCAGTACTAATAAAGGCGTGACGGAAAAAACGTCCTTATTGAAACCGGACATACCGAACACAAATTCTTAATTCTTCAATAGGGATTTATATCTCTATACACATTTTCAACAACAGTCATTATTTCAGACATTCACTTCATTAAGAAAAGCTATATTGTGTACCAGCAAACTTCTTGTTAAATCTCACTAAACGACTGCCTATTGGCCAGTGCTAGTGGCTACCTGTAACAAATTAATGTACTTACCAAAAATACTCCATATAAAGATGAGAATGTTTCGTACGTCGTACGTTACACCCTCCAAACCCCATTTGCTTACATTGTTGTTTCTGTGATTCCATCCCCTGTCGATAAATAAATGTGAATTACAGCAACTCTTGATTTCATAATTTTTATTTTAAAAAGATTTATTTAATATACAATTATAATTTTAAAAAAACGCTTAAGTAGAGATGTGATCCGAAACTGATTTAAAAAAAAATTAAAAATCCATTTTCGGTGATCTTTGAGCGATCTCAATGATATTCGCACAGGTGATAGCTTATATAAAATTATAATAGGTATAACAAACATATTTTCAAATCAGGGTGGTTAAAAAAAATTCCAACTTGAAATTGAGGTAAAATATTGAGTTGTATTGAGTCAGAAAAGCAACCGATATAGCTAGGCAAATCGTCTAGAATTATTACTTGAAAACTAATGGTCAGATCTTGAAGACTAAGGTCTTTAAATTAAAGTTAAACATCAGGCCGCATGAAGAATAAAAATCGGTGGGACCAGTGCTCCATTTATAACGGATTTTCAAGGTAAAGTTAATTAAATTTAGGTAAAATATTTGAATACATGTAGAGACAAGTCAGTGGAGGGACTGGCACGGCGGCGGGCAAATCAGTTAGATTTAAAACATGAGTTTCAACAATTGGATTTAAAAGGTTATGGCCTCTTTAAATTAAGGTGACATATTTGAATACTTGTAATTAGAATTAAGTCTGCGAACTAATTGACGGGCCAAATCAGCTATTATTTTAATAATTATTTACATTTCTAATGGTTAGATCTTCAAGACTTATGTTTTTAAATAAAAATAAAATTTTAAGCTATACCCTGACTTCATGTCAACGAAACGATAAAATGGGCAAAACAGCTATTTATTTTTTATATAGAAATTCTAACTAATGGTATAAGATGTTGAAGGTTAATGTCTTTTTAAAAGTTAAAAACTCAGCTAACCTATATTGTTAAACGTATATACTCCGTATTAATTAATCTGCAAATCAACTGATACAGGCAGAAAGAAATTTGAATACATATAGAATTAATTAACACTGTTATCTCTACTATTGTCTATAATAAAACCAAATCAAACTTATTGGAGCAGTCTTAATCGGAACGCTTGCCCGAGCGGGGGACCAAATACGAATCGTTTGTTTGTTACATACTTTCACCAAACAGTCTATAACGTGACGGATTTAACAAAACAGATACTCTCAAAATTATAATCCAAATCCCATTGATTGATTTTTGTTGGCCATCTCAAAATTGTGTTATTAAGTGTTATAATTAAGAGTGACAAAAAAAGGGAAAAAATATTCCCAAAAACAAAAATTCGAAACATATAATTAGTGCCTCTAACAGAATGAATCTTATGATAGTTTTGATTGGAATCGGATTAGCGTGCATAATTGAACCAGGATTAGCCCAACGACAAGGTGTGACATTTCAGTTAAAATTGCGCACAGCAGCAGACATTTTTGGCGACAAAGTGTATCGCATAAAAATATTGCTAAGTCATGTTTTGGAATATTTAACCCCAATCAGGTGTATCAATTCAATTGTTTTGTAAAATTCTCTCTCGCCAATTGGTGTGAGCTTTGCTTAAGGAATTGATTTTGAGTTAAGCGCAAATAAAATTCAAAATGCTTGCGGTATATTTATCAATTTTTGTTTGCTTAATTAATGAGGATAAATATAATAAAAGTGTATATTTATTTTCAAAACATTCAAAATTCATTGTTTTGTAGTCTACCTAGGATAGCGTAGTGAGTTCAGTTAATCTTTTGCTTAAAGCTGTCGATTAGAAAAGAAGTTTAGGTAATTCAAATTTTCATTATTATTATAATTCTCGATGTTAATCGTTTAATCCCTGCATGGTTTGATAATTGAAACGTTAATGGATTTAATAATTGAAGAAAAAATAAATTTTAATAAGGTTTGAAAAGTTATTTTCTGATTGTTGGCATTTTAATATTTTCATAAACGAACGAGTTTTTGTTAAAACTTGTTGATAGAATGTTCAATCATTTAATTTTTTGTTTTATTTAAGTCAAAACAAGTTTTTCGTTTGTTTGAAACAAAAAAAAAAAACAATTTAAGCATTGTAGCTAGCTCACGTGCTGGATTAATTAATTAGTTTGTAATTAATTAGTTTGTTTGCAATAAAAAAAACAATTTAAGTATTGTAGCTAGCTCACGTGCTGGGTTAATTAATTAGTGAACTTGTCAATACGACATATTTAGGTAATTCTTTCGGTTTTGTAGGAAACCCAGGGCCCTGTTTCAAATTGACAATCAGTTTGTGATATAGTATCTACGAAAATTAACAAACATTATAATTTGATAACTTGTTTGGGAATCTCTAAGCTTCCTACTTTTATACAGCGTAAAGTAACATCTAAGAAAACAATATTATTATCAAATGGGCCGCACTTGAAGCTCAAAGGACAAAACCCCATTATCTTTTCTTTGATATCGATCAGAAAGACCCACTATAGGACATCAAAAAACAATCAAAAGTTGGAATTGAATGCGAAGAATTCACATTTCAAAAATCATAAGCACAGGGTGGACCAAATACATAATTTCTTTTTAAAAATGCAATAAAATGAACAAAATTAAATTTTTTCCATGTATTATGGCTTAATAAGTCAGAGCAAACATTCCCATTAATTATGGAACACAACAGTCGTTCAAGTGGCTGCCTCGGCTGGGCTTTGCAGTAGCGCATTCTGTCACTCCAATTTTCCAGGACCTTGTTGATATTTTCGGGTTGTAGCTCACGGATTGCTAATGGCTGATATTGGCTTTTAGTGCTTGAATCATTTCCGGATATTTGGCATAACATCGGCCCTTCATGGTTCCCCACTTGTTGTTGTTGCTAGGTACGAAGTTTAATCAAAATTATTAGAGCCGTTTTCGAGAAAATTTGAAAAAAAAAAAAAATATTTATATGGCAGCTACCCGTTTTAGATGAGCTAAAACAAAAATTCGAATTTCACTTCTAGGGAATCACATAAAATTGCTCTGTATCAAATTTGAAGCAAATCGGCTAACCCGTTTAGGCTCTAGCTCAAATTACAGTGGACGCACATACGCACTGACGCACATACACACATACACACATACACACAGACCGACGGACGGTATGACGAAACCCACTTTTTCGGACTTCTCGATCATTTTAGTGTTAGTATTGATTACAACCTAAAAACTTTTTTCTACACGAAACCAATACTTACGCCCTAGAGAGCAAGTAAAAATCAAGAATTTTCGGAGTTCGGAGTTGAACTCTTTTATTTAAAATAACAAAATGTTTGTATAATTGTATCTATAATTCAAGTGGCTTAGAATCGTAAAGATAAAAATAATTCACTAAAATAGTTTTTAGTGCCATATTATTTTAACACATCGAACGATAAAAATGAGGGGGAAAAAAAAAATTAAAAATGAATACGACGTGAGGCAGACTTATTGATTTAAGTAGTTCGACTTTCCGTATCTGACGTAACTGCGAGTTCACGCAGTGTTTCATACGCTTTAATGGTCAACCTGCATCAGGGTCTGCAAAAATTGCCTTTACAATCAAAAGTGTTATAAATTGGCATTTCTTTATTCAATGCATTCTTTTAAATTTATTGTACTTCTCACTAAAAGTCTTATGACTCTTATAAGGGTGTATAACGTTACTAACGCGCATAACTGTTATATTTATCCCAGACATTTTAGAGGTTTGTGTCTTAATTGTGGGCATCTAGATTGCATTGTGCATTTTTTTTTAAATAAAGTTCACTGGAGTTTTTTCCTTCGCTGTACGAATCATTACCGGTTTTATATCATCATACACCGGCGGTTGTGTATCTCCCACTAGAAGGGTTGACCACGCTCCCTAATTGTGGCAAACAAAAAATATGGTGTATAATCTTCATTGGAGACATACAAAAAACTATATAGCAACTGGTTTATGTAATTTACATAAAAAATATACAACAAAAAAATAAGAGTGGTGAGGGTTTCGATGTGATCGCTACTTTTTGCATTTGAAGGAGGTGTTGGCTGATGCATTCTATGTGGATAAAATGTTGTTAGTGCATTTGATTAGGTTCAATTTTGTGAAAGTTTCAATGAGGGAAAGTAATGGGTGATTTTTTAAGAGGTTTAGAACTTTTTTAAAAAAAAAACACAAAAAATTCGAAAAAATGAATGAAATATTTATTTGAATCGATAGTTTGAACCTTGCAATTTAATGTTTAAAGATAATTTCATGCAAATGTTGACCGCGGCTGCGTCTCAGGTAGCCCATCCGCTGAGTCCAATTTTGGCATACTCTTTCACACATATCGGCCGGTATCTCACGAATGAATGCATGGATGTTGGCTTCCAGTGCGTCAATCGAAGCGGGCTTGTCCCTATAGACATTAGCCTTGACATACCCCCACAAAAAATAATCTAATGGTGTCAAATCGCACAATCTAGGCGGCCAATTGACCGGCCCGAAACGTGAAATTAACTGTTCACCAAACTCGCCTCGCAATTGCGCCATTGTTTCGCGTGCTGTGTGGCATGTGGCACCGTCTTGTTGAAACCACATATCATGCAAGTCAAGAACTTCCATTTCGGGCAAAAAAAGTTTGTTATCATCGCTTGGTAGCGTTCACCATTGACAGTAACGCTGCGATTCGCATCATCTTTGAAGAAATATGGCCCAATAATGCCGCCGGCCCATAAACCGCACCAAACAGTGGCTTTTTCGGGATGCATTGGTAGCTGTTGCAATGCTTCTGGCTGATCTTCACTCCAAATGCGGCAATTTTGCTTATTTACGTACCCATTCAACCAAAAATGAGCCTCATCGCTGAACACAATTTTTCGATAAAAAAGCGGATCCTCGGCCAGCTTTCCAAGAGCCCATTCACCAAAAATTCGGCGTTGTGGTAGGTCGGCTGGCTTTAGTTCTTGCACCAGCTGTATCTTAAAAGGCTTTACGCCCAAATCCTTCCGCAAAATTTTCCACGTAGTGCTGTAACAAAGGCCTAACTGCTGGGAACGGCGCCGAATCGACATTTCGCGGTCTTCTGTCACACTAGCTGATACGGCCGCAATATTTTCTTCACTACGCACAGTACGTAAACGTGTTGGTGGTTTAATGTCCAACAAAGTAAATTTGGTGCGAAATTTGGTCACAATCTTCCGAATAGACTGCTCAGAAGGTCGAGAATGCCGATCATAAAATGGAAGCAGCGCGCGATGAACATTTCGAACCGAGCACGAATTTTGATAGTAAAATTCAATAATTTGCAAGCGTTGTTCATTTGTAAGACGATCCATGGTTAAATTGCAAACCAAACTGAAGCTGTTTGACAGTGACACAAGGTACTAAACACACGTCAGCTGTCAAAACCAGTGTTGCCAAAACCAAACCAGCTTAAAAATCACCCTTTATAACACAGATACTGAAAAGGGGCTAGCAATGGAGACAATCGAAATTGGCTATAGGCCAGTTAGGAACCATTTTGTCTAAAGTGACACAAAATAAAACAAGAATGGTTGGTTCATTTGTGATTCTATCCTGGAAGCTTCCGTTTGCTGAGCTAATTTCTATTCTTCAATTTTTCATACCATTGTATGGTGAATGTAAAGATTTTATTTTTATAACATTTTTGTTTGTCTAATGGGGTACCAGAACCTGCTGAACAATTTTTTACAAGCAAGGACTTTAAGAATATTTGACAAGTTTTACTCGTCTAGATTTTCCAAACTTGACTAAACTTTGCAAAAAATTGCCATTTTCCAGCCGGAGTATAACTTCCGTTAGTTTACTTCCCAAACCTGCCGTTTTCTGCCAATTTAAGTAAAAATTTCGGACAGATTAAATTGGACTTAAAATGGTAGAAATAAGTAGTTTTGGGAAGTAAACGAGCAGTCCTATTGCTATCGTTAAATATGTAATCGTCTTACTTGCATAAAATCTGTTCTTCATCAACGTTATTCAATTTTCTTGCAAACACATTTGACTTTTACGAACGCGGTCTGTTGCTATATGCGGACCATTTTCACCCTCACAATCCTAATTCTTATCTCTGGCCTTACAATATTTTTTTTCGTCAAGTCGATTTTTTTACTGCAGACTTGAGCCCCAAATTATTATTGTGTCACAGTGCAATTAACCCCCCCACCTCTTTCATTCATATTTAAGACTTACCCTTAGTAGTTTTATTTATTGTTCTTGATAATTTTAAAATTAAAAAAATAAATGAAATTAAATTAATTTGGCTTCATTTATGGCTTCAATTTTGGACTGCAAAAATTTGTTAAATCGGGCTATTGAATTTCTTCGAGACTGGACAACCCTGCGTTCGGGTACCGCATAGATTATCTCTATTATCTAGACCAGTGGTGCCGCTGAAGATTTCGACAAAACCGCAAATTAAGGGTCAACAGGATGAAAAAGTCGCATTAGCAAAATTTCGTATTATTTGTATAGCAAAAGCACTGGTAATATAATTTAGAAAATACAAAAAAATTTTGTATTTTTTTATAAAAAAATGACAAGATTGCAAAAAATTTGGTAGTATCAAAATTTTATATACTATTTTAAAGTATTTAATAGAATGCTCCTATTATTTTTGTTCTACTTGTTATATAAAATAAAAAAAAGCAATGATTCTATTCCAGGCACTTTTTATAACGGTATTTTTTTTTTTTACCGAAATGCAGTCCATAGATACCTAGTGTCCGTCCTTTTTAAAAACACTTTTATGTTCATACTACAGATTTTTTAGATTGAATCTAAATATTACACATTTTGTACACGTTTTTTAGTCGGTGGTTTTGAGTTATATTTTAAATTTTGAAATTTTGTTTGAATCTTTCAATGAGCTATCATTTATTAAAATCGGTCAGAAATTGTGGAAGCTATTAGTTTTTTTAAGATCTTCTCGAGCAAATACAAAGATATCTGTTCTTTTGGGCAATTTTCTGAGTTCTGATATGTGACCATTGCTTGCTGTTTATAAATTAAAATAGATATTTAAAAAAAAAGAGAACAATTAATCATGTTCATGCTATTTTCTAGAGATGGGGTCAGAAAAGTCGCAAGACTCTTAGAAATCCTCAAAGAAAAACAGTTTTTAAAAAAGTCGTCTTTCACTAAAGTCGCACAGTGGCAACCATGATCCCCACAGCCGTTGGGCATCCAAAATTTTCATTTAATCTTGATTCGTTTCCATCAAGCCAGCATATTAACAACCATAGTCTTCCTTTCTTTCGATTTTTTGGCAGCAGCGGCAGCTTCACTTTCTACTTTTGAATTTAAACAGGGATGTGCAATTTTCTATTCAAACAGGGATGGCAAAATTCTACAATTATTTTTTTTTTTTGTAAATTAATATAAACCATAAGAAAATATTTTATTTTTTTTTAATTTGGAGAAACTTTTTGGGTAACAGTAGCACTTTGAGAGGTAAGCCAAATGCTAGCAGCAATTAGACTCTCATTCGACTGTATAGAAGGGTGTTACGTAATAATAAGGAAAACAGCTTACGTGTTATGGAAAAGTGTCGATAGATTAAGGCTTTTCAGTCTAAGTACTTTTATTTTTGTCAATGATTTGCAATTGTTGTAGGAGATTTCTTAAGAAAAACTACCTTAAGATTATATCTTCTATTATTTTTTTTACTGAATTAAATATTTCATTTGAAAAAAATTAAAAACCAACTTAAAGCCATTCCAAAAAAAATACATACAATTTTTAATTTTTAGTTCAACAATGTTACACTCCAGAAAATTACATAGGCCAATGTTTAACTTTAAGTTATTGCCCCTCTATTGCAAATGTGCTCAAAATCTGCCCAAGAATTGACGCTGAGCAATATTTACGAATAGCGAAACAAAATTGTGGAAATATAAACTTTCGTGGAGACCCTGTGGTAAATATAAATAATATTTTATAAAATGTATGTATCTAAATACTTTTTTTCTTAAGCTTTTTTTTCACAAAAATATTTATTTCTTGAATGGCTTTCGCTATTTTCCATAAACTCATAGGTATGTTGTGGTGCTAATCAACAATATTTAACTGGCCGTGAATTGACAAATAGCCCAATGAATCCATTCTTACGAGCTAATACATCACCAACAACGTTACCTCGAAGACGACCGGAAACAACAATATCTGCTCCTGTACCAGGCACAACACAGGGTTTAACGAAGCGGCAAGATAAACCCGGACCAACAGCATGTCAATTATCGGATAGTGAGTTTGGCACTTGTAAACGTAAGTTTCCTTTTTATAAAATCATTTGCATAATTTTGGTGCTCTAAGTAATATTTTTAATCCCACCTAGAGGGGTCCATAAGTCGTTTTCACAAAAAGTTGTAATTATAAAAAAAAAACAAAAACGGATATATTAGAAGTATTCAATATACCATATATCTAAAGGTTTTTCAAAATTAATGTATGTGACGCATTCGGGCAATTCGAGTTTCATCCATGGCAAACAGCAAATAGTCCATCATTATGCCACGATATCATCAGGCACCATACACAGTTTCGTCGCGAATTACATACTTTCTATAGATAGTTTGTATGGAAACTCCATTTTTTGTGTAGGTGTGTTTTTCCAATCCTGGGGGTAATTGGTTAAATCAACGATTTCATGGTGATTAACAACACCGTTACCGAAAAATATTCACGGTTCCATATAAACTATCGATAACAAGTACGTAATTCCCATCGGTAACACAGTTTTTCTAAGCACGCAAGTATTAAGCCCAAACAAATCTAAGGGTTTAATTAAGTTCACAGGACCGTAGGGGATGAGTTTTCGTTGCATTTGAGACGTAAATTGTTCACCACCGACCTTATTTTTTTTTACCGATTTCCATGGGGATTTGAAAAAAAAAACAACATTTTGAGATGACGCGACGTCACTAAATCTTGATTCCATTATTTTCTTCCCCAACAGCTCTTGCCCAATGTAAATCTTTGATCACCCGCTTGCAAGCAGATCCAAATGATGCTACATTCATACGATATTTGCAGTTTTCAAATACTTTATGCAACAAGGAGTATGCAGTAGTTTGCTGCTTAGATGAAGCTAAAGAATTAGTAAATGAAGAGTATAATATTCCAACAAAACTACTCACAATGGCTGAAGGCTGCGGGAAGGTCACTAAGGCGGTAACTGCGTCAATAGTTTATTCATTTATAACTCAGCTAATTACTCAATTTACAGATCCCATATTCAAAAAATATACGTACGTACCTAAATAATATTTTAAATTATAATTGAGAAAACATATACATTATGTTGATTTACATTTACTTGAAATTTTAAATTATTAAATAATTTTATCAGAGGAGAAAATCGTTCATAATTAGTTCGATTATTCGAAATAAATATGAAATCGGCCAAATCCCTCAAAAATCTTTGGGGAATATTAAAGCTTATGCGAGACAGAAGGTGAAAAGAGTCCATATTTCCGTTTATAAAATTCACAATGAAGACAAAAGATAAATACGACCATATTGGGCCTATATTACAGAACAACAAGTAAAATAGTCAACGACTTCAAGTTCAACTAGGTTTGTCCAACAAGCAAAGATCGTTTCTGTAACACAATAAAAACAGTAACAATTGTCACTAACAAACATTTCTCTTGACTTGTTGAACCAGTTGAATAAGTAAGTCTTACACGATGAGTCGTAAATTTCCGGAAGAAAAAAAATAAGCATTTTGTGTAATTGTAAGATAAGAGAAAACAAACATATTATTTTGTTTGGTGCTTTCTCTGATTCATTGACTAAAACAAACAAAAGTGATAAATGGCTAGAGATATTTTTGGTGTCAAAGAGAAGAGTTTGAACATAGTTTCTGAGGGAAAAGATTGGAACTACATAAGGGATGTTTTTTGGTAAAATTGTAAGAAATATGCCATCTTAAGTATAGACTGAAAGAATATATTTACAAAAAGTTAAGAAAAAAGTTTTTGAAGGTCAAATTAAATAACGCCAAAAAAACGGTTCTGCTGGGGGTAAAGGCAGGAAACTTAACTCGTGTGATAATCTCGTGCTTGCTGTTATAGGGCGAGATCCAGATCCAGATCCAAACCAATACAAAGCTATTCAAATTTTATTCTTTACACTTGGCCCTTTTATTCGCTTTTATTAGTGGGCATGGGCAAACGTAATTTGTGGGAAAGACTCAGTAATGTATTCAACAACTTGTATGGGTACACGAAATTTTTATTTATTTAATTCAACTACAGACAATCACGTCAAAGTTGTTTAAAATGTCTTACAGTTTAATTATTTCAAACATCATCATCATCGTCGGCTCGACAACCGGGGTCCGGTCCTGGCCTCCTTCAACAAGTCTCTCCACCCATCCCGGTCTCGAGCCGCCGCCATCCAGTTGCGCACCCCAAGGCTCCGGGCGTCCTGGTCTACGCCATCTCTCCAGCGCAAGCATGGTCTACCACGCTGTCGTCTACCATAGAATGTACCACAAAGAACTTTCCGAGCAGGTTCCTCTTCGCTCATGCGAGCTAGGTGCCCTGCCCACCGGAGTCTACCGAGCTTAATTTTTGTCACGATATCTGCTTCAAGGTAGATTGCGTACAATTCATGATTGTACCGTCTCCGGAATCGTCCTTCCTCACATATGGGGCCAACAATTCTCCTTAAGACTTTTCTCTCGAACGCGGCTAAGAGGTCGGAGTGCCTTTTGCTAAGCACCCAAGTCTCGGATCCATATGTGAGTACTGGCAGGACCATGGTCCTGTACAGCAGCAGTTTTGAAGTTATGGTGAGATTTCTGGATTTGAAGAGCTTTGACAGACTATAGTAGGCTCTGTTGGATTTGAGAAGCCGCCCGCGTATTTCTTCTTCTATATTGTTATCGGCTGCTACTATTGACCCAAGGTATTTAAAGGATTCCACCACTTCAAATTCGTGCTCCGCTACCTTGATTGTTTGACCAACTGTTCCTCTCGCATTCGACGCCACCATGTACTTTGTTTTACCTTCACTAATGTGCAGCCCCAGATTTTGTGCCGCCTGCTCGATCTGGATGAAGGAATCATGTACAGCTTGCTCAGTTCTTCCGATGATGTCGATGTCGTCTGCGTAATTTCAAACATACAATCATATTTAATTTGACTGTCTTGAATACAAAATAAGCTTCAAACGAGGTCCAGATTTATTGAAATCAATTAAACTATAAAATTTGTTAAAGTCTCGATTCATAACATTAAGAGGTTCGTTTAAACCATAATAAATTGACCCTTGAGCTAGATGTGTAGAAGAACGCTGGATTTCTAGTCGATCTTGGACGGGTTTTGATGTTTAGTTGACTTAGAACATAAGATGAGTCAATAGATCCCGACAGAAGTTGACATAAGAACATGACATTATTAACCTCTCTCCTTTTTTCCCGTGTTGAAATGTTAAGAAGATTTAATCGACTTTCGTATGGCGGTAAGTGTTGCGTTGGGTTCCATGGAAGATATCGAAGGGCATACAGCAGGAAACGTTTTTGAACACTCTCAAGTTTATTTATTGCGTTGCCATAACTATAGGACACCAAACACAACTGCAGTTTTCCAACACAGTGCACAGTAAAGTGTTTTAAAGATGAATTGATCATTAAACTCCTTTAAGAACCTCATTATTACTCAAAGATGGCCCCTTCCTTTGCTTATTATTGTATTGATAATATGAAGATTAAATGAAAGTTTAATGTCAAATAGTACTCCCAGATCATTAAACATATCAATTCGGCTAGCAAGAATATTACCAACGCAGTAGTCAGCCAGGCAGAGAGTAGGTCATTATCTTACACTTATTAGTTTTGTGAGCACCATTCAGACACCTTATATCAATGTCATGTTCAAGAAACAGATAACCATTATTGCTTTTGAAACCATAAATATTAGTTTGAATTGAATTATCAGCAAACATCAAAATCTTACTATACAAGATAGCAGTGTGTATCTCATTGAAGAAAAGAAAGAAAAGAATAGGTCCAATATGACTTCCTTGGGGAACTCCAGATACAACGTTTATGGTTTTAGAGATGACATTTTTCAGTGTGACATATTGGGTCCTGTTTTTCAAGTAGGATGCTATCGAAGTCAACATCCAGTTTGGAAGTCCATAACAGTTTAGTTTAAATAGAAGTATTTTATGGCAAACTCTATCAAATGCTTTACTTAAGTCACATCAGTTTGAAGGCCTTCGGCCAAGTTTTTATTTACTTGATTGGTGAATTCAAGAAGATTTGTTGAAGTTTATCTGTTACTGCAAAAACCATGTTGTTCTTGTGCAATTTAATCCTCTGCAGTGAAACTGAATGTGAATATGTGCACACAATATTTTCAAATAATTTTGGAATGCATGAAAGTTTTGCTATGCCACGATAGTTTTCAACTAAACTTTTTTTGCCACTTTTATGATGTGGTAATAAGTAAGAAGGCTTCCACAATTCAGGAAAAACACCAGTTGACAGACAAAAATTAAATATAAATATCATAGCGGACGAAATCTGAGATTTACTTGATTTTACGAATATAGACGGAATATTGTCAGGGCCAGGGACATAATTATCTTTTATATCGTCAATATATTGCACTATTTCATTTTAATTCAGTCTTTCAATGAAAAAATGTGACTTTAATTGAAAATGAATTCTCTCATTAAATACTTTTGTCTGTCTTTGATTTTCACTATCACTGTCTGATTCAGAATAAAAAAAAATATTTTTTTAAAATAATTCTTGTCAAACAAATTAATTTCAAACAAGCTATACGATTCGTTCACTTAATAAACACTACTGCACTTGTTTTTTTCGAACTTGTTGACTTCGAACAAGTTTCCGATCATCGGTTGAAATTTATCAACTATTCAACAAGGTAATTCTCTCTTTTTTAACTCTTGTTTTTTCCAGTTACAGAAATGGTATATTTGTAAAAATTCCTACTTATTGAAATATGCCAAAATAATTGTTATATTTAGTTTCCCGAGACGTGTTGTTACGTGTTACACAAATTTTAAACAATTTTTGAATTTCACTTGTTCTAGTTACAAACACTTTATGTATTGTGTTATAGTATAGGCCCCCGATCTCAAGACTACGCAAGTCAATCAATTTTAGTCTGTTATTGTAAGGAGAGACTTCATAAGGATTTGACCAATCCAAGCCTCTGAGCGAAAACCTCAGAACCCTTTTTTGCGACTGTTCTTATCTGGCTTTATGACAATCATAATGGGGTGACGAAACCTGACCAGCAAATTCAAAAATGGGTCGAACAAATATTATACAAGGTAGTTTGATAACAAAAGGATAAGAAAATTGACCAAGAATTGATTTGGCTTTATTAGTTATGGAGTTGATGTGTAGTATGAAATCAAGTTTTTGATCGAATAAGACACCAAGAAAAGTCATATCGCTTACTTGTGACAATAAAATAGTATGCCATTAAACAAATAGTTGGAACAAATTGCAGGCGTCTTAGTCGTTGGTGGTGATGACAGTAAAATTGGAGCTTGGCCATGGATTGCTTTGATTGGCTACGATGATGGAATATCAACTTCGCCTTTTAAGTGTGGCGGAGCTTTGATTACTAGTCGACACGTCTTGACTGCAGCACATTGTATTCGATCAGATTTGTGAGTATCTATTAATTCATTTTTTTAAACTTGTCTTTTGCAAAAGGACAAGACTTACTTATTTCGACAAGACTCTGCTGCAGGGTTGTAAGGGAATGCAATCTTTTGTGAATGCGGTTTATGAAATCACTCATTGAAATCAATCACATGATTACATTCATTTACTTCACTTTGAGACTTTGAGTTCAAATTATGCAATCGCAATTCTCTTGACATCAAAAAGACTGCACTGATTTCTTCTCCCATTCCCACTCCCATTCGTTTTACAGCAATCAATTGAATGAATATAGAAGAATGCAAGAATGCTTGAATTAACAAATGATTGCATTCAACTAACTGGTGGTAAAATGAATGGGAGAATAAATCAGTGAAGTCTTTTTGATGTCAAAAGAATGGTGATTGCATAATTTGAAGTCAAAGTCTCAAAGTCTATATTGAAGTCATTAAAGATTGCATTCACAAAAGATTGCATTCTTTTACAACCCCGCCTACTGTTTAACTTTCTGTTTAATCTATCCACCTTATCTTGTCAAAATATATTTTTCCTTGGTTGATTAAGGACCTTCGTAAGGCTTGGTGAGTATGATTTGAGGACAGACTTTGAAGTTAAACATCAGGATGTACCAGTTGTCAAAGTAAGAATTCCAGCTTAGGTTTTTCGATAAAAAAAATTTTAAGAACCTTTCTTCTGTAGGCTCTGAAGCATCCTCAATATAATCGGAACGATGGGCGCAATGATATTGCCTTGCTGTATTTGGGCAAAAATGTGGAATTCACAAGTAAGGTGTTATCCGGCTGGAATGTAAATTTTTTTATTAAAAATAGTTTCTTTTTATGTATTTAGGAGGTATTATTCCAATTTGTTTACCATTTGAGCAAAAATTTCGTAGCAAGGATAATATAGGCAAAAGTCCTTTTGTTGCTGGGTGGGGAAGAACTCTGGAAGGTGGAAAACCCGCCAAAGTGCTTCAAGATTTACAAATTTCAATTTATGGCAATGACGTTTGCAAGGACAAATACAAAAAGCAAGGGAAATTTATTTCTGAGGAGCAATTCGATAATGCCGTCATTTGTGCTGGTGATTTAGCTGGTGGCAAGGATACGTGTCAAGGTGATTCAGGTGGGCCACTTATGTTGCCAGAGGTAAGGAATATTTGTATATAACCATCACGCAAAAAATATATTCATACACTCATTTTTAAGGACTTTGAATCTGACAAACGTTACCATTTGATTGGAATTGTTTCGTATGGTATTGGCTGTGCGAGGCCTGATATACCTGGAGTATATACAAGAGTGTCAAATTTCATAGAATGGATAGAAAATGGAATTGCAGCTACACTATAGTTAATATAGAATATGTGCTTTGTTTAGTTTTTTTTAACCAAGCGAACAAAAATTAAAGAGATTGTTTTTTACTACATATTTTAATTTGGATCTTTGTTATTTATAAATATTTGAGAACATAATCTTGATCTAGGTATATATCCACACCTATATAATAATAGCAGTTCGTTTATATGCGCTAAAACTCAAAATGTAGTAATTTTGAAGTAAGAAGTGCACCTAAATCGAAAGTTTAAGTTTTCCGATGGTTAAGTTTGAAATATAATGTTAAATGTTTAATTTTTTTTCGATAGACTTACCATCAGCTGAAACTTGCCCAATAACTTCATATACATATATCTTTTGAATTGAGAATTTCATGCCAGTCAAATTGTTTTAAAATGTTTGTAAATCTAAAAATAAAGTCTTCAAAATGTACTAATGTTACTGAATTTAAACATTCACATTATTAATTTATAGACGAATCAAGTTTCCGTGCATCGAACTCGGACCGCACTGGGCAACGGCCGGCCGGCGGCGGCGCCGCCGCGGCGAGCTTAAATTATGCAAGGGATAATACAAGTCCCAATTTTGTTCTTGTTTGAAACAGTTTTTTTTAGCGATGTACTTAGTTCGGCTTTTGAAGATTTCACGATCACTCCGAAAGTACAACTTCTTTACGGCCCCAAAAATACGGGATTTCTTAAGGTTGTTTTTCTGGGTCTGGTGATACCTAGATTGAATGGTGGGTGGTATTTTCAAGATCACCGATTCGCATTAGTTTTACAGCGAATTTTAAGGGACGATTATGATGATTACGATGACGGAAAACTAATATACCGCGACTAAGAATTAAACGAACCCAATTAATATTAAATTTAACACAAACGAATTTATTAAATTATTAAAATTGTGAAACTGACACGAGCGAAAGCAAAGATCGAATTGACGAACTGTCAAACGATCAACCAAAGACGAGAGATAAGAGATATGGCACAAATAATGCCACAACACTGCAGAAACGATGCAGCCAACCAGCTAGTCAGCTGGGGATGGGTTCATTGAATTAATGAATAAAGATATACACACTTTTCGAAACACACTTTTCGAAACGAATAAAATGTAGGTAGGCAAATACAGGGGCGTTCTTAGGTGTGTTTTTTTTTGATGTGTAAACATCTATGCTGGCGGTGGAGTGAAAAAAAAAACGTGAACGTTCGTGTGCAACGTTACGTCGTGCAACGTTACGGTGTGCAACGTTACGATCTGCATACTAGGATGGGTGCGTTCAGTGAAAAAAAGCTTAAGATCCCCTTCTAGCAAAAACAAGTCCGTTTCGGATCCGCGCACGTTGATGTTTACACATATTAACCGTGAGTCCCGGCACTCACACAATTTTTTTTGTACTCACTTGTTTGCTTTAAATAAAAGTGCACAAAAACACGCCATTTTAAACAGTTATTATGCTTATTATTCTGTTTTTATATATGCGCTTAGGCAATAAGAGGAGTTGTTTATCGCCATTAAGTAAGCGGAATTGTTTTTGTATTTTACATGGAAATAATTTTATAAGCGAGGCGGATATACTCGCAGTCGGACACATTTTTATGTTGGTAAAACTAAAGGTAAGGTAGTAGTGACAATAAGAACGTCAAGTTGATGGTGCGTGCATTTAAAGACCAATTACTTCGGTTTAAATTAAACAATCTATATGGTTGAGGCTTTAAAATATAGGTAAAATGTCAAACTTCATTCAAAAATTATACTGACACGGAAAAATTGATCTTGAACAAGCTATAAGCATTATAGCTCTTGAATTCGACCGGGAAATACCCGGATACCCTTATGGTACCTGGTTACCAATGTTTTCGGGTATAAACCGGTTAATTTTTGTAAAAAACGATTTTTTTCCACAAATTAAATTTTTTTAAAAACATTAAGCAGAAATGTGATCCGAAACTGAAGTAATAAAAAACTTTAAAAAATCCTTTTTCGGTGAGCTTTGAGTGGTTTCAATGAAATCGACACAAGTTATAGCTGAGACCAGTAGCGTATGCAGGATTTTTGTGGGTGGGGGGGGGCTCAGTCTCAATTTTGGTAAAGAAGTTTTTTTTTAAAGTGTCAATAAAATTTGCACAAAAAATCCTTTCTTACTATAAACCACTTTATATGAGTAACAAGTTAACTTTCAATTTCAGTTTTCAGGAAAACACAAACAAAATCCATACATTTAAAATTAATTGTAGGTATTCATATTTTTTTAATTTAAAGTAGCGCAAGCAGTAGGAAATGCAATGAAAAAAACAATAAAGTAATATTTTTAAAAGGAAATTCTGGGCGAATTCATAGTGGTTCGCTAAACTCATGTTATACTTAATCCCAATTCCATTTCTGTTTTTATAAAAATAAAAGTTTATAAGCTTATTCGACTTCAAAAATTGTGCATTTACATAAATTAAATTAAATTAAAATTCAAGGTTTAGCAATAGTTGAAAATGACGATGAATACGGCTCATTAATTGTTCTTATGAGTGCAGTGTATTCATGTGGCGGGATTTTATTTGGTCTTACCGGTTATTTTTTTTCATTTGGAAAAATGAAATGCGAGAAATAGTTTTGGGACTTTTGCCGATTGTAAATGAACTTTATTTTGAGTTTCTTTAATAATGACAGCCCTATTACGATTGTCAATTATCAATTGATAGTTGATAAATATTAAAATTTCGTACATTAAAACTTAATTTATTAAAAAACTGAACAATTATTCGGTGATAATTATTAATTTTCTTGCAATTCACGACGGCCTGCACCATTCTCAATGATAAAAACTTTTATCAATTGGGTTGTCAAATATCGATTTTCAATATTTATCAACTATCAACTATCAACTATCAATTGATAATTGACAATCGTAATAGGGCTGTGAGATTCGCTTGAAATGTCAAACAAAATCTAGATAACGTGTGGTATGATCCAGAGTGCTTTCATTACGATATCCATATCTATAGGTTTTTTTTTAATTAAAATTTAAGAATATTGTTAAAAATAAAATCTAACAAGAATTAAATTTGAACGAAAAATAATAAAAACTTTTCTTCTATTTTATTGAAAATCTAAGCATACTAATTTATTTAGCTTGGTGGGGGCTCGAGCCCCTTGAGCCCCCCCCCCCCCCCTTGGGTACGCCACTGGCTGAGATAAAATCATATAATAGAAACAAATATTTTCCAAATCAGGGTGGTTCAAAAAAATGCTATTTTTCTATTTGAAATTGATGAATAAAGGTAGGATTTTCAAGGTTCCCTTTCACACGAAGAAACAAGTTGCTGGAGATTTTTTTGACGTTTTCTTTTAATTTTTTTCTAAAATCTCTTGAACCTTTCAGACGAGTAAACAAAGTCGTAAGAAATTTTCTGTAGTTTCCATATAAAGCCTTTTGGTTAAACGCACACTACCTTAAGTGTGAAAAGGAATATCAAACAAAATCTCCTCAGTTGTTGAACGGGAGATTTTTCAATTTTTGTCACGCCACTTACTTGCGTGCCCTTCTCACCAACAAACTGAAAGTTTCTGGAAACTCAGTTTCCTTGTGCGACAAGGGACTTAGGTTGTAAAATTTAAGTAAAATATCTGTCTTCACCGTTTATTAAGTCAGAGAAGCAACCGACATAGGCAAATCGTCTAGATGTATTACTTGAAAACTAATGGTCAGTTCTTGAAGGTTATGGTATTTAAGTTAAAGTTTAACATCCAGCTACATGAAGAATAAAAATCGGCGGGACGAGTGCTCCATTTATAACGGTTTTTCGAGGTAAAGTTACTTAAATTAAGAAAAAATATTTGAATACATGTAGAATCAAGTCAGCGGAGGTACTGGCATTTGCAGATCGGTAAGACTTAAAACATGAGTTTTAACAATTGGATTCCGAAGGTTATGACCTCTTTAAAGTGACATATTGCAATACTATAGTAGAATTAATTTTACGAACTAATTGACGGGGCCAAATCAGCTATTGTTTTAATAACTAAATTTCTAATTGTTAGATCTTGGAGACTTATATCTTTAAATAAAAATAAAATTTTAAGCTATACCCTATATGAAGTCAACGAAAGGACTAAAACGGGCAAATCGGCTATTTATTCATATTAAGAAAAACGTGTATAAATAAATTTAAACACCTTATTTATTTATTCATATTTATTTTTTATATGAATTATAGAAATTCTAACTAATGGTAGGTATACGGTGTAGAAGGTTAATGTCTTTTTAAATGTATAGAAACAAAAATACTAAGCTAAACAATATTGTTAAGCTATAGATATTCCGTATAATTAAAAATCTGCGAATCAACTGAAACGGGGAAAAAGAAATTTGAATACATGTAGAATTAATTAACACTATCATCTCAACTGGTCTATAATAAAAGTAAATCAATCTTATTTGAGCAGTCTTAACAGAAACGCTTGCACGAGCAGGTGGCCAAATACGAATCGTTTGTTTGTTACATACATTCACCAAACATAGTCTATAACGTGACGGATACTCTCGAAATTATAGTCCAAATCCAATCGATCGGTTTTCGTTAGCCATCTCAAAATTGTGTTATAAAGTGTTATAATTAAGAGTGACAAAAAAAGGGAAAACATATTCCTGAAAAAAATTCGAAACATACAATTAGTGCCTCTAACAGAATGAATCTTCTGATAGTTTTGATTGGACTCGGATTAGCGTGCATAATTGAACCAGGATTAGGCCAACGACAAGGTGTGACATTTAAGTTAAAATTGCGCACAGCAGCAGACATTTTTGGCGACAAAGTGTATCGCATAAAAATATTGCTAAGTCATGTTTTGGAATATTTAACCCCAATCAGGTGTATCAATTCAATTGTTTTGTAAAATTCTCTCTCGCCAATTGGTGTGAGCTTTGCTTAAGGGATTGATTTTGAGTTAAGCGCAAATAAAATTCAAAATGCTTGCGGTATATTTATCAAAAATGTTTGCTCAATTAATGCGGATAAATATAATAAAAGTTTATATTTATTTTCAAAACATTCAAATTGTAGTCTACCTAGGATACGTAGTGAGTTCAGTTAATCTTTTGCTAAAAGCTGTCGCTTAGAAAAGAAGTTTAGGTAATTCAAACTTTTATTATTATTATAATTCTCGATGTTAATCGTTTAATCCCTGCATGGTTTGATAATTGAAACGTTAATGGATTTAATAACTGAAGCAAAAATAAATTTTAGTAATTTATGAGAAGGTATTTTCTGGTTGTTGGCATTTTAATATTTTCATAAACGAACGAGTTTTTGATTAAACTTGTTGATAGAATGCTCAATAATTGAATTTTTTGTTTTATTTCAGTCAAAACAAGATTTGTTTTTGTTTTCAAATAAAAGTAAGATTTAAATATAGCGTGCTCACGTACTGGATCAATTTTAATGACCCGAACAAAATTTTTGTTTACTTAATAATAAGCAAAAAAGCTTACGCAAAGTGTCAATAGTTTAAGGCTTAAGATTACATTTTCTATTCATTTTTCTATTCAGTTAAATATTTAATTGAAAAAAAAATTAAATTCAAATTTCAGGTCATTCCAGAAAAAAATAAATATAATTTTTAATTTTTAGTTCAACAATGTTACACTCCAGAAAATTACATAGGCCAATGTTTAACTTTAAGCTATTGCCCCTCTATTGTAAATGTGCTCAAAATCTGCCCAAGAATTGACGCTGAGCGATATTTACAAATAGCGAAACAAAATTGTGGAAATATAAACTTTCGTGGGGACCATGTGGTAAATATAAACAATATTTTAAAGAAATACAATTTATGCAGAGAAATATTTAGTAATTTTCCTAAACTATTTAAATTAAAAAATAGATATCAAGGTTTAAATTTGTTTGCCTTAGAAAATCCCTTTCGATGGTTTATATCTCTGGCATATATGAATGTACCTAAATACTTTTTTTCTCAAGCTTTTTTTTCACAAAAATATTTATTGCTTGAATGGCTTTCGCTATTTTCCATAAACCCATAGGTGTGTTGTGGTGCCAATCAACAATATTTTACTGGCCGTGAATTGACAAATAGCCCAATGAATCCATTTTTCCGAGATAATACATCACCAACAACGTTACCTCGAAGACTACCGGAAACAACAATATCTGGTCCTGTACCAGACACAACACAGGGTTTAACGAACCGGCAAGATAAAACCGGGGCAACAGCATGTCAATTATCGGATAGTGAGTTTGGCACTTGTAAACGTAAGTTTCCTTTTTATAAAATCATTTGCATAATTTTTTTTGCCCGCCCTAAGCAATATTTTTAATCCCACCTAGACTTCTCCATAAGTCGTTTTCACAAAAAGTTGTAATTATAAAAAAAAAAAACAAAAACGGACATATTAGACGTATTCAATACCATATATCTAAAGGTTTTTTAATATTAATTTATGTTACGCATTCGGGCATTTCGAGTTTCATCCATGTCAAGCAGCAAATAATCCATTATTATGCCACGATATCATCAAGCGCCATTTACAGTTTCGTCGCGAATTACATTCTTTCCATCGATAGTTTGTATGGAAACTCCATTTTTGTTTAGGTGTGTTTTTCCAATCCTGGAGGTTAATGGAGGAAATAAACGATTTCAGAGTAATAAGCAACACCATTACAGAAAAAAATTCACGGTTCCATATAAACTTTCGATAACAAGTACGTAATTCCCATCGGTAACACAGTTTTTCTAAGCGCGCAAGTACTAAGTCCAAACAATTCTACGGGTTTAGTTAAGTCCACAGGACCACAGGGGACTAGTTGTTCCATTTAAGACGTACATTTTTTACCACCGACCGAGTTTTTATGACCGATTTCCACGGGGATTGAAAAAAAAAACACATTCTGTGATGGCGTCACTAACTCTTCATGTCATTATTTTCTTCCAAAACAGCTCTTGCCAAGTGTAAATCTCTGATCACCCGCTTGCAAGCAAATCCAAATGATGCTACATTCGTACGATATTTGCAATTTTCAAATACTTTATGCAACAAGGAGTATGCAGTAGTTTGCTGCCTAGATGAAGCTAAAAAAATAGTAAATGAAAAGTATAATATTCCACCAAAACTTCTCACAACGGCTGAAGGCTGCGGGAAGCCCAATCCTAAGATGGTAACTGCTTCAATCGTTTATTCCTTTATAACTCATCTAATTACTCATTTTACAGATGTATTCAGTTCCGAATAAAGAAATACGTAAGTAAATATTATATTAAATTATATAATTGAGAAAAGAAGTTTCTTTAAACTTAATTGAAATTTTAAATAATTTAATCATTTTATTATGAGGAGAAAATCGTTCTTAATTTGTCCGATACTTCGAAATATGTAAATATGTAATCGGCCAAATTTCTCAAGAATCTTTGGGGACTATCAAAGCTTATGCGAGACAGAAGGTAAAAAGAGTCCATATTTCCGTTTATAAGTTTCACAATGAAGAAAAAAGATAAAAACGGCCATCTGCTCTCAAGACTGGGCAAGTCAATCAATTTTAGTCTGTTATTGTAAGGAGGGACTTCATAAGGATTTTCCCAACCCAAGCCTCTGAGCGCAAACTTTTCAAGAATGGGTCGAACAGATAAAAACGGTAGTTTGATAACACAAGGATCGGAAAATTTTGTTGACTCTCTCTTTATCCAACCAAGAATTGAATTGGCTTAATTAGTTATGGAGTTGATCTGTAGTATTAAATCAAGTTTTTGATCAAATGTGACAACCAGTTACTCTTGAAAATAGAAAAGTATACCATTAAACAAATAGTTTAAACAAATTGCAGGCATCTTAGTCGTTGGTGGTGAAGACAGTAAAATTGGATCTTGGCCATGGATTGCTTTGCTTGGCTACGATGATGAAATATCAAAGTCACCTTTCAAGTGTGGTGGAACTTTGATTACTAGTCGACACGTCTTGACTGCAGCACATTGCATTCGATCAGATTTGTGAGTATCTATTAATTCATTTTTTTAAACTTGTCTTTTGCAACAGGACAAGACTTACTTATTTCGACAAGTCTCTGCTGCAGGGTTGTAAGGGAATGCAATCTTTTGTGAATGCGGTTTATGAAATCACTCATTGAAATCAATCACATGATTACATTCATTTACTTCACTTTGAGACTTTGAGTTCAAATTATGCAATCACCATTCTCTTGACATCAAAAAGAATTCACTGATTTCTTCTCCCATTCATTTTACAACAATCAATTGAATGCATATAGAAGAATGAAAGAATGCTTTAATTTACAAAAGATTGCATTAAACTAATTGCTGGTAAAATGAATGGGAGAATAAATCAGTGAAGTCTTTTTGATGTCAAAAGAATGGTGAAGACTCAAAGTCATAGTCTCTATTGAAGTCATTAAAGATTGCATTCACAAAAGATTGCATTCTTTTACAACCCTGCCTACTGTTTAACTTTCTATTTAATCTATCCACCTTGTCTTGTCAAAATATATTTTTCCTTGGTTCAATGCATTTGTGAAAAATAATGTTATTTTCAAATTTTATTAAGGACCTTCGTGCGGCTTGGTGAGTTTGATTTGAGCACAGACACTGAGACTAAGCATCAGGATGTACCAGTTGTCAAAGTAAGAGTTTCAGCTTAGGTTTTTTCTTAATGAACTTTTTTAAAACGTTTCTTCTGTAGGCTCTGAAGCATCCTCAATATAATCGGAACGATGGGCGCAATGATATTGCCTTGCTGTATTTGGGCAAAAATGTGCAATTCACAGGTAAAGTGTTATCCGACTGGAATGTTAATTTGAATTGAAAATCCTTATTAAAATCAGTTTCTTTTTTATATAGAAACAATTCTTCCAATTTGTGTACCATTTGAGCCGAAATTTCGTAACAAAGGTAATATAGGCGAAACTCCTTCTGTTGCTGGGTGGGGAAGAACTCTGGAAGGTGGAAAACCCGCCAATGTGCTTCAACAATTAGAAATTTCAATTTTTGGCAATGACGTTTGCAAGGACAAATACAAAAAGCAAGGGAAATTTATTTCTGAGGAGCAATTCGATAATTCCGTCATTTGTGCTGGTGATTTAGATGGTGGCAAGGATACGTGTCAAGGGGATTCAGGTGGGCCACTTATGTTGCCAGAAGTAAGGAATGTTTTTATATAACCATAACGCAAACAATATTTTCATGCTCTCATTTTTAAGGGCTTTTTTGAGAAAAAACAATACTTTTTGATTGGAATTGTTTCGTATGGTATTGGCTGTGCGAGACCTGATATACCTGGAGTATACACAAGAGTGTCAAATTTCATAGAATGGATAGAAAATGGAATTGCCGATACATCATAGTTAATAAGAAATATGTGATTTGTTTTGTTTTTTGACCAAGCGAGCAATAATTAAAGAGATTGTTTGTACCATTTTTATTTACACCTTTGTTATTGTATTTTAGAAGATAGTCTAAGTTTACCTACAGCTATATATGTATATAGCAGTTCGTTTATGCACTAAAACTCAAAATATATTAATTAGGAAGTAAGAAGTGCACCTAAATCGAAAGCTTAAGTTTTTCTATAGATTATATAAAACTGAAAAACTATCTATCCGATTGAGCAAATATTTATAACGTGAAATGTTGAAGTTTTTGTCTCGATAGAAGGCATTTGCCATCAAAATCTGAAAACTAACTAAAAACTTGTACAGTATAACTACATATTCATATTTCTCATGAATTGAGAATTTCATACCAATGAAATGTTTTAAAATGTCCCGATACATGGCGCTTACCACCCAAAACTCTCAAATACAGCTAAAATTGGGCCACAGTCTTATTATGAAAATTATAAACAAAACTTTGTTATTATAAGGGTATTCATGCAACGAGAAAAGTTTACCCATTGTTTAAAAAGATAAGTTTACGCAAAAGTTTGCGCGAACGTCCTTTTTTTTCATTTGGATAAATGCTACGTAATTGAAACAGCTCTTCGTCAAACGTCAAAAATTTATTTGTCCAAAAAAATTATTTCCTGAAAAAAATTTAAGAAGTTAAATAAAACATGCCAAAAACTGAAATAAGTGCAATTATTTATGAACAAATTGCCTTTTTAGAACTATTCGGGAAAAATGATGGTTTGTGCATTTTCTGTTACAAAATGGCCAGTAAATAAAATCGCATCTTATACATGTAAAATTTAAAAAATACCAATCCTATTGGTCTTTAAATAAACACATTATTATTCATAAACGAATTAAGTTTCCGTGCATCGATCTCGGACCGCACTGGGCCACGGCGCGCGGCGGCGCTCGGCGATTTAAAATTATACAAAGAAAAATACAAGTCTCAATTTGTTTCTTGTTTGAAGCAGTTTATTTTAGCAATTTAAAAAAAATTCTTTCATTGAAAATATTAAGAGAAATATTTCAATCAAATATGTACAATGTGTAAACAGATTTGGGCAATATAACGGTCTGGGAGGACGGAAGTCGCTTTAAGATATTCTCGCAAATTATAATTTTATGTGTATAGTTCATAAGAAAAGTCGGGATTTTTAAAGGTTATTTTTTTTTTTTGATCTTATATTATCCAGATTACCGCTCTGCCATTTTAAAGTAACTGGGACGCTTGATTCAGATAAAATCCGCTTGTGAAGAGGTAAAAGTGGGTGTAGGGAATTTATTCCAAAGGTATCTGCTCCACATGTGAATTTGTTCCACTTTTAGTGGGAATCTATTCAACCATTCAGAGTGGAGTTGATTCCCATCACCAAAAGAGAGAATGTTTAACCACATCCAGATACAGTTTGAGGGATTATCGATCGATTCCTAAAAACAGAAAATCGGGCAACCCAAAGTACCTACTGTTATTCAAGAAACCTGTTGATATAGGCACACAGCCTGGCGACTGAACGGTGTCGTGAAATAAGGCCAAATGTAATAGAGCCAAATTTCAAAAACCGAAAAAAATTCATTGCTCCTTGGCGATATTATCCTAAGTCAAGCAACGGACTTGCGTGAACTAGCGCAGTGGGTTGTATAGGTACCTATTACATAGGTCCTTACCTATCAGGTCTTGATAAGAGCCACGCCTTCTAGCGGCCACCTTGGAACTAATAGCCGCCATTTTGAAATAAAGGTATATCAGCAATATCTCGGCTTCTAGATCACTTAGGAGCATACACTTTATGGCTAAGTATACTTATTGTAGGTCAAGGAATACAACTACACAGTTTTTAAATGTATTTATAAGGGGGCATGGCGTTCATGAAACCCCACAAAGCCCCTACAGCGTATCACTGCTCCTATATATATATTTTTGTGCCGCTAATCATCGACTAAAATCTTGAGTCTTGTCGCGCCTGGGCGAAACGCATTTGGACTAAAGGTCATACAAAACTTTCTATTGCTTATATTCAATTAACATTATATATCAAATGGCGCTTATAAAGACCAAGATGGCCGCTAGAGGGCGTGTCTCCTATCAAAAACTAAAAGCTAAGGATCTAATAGGCACCTGTAAAGAATGTGGTGTTTTTTTCCGGCGGCGCGCGTGTCCACATTTTCAAGCTAACTGACCCAAATATTATGAAAATCCGGCAGTTCAATTAGACTCGAATTTAGAATTTGCTTTTTAATATATACATATATCACTTTTAATTTATAAAACAAAAATGAAGAAGCTGAAGATCGCTGCATCCAAAGTTTTATTTTCTTTTAGGAGAGGATACCTCGATAAGTATCAATGATATGGGTCGCAATTTTTTCTAGGAGCGATATTCATTACTTTTTTAAATTGTATCTCCTTATATTTTTAAAAATGACTTTATAAAATTTGAAAATTAATATTTTTTCTTAGGAGAGGATATAGGCCACAATAAATGTGGTATAGACAAAATAAAAATTACACTATACTCTGTCCAACAAAAATTGGCAGTGTAGGCAATATAGGACCTTTGCCTACAGTGGATTACATAAATCGGTCCTTCATTAAAGCTTTCACAGGGTTGTCGCAGTGTACACGATAACACTCATAATTAAAAGCTTTTTCCTAAAGCTCGAAAATCAGAAGCACCTTAACAGAAACTCAAGGAAAAAAAGCTGAACGAATTACCAAGTGTGCACTGAATTGCTTTGCTGTGGCCAGTGGCGATTGGCTACTGCATGATGTACATTCAGAGTTACCAAGTGGACACGGGTAACTCTGAATGTACATCATGCAGCAACCAATCGCCACCGGCCACAGCAATTCACTGCACACTGCAAACTCAGATGTGCCTTGAATAGGACGTTGGGTCTGTGTCAGATGCTATTGGAAATTCACTGGCGGGCAAACACTTTTTGTGGAGGAGGTACTTCAATTAAATATGGTGCAAAAATATGGCACGCTACTGATTTTGAAAAAGCTTTCCCATAAGACGTGTACTGCCTATTTTTGTTGGACAGAGTATAGGCAGAACAAACCTTTCTCTAGAGGCGATGATCCTTGGTTTTTTTTTTTTTTAATTTAGACTTTTTTACCATAAAACTTAAACAAAAATACGAAAAAGTTTCGACTCTTATAACTTCCGATTACAGAATGGGAGACAAGTACATGGAAAAACTAGATTTTCCTACGCCATTTATTCATATTTGTTGAAGTATTGAAATTGACTTCAAACAATTTTATAGTTTGTTTTAGAAATTTTTAAAATGAATGTCTCTGAACATTTTTTTTCTAATTTTATCCACGTTTTTATAGAGTACCTATCTACAATATTTAAAATTCCAAAGCACTTCAACATAAGACCAAGTTCGAACATAATCTGCACTATTTTATAATGTTTTTTTTTTTTGATTTATGAAATGCATTTTAAACTTTCACATGTCTACATTAAGTAAGTAAGTACTCGCTTTTGCCCTTTATCAACTGGATGTCCCCAAAATACATATCTATACTTGCTTAGGTCTTTCATTTTTAAGAATTTTAACAAATTTTTGCTCGAGAATTCGATTGTTTTAAATTGAAGCATTATATACTACTACTACGAAATAAAGAAGAAAAAAAAATTATATTAGTTTTTATTTTCATACAAATTTTAAACAGTTTTTAAATATAATATTCTTAGTACCAGTGAACAAAAATAACTACACATTACGACTAGTTAAACAACTCATGACAAAAAATAATTCTTGTACGTATGTATAGATGTATATAAAAATATAACACAAATGCATTATTTTTACCTATAAGTTAAATAAATAAATATACAAAAAGTGATACTTAAATGTTTAATATATTTATTTTTTTTTGGAACTTTCTGCTGTATGTCAAACTCAAATGTACAATTCTTTCATGGATTTTTTGAAAAAAAAAAAAAAATAAATTACAATTTATTTACAATTAATAAAATATTAACAATCATTTGCTTCCTTAAGCTTCAGTTTCTTCCTCTAGATTTTCTTGAAGTTCCTCAGGCGATCGCAGATCAATTGCAAACTTCTGTCGAGTCGGAGTGATATTGTCGGTGTGTCCTTCACCGGTCTCCTTGACGCGCCTGGAATAGTCTTGGAATGCTGCAGCTAGAGCAAATGTCAGCTTTCTGGCGGTCGCTCTATTATCACAAACAAAGGCATGCACCTCAAACGGATGCGGACTGTTGCTGTCTTTGACTACAATCATAGCAAAGATTCTAGTGTAGACGAGATCTTGAACACCATACGAGATCGTATCTATGGGATAGTTCCAATTGTTAATGCTGGCCTTTGGTGCAATGATGTCCACATTTACACCGGATGTCGATACTTTTAGATTACAATGTGGAAGCGCTTTGTTTGGGGGCAGGTTCTTGGCAACTCCAACCATAATGTCGACTGGTCGTCGGGTGTACTTGATGCCCCACAGGCCTCGTGATACTTCACAGCCGACATACTTGACCTGTTGGTGAAAAAAAAAATTAAATACAAATTTTAAATAAAACAAAATTGAAATGTATCTGTTAACAAAGCAAACGGAACTATTAAACGATTCGAAATAATATGTAACAGATTTTACTGAAATTGAGCATAAAACATAGAATTGTGTCTTCCTAATCAATTTCTTTAGAGTTTAAAAACATTCCATCAAAGTATTCAATAGAAAAAAATCCTCCGCTTCCATTGTTTTGGATAGCTTCCGGTTATTGGCCAACTTATTATTGTTCCGGTAATGACCATGAAATTCATGTATAGGTACCTTCTAACTTTTATCTGCCCAATACCGATAGGCGTCAGTGAACACAATACATACAATTTAAAATGTTAACATATAAGGAGACAGTAGAGCTCAGCATTCGTCGTCCAGTAAATCCATTTGCATCCGCTTACGAAGAGTAAATGCCCGCCGCACCGTGCTGGCAGTGCGTCGCCGTCGAGCAACTCCGCCGACGCGACGGCCGGATGTTCATAATGGCAATCATGAAAAACCATCAAATATTGTGCTTGTGTCATAAAATTGAACAATAGTTTTATTTGACGATGCGTGACGATCCATAAAATATTGGGAAGCAGTTCATTTTTTGTAAGTCATACAAATGCAGATGGCAGCCCTGTGTTCACTGTGTGTACAATAGAAACAAGAATTCAAATGAAAAAATTCGTTTAAGGAGGGTTAAGTCTAAAATCGACGTCATATATTTTGGCCGACACTTTCTGCGAAATAAATATATGCTAACAGTGCAAATCGCACTTTTAGCATCTTCATGTGGCTAATCTGTGGTAAAAAGACTGAGTTTCAGGTTTTTGGCAAAAAATTCACAGAACACAAATAGGCTTTCCATTTTTTCTTTTTTTTGTTGCGAAAATGCGGCATATCTTTGCCCTATATTCACAATGGTTAGATTAATTCTGATATAATTTTGCCATCTGGTGCTTCTAAATACATAGTTCAACGATTATTGCATTTACAGTTTAAACAAAATAAATCTTAATCTTAATAAATTTAAAACAAAGTTGGTTTAATTACAAAACTTATAACTCAACAATGGCCGGACCGATTTTAACGAATTCGAATTTTTGGATTCGTATATCTGCCCCGAATAGCTGAATAACTATACAAATATCGGAAAAATTCACTTTGTAGGGTGAAATGGGGTAAAATGAAATAAAATGTATCCGATTTAAAAAATTGTAAGGGGTATTCTTTTTCAAAATTTTATTATTCGTAGGGTGAAATGGGGTTAAAAAAAATGTCCGATTTAAAAAATTCTTTTTTTTTGAAAGGTTTTCTCAAGAAATGGCTCAAGGGATATTTTTTTTGATTTTTTTTTATTTGTAGGGTGAAAAAGGGTAAAAATAAAATTCTTTTTGTGTTTTAAAAGTTGTTTTAGGTCGATGGCTTTGGGAATAATTTTTTTCTTAAGAAATGTTGGTATTTAAAGGGTGAAAGGGGGTAAAAACGAAAAGTGGTGTCCGGTTTCATAAATTCTGTTTGTGTTTAAAAGGTTATTATACAAAAATTGCCATTTATACAGTGAAATGGGATAAAAATAAAACAGTGGGTTTCGAATACAAACATTCTTTCTGCGTTGGGAAAGTAATAAAGGTTGGATTAAGAAGATCTTATTTTTACAAATTAAGCCTTTTATAACGTCTATAAGGTGAAGTGGGTTAAAACCTAAAAAGTAGTATTCGATTACAAAAACTCAAAAAATAAAATTTTATTTTGTAATTTTTACCCGTTCAAAACCGGGCTGGCTAACTAGTTAATAATAATATAGTTACTATATATATTTATTTACATATACATATGGAGAAATGGAAAAGAAACATGAAACTCTTTCTTTAAATTGCTAAAACAACTTTTAAAAATGTTTCAAACTCAAAATAAAGAACGTTGCAGTATGGAGTATAAAAAAATGAATTTTTTGAAAAGCAATTTCAAAAATCGTTATAGCAGTTTTGTTTTTTTCTTTAAATATTTTTTTGTATACAAAATTTTTTGAACATTTTTCAAAAAAAATTTGATGTCATTTTCAAATAATTAATAATTAAATTGAAAAAAAAATAATTTAACTGTTTTCAAAATATTTATTTAACGAAAACGTTTTTATGCAAACATTTTTCAGTTTTAGAGGACTTCCTGTACAAAAGTTTTGATTGAAATCGGTCAAGCCGTTAACAATAAAGTCTAAAATTAAAAAAAAGATTCTATGACAGGTACCGTTATTGGTAAATATTTGTTTTACCAAAATCTATAGATCCGTTTTCGAGATAAATAAATTTTGTGTTTATTTATAGAGCTTTAAAAAAAATTTTAAATATCCCTCTAGGGAATCACTAAAAAAACCTTAAATTAAAAATTTCATGAAAATCACTCAAGTGGCTAAGGCTATAGGTCAAAGTACAGACAGACACACAGAATTACGTTACCCATTTTTTTCGTGTTCTCTATCACCGTAATGTTAAGTTCGATTTAAATCTCGAGTGCTATTTATTTTATGAATCCTTAACTTGCCCTATAGTAACTACATTAACATATGGAGAAAGAATAATAGCAAAGTCAAATGACAACAATAACATACACCATACCCTTTTGCTTGTCTAATTCTTACTTTTGAGTTAGTCCAACACAATAGAGACGTTAGGGTTAATCTTAAAAATAAGAAAATCGATTTTAATCTAAACAAAAGTAATGGGGATGGTTGCATTACTAGTTAAATAACTTAAAAAGTTCTCAATGTATCTTCAAAAATAAAGTTTTGAAATACTGTAATTACAATTTAAAAAAATATAGAAATAGGTTTATTATTTTCCTTAAAACATTAACAAAATATTAATATAAATGCTTTCGTTGTAAAATGGCTGAAGAAGTTTTGAAAATGGCCAACAAACTTCAGTAATTCTTTATTAATCTTCATATACGATAAGTATTTAATAAAATAATATAACCAACAACTTAACGCATACCTATTTAGATCAAAATGATCCTATAATAATAGTTAAAAACGGAAATAATTTTTACTTCTAAAACAGGATTTTAAAATTCAGATTAAATTTAAAATTTAAGCAAAGCAACGCAAGCACGGGTATACTAGTAATTAAATAAAATTAATATAACTTATAAAAAAACTAGTATCTAATTTTCTGTGGTATTTTTTTGAGGTTACTATTCACGGCTATAAATTGACAACGCACAATTTTCTTCTAATTTCAGAAGAGATATTATTTTGAACTTCTTCTAAGTTCAAAGTTTGTATAAAAAAGGTAACGAAAAACGATATATTTTAAGAGATATTAAGTATTTTCACAAAATTATTTTTTATTACAAAATGATCTGGATATGGGAAGTTCTTAACACCCTCTATAACAATATAACATGCAGGTATACATTTTTTATCCTCACCTTGAATTCCATCGGCAGGTCTTCCACATTGACTTGAGCGTCGTCAATACCAGTTGCTGTTGACATCTTTATGATTAAAATTCTCTTTTTTATAATATTTTTTCCAGAGAACTCATTTAAACAGCTGTTTTTTTTTCATTCAATCAACCAATTGTATCTGCAAGTTAAAAAAAAAATTCTTTAAAATCGTTTAAAATGTTTCAGATAACACAAATACTGTGATTATTTATTTAATTTTAAGTACTTGAATTTTTTGTATAATTCCACTGAAGATTTTAATATAAAATGGTAGATTACAAATAGCACATGACGGTTATTGATATTTGTTATTTCAATCAACTGGTTCTTTTCATTTCACAAGAATTAGTTATATCGTCACCTTTTATTTTTTTTTTTTTTATTTTTGAAATTGTGGGAAGATACTTTTATTAAGAAAAATACGAAAAAATTACATCTCTGTAATTGACATCTCATCACCGATCATTAAATGAAACAAAAAGAATTAAAAACAATTACCTACCTACTCATCTGTTAAAATTAGTTGAGAAATAAAACACTATCATTAGTAACTACCTAATTACCTACCACCTATGTATGTATACGCCAGTAGTTCATATAGAGAATCTATCTCTCTCGCTGTATCAGCCGTTTCACGAACAATAACGATAAGATAATTACACGTTGTTTTTTTAAACTTCTTTTTTAGATAAACTTTTATTTTTAAAAATTGTTTATTTGTTGATAATGGTGCATTTGTTGATAATTATTTTCAACCTTGGGCAAATGGCGCCTTGTGAGTGAGAAACTTTAAGGTTGATTAGTTTTTTTTTTTTTTTTAAGAAAAGAGCTCTCCACTTAACACTCTCTGCGAGCTATCACACTTCATAGAATATTTTTTTTATTGAAAGAAACTTAGCAAGTAGGTAAAGAAAACCAAAATAAAAAAAAAAAAAAAACAAGTCTTATTTCTGTGAGCATCAGAAAAACAATTGCAATTAGTCACGTACAAAATCGTAAACGAACGGAGCATTGCTCCAAACTCTGCCAACGGCTATAGGTACTGATACATCTGACGATCTAGATTTCAATTCGATTAAAACAAAACGAAAAAAAAAACAAAAGAATTGAATTGGAATTTATTTGCACTTTCTTTCATTAATCCAACACAAACAGACACAATGACTTTGACGTCAAATGATGGCATTTTACTGGAATCCTATGTACCTACACATCAGATATAAATTCAGACAATTTTAATCAGTGGCTTATCTGAGAGATACTCTTGCAGCTGATGTTCTATAGGTAAGGTATGTAGTATAGATACATTATATGACTCACCACAAGTGTGTTCTTTCACTTATCACAATCTCAAAATATGACATTTTTTGTTGTTGTTGTTGGTTGTTGACTCGCGATTATACAAAATTAGCTAACGTTTTTATGCAAGATCACTTCTTGTTAGATATACTAAAAGTATCTCATAGCTGATAGCTGATATATTTTCCGTATCTACACTTGTTCTATAGCTACCTTCCGGATGGTTGAAAAGTCACCAACTAACTGTCCAACCAGTCTTCTCCGGTGTATCCAGTTCTAGACTCTAGAGTTGTGTTGCATTGCGCCGTAGTCGTGTAGTTGTTTATCGCTGATAGCTACTATAGCGCATATATGAATGTTTAGCTACAATTGTTTTTTTTTTTTTTTTTGTGGGAAACTTCAGAATAAACTACGAAAAACTAAGTCAATGGTCTGTACACCATGTGAATGAAAATTGAATGTTCCCTCGCGCCATAACGATCAGTGATCTGTTGGTGCGTATCCACTATCTATATTGGTTTAGCTAGACATATAGATATACGCATTCTATTGCTCGTAAATAGAGTTCTGTGTGTCTGGAATACAGCTATAGACTCTGTGTGTAATGCGTTGACCGATTTAGGTGGGGATAACACCGCTACTTGGAGTGTTTTTACCTCTTAAAATGTGGAAAGCCATACAATATAATACACAAAGTAAATTACAAAAAGAAAGAATTAAATAAATTAAGTATAAAAAAGCAAACGGAACAAAATTGAACTTAAACCGATCGGATCGTCATCCAACCACCGCACTTTGAGCTTCACCATCAACACCACCGAACGACCGGTAGTAAGAGTCTATTTTTCTATCTACCACAATAGACCGGCAGTCTCGCGACTCATCATTATTTTTCATCAGAGGTGGGTACAGCAAGCAATTCCATTCTTCTATACATTCAACCGGAATTCAAAAAAAAAAAAAAAAAAACAAATCGCTTACCTACCTACAAACAAACAAAAAATACTCACAAAAATCAAAAACATGCAGGCAAACATTATTTTAAACACCGGCACATGACTATACGAATTACGCTATACATTGTCTTGTTGTTAGTTGAATTTCACAAGAAGTGAATCTTATTAAAATGAAGTGATAATCTGCCCTAATGCATGACACGCATAACCAACCTGGTACGCCCTTGCGCCAACGAAACGCAAGATCAACCAAAAACATTGTCGCTGTCTGTGAGAGTCCGTAGTTCTTCGAAAACGACGATGTCATTGCCATCAGCATCAACGGATAGCGCTCCCGATCGATGTGAACGACATGTGGTTGCGATAGAACGGTGCTACGTGCCACACAGCCAACGGCACAATGTTCCATTTCAACATCTATCCGCCCTTATTGAAAAACCCTTTAGAAAATAAACTAAAATTCTTGTATTGTTTTAGCTCAACTAGAACGGGTAGAACTATCATACAAAGATTTTAGCTTTTTAAAAATCTCTCGCAAACGGCTTACACGTTTTTGATTTAACTTCATTCCAATAGTATATGAAGAAATTCCAAAACAACTGCGTTTCAGGTTTTTTTTCGAACAACTTTACCGTTTTCTGAAAAAAATCGTATTAGTTTTGGGTTATTTCCATACCTATATCTCGTTAATAATGGCAGATCTGAATTCGTGAGGAAGTAACATACAAAATGTAAAACAGTGGAAGACCTATTTGTTGGACAATTAGGGCCAGTTTCACAGTCAGAAGAGTGACACTTAAGTGGGGAATTTGAAAGATTAATTCCCAATATCACCGTTCACTGTTACCTGAATAAGTGGCACTTAAGTCTCCGATGTTGGTGACTTAAGTTCCACTTACTCTGGCTATGAAACTAAGCCGAAAGTCCTAATATGGGAAACTAAAGTGCCACTTATTCCGATAAGTGTCGACTGTGAAACTGGCCCTTAACCTAACAATTTTTGTTGTTGATTGTTGTTGTTTACAACTCACATCGGTAGGTATAAAGTTGCGACACTAATTTGGCAGGCCTAAGTTTATTTCATCGTCAACAACATTGAACTTGGTGAAATTCTTTTTCAAGCCACACTCACCAATCTCTACAATACATAAATCTAACCTATACGGTATTTTGGAGCAATGGCTACTTACGACATCACTCCAATGCTTATTTTTGTTTTGGACTTACTTCTGACTGATCCAAGAACAGGGGGAGTTGATGGTGGTGGTGTGATAGAATTGTGCTTGGCTGATGGAGGAGTGGAATTAGAAGTGGTCATGTTTGTAATCATTAGCATTTGAACAAAAAATAATGTACATATGTCTACCTATCTACCTCTACCAGAAGTGTAATAAATTAGAATATCACGTTTTGCATTTCCTCTTTGGAAGCCGAAGCGTGAATGAGTTCTGTACGTATTTAGGTACCTTTTTTATTTAATTTAATTTTTTCTTTTATTATAACTATACAAAATAAAAACAACATCAAAAACTTAATACAATTCGATTGAAACAATTTGGGGACTGGGGCGGTTCGTGATTAAATGAAGCCGACTTACATAATGTATATCAATACAAGCAATATCTCTATTATTTCAGCTGGTAGATACTAATCAAGAACCTATTTTGAAAGAAATTTCTATAAACTTTTTTATCTTATCATTATTTAAAATGTCACACGTATGTATGTATGTTTATCCGTACATCTGAATTTGTATAGGTTTACAACTTATGAAGAATTAAGTGCAGAGGTTTATGTCTTTAGAACTGTCGTAAAAAAAATAAAAGGTGAACAATTTAAATTCGGCTTTTGAAAGCTGGCTAAGTGATTGACGATGTTAAAGGTGGAAACATAATACATATATTAAAATAGAACTTAGGTTCATTATAAATAAATATTTTCATTTGAGCTTTGCCCTTGTGGAAGCTCTAGTATACAAAATTTAATTTAAGTTTATAAAATAGTGTTAATTATGGGTTTTTGTTAAATATGTTAGATTTTTTTTTATCAAAACCGTAGGTGTATTTTTGGAGGAAAATAAGTTGTTTTTTTTTAAGTTGAGAATAAAAGTATGAGAATAATTTTTTAATAAAAATCACCCGTCTCGATTTGACACATGATGACGTCTGATGATTTACATATATTTTAAGAAAGAATTTGGATTCACTCTCAGTGAAAAGTCTTCACACTTTTGCTTTTCACTTCTTAACCCTTTACCGCATACCAACCCATGTAAAGGGTGGTTAAATTTTAAGGGCCGATGTTGAATGTGAACCACACCTAAACGTCAAGTTTTTTTCTGCATTTCATTTGACATTTCTCAATTTCAGACTAACTCAATTTAAACCATGATGGACAGATACACAATCGACAACGCGTTAAAGTTATTCAGCCTTATTATGAAAATGGGCGTTCAAATCAAAATGCATATCGTGCACTTCGTGATTTTTTCGGTCAATTTAATCGACCTCAGTGGATTCGTCAATAAGCAGATTTGCCGCATTTGAGCGAATGATAATCCAATCGAAAAACCAATACACCCACAAAGAGTGACTGTTATGTGCAGTTTATGGGCTGGCGGCATCATCGGGCCGTATTTTTTCCAAAATGAGGCCGGTCCAGGCAGTTACTGTGAATGGTGTTCGCTATCGTGAGATAATAACGAACTTTTTATGGCCCGAATTGGAAGATATGGATGTGGACGATATGTGGTTTCAACAGGACGGTACCACTTGTCACACAGCTAACGAAATAATGGCTCTTTTGCGCGACAAATTCAATGGCCGTGTTATCTCACGTGGTGGCGATGTCAATTGGCCGCCAAGATCATGTGATTTGACACCATTGGACTTCTTTCTTTGGGGTAATTTGAAAGAAAAGGTGTACGTCGATAAGCCAGCAACAATTAAAGATCTAAAGGATGATATAATTCGGCACATTAACGGCATAGAATCTCAATTATGCCTAAGCATCATCGGTCGCGGCTGCCATTTGGCCGATATATTGTTCCATACATTATTGAACCATACCAATATTATAATAATAAAAAGAAATGACAATAATTTCCTAAATAATTTGTGTTTTATTCAAAATCAACATCGGCCCTTAAAATTTAACCACCCTTTATATGGTTTACCATGTTCAAGAAGACGTATTCCCGTTATATTACACAAGTGGGTCAATAATTCAATCTACAATGGAACTATAAATAAATTCATAGTTTTTAAAGAAAGTTTCAAGTAAAGCTCGTTAAATAAAAGTGTGTTTTTTATACAAGTTTTTTTTTTAAATAAACAGGTTAGTTTCATCCAAATAAAAATAATTTCGTGCTTATTTGTTCTTCTTTCTTACATTTGTAAACTTTGTTTCATGTTTTTATAATAACTATTGACTTTTTTTGGACTTTACCCAAAAAACCACATATATGGGTTTTCATGCGTCGGCGACTAAGTTTTTTGGTTTTTTTGAATGAATTTGAATTCTATCGAAATGATAAGCATGTTTATCCTATACCAGGTAATGTCTATCGAAGTGTGGACAAAAGACATATAATGGGTGATTTTTAAGCTGGTTTGGTTTTGGCAACACTGGTTTTGACAGCTGACGTGTGTATAGTACCTTGTGTCACTGTCAAACAGCTTCAGTTTGGTTTGCAATTTAACCATGGATCGTTTTACAAATGAACAACGCTTGCAAATTATTGAATTTTACTATCAAAATTCGTGCTCGGTTCGAAATGTTCATCGCGCGCTGCTTGTGTTCAGCGATGAGGCTCATTTTTGGTTGAATGGGTACGTAAATAAGCAAAATTGCCGCATTTGGAGTGAAGATCAGCCAGAAGCATTGCAACAGCTACCAATGCATCCCGAAAAAGCCACTGTTTGGTGCGGTTTATGGGCCGGCGGCATTATTGGGCCTATTTCTTCAAAGATGATGCGAATCGCAGCGTTACTGTCAATGGTGAACGCTACCGAGCGATGATAACAAACTTTTTTTTGCCCGAAATGGAAGTTCTTGACTTACATGATATGTGGTTTCAACAAGACGGTGCCACATGCCACACAGCACGCGAAACAATGGCGCAATTGCGAGGCGAGTTTGGTGAACAGTTAATTTCACGTTTCGGGCCGGTCAATTGGCCGCCTAGATCGTGCGATTTGACACCATTAGATTATTTTTTGTGGGGGTATGTCAAAGCTAATGTCTATAGGGACAAGCCCGCTTCGATTGACGCACTGGAAGCCAACATCCATGCATTCATTCGTGAGATACCGGCCGATATGTGTGAAGGAGTATGCCAAAATTGGACTCAGCGGATGGGCTACCTGAGACGCAGCCGCGGTCAACATTTGCATGAAATTATCTTTAAACATTAAATTGCAAGGTTCAAACTATCGATTCAAATAAATATTTCATTCATTTTTTCGAATTTTTTGTGTTTTTTTTTTTAAAAAAGTTCTAAACCTCTTAAAAAATCACCCGTTACAAAGTGCAGAAAATGAAACGTGTTCTTGTGTTACAATGTTAAAAGGAACTGTTTGAAAACGTTTCAGCACGAATAAGAAAAATCCAATAATTTAATGCAAAGCCATTATCCATATTGTCCTGGAAATTTTTTACTACCCCTAATAAAGCAATAAAGCAAAATAAATATTAAAAAATTTTATTTCATTTCGTTCATAATTCATGCAGTAGGGGGTTTTAATAGAGCCATCAATTTGAATACTTACACATTTCTTTTTATGCATTTCAAAGACATTTTCTGGATTCATATTTTTACTTGCTCTATAGGGCAAGTATTGGTTTCGTGTAAAAAAAAAATTCGAGGTTATAATCAAAACTAACACCACGATAATCGAGAAGTCCGAAAAAGTGGGTTTCGTCATGCCGTCCGTCGGTCTGTGCGTCGGTGCGTCTGTGCGTCGGTGCGTCTGTGCGTCGGTGCGTCTGTGCGTCGGTGCGTCTGTGCGTCGGTGCGTCCACTGTAATTTGAGCTAGAGCCTAAACAGGTGGACCGATTTGCATGAAATGTGGTACAGAGCATTTTTATGTGATTCCCTAGAGGAGAAATTCGAATTTTTGTTTTAGCTCATCTAGAACGGGTAGCTGCCATACAAATGTTTTGGTTTCTTCGAGTTTTCTCGAAAACTGCTCCAACGATTTTGATTAAACTTCGTACCTGTAATAACCAAGTGAATTTTAAGAAAACTGCATTTCACGTTTTTCTCAAAAAAATCACATTACGGAATTAGGAATTCCAGGTTTTTTGACAAAATGGTCTTATTTTTGGGTTATTCGCGTATATCTTTGCTATGGTTGGACCGATTTTGTTATAATTTTGCAATCTGATGCTTCTCAATAGTTTAAAGAATAATGCATTTAAGAATTTTTAAAAACATTTTTAGAAACAAAAAAAAATTAAACAAAAAATCAATTTGTTAGAGCTTTTGACTCTTTCAATATTTTCTCTTAAAATATATACGTACATCATGCATCTTCAATGTGCGGGATTACACACAATATTTAACCACAAGAGCAAGTTCATGGGATCAAGTCGTGCATATTTTTTTAATCGTAATCAAAAAGTCTCCATACATTCTGATATTTCTTTAAGCTCTATTTACCACTGAAAACTATAAAAGCTTTTACGAGGGCTGGTTGTGGAGATATCTTCTTCTATATATTTTATTTTTTTTTTTGAAATTTGGGGAGTTCAGTTGAAAAATTTGTAACATTTCTTCTGGTTTTTAAATGTGATTAGAGCATGAATTAACCTTTATTGTAATGTGTATAACTCGTTGAATTTGTAAGACTTTTTTTGAAAATCTTCTTTTTAGACAAAAGTTTGCTTCTATACTCGTAAGTCCAAAAGCATGAAAACAGTTTTCTGTTACAGAGATCTGAAAAATTAAGTTTAAACTTTTTTAATGACATTAAATATGGAGATAACTCAAATGGCATTATAGTAGGCGGATTTCCCAAAATGTCTAAGTTAGCTTTATTACAAACTTTAAGCTTTATAGGGACTTTATGTATGTAAGTAAGTAGAAAATTTAAATATAAGAAAATTATGTTTGTGATAGTTCGTCTAAAAGCGAGCGAAAAAAACATGTCTTAATAGAACTTAGTTACAACATTTTTGATTTAAGAACGTTGAAATTCAAGTATAAAAAATGTGGGCGTAGCAGTTGGCGGATTTTGTTGAAAGAACTTTCTAAACCTTCCCACAGCTAATAAATAGAAACAAACTTTGAAAATTTCAGCGGAGTTCGTTCAGTATAGCTTCTACGTGTATAGTTGTCAATACTAGGTAGGTATACTTTTAATACGTTCTATATACTTCTGGATAAACTTGATAAAAATTAGTCTGCAAGAAAGATCAACATCAAACAAATTTTAACTGAATTTTTTTAAACAAATTCTGGGTGTTCGTTTTTGGGATAACTAAGATTTTTCTTTAGACACGGTCTCGTAATTTTGGTTATAAGAAAATGAAGGAAATGTTTCGGAGAATGTCCAAAAAACTTTTTAGGTACCCACCAAGTTCAAAGAAAATCGACCTCTCCGTTTAGGCTAAGAGAGTGATCGACGCAGCTGTGCCTTTTTTAGGTCTCAAAGCTCCAGTTTTTGTTTGCGAGATTAAAGTTTAACCCGAATTAACTCATCAAATTTGTCTGAGTTAACTCAGGATTAACTGAACAGATGCTTTTGATGTTTTATCCACCGAGTTTAATTAGTCGTTGTGAATCCATCCTCCACCGAAAAACAGCTTCCTCAGTTAACTCTGGGATAATTTACTTCTATAGAGTTACTTTAACTCCAGTTTAACTCACCACTGAAAAACTCGGCCCAAGACGTTGAATTCAGCAGAAAATTGCTCACTTACGGAAATACCGCTATACTAACAATTTTGTAGGGTTTTGGATAGAAATTTACTATAAAATCGTAAGATTACTTTTGATGAAAATATTTCAAGAATCTTTTGGTTAAAAATAGCTGAAAACTCAGTTTCCTTGTGTGAACAAAGACTATTTGTAGCACAAATTTTAGCGTGTTACAGGGTCATAGACCCATGTCCAATGATCCCCCGATACAAATTACTACATAAACAATTTTCTTTTTGACTAAAAATGTTTGGCAATATTCAAGGGTTTCACAATAAAGCTAAATTAATTTTTTTAAGCAAGAAAAATATGAACTAGAAATAAAAAAAATCAAATCAACCTTTTTACTTATGTTGGAAATATTATATGATAATAACGAATTGAATTTCAATATATGTGAAATCTCTTCAAATACCTAAGTTTCATCCCGTCTGCTGTGTCCCAACATTATTTCTTTAATTTTTGTTTTATAATTTTTCATTGTAAGTAATTCATCTTCCCATTACGCCCATCTATCGAAAATAACAATAAACTTTCATTAATTTAAATATTTTTTGTTTGTCTTGTTAGAGGTTGGATGAAGAGGAACATTCATCGCACTCATCGAGCCTTATCCCAAAAAAATTATGTCTGTGCTAAATGTTATGTGCCAAAAGTTACGACCATACACCTAGAGAGTGTGAATGAATTAATTATGCTCAAGTAGGTGTTAAACAAAAAATAAAAGGCGGAAAGTTCAATGATAATTAAAAAAAAAATGTAGGCTTTTGTGTTAGTTTCATCTTGCGTTGAGTCATTTTTATAACAAAAAATCTCACGTTTAAATTAACTGACATGATACAGTTGCGTAAATTGAAAGCATCAAGCTTATATTATGTCATCACGCACCTTTCCAATTCCTGCGCAAAATAACTATCAATCTTTAATAGGAATTCAATTTCTCTTAATTATTTCCCAAATACATGCCAATGGGAGCCTTAAAAAAAAAAATACAATACCTACCTAAGTCATAATTTTATAATAAACATAACTAGCTGAGCCGGGCGAACGTTGTATCGCTCATCTAGGTGTTTTTTTAATAAATATGTTTAAGGACCACAGAATCAGAGAAAACGTGCGGGCCTATAGTAATGCTTTATACGGCGCTTTCTCAAAATTAATTTAATTTTCGAACTGCTACTATAGGGTGGCGCAAATAATAAAGCGAAGGGGTTTAAATAGTCTATAATTCCTTTGTTTCAGCGTCAACTAAAAAAAAAATGTAAATACACTATATCTATTTGTTTACTTTAAACGTGGAAATGTTTTGGTGAGCCCACACTCAGCTTAGCAATATTGCGCTCTTTCAATGACTTTGACTTGGTTTTTAAATTTACCCACAGTTAACTGAAAAAGAAGTTTTACGGTGAATGACTTAACAAACTCGGTGGATAAAACATCAAAAATATCTGTTCAATTAATCGAGTTAAATCACCAAATTTGATGAGGTTTAACTTTAATCTCGCACTAAAAAACTGGACCTAATTCTGATTAATTTTTCTTTTTAAATTTCCTAAGTAGCTCAATCAAGATGAAATCTTAAGGCTTTTTTGATCAAACTAAATAAATATGAAACACTAAAAACTGTATCGATTAAATGCGTTTCTCAGATCCCAAAAGAAAGCCCAGAATGTCATAATAAATGCCAAAATAATTTTAAAATATCAATTAGCAAGCCCTCAACTCTCGAATAAACAAAGAATTTATTCTGCAGACTAACAACACAAACACAGGAAAGGTTCAAAATTGTAATTGTACGTAAATCTAAAAGCTCTTAAGTTCTTCTTCAAGAACAGCTTTTACCTTTAGTGGGTTTTTAAGCAAAAATTTGGAAAGTTTAAGTTTGTTGGAAAGGGAAAACTTTGCATATAAAGAGTGTTTTTTTTTTTTTGAGGTATAGAACTTTGAAATGGAATAAAACAAAGATGATTTTTTTAAATTGACATGAAATTTACTTTATTTGAAAGATAATTTTCTGGCATTATAATTTAAATATAATTTTTGGCATATTACCACCACGGCTTGGACGTAGTCTAATCTGGAGGTCCAATTTTCGATGCCCATAAAGCACACCAAACTGTCAGTTTTTCTAGATGTAACGGCGTCTAAACAATGGCTTGAGGATTATCTACACTCCAAATGCGGTATAGTTTTGCTTTTTGACTTAGCCATTCAACCTAAAATGAGCTTCATCGCTGAAAAAAATGTTCTTGTAAAAATCGAGGTCAACAACGATCTCGTTTCGAGCCCATTTTGCTCAATTTGCATGCATTGTTCAGGCGTCAGTCTATTTCATGTTGAAATGCCAAACCAAACTAAAAATAAGTCACTTGACAGCTGATAAAATGGCTGCCAGTTCTATACCTCTAAAAAAAAAACACCCGTTATAAGAATAAAAGGACCTTTTTTGTATGCTTGGGAGTGTTGGTTGGTTTTTTATTTTGCTAAATCTGTTCTGCCGCTTATTTCGTAAAGGCCCTATCTTAAGAATATCTGATTTTAAGCTTATAACATATTCTGGGCTATGACACTGTTTCCAATTTTTTCGTATTTATTTTTAAACGGCATATCATAAAATAAGGCTATATCTTTTTATCTACCGTTAAAAAAATACAAACACAAAATTGTCGGCAGTATTGGCCGCAGATCTTTAGTTCTCTATATTTAAAAAATAACTAATGACGATCGTAAAAACGCAAAAGCTGTTGACCTTTTTGGCAAACTTAAAACCCTTAAATATACCGCATGACTTTTCTCACCATATTTTGACCATTCACAATAAAGTCTACAAAACAAAATGAAGCAATACCTACTATAATACCTACACATCTTTCATTCTCAGCTCAAACCATAGGTACGTATTATTATTTTTTTTCTATTTGAAGTGTCATAATTGTTTGTCGGATGCATTTCCTAACTGAACAACAAGCAGCATTCTTGCAGTTATTGCGCGCATCCGAAACCAAAACGAGGAAGGTCAAACGAATTCAGTCGAGACCGATTCCTACCTGATGATAAAAAACAAGTCAGAGACTATTCTTTTCATTACCTATCTTCCCCCAACCAACCAACAAACGAACGAACGAACGCAATGTCTAGAAACTGACATGTGCAAATGGCTTTTGAAGATGGGCATATGGGGCCCTCCGCATCTTCTAATTGAAGAATAAACTTTATCAATTGCACCAGAGCGCCAGAATACGAGTGTGCATCGAGTGGGGTTACCAATTGCTTACACTCTGACTACCTATCTCAGGAACGCTCATAAATATTCTTCACTTCACATCCGTACTGTTTGAACATCCGCTGACACCACCGCACCGACTGACACTGTTGTTGCAATGTTAACGAATGGAAACACCGCACAGAAGAAGTATGTAAGTGTGTCGTTTCTTCTAAGCGTAACCAAGATTTCGACTGGCTTGTCGAAATATGGCATTCTTCGAGCGAGTTCATGTGGAAACGTGGGAATCCTCTCCGCCATCCAACCATTGCCTGGCGATACTTTGATTTTGATGTTGATGTTCTCATCCCATGCACAATTAGCGATTAAATCAGTTCACCATTGTTGACGTCGCGTCGTCGCACCACCACCACCACCACCACCGCCGCTGCGCAGAGTGAAAATAACACATAGATTCTATACCTACAATTCAAGTGAACTCAGTTAAATTAACCCGATGCAATTGCAGGCAAATTGTTTGCTTAATGCGGCTCTAACAAGACACGAAAATTGGTGGCTCTAAGTCTGTCTCTGCATGTTAATTTTGCTTGCATTGCTTGCTGTGCGAATTTATTCCACACAAGAAAAAAAAAGAGAACAAAAAAAACCTTCAAGACCTTTAAGATCTGGATTCACCTACTTTCCATCACACGAAAGTGTGCTCTTCTTGACTTAGTTTTCGAATGTTTCGAGGAATGTTGCAATGCAAAGCGATTAACTCTAAATGTTACATGAAAGTATACTTACATTTTCTGTGGCTTCTTCCCGAATCAATGTGACCGCAATTGTTGATTGAGATAATAATTAACCCATAGACACTTGGCTGAAGTGCTTGTTTTGGTAAAAAGGGCAAAATTTTCAGCATCACACAACATGAACTTTATCTATAACCAAAAAGGTCAGTGAAGTTCCCATAGGTTTTGATGTTCTTTAATTGATCTAAGATGTTCAATTGAGGCCCATTTTCTGAAACGAAGCTTAAGAGTTTATGTTCTACTTAAGAAATTATGTGAAATGAGTGTAACGCTTGAGGGGTGGCAATAAAGATGACTAACTTATTCATTGAAATTTGAATAGCATGTATAGTATTACCACTAGAAAACACAGACTTAGCTTTCTCAACTCGATGTTCGCAAAGAGTATGGTCGCCATCTTGTTTTTATGAATTTTTGGTATGAAGTCAATTATCTCGGTAAATATTGATTTTGCGTGAAAAATGATTATAACATAAATTGCTTACAATATTATTTTCAACAATTTTTTATTGTAATTGTTTTCAAAATTAAGAGCCTTTAAAAAGGTATAAGCTTTTAAACATTAAAAATTACGCAGTGGAAATGATTTGTTCGATTTTATGGCGGACAAAAATAGGACATGCAAAACTCTACAGAATTTATGTGCATATATTATTTTGTTTATCATAATAATCAAATCAGGCTGAATTTGACCGATGGCATGGGTTAACTTGGCTTTCTTTGAAGGCCGCTGTGGTTTCTGGCTTATTCGCATGGACCTGCGACTTCAGAAGACCCCACGAGAAAAAGTCTGACGGGGTCAAATCGCACGATCTCGGTGGTCAGTTCACATAACCTCCACACTTGAGATGACCATGCCTTCAAATCGCTCGTGCAGAATTTCCAATGTGGCGTGAGCTGTGGGGCACGGAGCGCAGCACCACCCTGTTGAAACCACATTTCGTTGGTGTCCATATCGTCCAAAATTCAGCCAAAAGAAGTTGGTAATCATCGACCAATTATAGCGATGGCCGACTTCGTTTTCAAAGAAATATGGATTGATGACGCTGCCAGCCCGAACCCCACACCAAACGAGACTTTTTCGAGATGCATTGGACGCACTTGGATCTCATGTAAATTGGTATCGTCCCAAATTCGACAATTTTGTCGAAATGGGCCTCATCGCTGAAGATGATTTTTATGAAAATAAGGATCAATTTCCAACTGTTCCAGAGCCCATTTATAGTGAATGCAGGTCGTCACCGACAACGGCGATGTTTTCGGCAGATCTTGCGTTTCATCGACGAACGGGTGTTGGTTGAACCAGTGGTTGTTGGCTGAACCAGTGGCCTCAAATGTATCCACTAAACTGCGAATATTCCTCCCGGTAGGACGATTGTGGCGACCGTAAAATGGGCGAAGCACGCGGAACGTTGCCCGAGCAGAACACCCATTTTGATAAAAAAGCTTTATCATTAGCACGTCGTGTTATTATCCGTCCATGGGGATTTGGCCATAAAGCAATATTAAGCATTTTTTTTGTATACAGAAATAAAATTGTACTTTTGTCTCATTGTCTGTAGACCTGACTTGTGCTTCTGTCTGCGTCTGTAAGTATAGGTTTACATTCATACATCAAAAACATAATTTTTATCAAAATTTCAAGGCTTTGTGCAATTTGCTTAAGGAAAATATATAATTTTTGTTTTAGTCCTGATAGAAACGGTGCGGCTTAGTAAAATTCGCCTTTTTTTAATTCGACCGATTTTCCTCAAATTTTGCAGGCAAGTTTTTATTGCTTAGTACCGTTAAGACACAAGAAACAAAAACAATGTTTTTTTTTATTTGTTTTTTTTTTTATATATTGAACAATATTCAAAACCATTATGTATGACACAATTCAATATCTGCTTTTTTATAAGCTGCAAAACACAAAAAATAACTTAATTCGAAATATTAAAAAAAAAAAAATAAACAATAAATTACCATTACTGCTACGGCAGTTTGCAATCGACATAAAGCACGAGTTCGAAAATGTATGGTATTGTTTCCCATTGAAAGCACATACAGGATCAAAAACATCGGGACAAAAGTTTCCGCATTGTTTTCTTTGGCCATCAGTAACAGTTAACATCATACACGCTATTATTAAGAAAATAAATTAAATATTTAAGTAAAATTATTATTTCTTAAAACTAAACCTTTTTTTGTAAATCTTCAGACATGTACATGTACAATATATATTTACCAAGAACAAAAAGCAAAACGAAACCCACAGTTCTCATTTTTTTTTTAAATCAACTTCAAGAAAGTGAATAATAATGAAATATATTCCGTAAGATTCACCTGCTTTTATACTAGATTTAAATAATACTTCAATTTGGGAACTTTTACAATAAAATTTAATTTAATATTTTTTTTTTTTTTGTAAAATATTCAAATACACACAAAAAATCACAGTCAACTCCGGTTAGATTAAACAGCGATTTGCGACAATTTTCACATAAGCTTTATTCTTTAAAAAAAAAAAAAAAATTGAGTAACATAAATAAAAAGGATCATTTGAGGAACATAATTACACTCAAGTTAAAGTCGCTTAAAGTGTAGGAGATTTATAACCGAATTTTCAATTGTTGCATCGTCCGTCGTCGCCGCCGCACAGTGGCCCATATTGACTTTTTTGGTTGCAAAAATCATATCTCTCAAACGAATAAAGATATCGCCAAAATTTTCTTTTGGTTTTGAAGGAAATTTCCAAGGCTTTAAAGTTTGTGAATTTTAAGAAAAAATATTTACAGGGTGTTTCAGAATCGGCTGCTGAAATAAGAAGTTTTTGTTAACGTGGTTAACATAATTGGTATTTAATTCTAAAAAGGTCGAAAGTCAATTAATGAGGTAATTTGAGGGTAATTTAAGTAAAACAGTGGGGAAAAAATCAGTTTTTATTTTTTTTATTAATTGATTTTTTTATAAGAGAGTAAATTTATAAAGTATTTTATTGATAGATTAGAATTCAAAAAGTAGGAAAACAAAATAAAAGGAACAAAAATTTACATACAAACATTACATTTCTTGGAAACTATCATCTAAGTCCTGTGAGTGAGTTGATTTTTAGGGTCCTTTTGTTTCAATAACTCTGCGGTTGTGTACTCTCCAAATTTAACTGTATTCACTACTTCCCTGTTTTTGAAAATATTAAATATTATTTTGATCCTGGGTTATAACTTCTTTATTGGCTCCAGTTATTCGAGCGGTTGCCTCAGATATTTCAAAAATCTCCTTGGAGTGTTTCCATAATAGCTATTTCCAAATCCTTGCTTTGGTTTATCTACATCAAGTCCAAGCTCATTTGTTCGGTTTTGATATGGAGAGATAAAGAAAGCCATTCCTCATTTTTGTTTATGAAATATAATCTCGATCTATGGGCTGCGACCCTTTTATATTAATGTTGTAATAAAAGCTGTTTAATTTTGCTTCATTTTCCGGTAAATTTTCACCGGATAGTTGGTATTCACTTATTACGGCAAAAAAGAACTCTTCAAGACTCTCATCTTTGACAAAAAGTTCAAACTAAATATTGTATATTATATCAATTTTAAATAATTTTTCCTTATACAACTGCTCATTCAAGTTTTCAATGATAATTTCATTACAACGTTTCATCTTTTTATACAACTACTTTTTTATAAAACTAAATACCTACACTAAAAATATTCAATTTTATGAAAACCTAATAAGGTAATCTGTTTACCTATAAGATTTAAATCTTTAAAAAAAAATTCTAATCCAGTTAAAAACTCTTATCCATCAAACTACCTGACAATAATTGATTACACCCGAAGTCAAAAACATTCATCCTTAAAAGTTTTATTAGGGGTCACAAGAAAAAAGCTATAAAACCGTTTTAAAAAACTTAGTTAGGTTTTTCCTTCTAAATTACAAAACCATTTTATTTCAAACAAACACTCATACCTGGAAAACAGAGAAAAAATATTTTCCATGATTTTTTTTCTGCACCTGACAAAAAAAAAAAACTCAGAAAAAATTACTGACTTCATTAAATCAAATCGCTTTAGCTCAGCTCTATGCAACTTTATGCAGCTGAGTTTTTGGTTTTATATGAAGAAATATATAAGGATTTACTATCCGTCAAGCTTAGCTTGATTATGTTTGAACCTTTTTTTTCAGTGTAAAGACGAAAAGCGGTAAAAATGGGTGTTTAAAAAACATTAAATTTAGCAGTTTAAAAAAATTTATCATTTTTTTTTTTCATTTCCGATTATAGCCACTAACACATATATCAAGTAACATTTTTCAATTCAAAAAAAGTAAAAGTTTTGCATTATAAACCCACCCGAAAAATGAATTTCGCAAGCACTTTTGCCTAAACGGGCCACTGTGCGCCGTCAGTTAAACGAGAAATTGCTAAAAATTTGAAAGGACTAAAAAAAAATTGTTTTGTTTGATTTATTTTTGTTTATAAAAAAATTATTTATACAATTTTTAAACGCACAATTATTTAAACTATTATTAGGCACCGAATTGCAAGAACATATCAAAATCGTTGCAATCAATGTAAAAATATAAGTGATATACCCAGAAATAATGTTTTTTTTAGAAAAAAAAATTTTAAAACCATCGTAAATCGTTGATTCGTTTTTGAGAAAATTTTAAATAAACGAAATCTAGCTGACGAACTTGATTCATCCAAAGTTGGTTTGGGTGAACTTTAAATGGCTCTTTCTAAAATGAAAAATAACAAAGCCCCTGGAAATGATGGTATCCTGATAGAGTTTTTCAAAAACTATCTTCAATTCATACGTTCCTCAAAGCTTTAGCAATCCTTAACTCAATCTTAACTCAAAGGTTTTTGCTACAATTTCGTATATGAGACTCTCAAACTGGATAAATTCAAATCAACGATTAAACTGATTTCAAGCCGGTTTTCGAGCTGAATCATCTTTACATTGTCAAGCATTGCCTTTTTGCCTATATCTAGGCTATTCTTGTCTACATATCAATTTTTTTCTGTGGAAGTAATGCGGGGTTAGGGATGGGTCTGCGACATCAAATTGTTTTGAACTACTGCAGGTGTTCCTCAGGAATGTACATATTTTGAGCCCAATATTAGATATTTGCTATTTTCACTGACGATCTTGTCTGGATGACCTTGTCACATGTTAGCAGCTAACCCATCTAATTTCAACTCCAAATTAATAAGCTTCAGAGGTACTGCAACACCTGGGACCTGAAGATTAAAGCTTTTTAAATACGAAAATTATGGTGTTTGAAGCTTGAAAATGAAAGAGGTTAAAAGAGGAAAATTGGTTTCTGGATAAGGTGAACGCATAGAGGATGTGCTAGAATTTAGGTATCTGGGAGTGCTGATGTCTGCAAATGTTAGCTTTGCAAAGCATATACAAGAAAAGAGCAAAGAAACCAAAATTGCACTTAGCATTATGTGGCTAAAGTTCTTTGGAAACCAAAGTATAGACTAAGGGTCCAAATATTGGGTTTTTGAAGCCACTATTAATTTTTGTATGTGCTAGAAGGGTGTTCAAGCTTTTGGTTATACCTATGTATTACGGAGAATTTGAACTGATCCAAAGATATTTCCTCAAACGTCTATTTCGCTTACCGAATTCCACAGAATGACACAGTTACCTGTTGTAGATGAGCTAGGGAATCACATAAAAATGCTCTCTACCAAATTTCATTCAAATCGGATCACTCGTTTAGGCTCTAGCTCAAATTACAGTGGACACACTGCCCGACGGATGGCATGACGAAACCCACTTTTTCGAGCTTCTCGATCATCGTAGTGTTAGTTTTGATGAAAACATCGTCATTTTTGTTTTACACGAAACCAATACTTGCCGTATACCTAGAGCAAGTAAAAATATAATCTGACGTTTATTTTTTCGTTTTTGGAAAAAGAATAAAAAAAAACTTTATTTTAAATCGATTGCTGTAATAAATTAACAGTTATGTTAGACATTCCTTTTGGTGGTACCCATACATACTATTGAAATCAATTATTTGCTTAAGAGCTTTCATCATTATTTGTGACGTATGCTCTTTTTAATTTCTGTCATAAAAAACACCGAAGTTATTGAAAACATTTATAGTTTTGGATTTAAAGTGTTTCAGAGACATATGAAATTAACGACGTGAACTCGGTTTTATTTATGCACTACCAGTTTAGAATGGTCGCGTTCAACGCTTTACGAATTCTAAATTTTTCGATCTTCTGATTAAATATGTGTAAACATCAACGTTTGTCCAAGTGCCTAATTTTTGTTACTGCTAAGTGTTGAAAAAACGGCAGCGAAATACCCAGTGGGGGAACCGCTGTAACGAAATTACCAAGCACTAAAAGGCTGGTGGTGAAGTGTCCAACGAACGGTGAAGGTTCGGTACTGAAAGGTCCTGCTTCGTAGTTCACTCTCAACCTTAATATGACTTCACATTACACATGGTTATTGTTTATGGTAATCACTCTCTGGGCATCGACAAACAACAACTTTCAGCGGAGAGCACTAAAACCGTGGTTTCAGTTAAATGACACCGAAACCCAAATTCCAAAGGAACTTAATGGTTTGACTGACAGGGGCCGAATTATAATATCCAGTTAGAACTGTCTACGAACTTGCAACCCTTATGAAACTCCATCTTTTTATCGAGTAAAACTTATAAAAAGTTCAATCTTAATTTTATACTGAACGAGCCTCAAATGAATGTCACTATGAGATAGCTATTTATTCTTGAGTTTTTAGAATATTTAGTTGCAGTTGTTGTCAGTGGAAATCACTAAACTCGCAGTTTCAATCGATTGCCACCATCAATCGCCTATGGAATTGGACGCTGTGATTTTTAATGAATGTTAACTTTGTGCAAGTACAAAAGTAGCCGATAACTCTGCAATTTGTTCAACCTCAGCTATTTTGTATATCCCAGCCACCTACGTCCCTCGCCTACGTGCCTAAAAATTGCAAGAAGAAATTGCATCGTTTAAAAGCAGTATAATGTAAACGTAGAATTTAAGTTCATATTTGTATTACTGAACGCACCCGATATCCTACCATACCTACAGCCATTGACCAACCATACCTACAGTCAATTGTCAATCCCTAAAGCTGACTATTATTATTTTTGTTTGATTTTGTTTTCTTTTTAATTACTAGTCTAGCTTCCATTTTGTTCGGGGAATAATTAAAAATTAAAGAAAAAAATATAAAAATATAAGTGCTAAAATGATAAAGTCGTCGGTCGCGCTAAGAACAATTTGCTTTCGTCGTTGGCAAAAACAATATAAATGAGTGGTCGCGGTAAAGTATAACCTAATTGTCGGTCGCGTTAAAATCAATTTGTTTTGGTCGGGGCAAATCAGATTTCGTTACGTAACGTGCTACAACGTAAAGTGCACGACGTAAAGTTGCAGCGAACGTTCACGTTTTTATTTCACTCTACCGCCAGCATAGATGTTTACACATCAAAAAGTGATTGTAGTGGGCGAAACGTGGAAGTACTATACATGTAAGATAAAATCTATGATTTTCACTCTGGTTGGTGGTTGATTTGTATTGATTAATTTTCATGACGTACAAATTAATAATTTTAATTTACATAAAAGAACATATTGTTAATTGATAAGTGAGTTTTTATACCTAGATATTGACTATTCTTAGAAAAATGTTTCTAGAATTCTCCATCTCAATATTGTGAAATAATGTTTTCATTGAACTTTTACATAGTTTTGCTGTAATTTGTAGACAATACCTCTCAATAAATAGATTTTGAAACATAACAAATAATTTACTGCGTAACAAAGTCTTTTAATAAAATTAAGAAAACCTGTTGCTGATTTATTTGTACTTATAATATCATCCTCAAAACTACTCACGCTGAATTTTTTATTTACGAATATAATTAAAATTCTATTTTTGGTCACTTGAAATTGAAACGGTTATTTTTTTTTTTTTTTAAAGTGGAATAACGATTTACGAATTTTCTTATGGAACGTACGATCGCTCTATAGAGCTCGAGCTGCTCAGCAGCTAGCCGATGCCCTGTCAAAATATAAAGCTGACATAACAGCACTTCAAGAAATAAGATGGACAGGGAATGGTGTTCTACAGAAGAAAGATTATGACTTATACTACAGCTGTCATACAAAACACCATGTGCTCGGGGTAGGCTTCCTAGTCGGCGAAAAAATGAAGTCTGCCATCATCGGCTTTAACGCTATAAGCGAAAGGCTATGCACCCTTCGCGTGCGAGGCAAATTTAAGAACATCAGCCTCATTAACGTTCACGGACCTACGGAGGAGTCCTCAGACGAAGAAAAAGAGACTTACTACGAACAAGTCGAGAGGGCCCTCAATGCCTGTCCAAGGTATGACGTAAAAATCATCCTTGGGGATTTGAATGCAAAAATAGGTCGGGAGCCGGTATTCAGGCATTACGCAGGCACCCATAGTTTGCATGAGAACACTAATGACAATGGACTTCGAGTCTTAGAATTGGCAGCATCGAAAAACATGGTCGTTGCGAGTACCAGGTTCCCGCGTAAAGATATCTACAAAGCCACCTGGGTATCACCTGATGGAGTCACTCGTAACCAAATTGACCACGTGTTGATAGACCGTCGCCACTACTCGAACTTGATGACGGTACGAACGTACCGAGGTGCCAATATCGACTCGGATCACTATCTTGTTGGTATGGTTTTCCGAGGGCGGATTGCCTTGCGAAGACGTATTGCATCCGCCGATCAGGTTCGAATCAACACGGCTGCTCTGCGCAATGAAAACACCAGTAACACCTTTGGTAATGCGTTAGGACTCGCCCTAGAACTGGGTAGAGTAAGTCCTGGAGCCAGTATGCTGGGCGTAGATGAGAAGTGGACACGCCTTAAGAATACTGTCATTAGTACTGCCAACTCCATCTTAGGCAGCAGTCGTAGAAATCGGAACGACTGGTTTGATGATGAATGCAAGCTAGCGACTGAACGTAAGAATGTTGCGTACCGAGCAATGCAACAATCTCATAGAACGCGGGCACGCGAAGACGAATATAAAGAGCTCAGAAGAATTGAAAAACGGCTTCACAGACAGAAAAAATCAGCCTGGGAGAAGAACATAATCTGTGAAATAGAGAAAAGCCGAGAGCGAGGTCCGCACCAGGCGCGGAAGTTCTACCAATCCGTCCGAAACATGACGCAGTACACACCACGCTGCACATACTGCAAGGACGGAGAGGGAAATCTGATCACCGATCCTCAAAGCATACTGGAGCGATGGGAAGTGTACTTCAATGAATTGCTAAATGGTCAGCTCACTGCAGAAGTGGAGGCTCCACTACTTCAAGAAGAGTACCCTATGTTGCCGCCACCAAGCATAGAAGAGGTTGAGAAGGCTATAGGCCGGCTAAAGAAAAACAAAGCCCCGGGAGCCGATGGTATACCAGCCGAACTATTTCAACACGGTGGGCCAGCTTTACGTCAAGCAATTCATGAGATTATAGTGCACGTGTGGGAGCATGAAGAAATTCCAGAAGACTGGCGAAAAGGTATCATTTGCCCCATACATAAGAAGGGAGATGTCACAACGTGCAGCAATTATAGAGGTATCACGTTGTTGAGTACCGCCTATAAGATACTCTCCTCTATCCTACAAGACCGGATAACCCCATACGCTAAAACCATCATCGGACAATATCAGTGTGGTTTCATTCCAGGCAAATCAACAACTGATCAGATCTTTACCCTTAGGCAGGCGATGGAAAAATGTCTAGAATTTAACATCCCAACATACCACCTGTTTATAGACTTTAAGGCCGCCTACGATAGCATAGCCAGGGTAGAACTTTACAAAGCCATGAGAGAATTCGGCATCCCAAATAAATTGACACGACTATGTAGGTTGACCATGACCAACGTAACAAGCCAAGTAAAAATAGCCGGATTGCTATCCAAACCAATCAACATCTTTAATGGACTCCGACAAGGGGATGGTTTGGCCTGCCTCCTCTTCAACCTGGCGTTGGAGAAAGCAATCCGTGACTCTGGCACGGCAACAAGAGGGACCATCGTCAACAGATCCAGCCAGATACTGGCTTACGCAGACGACATCGACATCATCGGAAGAACCGAGCAAGCTGTACATGATTCCTTCATTCAGATCGAGCAGGCGGCACAAAATTTGGGGCTGCACATTAGTGAAGGTAAAACAAAGTACATGGTGGAGTCGAATGCGAGAGGAACAGTTGGTCAAACAATCAAGGTAGCGGAGCACGAATTTGAAGTGGTGCAATCCTTTAAATACCTCGGGTCAATAGTAGCAGCCGATAACAATATAGAAGAAGAAATACGCGGGCGGCTTCTCAAATCCAACAGAGCCTATTATAGTCTGTCAAAGCTCTTCAAATCCAGAAATCTCACCATAACTTCAAAATTGCTGCTGTACAGGACCATGGTCCTGCTAGTACTCAGATATGGATCCGAGACTTGGGTGCTTAGCAAAAGGCACTCCGACCTTTTAGCCGCGTTCGAGAGAAAAGTCTTAAGAAGAATTGTTGGCCCCATATGTGAGGAAGGACGATTCCGGAGACGGTGCAATCATAAATTGTACGCAATCTACCTTGAAGCGGATATCGTGACAAAAATTAAGCTCGGTAGACTCCGGTGGGCAGGGCACCTAGCTCGCATGAGCGAAGAGGAACCTGCTCGGAAAGTTCTTTGTGGTACATTCTATGGTAGACGACAGCGTGGTAGACCATGCTTGCGCTGGAGAGATGGCGTAGACCAGGACGCCCGGAGCCTTGGGGTGCGCAACTGGATGGCGGCGGCTCGAGACCGGGATGGGTGGAGAGACTTGTTGAAGGAGGCCAGGACCGGACCCCGGTTGTCGAGCCGACGATGATGATGATGATGATTTTTTAAAGTATTTAATAGATTATAATTAAATTCTTTGTTCAAAAACCAGTTAAAATTTATTGTAAATCCCCCAAATAATTATTCCATAAATCGTATAAAAAGCAGCCCAAACTTAGACAGTAAACTTATTATTCATTCATTCTGTTGTAGTGTTGAGGCTCTTAGTATATTTTAAAAAAAAAATGAGTACTGTGACTTTTTTTCTTTTTGCTCTTGGTAAGTGAATTTTTATATTAAATTTAAAAACTTATAAGATTTTGATAAAAAAAAAATATTATAATTCAAGCATGTATGTTAGCCGTTGATGGTAATAGCCAAAGAGAGCAATGTGCAGATATTTGTATTGCAGTTTTTGATCCCGTTTGTGCGTCTGATGGCACGAGCTATAGACAATTCTCCAATTCTTGCCATTTATCAATTGCAAATTGTAAAGGCAATAATGGTAAAGATAGCTATAAGTTTTTTTGTTTTTAAAATACATAATTTAAATTGAAATATTTTTACAGTTTGGAAACCAGCAGACCTGAAATTGTGTCACTAAAACCAAAAAAAAAAATGAACATGAAACTGACATCCGTTGTAATGGTAAAGAATATTTTTAGAAATTTATAAAAATAAATAAAGTTTTGTTATATCGGGTTTTTCAATAAGAGCGCTACAAAAGTTTTTTTTTAAATAAAACAAAAATGGTTTTGAATATCAATTAAATTCTTTATTCCTGTGAAAGAACGTTCGATGCCGCATTATGTATGGAATTCGATTTCTTTTGCATGGCCACCACGGGCACGCTTGCAGAAGTCCAGACGCTGAACCCAATTTTCGACGGTTTTCAATCATAAATCGGCCGATACTGCTGCAATTTCACGTTCGATATTCGTACGAAGTTCATCAATCGTCGCTGGCTTGTTTGCATAGACCATAGACTTGACGTAGCCCCACAGGAAATAGTCAAACGGCGTCAAATCGCACGACCGAGGCGGCCAAGAGACTGGACCATTTCGTGAGATAACATACCACGTTCTCCAAACTTGGTTTCCAATAAATTGATTGTGACATTCGCTGTGTGGCTTGTGGCGCTGTCCTGTTGGAACCACATGTCCTCTTAGTCCATATCATCCAATTGGGGCCAAAAATATTCGGTTATCATTGAACGGTAGCGATCCCCATTCACAGTAACGTGCCGGTCTTGATCATCACGGAAGAAGTACGGCCCAATGACGCCGCCGGCCCATAAACCACACCAAACCGTAAATTTTTTGGGATGCAATGATGACTCATGGAGTACGTGTGGATTGCTGCCTGACCAATACCGCATATTTTGTTTATTGACGAAGCCATTCAGCCAGAAATGAGCCTCATCGCTGAAGATGATTTTTCGATGAAAATCCCAATCATTTTCAAGTTGTTGCTCAGCCCAATTCACGAACATAAGACGCTTCTGGTGGTCAAGCGGCTTCAGTTCTTGCGTCAATTTAATCTTGTAAGCATGTAGGCCAAGATCTTTACGCAAAATTCGCCACAACGACGTCACAGAGATGCCCAACGCTTGAGAACGACGTGTGAGAGACACATTTGGGCTTTCTGCAACTGAAGCCTCAGCGGCAGCAATATTCTCGACACAACGGGCACTTCTTTGTCTCACTGGCATGGGAACATTTTGCACTGTGCCTGTGGATTCTAATTTTTCCACTAGACGCTCAATTGTTGATCTGCTAGGACGATTATGACGACCATGAATTGGACGTAGCGCTCTTAACGTTGAGGCCACTGACTCCGAATTTCGGTAGTAAATTTTAATAATTTCGACTCGTTGTTGGCTCGTATATCTTTTTATCATGAAATGGCAAACCTTACTGAAGAGAAATGTCAAAAGAGCGGCAATAAATATGGCGTCGTTGCTCTACTTTTGTAGCAAAAACCCTTTATATATTATTTTTATTTTAATTGTATTAATGTTTGGCTGGGTACAACTTACATTCGTTCTTATGAATCAAGAGAAAATGAAACAAAATTCATTGAAATTATACTGACCGACAGGAATAGGCAATATTCGACATCTGTGATCATAAATCCTCTTCTAGACTAAAGTTTAGTTTTTGTTTACTTAACATCGTGTTCTAGTTTCAAACTCACAACTTTCAGCTCAATCCATTGGCCCCAGACACACAACTGCAACTACAACTAAATATAAAATGAATACCAGTTGCAATCTCGATTGTCAGTCCAATATAAATCTAAGTCCAAGCAAAAGCATGGGGCATCCGTTAAACTGGAGCAATTCAGTTAGTCATTCACTACATTCTTTGAACCAAAAGCCCTCCTCCGGAAAGTTGAACCGATGGCATTTTAAAATGACAACACTAGCATCATCGTCGTTGTCATCTAGAAAACGCGGTGTCATGTCACTTTTGCTGGTTGGTGCATTTATTGCAAATTTGAAACGACAAACTGTTTGCTGGTGCGATGATATTGCGATTTGCGACTTGTTGATTCTAAAATGTTTCGCTTCGGTTATTTCTATTGTAAAATCCCCCTCAAGGCTTTAATTGATGTGTTGTTGTTACCGATGAATGCTAATGCAACTACTCTGCACTTAGTTATCTCGATGACAGTTTAACCTTGAGGTCAATATCCTATACTTTTACGTTGTATATTTGCTTTTCATATGAAAAATTTGTTACATTATATCTGGCAATGAGATAGCAAAGCAAGGTATTTATGATGTGGTGATTTCCCTTTAAAAAGGTACATACATACCTACAGAACAGGTAAGAAAAATTAAGTTGATTGATAAAGACAATTAAATTGTTTTTGCCAATATTGTTGTATAAGGCTTTCTGTTGTAGACCGGAAGAGATCTTCGAGCGTAGATAAAATTAATTGAGAAATAGAAACAAGTTATCCGTTCCAAACTATTTTTTTTTAACCACCAGTGCCACCGCACCATCATTTTATTATAATGGGTTGACCAGGCTCGAACTAAAGAACCCAAAATCTTTGTGACCTCCTATCCACTGCACCAAATTCTATATCTGTCCTAATTTAAGGAAAACAAACTACTCGGCTAAGTTACAAGAAATCAATTTTCTTAAAAAAAATATATTTTTTGTTATACATTTTGTTTAATGAACTTTAACTTTCTCTAAAGGGTAAGTATTGGTTTCGTGTGAAAAGAAGAACACAACGAAAAAGTGGGTTACGTCATGCCGTCCGTCATGTGAGCGTCCACTGTAATTTTAGCTAGACCCTAAACGGAAAGTCCGATTTGCTTCAAATTTGGTAAAGACCATTTTTATATGATTTTCTATCGGGCGAATTCGAATTTTTATTTCAACTCACCTAGAACGGGTAGCTGCCATACAACAATTTTGGTTTTTTTCGAATTAACTCGTCTCTATTGATTTGAATTTAACTTCGTACCTGGAATGACCAAAGTAATTGTAAAAAAACTGCGTTTCAGATTTTTCTGGAAAAAATTCACATAACTGAAATAGGCACTCCAAGTTTTTTGAGAAAATGGTATAATTTTTGGTGATTCGACCGATTTTGTTGAAATTTTGCAATTTGTTGCTTCTTAATATTTTTAACAATATTGCAATTAAAAATTTTGAAAAATATTTTTCTTTTTAAACAAAACAAATATCAAACTTCTGCATACAAATTTTCATCATTATCGGTTAAGCCGTTAACGATAAAATAAAAAATTAAAAAAAAAAACGGTTCTATGACAGGTAACGTTAATAATACTTTTAAGCATTTACTTTAGATGTCGCATGCAGTACAGTTTAGACTACGGCCAGATAGGTCCTTAGCTGGCTGCCTCCAGTTACGTACACAAAGCTGCTTTATAGGTCGTCCTCTACTTCTTGTCCTCAGCTGTGCAGACTAACAGGGGTAGATTCGAAGACTCGTCGGGCTGGTGATGTGTCGTCGGTGTTCATACGCTCCACGTGTCCCAGCCATATCGGCCCCTTTGTTTTTAGACTTTTAACCAGATCGACGTCGCTGTAAAGCCCGTAAAGCTCGTCATTGAATCTTCTCCTCGATACATACTGCACCAAAAATCACTCAAGAGCTTCCTTTAAAAGCACCCAAGCCAAATTTCATTCAATTTCAATAAGGTCAATGCTTTTTCCCCATACAGCAGGACCGGAATGACTTAGGTCTTATATAAGATCTCTTTTGTTCCTCTGGGGGAGGGCTTTAGTATACGTAAATGCCTTCTTAGCCCGACGAAATAAAGATTGGCATCAATAGTGGTTCTTCGATATTTCTCTGCATTGATGTCATTTTGCGATGTTATAGTGAAGCTCAACAGGTTGACGAAGTCCTTAACTATACTTGGAGGTTGTACCTATCCTTCGCCACGTTTTTCCCGAGTCGACGATGTTGAGATTCCTTTCTCGATGACAGCATATACATACAATTATACACACTTCGTCTTGTCTTCATTAACAGCCAAACCCATTTTCGCCGCTTCCGCTTCAATACTTCCATAATGCTCCTATAACAGCTCTTTTCGTTCACCCGATAATATCAAGATCATCTGCATTATGCAAGTAGTTGGAAAGTTTTTGGAAAAATTGTATATCTCTTCTTGAGTTGTGTACAATTGCTTTAAGGACAATGTTAGTTAGGGTGCACGATAACGCTTCGCCTTACCTTAGGCTTAGATCTTTTTCGATCTTTGATGTTTGGTAGTTTTCTTGCCGACTTCGACGAAGCAGCGAAATTTCTCCATCGTTATCCTGCAGAAGCTGACGAATTTTGTATAGGGATACAACACGGCTCTGAATAATTCGTCCCTATCCACGCTATCATACACGAGGTTGATTTACATAAGGTGTGACAAAAAATTAAAACGCGTGTATGTTGGTTTGAGACAAAAAACAAGTCGTATGGGAGGGGGATTTATTCCCCCTAGTTCCACCGAGAGGGAAACAGAATAAAGATTATTGAAGAAAAGGGTATCACTTACAATACCATGTTATACATTTATGTACATCTCTTATTTTTTATTTTTTTAAAATAAAGTTGTTTTAGTGAATAGTTTTTTTTTAAAAATAAACTTAAAAACTCAAAATTGTACGTTTTTAAGTAGTTTTTTTTTGTTTTGAATATTAAATGCTCTTTTAAATTTTTAGTCAGATAACAAAAACCAGATGTTAAAATCTCTACAAGTTCTTTAGCAAATTGAAAATAGCAGAAACAAAATTACCTTAATTTGACTCCAATCCGTTGCTAAAGTTGCTCTACTCCGTAGGTAGTATCAAAATCGTTCGAGTATATTCCGAGACAAATTACCTTTATCTTAACGGGTTTGAGACAGGTACCTTTATTTTTGAAGCTTTTTTAATTATAGAACTTGAAGTTCAAAATTTCAATAAAATCGCTTCTACGACTAAGGCTGTAGATCGAGGTACAGAAAACAGACAGGCTAAACACTATACATAAAGGGTTTTCCAATAAGAGGTGTTATTTTGAATAGCCCGCTATTTCGGTAGCTGTCACTTTTGAAGCTGTCATTTTTTGACATTTGACGCTTCAACAACGCATTGAAATTATTAAAATTCACTATAAAAATGGTGAAAATTTGGCAGAGACGGTTCGTAAACTAAAACATTTTTGGGTCGTCGTGAAGCACCTTGTCGGACCGCAATACAGAAATTGGTGGACAAATTCGAGCTGTTGGGACAAGTTAGTGATGTGAAGAATAAAACCCGTGCACGTCGCTCAAGAACAACTGAGAATATTGCTGTTGTAGCCCAAAGTGTTGAAGAAAACCCAGGTTTGTCCATTCCTCGTCGTTCTTTGGAATTAGGCATTCCACAAACGTCATTACACCGTATTTTGCATAAAGACTTGGGTCTTAAGGCTTATAAAGTTCAGTTAACACAAGAACTCAAGCCGGCTGATCATCAACAACGTGGTGTCTTTGCTGATTGGGTCCTTGAAAAGCATGAAAACGATCCGGAATTTCATCGAAAAATCATCTTGACTGATGAGGCCCATTTCCACCTCGGAGGCTACGTCAACAAGCAAAACAAAAAACAGTTACGGTCAATGGATTGCGCTATCGAGAGATGATTAATGAGTTTTTATGGCCGGAATTGGATGGTATTGATCTGGACAACGTTTACTTTCAACAAGACGGCGCTACGTGCCACACAAGCAAAATAACACCTCTTATTGGAAAACCCTTTAGAATAAAAAATGAAAACATCATAACTTTTAAAAATTTGTTGAAGTTTTAATACAATTTCGTCTTAATTGTGTTTAAAAAATCATCAATTAATTTCACTTATGTATGCTGAAATCAGTTATTAAGAAATCACTACATACTTTGTACAGCTTAAGCCTTGAAATGACAATTTCATTTGAAGATCTTGTATTAGTTTTTATTAATTATTATTGAAATTAAAAAAAAAAAAAATATACCATATTGTGTGATTGTGTCATACCTTAAAATTTTAACAGTGTGTTTAAGTGTTAAGTGTTGATGTTTGCCTTTCAATTTAGCAAAACAACCCAAATTGCATACATCTCTAAATCCGAAAGGCAAAACGAAAGTAAATGGTCTGACTTAGCTATTAGTTTGCCACACACTTTAGAGTTTCATCAAATTGTCTTTTTCACATTCGATTGGAGCTAGTTAGCTGGCTGGCTGATGTAATTTGGGTATAAGGTTTTGTTAACGGTCTGAGGCGATTTTAAAATTCGACATATTCACTTTAGGAGGTTTATCCCAGCTTCATCGGACGTTAAAATGCTTTTGTGTATTTGATTTTACGAAGAAGAAACAAAATCAAATGGCAGTTTAATAACGCATATCATACGCACCAGTGCACATTGGGGTATTTGACCAAACAAAATTCCAAAAACCAAAAATTAATATTTCATACCTAACACTCATTACTTAAAAGATGGATTTAAAGGATAGTTCCTATGAGGCGAGATAAAAGGTTCCTGTAGAGGACAGCGTGATATACTGTGCTTACGTACACTGAAATTATCAAAGACATGTAGACCAGGAGGCTCAAAGCCTTGATGGGGTGTGTAGCTGGATAAAATCGGTTAAGGATCGAGAAAGGTTGGGAGACTTGTTGAAGAGCCAAGAGGATTATTATCGTGCGTGTTTGTTAAGATTATATGAGTTAGTTATTCTATTTAGTTATTATACAATTTTTTTTAATTTGAAATTAATTACATTAGGACATTTTTACTAGTCCAAAACTTCACAAGATTTATCAAAGTTTTCTAATCCATTTATTCATATTTTGTATTATTTAATAAAATATTTCAACATGAATGTTGTTCATAATTTAAAATTTTGTTCTTGTTTCGGTCAAATTTTCATATCAAATACCCCACTATACTTAACCTCCTCGTTAAGCGTTTAACAACTTTATGATGCCGCAGCACGCTGCTGAGTTAATAATTTAATTTGCTTTTGATAACATTACCTTTCCACCATTAAATCGAAATTTAACACAACTTTAATGAGGTGATATATTTTGAGACCTTTTATTGTTAGAAGATGACCATCGCTCTGTCCGTCCGTAGGTGTAACTCACCGCCACCGCTGCCGGCCCGGTGATGGATTAAGGTCGTGCCTTCTGTTGGTTAGCTGAAGCTGCTGCTCATCAAACCACTGATCTGGAACACGATTCTTTTGTCCATCATCTGGAAACGATGAGAATATTTTCGGCAGTAAAAGCAATCTAGAAGATTGTTTTTTTGTTTTTGTATTTTACTTTTAATTGAATTTTAAGCTTTATAGTATGGGATAGCGCAAAAGAATGTGGGTCAAGGCAAAAGAAGAGCCCATCAACTCATCAAAAACGTCTGCCTTCGGATTTTGGCTTTCATGTCGATTGAAATGACACTCAAGGTCATTTTTTTTTTCTGAGCCACGATAACAATAGAATGGGTTTATATTTTATTTGATGCTGGTTAAACAAAACGTTAAATTTAATTTTATTTATTATTTTAAAAAACAAAGGCGAATTCCCATCATGAGGTATTTTAAATTATGTCCATCAGCAGTTGAAGATGTTCCGTCTGCAGAAGATATGAGAAGGCGTTGGTGGTGTTGCAGTGCTGATGATATATTATTTTTGTAATCTGAAGATCACGACTTGAACCCTAAACAGATGAACCTTGATCGACAAACAAAAATAAAAAAAAAACACGTGTCAAACTTGACATTGTAATTGGGATGATTTAATTTGAGGTGTTTTGTAAGAGTATGCCCTTAGATGTAACATAATAATAGTCGAAAAGAATAAAGACACAAATAAATAACGACATTATTGTTTAATTGATTGACAGCAGATGGCGTGCGAGGTGTGTAAAGTAATTAATAATCTTAAATCGAATTTGGTTGGTGCATTATTCGTCAAAAGAAAAAAAATCAATCCCGCACACATTTGATCTTTTGTTACGATTTATCTATTACAGCAAAAGCTCAAAAATTAAAATATTTCATTTAATGAATAGTGATAAGTTTAAGGCCACATTTAAAGAACTATAAATATATAAATATAAATATAAATATAAATATAAATATAAATATAAATATAAATATAAATATAAATATAAATATAAATATAAATATAAATATAAATATAAATATAAATATAAATATAAATATAAATATAAATATAAATATAAATATAAATATAAATATAAATATAAATATAAATATAAATATAAATATAAATATAAATATAAATATAAATATAAATATAAATATAAATATAAATATAAATATAAATATAAATATAAATATAAATATAAATGAAGTTCTATGTTTCTGAGTTTTTCCACACTTTATGTGGGAAATTGTACCTTGTAAATCATACAAGACACTTGTAAAATATTTTCCTGATGTTTTTCTCTGAGTGTAGCTACGGTTTTATTAGATAATATGAGAAAATAGGTCCTTATGAAATTACAAATGCATTAAATTTAAGACAAGATTTGTAAGGAGCTTCTTATAAATTATAAAGACTAGTTTCAATATTTATTCAAAACATTGATGGACTTGACATAAGCGGAAACAAAACATTGAAAAAACCTACTTTACAAGTATATGTAGGAAGGTAATAAGCAGAGTTAATCAAACAATACTTGTAACTTAGGAAAAAAAAATCATTTAAGTGTATTTCACAGCACGAACCTGATATTAAGAGTAATCAATTTTTTTGTTGATCTTCGATGGTTATTTCTCCTTTTTGTCTATATGAGTATAAACTTGTTGCATCAATAAAATGTTGTAGTTCAGGATGTCATTGTTTTGGTATGTGATGTTGTTTGCAGAATCATGAAATATATATCAGAGTTGATAAGATTTCTCAAATGTTGCTTTTTTGTAGTTTTACTTTTATAATACATTTGTTTGAAGGAAACATTTTTTAGAGCAAAATATAAAATGCATTAAAAGATCACTTGTAACTTTTTGTTTTTATAGCCAACGATAGTAAAATGAGTCCCAAAGTAAAGAAAACCGTTTTTATAAGAAATTTAGATTAAAAATTCAAAATAAATTGTTAAATTCGTGAGAAAATATTGTATTTTCCAAATATTTGTTTTCTTATCGTGTTATGCCTCGATGGAAAGGTAGAATTTGTTAGATGACGATCATTTTATTTTAACGTTGCCAGAGCTCTTAATTCAACTGACGATCGAGTAAACAGATTTCATGTTTGCTAGCTTCGGCACCAAAACAAGCTCCCAAAACCTGTAAATTTTGCATATTTTCATTCCTATTTTATATCAATATTTTAAACTAAACAAAACTTACAATATCCTCGAGCTATAGGACAGGATAATACAAAGAAGAAACTATAGAAAATCGACTAGCGACCTTAAACTGTCATACTGGTGATCTAGACAATGACACGTTTGTAACTAAGTATCGCAAGACACAAAAAACCCAACCTTGAAATATATTTGTTCGTCCATGAAGGAACGTAGGTATAGATAAAGGGTGTTTTTTTAGACGTGTGGTTTTCAATCTGGCAATACTTTTTTCGGAGTTGGTCTTTTTGACAGCTGTCACTTGATTTATGCTCAGTTTGGTTTGCCATTTCATAATTAATAGACTTACTCCTGAACAACGTTTGCAAATCGTGCAAATTTATTACCAAAATAATGGTTCGGTTCGCACGACGCATCGGGTGCTGTCCCCAATATTCGGTCGACATAATCGCAAAATTGCATAAATTCGAGCAACCATGGATCGGTTTCGCACCACGTTTACTCTGAAGGGTAATGCGTATCCTCAGAGACGACGTACAGTGCGCACCGTAGACGCTATTGCTGCTGTGGAGCAGAGTATCGAAGAAGACCCGAATTAGTCCATCCGCCATCGAGCGCAACAATTGGAGCTGTCGAAAATTGGGCCTCTCGGCTGGAATTCATTCGAGCCAGCCGCGATGGCCACTTGCCCGAAATTATTTTTAAAACATAATGGCAAACCTTTATCTTTATAATAAAGCTAAATTCTTGGCCATAACATTAAATTATATGCGTTTTATTTCTTCTTGAAAGCCACACGTCTTAAAAAACACCCTTTACCTAATAAATCACCAATCAGCCATCTCAGCACACGATGAGATATTTCAATATTTTTGCCAACACTAAATTGAGCTCAGGATGATATTCACAACCTTGATTCATATGAACAAACCAATTATTCAAACATTTTATGCAACTATCTTGAAATTGTCAAAATTTGAATACTTAAAAAAAAAAAAACAAAAATTGAAATTGAAATTCGAACTAACCATGAACTGTGACTTCTTCAATAAATTCACAATTCATCAATCTCCAAAACCCAACAAAACCCACTTCAATTCCACTTGATTCTTCCGACGAATTATTGATCCATCAAACTTATGCAATGCTTCTTGAATATACAATTATTACAATTTGCCCGAAACAAAACAACAAATAATTCATTTCAGCTTATATAGGCACACACTCAAAATTCAAAAATTGAAAGAATGTATAATTGTCTAGCTATTTTAGAGCAGCGTCATTCAAGACTCTTCAACAAAAATTAATTGCCATTCAATAATATTTTTTTTTTATATATTTTAAAATTAACCATGAAGTTACATCATAAATTAATTCAATTATTTGACTTAACCAATTCACGAAGTAATAAGAAAAAAATTATAACAATGTAATTCCTCAATTACCAAAAGCCCAATCTTCCCTGATGCATCACAATGTGTCGGTGTGTGAAAGGTAATTCGTCTTCAATGAATTGTTAGTTAGTAGTTCCATTACCCAGCTTTTTGGTTCTCCATCAACTCAGAGCAGAGCTGCCTAAACTACAATATCGCTATGTGTGATCATGATCACAAAAGAACACAAACGTTCGTCTTAAGAAACATCAGCCATCGAAGAACCCTCACACACGAGCCACGAACTACGAACAACGAAAATCACGATCAATATCGTCTGAATACGAAATGCATTGAAAAGATAGATCGCTTATTTTTAGGGTCACATTTGGCAGCAACAACAGCGCCAGCGGTAGTCTTGAAGATGGCTATCACTTTGGCTAGATTGCTTGATGGCCAGATCCGTTCTTTTCAAGAGAAAGAGAGAGGTCTTCATAGGTAAGGTATCTGGTGTACGAATGGTCTTGTTATTGGTTAGATATTTTATTTTTCGGATCTACCGCACTTTTAGATACTTTACAAACAAATTGCGGGGGATGGGGACTCTTGAAGTCACTTGAATGGCTTGAAGCACCTCGACGAAGTTTACTACTTGTCTTCACGACGATGCTACGCGACGCCGACGGCGAAGAGGCTAGAGAATTTTTCACACACAACGCGAGAAGATGAAGGCAATCCGTGCTGTAGGTATACCTATATACAGATACAGATACATTTCGAATATCTTTTGTTGGGGAAGTATCCAACATATTGGGGGAGCTTCTCTTGAGCGCTTGCTTGGATTGGTATAAATAAAAATGTTGGTAGATTTGTTCGACTTTTGTATCCGAACTTGCCAGAGATTCGCACGTGCATTTACGTATCTATCCATCGTCCTCGCTCAAAGAAGTGCATTCGAGCTTGTATCTGCACCGCTATCTTGAGATAGTTTTGTATCTTTTGTTATTTGTTCTGGGCTGTGAATCCCTTGTCCGATATTTGACGTGTTGAAGAACGATAATTATCATCCACAGAACGAGGATCTTCTTTTTTTTTATTTTTAATAAATTACAATCGTGATTTGTAACTAAAGTGTAATAAATTTCGTGAGGCTTCTCATCTCTGGGAACTCCTTGGTGGCAAAAATCGAAAGAAGTTGTAAGCTTGTCGTTTGGTGAATCGCGTCGTCGCGTCGATCGTTGTGGTCGTCTTCGTTTACGTCTTTGGTTGATCGTCTTCGTTGCTGGTTTTGTTGTCTTCGCTTCTCGAAATTTGTTTGGGTGAATTACTGTGTGAAGTTAACGTGATTCCTTTCTAAAATAGAAGTCACTTCGACATCGTCATCATCATCATCATCATCTCAACATCGTCATCATGATGTCTAACGTTGGATCTCTGGAAAGGAAGATGGCTTGTTTGGTACTGGCAATTGGATTACTTGTTGCCATGAACATGTGTGTCAGTGGAGTAAGTAGTATTATTTCTTTGCGCTTGTTGAGAGGTTGTTTTTTTTGTCGTTTTGTTGAGCATTGTGGGATGTAAATCCCAAGGAAATTAATAACCCCTTCTCCTTCTCTACATGATTTCGAGATTGTGTAGTTTTGTTACACAATATTTTCTATCAGAATGGGATACTTTTACGATTATGTCGGAAGATTAATGAAGGATATTTTTTGATTGTTGCAAGAAAAAATTTGTTTGAGAGAATGAAATTTTGACAAGATAAAAGATTGTATTACTCAGGGACTATATAGTCATCAGGAAATCATGGCTATTCAGACAGAAGAAGATATAAATCAGTTTACATGACTTTGATTAATGTTTTCTTTTATTGGTTGAAAATGGTTGAAACCGTCAGATCCTGGAAATAATTTAATATAATTTGTTAGACAATTTATTTTAGCTTGAATCGAAAGCTTATACCATAGAGTATATAACCTAGCAAAATCTATGCATTCGTAAAAAAAAAGAACTTGGGTTTTGAATCAAATTTGCCATTACGGCGGTAGAAAAAACGGAAAATATGTTTATTATTTTAAAGTTTTTAAAAAACAAAATAACTTAGAACCCGAAATGACGACATCAACCAAACAACTATTCAAAAACGTTTAAGGGCTTACATTTTCCATAGAACCATTCTTTTAGCTTTTCTTATTATGGAACATTAACCGAACCAAGTTTTCAAAAAAAAAAACACCTACAATTAAGATTAAAAAAAAAACTCACAGTTTATGGGTGAAGGTTTTATATACTCATCCCAATTTTTATTCGCACTTGAGAAACAAAAATCGCGATTTCGAAAAACCATGAAAAAATAAAGATGAATTTTGAAAACCGCAATCAATTTCTAGGCCAAGGTTTGGGACAGAAATTCAGTAAAATCGTCAAATCACTTTGCATGAAAAGATTTCGAGAATCCGACCTTCCCGAAACTTTTGGTTAAAGATGTCCCTATGAATTGAAAAGACCTTTCTTTTCATGTAAAAGCTCGATGAAAAATGTTTGTGAAAAAATACCATTATTTGGTGGCTTCAATCTGGGAAATAAGCCCATGTTTGATTGAATTGACTTGTGGTTCAGATATGTTTTATGAATTATGTGTTTTTTTGGATACAATGATTTTTCTAAAAACAAATCAACTGGTTTTAAAGGGGTTCAAAGAGGTCGTTTCCAAAATCTTTAATTCAAACTAAGACTGAAAACTTCATAATATAGATTTTAAGGAACAAAGAATCGTGTACTAAAAAGCGTTTTCAGCTATTTTTTCTTTGCGAACATTTTGTAATGCAATTTAGTTGAAAAATCATTAATATTTAAACACATTCTCTGCTCGGCCGTTTGATTACACATCACAAAAAAACTCTATTTGATAGTTTTTTTTTTTACAGAAACCCGCTTAAATGAAAAACCCTGATATCATAGAAAACCCTCATTTAAGCTAGGTATACAGTTCCCTATCGACAAAAAAAAACTGCATGTGTTTCTTATGGATGTAAACTTGGTAAACTTAGTTCAACAAAACTCCGCAAACAATAGGAGTTTTTCTTCTTTAGTTCAGAGCAGAGCCTGAACTGTCAAAAAAATAATTGTGTTTCTTTTTTAGTTCTGAGCATGTTCAGAGCGTGCTCTGTGAGCTCAGAATAAAATATCAGAGTAAACGGAGTAAAATGCTGAGCGCAGCCAACTTCATACAGTTTTCATGCAATTTGACAGATATGACAATTCAGTGCTCAGGTGTGTTTCATAATTAAATCGAAGTGCTCTGAACACATTATGCTCAGAGTTTACTCCGCTCGCTCAGTGCTCTGCTCTGAACCAACTCTGAACTAAAAAAGAAAAACATCTAATGACACCAAGCTGAGCACAAAATACTATAACTTCGGTTTTCTTTGACAAATGTGTCATTTTTTTTCAAATTAAATGATTGATTAACAAAAAATAATTCGTTCACGTATACAGGGTGATTCGCATAAAGTGTGACAAAGAGCTAGAGTGTGTAGGTTGGGTCGTTACAAGAAAAAATCATTTCACCCAAACCGCAGACAAGTAAAATCAACTCGAACTTGTTACTAAAACCCAGTTTACTAACCACTTAAACCAAAAGGTTTTTGATATTTCTCGATGTTCGAGGACGGTTGTTCTACCAAGTTCGCCTGTCTACAGAGTGGTTTACTCCAACATGACAGTTAAGATTTAAATTTAACGTAGAAATTTCAATTCGAAATTTACAAAAAAAAAAGTGGATAGTGACACAAAACAATATTTTTTGCTAGTTTACGAATTAATTTCAAAGTGACAATGACGCATATTTGTCGAAGAAAAACGAAGTTCGAGTGTTTTGGTGTGAGCTCGGTGTCACTGTTTGTAGAGTTTTGTCGTACTAAGTTTACTCGCACCATGTCCGAGTGTTTATAGAGCTCGCTGTCTGTTTGTTCTGGTATTTCCATTTTCCAAAACTCAGAATACTGTATACCTAAATTATACAGAGACTTTTTTGGTTTTCAACTTTCCATTTAGAACAACAAGTAGTGACCTAGAATTTACTTCTCAAGCTCAGAATTGTTCCATCGCGTGAGATTTTCGAAATGTTCTCGTTTACAAATTAAAAAAAAAATTTGTAGCTATTTTTAAGGTGTTGTAATAACGGGGTTAAATAATTTTTGTCGGAGAAAGTAGGTAACTATTTTTAAAAGAAATAATTTTCTTCTTAAAACCCCAGTTTTAATATTTTCAATAGATTTTTTTTCTTTGAGATTTGAATTCAGTACGAGAAGACAAACTGTTTGCAAGAATCCAAAAAGGAAGGAAAGATGGTACTTTCCACATTCACATTATCTGCTCATTCTTGTTGATGATGTTACAGTGGCAGGCTGATAAAAAAAAACTGATTCCCGCAATTTCTATGTCTGTTTGAATATGTCTGTCTGAATCTCGAACTACAGCTTAAACCTCTTGAAAGTTCATCATGTATAGTTCATAAGCGCATTGAACAACTTTTGTGTATAAAAGTAGATGTCTTTAAAAATGAACAACGAAATTTCATTAAGTAAAGGGTTTTCCAATAAGAGGTGTTATTTTGAATAGCCCGCTATTTCGGTAGCTGTCACTTTTGAAGCTGTCATTTTTTGACATTTGACAAGTAGAAACTACGGAACGATACACGCTTCAACAACGCATTGAAATTATTAAAATTCACTATAAAAATGGTGAAAATTTGGCAGAGACCGTTCGTAAAACTAAAACATTTTTGGGTCGTCGTGAAGCACCTTGTCGGACCGCAATACAGAAATTGGTGGACAAATTCGAGCTGTTGGGACAAGTTAGTGATGTGAAGAATAAAACCCGTGCACGTCGCTCAAGAACAACTGAGAATATTGCTGTTGTAGCCCAAAGTGTTGAAGAAAACCCAGGTTTGTCCATTCCTCGTCGTTCTTTGGAATTAGGCATTCCACAAACGTCATTACACCGTATTTTGCATAAAGACTTGGGTCTTAAGGCTTATAAAGTTCAGTTAACACAAGAACTCAAGCCGGCTGATCATCAATAACGTCGTGTCTTTGCTGATTGGGTCCTTGAAATGCATGAAAATGATCCGATATTTCATCGAAAAATCATCTTGACTGATGAGGCCCATTTCCACCTCGGAGACTACGTCAACAAGCAAAACTGTCGCATCTGGGGCTCGGAAAACCCAAGAGTTATTGTTGAAAAGCCTCTCCATCCTCAACGCGTGACTGTTTGGTGCGGTTTATGGTCCGACGGGGTCATTGGACCTTACTTTTTCGAAAATGAGGCTGGAGCAACAGTTACGGTCAATGGATTGCGCTATGGAGAGATGATTAATGATTTTTTATGGCCGGAATTGGATGGTATTGATCTGGACAACGTTTACTTTCGACAAGACGGCGCTACGTGCCACACAAGCAATGAAACCATCGATCTTTTACGGGAAAAGTTTCCGGACCGTGTTATCTCTCGAAGAGGTGATCACAATTGGCCACCGAGATCTTGTGATTTAACACCTTGCGACTTCTTCCTTTGGGGCCACGTGAAAGATAAGGTCTACGCCAACAGCCCAGCGTCGATTCAAGACCTCAAAGATGGAATTAGTGAGGCTATCGAGGACATAGGGCAGCCCCTTTGCGATTTGGTTATGGAAAATTTCATGAAAAGGATATGGTCCCGTAAGCGTTGTGTTGCATTATTAACGGCATACCTTCCTCTTTATAATGAAATAAACATCCGATCATTTATCTCAAAAAATAGCATTTTTCTTTGAATATCAAAATAACACCTCTTATTGGAAAACCCTTTAGTTTGATTTTGTTAAAAAACTTTAATTAAAAAATTTATATTCTGACACATTATTGTTTACCAGCATTGTATGGATGTGCTACTGGCCTCATTTTGATAAATGTTGTATTATTCCATTAAAATTAAAGAATTATTATAGCAGATTCTCCTCCCTCCACCACAATGATCCACCACTCGTATAGTCTTACAACAACATTTTTAGGACTAACGAGCTGCGCATAAAATCCCAAAATTCACTTAGAATTTCCTTCCCTCAGATTTCTGATATGAGGTTGCAGGTATCTCCTATGCTCGCTTGAGGAGCAGGATAAGGAAGCCGCTCTAATGGATTACACCACTCAGCCCCAAGAAACCCACAGAACTTGTGAACCTATACTTCAAAATTGAGTTATAAAAGCACTTCTGACAATATAGAGACACAGTGATTCGACAATTTTCGGTTTGCTTGAAAACTTCATGCACTATACAAACAGAAATCACAATTAACCATTTTTGAGACGTACTGCACCTTACTTACATTATTCACTATTCGAAGTCTGATAAAGCCCCCATCAATCAACTGCTCCTTATTGGTATACAATTTCCGTTTAGAACAAATTATAACATGATTTATGGCTTTTCGATTCCTTCAACTCCTAACGCCAAGGTCTTGCAAATTAAATGGTTGTCTAACATACTTAACCACCTAATTAAATCACTTCCACAAAATGTGTAGATAATCACGTTGTTGTTATACCTATAGATACTTTAAACAACACAATAAATTGCCAAAAAAAAAAATAACAAGCATCAGGGAGCCTCACATGTCTGTCATGTCAATCATTTGACGCTTGGCTCAACTCGGCTTAGAATAAATTATAATCTCTCATGCGTTCAACAAAGATTTCGCAACAATTTCTTTTAAGATCCTAACTTAACTATAGTATATAGCCAACCATAGATGCCCTACTAACCAGGTTTAGCATATGATGCTTTTTTTTTTTGTATTCACATCAACCTCTTTTTGAAGCTTTGCAACTCTGCGCAAAGTGCTGATATTGCGCGATACAACATGACATGGAAATATAGTATCTATGTATGTATCTTTGCATATTATGCATGCATATATACATACATAGATACCCACCTATTTAGTCGTACTTCAATTTTTTTTTCGTTTTTCTTAAAGCATTTTTGAGAGTAATTAAAAAAACCTCTTTTGCAAAACTGATCAAATATGCAAGGGCTTCCCCGTCTCTTCGACGTTTTTTTTGACGTTCGTTGGTGCAGCGCAACACCAAACGGTTAGTAGAAGCTGCTGATGGTGCCACTTGTTGTACTCTGCAGCGCACAGAAAGATGAGAAATTATCTTGGCTAAGAATTGTAGGTTTTGTCTTCTTGTGTACATAGATTCATTTTTATGAGTGACAGCAGCTAGCTATACGGACGGAGTCTGGCGTTTGTAATTGCGGAACACTTTTGGGAAAATCCTAAGCCAAACCCCTCCCCCCCCCAGAGACATGAAACAATCGGAGTAAACAAAAATGTTGCACATATAAGTTTTTTTTTTAAATAATTTAAAAATTGTAGCGTGTTTGTTGTTGTGGCATCGCAAGGCTAATGCAAGATGATAAAGGAAGAGGAGGGTCTTATGTTGAGATGAAGTGCTAGAAACTACAAGCTGAGTATAACATAGGTACTGCTGACACATATTCCAAGGTGCTGTAATCATAATAATAATAATAACCACAATAACCAAAGTGTATAGGTCCATGGGAGTAGGGTTAACATTGCACTTAAGCGTGAGAAATATTTCTGGAGAGTCATTAAGTGGCAGACGCACAGCCACCTGTTATTTGTTTACAAAACTGAATAGCATTATAATTGTACGAATCTTCATCCCGCTTTGCCAATCAAAAGTAGGTCTGAGATTTAAAGATATGAAAAACCGAGCTGGTTCGATTATTTCTTTATTTAAATAATTGGGAATTGACAATCTACATATATATATATCTAAAAAAAACTATATCTAACCAAAAAAATGGGTGTTATATCATGTTGGAACTGAGATAAATGACAAAAGCATGGACAAAGTGTCAGATAGAAACAAAAAACAAAGCTTGAGCTTCTCCTTTGAGCTTTTGATTGGCGTTTGATTAAGAACTTTAATATTCATAGGCGAATGCAAGTACGTGCTATTTTTCTATTTATCAAGAAGACTTATGTCAGGGCGGTCACTATATACGTCCAAAAAATCAAAAATGTATCTTCATATATGAAATAAATATATCTAAAATTTAAATAAATAAAGCTTAGTAAACAGTTCCCGTGCGAAAAATAAATTGCTATGCAAAAATTCATTAATTCATCGAAATTCCACCGAAATTTGATATGCTGCAAATTATTATTTCGGGTTCATACTAAAAAAATAGTATTTTAAGCGTTTGTACTTGAAAACCTTTCAACAAAACAGCGTTTTGAGATTTTCATAAATTATAGCTTTTAAATGCTAAATTTTAGCACTAACGGTTTCTTGAAAGTTTTCAGTTAAATTGAGGCCCCAAAATCTAAAACAATGAAAAATCAAAATGGTTTTTTTGCACGAATTTGAAGTTATGCGTCTAGCTATGTACAGAGTAACTTCAAATTTGTGCAAAAACTTTTGGATTTACTAACTTTTTTAAGATTATGACGGCTTATTTTAGAGCTCACTTTAAACTTGAATATCAATTAAACCGTTAGAGCTGAAAATTTTGGGTTCAGATAAAAAATTAGCAATTTCTGCTAAAAAATTTGAAAGTAAGTTTTTTAATATTTTGTCCGCAAACTGCCGTTAAATCAAACTGACCAGAAATACCCTTTTTTAAACTTAAAATTCTAATAAAAATTATCCATAAAAGCGTAAAAATTGATTTGTGCGCAAAAGAATAGCATTTAAAAAGCTACAATTTTGCACATTAGGACCCAGTTTTTCAGTGGTGAGTTAAACCAGAGTTATTTCTACTCTAGATGTAAATTAACCCACAGTTAACTGATGACTGGTTGAGAATGCATGCGGAATGACTAAAAGACTCGCTGGATAAAACTTCAAAAGCATCTGTTCAGTTAATCCTGAGTTAACTCGCCAAATTTAACGAGTTAACTCGGGCTTAACTTTAATCTCGCACTGAAAAACTGAACTCAAGAGAACTATTGTTTAAATCCGCTGTATTCAGACTTAGTTTAGCGGAAAATTTAATAGCTAGGAGCTAAACATTTTTTGTTTGCACAAAAAAAAATTTAATTAGCTGCAAATTCCGATATATTTTTTTTTTCATTCCGCCAAAAAGTGTCCACCAAAGTAATGGACTTGATTTTTTGTATCGGAGAACTTGGTTCTATTTTTAACAATTATAACTTTGGTGTGAATTCCCTCCCTTTTACAGTACTTCTTTTTGGAGAACAAAAGTAAGCCATATAATTGAAAAGAATTCAGAGAAAGTGAAAGGATCCACCGTGTGCCGACCGATTGGATAGCCTCAATTTTTCAATTTTAGCCTTTATATGAAAAAAAAATAGCTTCATATCATGATTGGATAAGAATTTCCAGCCCCATATGTGCATATATGTATATGTCCCCTTCCACAGTACCCGGACATTTTTTTCTCTTGAAATTTCTTGTACTTTTCTCACACGAGAAACCAAAATTGGAAGAGATTTTGCTGAAGTTTCATTATAAAATTATTGGTTCAACGCACACTACGTGAAGAGTGAAAAGGAATGTCAAAAAAAAAAATTATGCAAATCGTTGACGGGTGATAATTTTGTTCACTCAACAAACTCCGTGCACCTCTCTCCTAAAATCTCCTTGTAGTTAAGGGGGCTTAGAATGTAGCTGAAAGAAAATAGAAATACAAATATGTAAATAGGTAGGCAGAACTTCAGATTAAAACGAAAATTGTTTCAAATTCAAGCCCTACAATTCTCTAAAATTTCAAAGTTTTACTGTATTTAAAAGTGCTATACTAATAAATTTAATACAAGGGCTCCATAATTTAGATCTGTCAGTCAGTTACGGATTTAGCGACTCTTAAAGTCCAATATTTCGGTAACCACAAATGCTAAGGAGTTGAAACTTGGTGGGCGCCTGTTAGAGTTAGGCATTGAGTTAGTCTTAGCTAGTGCTTGTAAAAAGGGTGTATTTCCTTTCTTAAGAACTACAGTATACCATGCCCTTTTAAACAGTTGAATAAACGTTATTTTCTTAAAATAGTTGAACACCGCTTTTTTTTTACTTAAAAGATCAATCGAAAAAGTCTTCTAGAATCTATCGAAAAAAAACCATAGGTATTAACAATTTACTTTTTCTGTTTTTTTTTTTCTGTAGCAAATTGATGGCTATACAGCCGGTGAAGACTATCCAGCCTACGAAGCAGTGCCCAAAGGTTTGTCATTTAATTGTCAAGGAAGACTTCCAGGATACTATGCCGATCCAGAGACTCGTTGTCAGGTAATAATCAAATTAACCTTCATTTAACTAAATCCCATATATATAATTCAATTTTATAACCCACCACAGGTCTGGCATTGGTGTCTCCATTCGGGTCATCAATATTCCTTCCTCTGCCCAAATGGAACCGTTTTCAATCAAGCCGTTCGTGTATGCGATTGGTGGTCGAATGTGAACTGCGAGTCTGCCGAACAACTCTATCGCAACAATGAGGAATTGTACCTTAGCGAAACAACGACCGAATCAACTTGATATAGGGCCAGCGATTATCAAAATTCATCCACAAGTTCTGCCAAAATCACAACCACCAAAAACTCACGTTCCGGCTCTAGGAGTCAACAATTCGTCACAACTCAACGCAGCCGACTTAATCATAGTCAATCGCAATCCAAATTGTCATCTAAATTAACTACAACAACAAGTACTACAACTACTACCCGCACAACTACCAAAAATATTAATAATTTAAGAGGTACCGCTAAATACTCAATGCACAACAAAATCAAAATCAAAAACAACAACAACAACAACAGGCAGCAACCACAACAAAATAGTCTAAGCAGCAACCATAACGGTAAACTACCAAAAAATCCTAACAACCTTGATGCCGAAAGGCTCAAAGACTACAAAAGTAGAATAAAGAACCGTTACAACATCGATTACGATCGATCACTTGAGGATGAATATGAGATAATCGAGGCCATTGAATAAGAACAAGAACAAAAAGAAGAAGAAGAAGTGAGATAGAAAAAAAGTAGCTGAGGGAGTGAGAAGGTGTTACTTTTGTGTATGATAGATAGTTTTAGTGTAAATTGTTAAGTTTTATTTTTAATAGATTTTTTTTTTCTTGTTATAATTATTTTAAATAAATTTTAAGTTAGAAAAAGTGTAAAATATATTCCTCTCTACATACAAAGATTGTTGTAATAAAAACAAATTCAAAAAACCATTAAGTTTTGTTTTTTTCCACCTGAAAGTATGCAAATATATTTTGCTCTTTGGTTTGAGTCTGAGATAAATGTATGAAATCTTACCACTCCGCCGAGCCGACCCACGACTACAACGACACGATCAGAGCTTTTAATTCGCGTTGAAAAGTTTGAGACTTATTTTCTACAGCGAAATGAGTCAGTTAGTTGTTAACCTATTGTCGTTTTGTTTACACTCATTGTTTGGTAAGTGCGGCCATTTCTATTAATTTTATTGGCATTTCTTTGTTTTCACTTTAAAAATAAGCTACAATTAATTTATAATGTTTGCCATGTTATTGTGATGTTGATGTTTTGAAATATTCTTGACTTAGAGCAAAAATGTCACAATGGACTGGTATCTATAACTTGTTTGCTCTTAAAGCTCGTAAGCAAAAGTAATGAATGGTTTGGTTTGTTGTTTGTGGTTGTTGAGTGAACAGTGTAGGGGAAAACTTAACGTTCACTTGGTAATTTATTTTTAAATTAAAAAAAAAAAACATAGTGGAACTGGAATGAAATGCGCTTGAGAGAAAAACATTTTTCATTAAAAATTTGAATCTTATTTAACAAAAATTTATAACATTAGGACTTTTTTTTAAAATGTTGCAAAAGTGACTTTTTGTTTGAAAATAAATCTCATATTGTACCAGAACTTTTCTCCTAATTTTATCAAAATTAAAGCTAATAAATAAAAATGTATATTTGACAAAAAAACATTAAGGCCCATTTGCTGAAAGAAATCTTAAATATTTAAGTTCAACATAAGAGATAACATATGTGGCAGTTTAGGCAGAGGAAAAAGGTGAACATAGACGTTTAAGGCCCAGTTTTTGAGTGCGATATTGTCCTAATTTCTGGGTTAAGCCCGAGTTAACTCCTGAAAAATGTTTTTTAGTTCATTTGGATCCCGGGTTAACTCAACAAATTTGCTGAGTTAACTCTGGATTAGCTGAATAAGTATTTCTAAAAGATGCGTGTCAAAAATCTATTCAAACCTAGGTACGATGCCATGGAAAGAGTGTTTTTCATAGTGACGCCATCTCGAATTCGAAAGCGAAACATTGTTTTCTATACTGTCGCACTTCGATTTCGATAGATTTTTGATAATTATAAGAGCTAAATTTAATTCCCCACTGAGATATGTAGTACTTTTGAGTAAACTCGGGATTAAAGTGTTTACAGGATTAACTAACTTTGATTTAACTCGGAGTTAACTCATGCACTAAAAAACTGTACCTAAGTTGAACATAAATATTTAAGTTTCGTATCAGCAAACGGGTCTAACTGATTTTAAATATAAAGTGATGTAACCAAGGGTCAATGGGTCCGTTCAAGTAGTTTCGATCTTTAATTTTCCTCCACTGAACACACAGCAAATGATTGTGGTATTTACAAATTGTTTTTACCTATTGTTTACAAAATTAAAAACAGGCGAACTCGGATGTGAACAAAGCCCAGAATCGGTCGGCGTACAGTGGGACAGGGTGTCCTAAAAGTTTGTATCAAATCAGCATGAAATTATGCGCATTTGCTTCTAAGATCCATATTTTAGATGATTCCAAATCCACCCTACGACACACCCTCTAAACGTCCATTAATGCATTTGTCTATTTTCTCTTTATAATGTACCTACAGGGTAATTTTCTTTCGATTCCTGAACAAGATTAATAGAAAAAATTCTATTGGAGGGACGTGTGTAATGTGAATTTCCCACTTTAGGCAGAAACGGTAGCTTTGTAAAACAATGAATTGATAGCATTTTCTTTGAAACAATGGCAATCCTTATTTACATTTAATTCCAATATTTCATTATTAAATCAAGGTAATTCAATTAAAATTTGTTTTAAAAATATTTTTTAAATGTTCGTATATACATAATTTAAGTACTCGTTTGGCTCTAAGTGTTCAATATTTTCATTTATTTAAAGTTTTTATCAGTTTCAAATTGAACACAAAAAACCAAATCGTTTTACAATTTTTAATTTTTTGTAAACATTGAAATTTAAGAAAAATATAGAAAAGTAGCAGAATTTTCCAACGGAATCAAAAAGTAAATATCACACGATTTTGAATGACCCAAAAAAAAAAACCTTTAAAAAATTCAAGAAATTTTTAAAAATACCTTTTTCAAAATAAACCTGTTAAAATAGCAGTGAAATGCAATGATCAGTTTCATTGAATTTCACTGCTATTTAACAGTTTTTTTAACTATACAGTTTTTTTTTTACTTTACACATTGTTACATACTTGACCTTAAAAATTCAATACTAAGATTTTAAAATTATTTGCATGATAAGCAAAAATTCTAGCTTAATACTAGAAGAAAAAGAAAAACTTCAATTCAGAAAAAATCAATTTTTAAACAAGCTGGCTTCCGTTGAAGCAGAGAAGTGCAAAATGATTCACAGTTTTAAAAAGAGTAGATATGATTCACAGTTTTAAAAAGAGTAGATATTAATTTCTTAATCGAAAAATAAAAACAAAAATACATATTTTCTCAATTTTATTTTTTGAATTGTTGCTAGCTTTTGAGTCTCTTTGTCCCATTGTGCGGCGGGCGTAGGGATACTGGATAGTTTGTTAATGTTTTAACTGAAGTCATTTTGTGAAAAAATAAAAACGAACATTGACTTCATGTTGACATTTATGTTTGTTCTAATTTTGAAATCGATTGTAATTCCTCCTTACCTATAAATGATTTTGTTGCTTGGAGCTGTCACTTAATGTTTTGACAGTTCTATTATGTAGTAAGGTTGTACATTTATTTACAAAAATAACAAATAGTCCAGTTGTTGTTGGTATATGAAGTCAAAATTCCTATAGGAGTTTAATATTTCAAGAAAACACATTATTTGTGTTGCCATTGTTATAGAATACCTTAAAATCCGAGTTTCTAGCCATCAACAGGGTTTCCACTATCTCGATTTAAAGAGTAGACTTAATACTCGCTATTTTCTAAACGATGATGCGTAAAGATATATTTTTTTTTGAAAACGATAATTTTTTTAAATATAAGAAAATGGTAGATATTTTTAACAAAAATTCGAAATATTCTTAGAATCTAGATTACCGGTTTAAAATCGAAAAAGGTCAAAAGTCCACATTTAGATATGCAGATTGGTCATAAGACATATATAGTAAAACAGTTTAAGGCTTATAACCCTTTGCCAATATTTATGTGTCTAATAACTTATCAAAACTTTACTTAGTCAATGTATTTTATTAAATGATAGTCATGATAGTTAGAGTGGCATACCTTAATACATTTAATGCAAAGTATAAACAGGTACATAGGTATAGTAATTTGACCTATTGAAATAATAAAATGTATAAAAGTTCAGTTGAATTTGTTTTTATTTATTTTCTTTTTTTAATTTTCCATTTCTTGATTCATTTATATTTAAATGAAGAACTTGATTTGTGTTCCCAAATTGAAATCCATAATATATACGATTGCCACAGTAAAGCAATAACTTTCTAGACGAAATTTCCTTCTTTCTGTGGATCTAGACTAGTTTTTTATATCCACTTTCACTGTCTTTTATTTCAGCATCAGGTGGTGTGCATTGATGCATTTGATCTTTTATCTGTAAATCCAGTTCAATGAATTTTATTAACCAAGGTTGTTCTCTAACGAAAAATCAGATTAACTTTATATTTATTAAACTTAATTTAAAATAAATACCCAAAAATCCCAACTTTTGCACTGTCAAGAACTTCAAGGATGCGGTTCAATTTCAAATTGCGTATAATTGAATAACATACGTTGTGTTGGTATCCTTAACCATCACAAACCTGTCTATATTTATTTATTATTGTAAAGTAAAAGTGAAACGAAAATAAATTTAGTTTTTTTGAAGGAAAAACAGTTATTTTTAAACAAACATACTTTTCAGCACAAAAGTTCAAAAGTTTAAAGGAACTTATTTGATATACATAGGAACATGTATATATCAGTATTTCTATTATACACTCTCCAACCATATATAGCTCCTTTATTTTACTGCCAATTTCTAGAAATTTTAGTTCAAAGTTCATAAAGAGGTAAGTACATAGAGTTTTTGGCAGTTTTGGGAAGTAAACGAACAAACCTTATGCTGTCACTAAGAATACAATCACCTTTTTTAAAGAACCATTAGGCGTGTTTTTTCCATATGGATCGAAAAAACAACATCGGAACTAATAATTTTACACGTAAATACAACATAGCTAAGTCCAGATAATTATCGGGACTTACGTACTGTAAGTAAGAAGTTCCTAAGTCCCGATGTCGTTTTTTTCGACAAATCCATATGGACTTGCAAAAAAACACGCCTACTATAACAGTTTCAATCACATTATTCTTAACCATAAGCAAATAAAAAAAAAAACTTTTAACTAGACCACCACTTAAATTAGCTAATCACACACTTGAGAATGTGTAGCAACAACGCGTCAAAAGCTTTTACACACGCCTCTGGCTATCTACATAAATATACCTACATAATATATCTATCCATAAATATAGGTGCAAAACCAGTAATTCTTCCTGTTCGACTTTTAGTGGCAAAACTAAACCAACAGCCCTGTCTTAACACACATTCACAAAAATTGAATTGTATCTGCAAATTAAAAAAAAAAAAACAACAAAAAACAAAATTAACAATGAAAGATATAAAAGTTGAAGCTAAACTCAGAGAGACAAAAAAAAAACAAGACTTGTCGCACTGTTTTAAGTCGATTACCTTCAATATTGGCACACGCTGCTGTTACTGCTGCTCAGCGACTTTATGAACATAAAACCACTCTATGACAACTATACCTTTGACATGGTTGCCAATCGAATATAAATCTACTCTCTACACAAAAAAAATTGCCTAGATCAGAATAAAATGAACAACAATAAATAATTCTAGTTTACCCATGTGCTATCTCTCAATTTTGAAAAAAAGTAATAAAACTATGTAGATCACTACTCGTAAAATAGCCCCGGAAAATTAGACTTTCACTTCAAACAAATTCCGCCAAAGCTAAAAAAGGGATCATATTTTTGTTTTTGTTGCTTATTGAAAAGCGCAATATTTAGGGACAGGAAGGTCACAGCTCATCATATCTTTAATCAAGGATTCGAGCAACCAAAATGTTTGTCAAGAAATACAGGATTTGAGTTGTTAATCATGGAAATCACTAATGAGCTTATTTTGGTTAATTAGCGCAATTTAATTGGAAACTCTTAAGATAATAGTACAAATTTAACCCACTGTGAACAAAACCTGTCAATGGTTTGGAATAAATGAAAATGCAAAAGTTGTAGTTCATAAAATTTTACACAAAAAACATCACACAAAGTTTTTGTGTAAGATGAATAGATTTTGAGAAGAACGAGCGTGTGGTTTGCGGTGTTATGTTGAAAAAAATACCTACATTAAAACAGACAACTGATATTGTAATGTTTGGGCACGTTTTTGTCAAAATCAATTGTACTTACGAAAAAAAGTGCATCCTAATCTTTTTTTTTATAACATTTTATATGCTCTGACATTTGTTCAAAAACCTGGTATTTTTTGTGATATTATCGAAAACTTATTATGGGTACCTAATTTTTAGAACAGTTTTTTTTTTTTTAATTGGTTAAACATTTTTGTTAAACAAAATACAAAACTACTTAATCCAATAAATCTACAAAGTTGGTAACCGTGCGGTAACCGTTGAAGTTGCCGTTGGTTGGTTTGATTAAATAAAGTGAAAGAAGTCACAAAACCTGAAGCTTGGAATTTCATTTCGTTGTCTTATAGCTCCACTGCACTGGCAACGAAAGTAGGGTAGGGTAGTATAGGGGGTGAATTAATTTTTTTTTCTTTGAGTGCGAACTAAAAACCGAAATATTTAAGAGTACTTGTCATTCAACGTGTGTCAACCAGAAACTGGTTGTTTGTGTTTGCTGACAGCCGCAACAGTACTACTAACTTGTTGATGGCTGATGGTGACACCACCTACGCTAATTTGACAGATGATTACCTTGTGTTCCAGGTTCTTTGACATTTAACAATGAACACTTGGCGCAAAATCCCCAACCACACCCATGTTATTTGATTATGTTGTTTAATTTTTTATTTTAAGGGCTGTCAAAATGTCAAAGCAAGGCGGACTTTCAACTTGGACTGGTAATGTTTGTTTTAAAAACCCAAAAATACATCATTTGGATGGCGATTGCAGCATTCCGGCGAGTTCCCAATTTTTTTGTTTTGTACATTATTATTTAATGCGTGCAATGTGCAATGAATTCGAATTTATTGGCAGCAGAATTACATAAGATCCATGAGCAATGTAGCAGTATTATAAATGTAGGTACCTCTACCTACTTCTGTGCTGGTCGAAACGTTCGTTGCTTATAGGGAAGCAAAATTAATATTTTCAACAGAAAACATCATCAGTCAGCGCAGCGGTAGTGTAGTCGCTGCCGCTAAATGCAATACCGTTCATTAAACGAAATTGTGCAAAACTTTGAGTTGAAAATCGTTAATTTAGTAAATTGTTAATTTTCAATCAATCAGGCGATGGTGAGGAGGGTTTGACTTCCGTATTTGAAGGAGAGGCTTGTTTGTTTATTGTGTTTGTATTTTTTTTAATTTTTTTATTGATTTTTCTTGTCACTTAATATTTGGAAATAATAAAAATATTACCGAATGAATTTGATTGCATGATCGTCGGATCAGAGGATAAAATATCAATGAATGAGGATTTTTGTGCGTGCAAACATACTAAAGAAGCTCCCAATGATATTTTAATATTTTTAAAGAGAACTTGATAGAGCGGTGTCACGTACTTAGGTTAAATAAAAAAAAATGAAACTTGCGTGAGTTCTCCCACCTACATATACGATCTTGATTTATGGCATATCATTAAATAAGTTTTATAGTAATATTTATTTCTAAGAAAAAAACCGTTTAATAGCGGTTGCGTATAGGTTCATATAGTTTGATAGTCTTTTTATAACATTTTTTTTTCTACGAAGGAAGGTATTGCAGTTGTAGTAATGACACTTTTCAACTATAGCATTTAGACACACCCCAAAGATGAACCCTTGTTATATAGCAAAACGTTTGTGAATTATGTATGTAAATATTCGTCAAACTCGTCGATGCTTCTTCTTCTAAAAACAAGAGGGAAGTCAGTATATTCTCTTCAAACAAAATCGAATTTCTTAAATCGGACAGTTTTTTTTTATTTTTACCCCATTTCACCCTATAACAAATACAACTTAAAAAAATATCTTTAAAGACATTTCATAAGAAGAACCTTTCAAACAAAAAACGAATTTCAAAAATTGGACTTTTTATTATATGTTTGCCCCATTTCACCGTACAAATAACAAAAAAGCATATCCCAAAAGCCCTTTATTAACAGCATACAGCACCACCTGTTGAGAATTTTCCAACTTTTCTTTTTTCTTAAACCTTCGCGCAGCAATTACTAACAAACCCGCAGAAGAATTTGGTTCCAATTTGGTACAGTCGTTTTAAAGTTTTAAGCATCCCAACACGCCACGATTCATTTTTATGTGTATAGATTTTCGTTTTTGTTTTCTATTTAGGCTGTGCACAAAGGTAGGGGTGCTTGCCCCTTTATTTTGTAATGACTTATTCAAAATTTAAATTTTAAAAATTATTTGAGATGTTGAACTTTTTTCTTAAATATTTTTCTTCTTGAGTCAAAATACATTCCGAATAAAATGTTTCAATATTTAATATATAAGAAATAATAAGAATTTTTCTTCTTTTATGTGCGTCTCAAAATTACAACTGTAATACTTGTTTATATTGAGAAATGCTAAAGTATAGAAATGTGAGTTTGCTCCCCTCCCCTCCCCAGATAAAAATCCTGCATACGCTCTTGGTTGAATTACTTCTTCTCAACTTTATGAACTGCCATATTTATAAATGCATTTCAAAGCCAATTGAACTAAATAAATAATACGTCTGTAAACAGCTCGTAAGTACAAAATCGGCATTACTTATTTTCACATTTAAACAACGTAGCTTAAAGACCGTTTAACTTAAACACCATCTTTTGTGTTTAGAGACATTTGGTCCAGGTGCTACCTCAGGCAACTTTCTTTCATATGGAAAATAGCTGCAAGAAAATAATTTTTCTGGTGGGCATTAGTCTTCAAATAAAGGTGAAATATAAGACTTCAATTGGTATATGTACCGCAAATTATATGGAGGTGGCAAACAAACTCAGACAAAAGAAATAAATAAAGAAGAACCACAGCCTAGTGACTCACAACTCCCAACCATTCCTGTGTCCGTCTTTGGGGTAGATTTTGTAATCATACTGTTCGTCTGATGATAGCTCGAACATTATGTAGAATGTAGGTGTAAAGGTACCGTCACTTGGCTTTACTTTTTGTTGGATGAATAGTTGAACTTAAAAGTTGGGATAATCTTTCAGATTCCAGTTGTAGATTCGTATCTTCTTTTAGAATATAATCTTCATCTTTTTGCATTCCCTTGGGTGATAATATTGTAAACCCTATATATAGGGAACCCATATGATTTCAGTCAATTTCGCTTTCTGTGCAACGGGTGAAGTAAGTGCAGAGAAAAGTGCAAGAATTCTTAATATATCTTGAAATCGAATTTGTGGTCGCAGCTTATTTCTAAGGAATCCATGGATGGCTTGACTTCTACTTCGGTGACGTCTGAAAGTTTTATTTTAATACTTTCCACAGCTTGAAGAAGATCATCTTCTTTTTATTGCACTTGTTACTGTTTTTGAATGTCTGCATTGACATTGACCGATTTTTCCAATATCTTTTGTTCCTTGATAAACGGAGTAAAAAGTGAGGGGAAGAGAAAAAATCCTTTGTTCCCATCAAAACTCAAACGATTTTTGCAGTCTGTTTTCGTTTTATTTATTTCACCTTCTTTCCAGTTTCTTGTATGTAAATATTTAGCGTTAATGTGACGTTAATTTAATGGTGTGAGTCAATCTTAATTTAAAATTAAGGGGACAGCAATGAAAAATGAAGAGGAAAACGGAAAAAACCTCATTGAAAAAATCGTTAAATCTAAACATTTCACCCGATTTCTGAAAAAATCTTCTTCGGAAAATCGGGCAATGTAAATGCGGACTTTATTCCGTGTGAGATTAAAGCAAAAGTTACTAAGGAGTAGGGACGGAACCAGATTTGTATCATGTGGTGTAATCTGGACTGATGTCTCGCTATTGCATTTATTTAGTCTGATGTGTTGTGTCGGAATCCTTCTTTTTTCGATTGCGCCATACCATGCTGTGTCGCAGAAACACCTTTCTATGTGCAGAAAAGAGAAGACAGTGCTCATGGAAAGAAAAAAATTATTATTTATTAATTCTCAAGGAAAACAGACAGTTTGCAACACAGTGCGGAATTACTGTTTAACTGAGTGAAATCTACATATTTTTCAAAAATGATTTCCTTCCAATATTTTAAGGCTTTGTAAAATAAATTAAAAATTTTCGAAACAACAAATTATTCAGAAAATTTAATTTTAATACAAATAGTTAGCAAAATCATAAGTTTGACTTTGATAAGTTGACTTTTTGGACTTATTTTTAGTTTGTAAAAGAAAAAAATACATACATATACAATTATACATATTTCAAAAGACAAATACCTATAATTTATCATTCTTTTTTATTTCAGATCTGGCAATAAATAAATATTGCATAACATAATTTTTTTAGCATCACTGAAATAATAATTCAATGCTGAATCAAATATAAAAAATAAACAAATACATACATACATAGTTGAATATCCATCCTGGCATGAACGTATGTTTTCAATTCATTGCAATTAACATCATCTTCATATTTTTATAAAGAAAATACCTTCACTAAGAGATCGCGGTCACAACTCCCAAAGTGCGAGTAAGTCAATCCAGGTTAACAACAAGCAAGCAAAACAGCATCACAATCACAACTCAACCTCGTGATGTCAACTTCTGTCCATAAACCTGCAGCGAATCAATTCGCTTCGTATGCTTTTCAAGAAAATGAAGAAAACGAGGACGAACAGGAAGATGACGAGAAGGAAGGGGACATAGATGAGTGGTCTGACGAAGAAGATCTCTACAGCGACGACGACGATGAATTCGAAGATGACTTTGAAGACGACGACGACGATGACGAAGACGACGAATTCGACGATGACTTCGACTCTGAAACTGAAGAAGACGACCATGAGTACGTTTACGATGAGGACAGTCATTATAGAAACAACAACAATGCATCAGCCGGACCGGGTTACTTCTACCCAGAGCAACCATACATTAGACCTCCAATCGTACCCAAGCCATCCCCCGAAGCCTCATTGTCCAAGCTGAGATACTACGTTCTCTCGCCGATCTGTGATATAGCCATGATTTACATGAAGTTTGCTATTCTTGCGATCCTCATCTATGCCTGTGCTCTATGGTATACAATATACTATGGAGACTTGAGCTTGGACGATGATGACGCTGATACCTGCCCTGCCAACTAGCCAGAATGCATTGGTCTGGCCTCCATTTAATTAAAAATTTAAAAAATCCTATTCATAGGGTAAATAAAGTAGATCCAAGTTGATGATACATTTATTTTGCTATCGAAGATACAAGTTTTGTTTTCATTTTCTTTTCTTCTTCAACGACAAAAAATATACGCTACAGGTATACACAATCATGTAGCTTTTAGATCTTATGCGATTTCATGTTTAGGACGCAGCATTGCTCCTTCGCGCTTGTGATTTGAATTCAATTCAGAATTTTTCTATTTCATTTAATTTTTTATTTTGTTTTTTAAAGAAACACTTAGACCCTGTTTTTGAGTGGTGAGTTAAGCCAGAGTTAGCTAACTCTAGAAATAAATTAACCTACAATGATCTGACGAAACAGTTTTTCGGTGGAGAATGCATGCAGAACGACTAAACAAACATAAAAGCATCAGTTCAGTTAACCCTGAGTTAACTCACCAAATTTTATGATTTAACTCGGGTTTAACTTTAATCTCGCGATTAAAAACTGGAGCTTAATAAGCCTTCTAAATTCCCGTATTTCTCGTTCAGGGTTCCATTGATTTTCTTATATCAAAGAGTTTGCATAAGTACTTTAAGTTAAGAAATAATAATAGGTACAAACACTTTATCGAACCTATCTAACTTTACCTTTCGAACTATTCGCTTTGTGCATCAGTTAGCCGCTAAAATGCAATATGTATAACATAAAAATAAAAAAAAATAATTTAAAAAAAAATAAAGAAACAAATAAATATGGAGTACGAGTTATAAATAAATAAATAAATAAATAAATAAAAACCGCTTATTGCGTCACACTAGTGTGAAAGTTGAATTTTTATCATTTCATTTTTTTTTAATGTTTCGCATCTTTGAAGTTGTATATCTGTTACTCTGAAATCATATGAATTCAGAGCGTACTGACTGAATGGCGGTGCTTGTCTGCGATTGTTTTTTTTTTTTTTTTTTTTTTGTATTATTATTTTGTTTTGTATAAAATCAGTTAAGATTTGTAGTGTTGGCGATCACATGGCTATGGTTAGTTTTTGTACTCTGTTTTGATAGTAAGACCACTGGAATTGTTGCTAATTTTTTTTTTGTTTTCCACGCAGATTTGATCCAGTAGCCCATAAGAAACTAAATTTTGCGCTGAGGTATTCTCTCTTTAGAGCTCACTATACTTAGAAATGTAGACCAATGATGGATTTGAATTTGGATGCTGAAGAAGAAAAATAAGTAGGTACATAGGTAGAGTTGTGTGTGGCCCATTCATTTTGTATGGTGGTCAACTAGGGATTTCTTGCAAATATGGGGAAGCTTTTTCTCTTGTGTTTGTTTCTTTATTAATAGAAAAATAACAAACAACAATATATTTCAAAGAGCATAATGTAACTCAAGGTATTAGAGTGGCATTATGTTATTTTTTTTTTTTTTAAAGCTTTATGTGGTTGTATATTTATGGATTTATTGTGCAGAGTCGGAGTTATAGTTACACATATACACAAGCATCAGAGTTGTAATGGAAATTTATTTTCGAATACAGGTTTGTAGATCAAAAATAATGTTGTTAAGGCAGTTGTATCGGAAATTGCTACTTTTCAAGATGTCAATGAAATGTATTGCGAAGAAAAATAAAAACAGTCCAGCTCCAGCTGCAAAATAAAAAAAACTCTGGGGCACAAATTTTTCGGGCACCAATATAAACAAGTAAACATTTCAAGATCTTGTAAAAATCAAAATCGGGTGGAGCGATTTTTTGTTTAATTCAAAAACATAGGTACTATAGGAACCATCCCCAAAAGTTTCATATGATTCTGAAATGCATTTTTGTTTTCATTTTCACCGCTAGGAATCGCGCAATGCGATTGAAATTTTTTTGTTTGTAATTTATTGTATTTTATTGTTTTCATTGTATGGTCGTTCTGCAAGTGCGAAATGTATCAAATGTTAGTTCTCTTTTTCATAAAACTGCCCTTGGCCAATTTGTTCTTGTTTTAATATGTTTCTTTGTTATTATTTTAGTTTATAATGGATGTTTTTTTAGACGTGTGGTTTTCAATCTGGCAATACTTTTTTTGGAGTTGGTCTTTTTGACAGCTGTTACTTGATTTATTCTCAGTTTGGTTTGCCATTACATAATGAATAGACTTATCCCTAAACAACGCTTCCAAATTGTGCCCAAATGAGCCCAAAACAAGATTGCCGTTGATCCCAATTTTCAAAAGCGAATTTCGTTTAGCGATGAAGCTCACATTTGGTTGAATATAGATACGTCAATTGACAGAACTGCCGTATGTGGAGTGATCATAACCCATTGTTCAGACGCCGTTACATACTCAAAAAGTCACTGCTTGGTGTGCTCTATGGGCAGAGGGAATCATTGGTCCATATTTCTTCAAAAATGAAGCCGGCCATAATACCTCTGTTCGTTTACTTTCCAAACCTGCCAGTTTTAGTCCGAAGTTCTGTCAAAGTCCATATAAAAAAAAAATTGGACCAAAAACGGTAAAAATGGGTAGTTTCGGACTAGTACGCGAACACACCTAATTTTACAGTCAATTGGGAACGCTATAGAGCCATGATTAATGACTTTTTCGTGCCTGAATTGGAGGATGTTGATATGGACAACCTTTGGTTCAAACAAGACGGCACTACATGCCATACAGCCAACGAAACAAGTAATTTATTGAAGGAAACTTTTGGTGAGCGCATTATCTCGTGTCATGGGCCTGTGGCGTGGCCTCTAAGATCGTGCAATTTAACACCGCTGGACTTCTTTTTGTGGGGTTATGTGAAGTCGCTTGTCTACGAAGATAAGCCCGAGACGATTGACGCCTTGGAACAGAATATTCGGCGTGTTATTGCTGACATACGGCCCCAATTGTTGGAAAAATTGGTCGAAAATTCGGCCTCTCGACTGGAATTTATTCGAGCCAGCCGCGATGACCAATTGCCCGAAATAATTTTTAAAACACAATGGCAAACCTTAATATTTATAATAAAGCTAAATCCTTGGCCATAACATTAAATTAAATGCGTTTTATTTCTTCTTGAAAATCACACGTCTAAGAAAAACACCCTTTACAAACAATTTTAATGGGATAGTTTTTGGTAAGATGTTTTCTTTTTAAATGAATTTTAGAAGCTCAATACAATAAAAAAAACTTAGTTGCCTTTTGTATGTTGCATTTTGTGCCATTTCAATTATTCAAAAGAATTCGAATAGCGTTTCACTCGTGTTTTATAAAAGTACATTCGAATATTAAAAAAGTCTCCCTTGAATTATTTTCTATCAGTTTCAGTGTTTAAAAAAAGGTAAGTTTTAAATCGTCATTAAAAAAAACCATTCACTTCAAAAACAAAAACACAATGTTTTTGACCAACTTGATACTTTAGGTGGGATTTTCTTCTAGACTTAAAATGGATACTTGTTTACAGAGAAAAGTGTACCTAATATTTCGAACTAGAAAAATGGATGTGTGTGTTGCCAACTTATGAAGATGTTTGTCCCCCCTTATCTTCCTCGAAGAAAAAGAAAATTCATTGATGAAACGCATATAGCTTACAGTTATGAAAGTCATGGAAATCTACGTTCTTTCATCAATTCCAACAATTGGTAAGATCTTATTGAAAAAATAATTTCCTAATTCAACGAAATAAAGACTGCTCTACTAAAAACTCAAAAAAAAGAAAAATTTCAGCTGCATTTCAGCTAAAATGATGGCAACAAACAGACAGATAAACAGAATTGCGATTGTAAAATTGTTTAAACTAACATGTGATTTTTTTCTCTATTTTAAGACCTCAAAATTGAAGAGCCGACAACACGATGATTAGAAACTAATTTTATCTTTTTCGACGGCTTTCGAACCTTTATTTTTTAAACCTAAATACTTTTCTGCTATTGTTGAAAATTGCTTCTACCACCTTTCTTATTGGATTAGTTACTTAACCACCAAAAAATATCAACTAGGATTGTTGGGAACATAACTTTTTATAAAAATTTGTTTTTGTTCTGAAAAATTCTCAAACTCATCATGCATGTTCCAAAAAGCCTAAGCTGTTAAAAGCAAACAATTTTAAATCACGTGTAATTCTCAGTGCTGTGGAAACTATATATTTTTAAAATGTTTTCTTCTGATTTTCAAAATAAACTCAAATGTTGTTCTTCCAAAATATTTCTTGTTATCAATCTATTATAAATATGTAGGTTGAAGACATGAGCTTTTCTTTTGTCATAATTATGTAAGATCACAAAAAGTTAAACAAAATTATTTCGTGGAAAAATATAATTTGAAAAACCATAGGGGCTAGTAACTTTACACTACAAACAAAAGAGTTGAGATCCAAACTTTGTATAATGACAAAGTTCTTCAAAACTCTATGCTCTTTTTCTTCGATTTTTTTGAGATAGCAAAAATATGAGAAATGAGAGTTATAAGTCCTTAGGCTCACTGGTTCTCTACGACCTATCACGCCTCCAATTTATCTACTTATTTAAGTTCTGGGAACACTGAGAATTTAAATTGTTTTTCTTTACAAATATCACTTATTTGGTTATGTTGGAATTATATTGGAAAAACTTCTAGAGATATATCTATCAAAAGTAAATAATATATTTACCTATAGTTCTTACAATCAAGTGGCAATATTCAATATGAATTTAAAAGTTAAAATATTTTTGTGCAACAATCTTCTTCGAAAATTGTAAAAAAAATGAGATACAAAAATTCTTATTCCACACGAACCTAACCTTAATTCGTGCTTAAGATTTTTATTTCAGATTTTTGGATTTTCCAATAACCATATGTAATTTTTTTTTGTTGGGAAGAACACCAGCACAGAGCTTTTTCGGCAAAATCCAACAATAGAAACAGCCACAGAAATGACAAATATAAAAAAATTCAACCACATTATCATTTGTAACCAGTTTTAAGCACAATCAGAGACCAAATATCTTGCACCACATACGAGTGTAGTTTACGTGCGTCTAGCAACTACCATTTATCACCAACATCAGAGCCAGCCAGAGTCGTGGTACATATATCCATCGGCTATAGAGTAGCTTAAAAACTCTACATGCATTCGGATCATGATCACTTTAGTTGAATCGAATATAGAGTCGGTCTTATACCTTACCAACATCGACCATGCCATTTCCATGAGACTTATGTTTAGCATTTAACAGTAAAGCGCCAATGCCGCCGCCTCCACCACCACCATCACCCCCTGCTATCACAATCACCGCCATCACCATCGCCATGATTCCCGTCATAGCTTTTTACCTGAATTCGCGATCAAAATGTATATTTATATATATTTTAAAGCCTCTTCTCACACAGAGATACCCTCATATTCATATATACATCCACACACTTGTACAAACAGCCCAACAGAGAAGCCCAGACAAGCCTAAGAAAATATAACTTTTATCCAAGACAACGGCAGCAGTTACCTGACTTTGTATCTCCCACTGCCCATAAGTCTGCAGCGCAACTTCAGTCTGCAAATAGGCAGCAAAGTGATCGGCGTTTGACTAAAAAAGCACTTCTTGGTAATAATATAATCGATCGGGACAGATAAATAATATTTTTTATATTTTTTTTTTTAATTGTTCACTTCTCTATCTACATATATACATATATCCGTCGGATTCGTTTGTTAAATTTTGTCAAATCTTCTAACTGTGAATCTAGAGGACTAAAATTCATATTCAACCTTGGATTTAGCTTGTTTTTTTTTATTAATTTTTTTTTGGTGAAAATTTATTTTTTTCTATCGCGAAAATTTGACGAAAAAACGAAAAAGACTTTTTCCTCGCGATCGTTATAATTTTTCTTTTCCTTTTCTTCTTTTTTAAATTGTTCATAGTTGAGTGAAGTTTTTCATTAACTGAATTTTCCATTTTTTTGTTGTTGTTGTTTTATTTTACTCTTGGCAATTTTCCTTCTCATTTCTTCTTTGTTTTTCCTATTATTTTCCTCTTTATCATCATCTCTGGCTATTTATCACCGTCATATTGTTAACGAAAAAAATTTCCATCTTTGTCCATACACATACCTCGCTGCATTTTTATTTTTGTTTTGCATTTAAAGTGATTGTCTGTGTTCAAGTGTAGATTTTTCCATTTTCCACGATAATAGTGAATTAAAAATAATAAAATAAATAAATAAATTAATAATAATAAAATAAAAATTTTAAATATAGTTTCGTTGGCAAAAAATTACTGGAAATTAAAGAGTGTGGAAAAACGCACATTGTGGATATAATTTTTCAAATATTTTATCTCGCTGAAGGTGAGTTATTTTTGAATTTTTTTCATGAATTAATAATTATTTTAGTAATTAATTAAAGTTTTAAATTATATGTTAACTAATTTGATGTTGAGAATATGATAGAAATTCCCTCAGACACATGATCTATGATTGATGGGATTATGTCTTATAATTTTCAAGTTACAATTCAATAGTTTAACGATCTTGCTTAACCATAACACTTTTTTGTTTTTTTTTTTTTCACAACTCAAAACCTCACACAGGTGTTGAGTTCATTGAAAATTAAAAGTAAAATAAAACAACGCTCCTGTGAGTGAGTGAGTGATGGCTTCGGCCATTAAAAAGCGCTGTAAACATAACACAATATATTATTTAATCCAGTATCGTTCCACCGAAAATAAAAATATGTGTATGTATATCTTTATATCTTTTGCCTTTACGAATCAAGGCAGCAACAAGAGAACCACAACAACAACGACCAACAACAACGACAAAATGATAAGGTTTCGTAAATTTATTTGATTTATTTTAATTTTGCTTGGAAATACCTGTTGTTGTTGTTGATGTTTTTTGTGTGGCCACGATGATGTAGTGTGTGGCATGGTATGTTGCAAGGCTTTGAAACAGCAGGTTTTTTACTTTTAGTTTTTTTTTTATATTATTTTTTGAATGAATTCGACATATCTTAAGATTGGCATATATGAGATATTTATTTTTGTTAAATAAAAAATCAAAATTTATGCCTCCATTCACTGAATCAAGATCTTTTGTCGTACAAAATATCTGGGAGCTCTTTAAGAAGTGATAATATGTTTGCGCAGTTATTTGAGTAAGACATTTCGCAAATTAAAAAAAAAAAAAAAAAAACAAATACATTTGATTTTGTAATTTTAGTGCATTCGTAACTAACTCATCAATGAGAGAAATAAGCTATTTGAATGCAAATATTTGACACTTGAACGGGTGTGGTTAAAAGATTGACATAAGCTAGAGATGTTTAAATTTGACCAACAAAAAAAGTAGGCTAGTTAATTGGGTGAATGTTACGGGCTTTTCTTCTCCAACAATTAGCATACATATAAATTAGCATGTATATACCGGTTTTAAAGTGGATGAACAGTTATTTTTTTTTCAAAAATCTGTCAAGCATTTATGTACTTCAAGTTAAATCGCACTAAGGATTCATATTTCAATGTCAACATTCTTCAAATTTTTTAACAAAATTAAGTCTAGAGGATCAAAAATACTAGCAGCGTATCTACTAATGGATTAAATTGTGTGACCTCAAAAAAATTTGCGGTAAAAATCAACAAAACTTCCAGTTACGTTGACTGTTCATGTTTGGGGCATGTTCTATAAACAAAAAATTGTGTGAGTGCCGGGGCCCACGGTTAAAATGTGTAAACATCTACGTTTATCCAAGCGAAAATAATTTGAGGATTCATATTTGGATGCGAATTTGAAGTCGTCCATACGTTGTTGACTACGAGCACGAGGGGATCTTCAAACTTTTGTCACTGAACGTACCCAATAGCCTGGTATGCAGATATTCGTAACGCAACTTGCTTAATCGTAAAGTTTGAACTCGTAACGTTGCACAGAGTAAAGTCCACGTTTTTACCGGTGGCATAGATGTTTACACGTCAACAAGACTTCGAACAAAATACATTGGTGCAAAATTTTAGACGATTTATGGCCGATTTCATAAAGCCCTTTTAACTGTTTAACAGGTTTTTAAATATTTAAATGACGTTTGTTCCATACAAAATACGTCATTTAACAATTTAAAAGCCTGTTAAATATTTGTGAAACCGAACATTAGTATTTTAAGTATGATGAAATGAGTTAGCACCGTACTATCGTTTTACCATTTTACAAAATGGCTACCATTTTATCTTCAAACTCCATTGACAATGAAAATGAAATCTCATGACAAATGTTAAAAAGGTATGTTTGCTTACTTTTTTGCACGAAATCTCACTGTTTTAGGTTTGTTCAGCTTGAGTTTATTAAGAAAATAGGTTTGGTATGATACTAGTTAAAAATTACTTAAAACTAAAAACATTTAAGTAAAGAGCTTTAAAGTTCGTAAATTGTTTACTAGTATCATGCTAACACTGTTTAAAATTTTGCACCATTGTGTATGTATAAAGAGTGATAGAACTTTTGTGCTGAGATTGTTCGATAATTCACAAAATGATATTTTTAAATTTAAAACAATCTAATTAAATATTCGTCGCAAAAAGTCGCGCAATTTGTGCGATAATTCATTTTGAATTTTTAATAATCGTACTTAAAAATTTTAATTTTAGAAATTTTAATGATCAATCCGAGAGCGATTTAAGAATCGTACATTTTTGGTTTGGTTTGAAGATTTTCTTTTATCGATATAAAATTTATTTTGAAGCTATTTTTCTATCATTTGGGGCAATATTTACTTGAACTTGGGGAAATTATATATTATGAAAAAAAGTCCCAGTTTAAGGGTAATTTTTCATTAAAAAATAACCCCAATTTACAAAATATCCTCCAATATTATTATTTATTATTATTATTTATTGTACTATTCATACTTAGAATGTCAGTTTATTAGACTTGCCCATTCTTTATTTCGTCAATTTCATTGAATTTTTGAAGAACAACAACAACTTAAAGGTGCTACCACCAATTGTTAACAAATTCATTTATAATTCGTTTATTTTTGGCTAGACATACAGCTGTTTCAAGGGGTGCTAAGCGTCCGATCATCAGTCTCCTCCTTATTAGAGGTGTTGAGCTTTAATCCAATTTTCTACATGCCCACCATAGGAATCGACCCCATGCATATCAGATTTGCTCAGTCTTAGAAATCGTATGCCCTACGCATTCCACCACTTGAGACCCCTTGGTTTATCAAATGCATTTGGAGCATCAGCTTTTTTCTAAGCGCTTTTAAGTATGCTGTCTTGTTCCGCCTCCATTTTTCTCCATACATTATTCGCAGTACGTATTTATTATTTGGAGAAGTGTCCGCTCTTTTTTCGCACAGAATTAATTCCCCTGACCATTAGGTATGTTCAGGAAAATGAAATCTCGGAGAACTCAGCAATCTCAGTTACATATGAACAGAATTCCTCATCAAAATTCTTCAGTTTGGCTATTAAAAATCCTGAGGAAAAAAAATTTTGAATTCGCTTTCTCATTTTTTGAAGGAGGAAAATCTCTAAAATATCATTTCCCTGAACACGCCCTATTCAAAATGGGCAGAAAAGTGACATTTGATTTTATTCACGTTTGTATTCGTTGTTTCTTTCAGTACAACATGGCTTATTTCTGTGATTTTGTTTGTTTCTCTTTTTGCAATAAATTGCTGAAACTTCCAATGGCTACATTTTCATTGTGGTTTCCGTGAGGATTTCGCTGAGTGATAGAAACGACATTGGGAATAAAAGCGGAACCATCACAGAAAAAATTGACGTTTTCATACAAACTATCAATAACAAGTATGCAATTCACGCCGGTAACATAGTTTTTCTCCGCACTTAAGTTAAACCCAGAAAATTATCTGGGCTTAGTTAAGCCCATAGGGAATTAGTTGTTGTTGTATTTAACATGTAAATTGTTTAGCATTGGCCTGATCTTTTCGTCAGGGATTTGAAAAAAAAAAACACAACTAGTGTCAGTTATATTTTATCAGAACTTCGACTATTATTATTTTGCGAAAGGAAAGCTTGGCATATAAATATGTACATACATTGCAAGTAAGAAAGAGGCGTATGAGTAAAAACCAAAAAATAATTTTTTAAAAAATGGTAATATTTAAACAGGTGTACGTAGCTGGTGTCAATTTTTATCAAAAATATTCGTCCGATCCATCATACCAAAGACTTTTGTTTCTACTTTTATTCGTCTTTCACCTTGTTTTGCTCTAAAAAAGTGTAAAAGCTTTGATGATTCAATTTCTACTAGCTTTACAGACTATACCTACTTTAGGTCAAATTTTGGTTTCGTGTAAAAAAAAATCTATCTGTCTGTGCGTCCGCACAACCGATTAACCGATTTGATTCAAATTTTCCACACAGCATTTTTATTCCCTATAGATGGAAAATTTGATATTTTCAAATTTTCTCAAAACGGCTCTTACGATTTTCATTGAACTTCGTACCTGTACCTGTGCTTGTTTTTGTTAACTTTTCCAACTGCTATGTTTTTCTTCGATAAGAGGATTAATAGAAATATTCAAATGCAAAAATCAGTTATAAAACGATGTTCGAAAAAACAAAGTTTTCACGAGAAAAAGAAATCGATTTTGCTACAAAAATTGTATTTTTTAAGTGGGCGAGGCAGCTTGATATAGCGAAAGTATTAAATTGTGATAAGACAAAATGCATATCTGTTTGATTCAAGTCATAAGTTCAATAATTTATATTGTTCTTGAAATTCGGGAGAGAGTAGGCACGTGGTTAATTTTTTTGTGCACTATTATTTTCTTTTGTAAGAGACATCGACCATAACAATCCCTTGAAGTTAAATACGAAGAATAGTTTGTTTATTTTTCTCTATTATTGCGTATTTTAGGGTATAAAATCAAAAAAAGAAAACTTTAGATCCAGTTTTTAAGTTCGAGATTAAAGTTAAACCCGAGTTAACTGCTCAAATTTGGTGAGTTACCTAAGGATTAACTGAACAGATGCTCTTAATGTTTTGTCCACCGAGTTTATTTAGTCGTTTCGCATGCATTCTCCACCTTAAAACTGCTTCCTCAATTCACTGTGGGTTAATTTACTTCTAGAGTTGTCTTACTCTGGTTTAACTCACCACTGAAAAACTTGCGCTGTCTTGTCTTTCCAAATTTTAATTGCTTGGAATTTTAAAAATTCAATACGAAGTTCTAGGATTAAAAAAATTGTGTGAGTGCCGGGACTCACGATTAATATGTGTAAACATCAACGTGCGCGGATCCAAAACGGACTTGTTTTTGCTTGAAGGGGATCTTAAGATTTTTTTCACTGAACGCACCCATCCTAGTATGCAGATCGTAACGTTGCACACCGTAACGTTGCACGACGTAACGTTGCACACGAACGTTCACGTTTTTTTTTCACTATACCGCCAGCATAGATGTTTACACATCAAAAAAAAACTTTCAATAAAGATGATTACACACTGTAACACATACGCCTGCATACTCTTAACCAGGGTGAGATTACTTATGACTTAATAACTTAATTTAAATTTTTGATAAATCAAAAATCATGAAAAAGACAAAAAAAAAATATTTAGTTTGTTGTATATTTGTGTTCTTTAAATAAAGGGCAAACAATTCAAACAGTTTATTGTTCATTATCATGTTAATATATTTGTAACTTTACTTCACATTTACCGTCTTGTACCCTATTCAAAATTTAAACTTAAAAATTCCCTTTAAAAAATTCCTCCATAAAATATACTTTTATAAATTTAGAATTGGCGTTTGTATAACTTCGAACAAATAACCAAATTTCATATATTTTCGTATGAAACATTTTCCAAAAAAATCTTAATCTTCTGATTCCCAAATCTGATCGTAAACCTTAATAAGGAAGCAAACTTCCTAGAGATCACGTGAACCCGATTGCATTGTTTACTTACTTGAAGATGACTAGCTGATCAAAGGTTTTTTTATTTTTATTACTCACGAACCAAATTATTATTAATCCAAAAAGTATTTGGAAAAAGTTAGGTGGACTCGAAAATACAATTCCATTCACCTCCAAGTCCCCCCCCTAACAACTTCAAAGTTTTACAAAAGTTAATGAGATCTTTTTCAGATATGTATAGGTACATAGGTATACTTACTTGTACATAGTTTGAGATTTGAGTTCATCTCATGATGAACTTTTCCACTATTTCCTGGTTGTGAAAGGCTCAATCTTATTGTTGAGCATGTTGGTGTATTTCGTTACAGTAAGATGTCAAACCATCGCATCGCTATATAATCTTAATTGCCCCTCAATTGTTGCCAGACGCTTATTCTCCTACTCAAAAGAAAAAAAAGAAAAAAAAAACTATAAATTAACAAGTTGAAACCCCTCGCACACTAACTTTACCACCAGATATTATAGAAAGTGAAATGTTTGAATAGTTTGAATACAAAAGAAATTATATAAACTGTGCTAATTAATTCGAAGATCTTGGATTAAAAAAATAAAAAAAAAAAACAACAAACAAATATTATTCAATCGACCTTGAGTCTTTTGATGCGTCTTTGAGGATTTTTAGCAGATTGTCGACATTTTGATTCGGGCATCTAGTTCTGCTGCTGTTGACAAGTGGATATAGTTAAAGTGGTGGTTTTGAATTTGCGTATGCTGATGTTATTGCCACTAACAATTATTTAACTGTCATTCAGCGGAATGGCGGCGGTGGCGTTGTGATCGCGAATGACCTTTAAAAATACAAACCTGTTTATGGTAATTAATTTAACGGATTCAGGTTTGTTTGGCTTTAAAAGGTTTTTTTTGTACATATTATTTTTCAGGCCCACTAACTATGATTGTTGGAATATACAAATTATAGGTTTAATAAAGATATTAGTTGCAAAACCAACTTGTTTTTTTTTTTTCTTATAGTAGTTATATGAATTGGGGTTCTTTTTTATTACTTCGTGGAATTTTTAATAAATTGAAAATGATTCTTTATCTTTGAGTGATAAACTTAAACAAAAATAATAAAACGTTATGCGTTTTTATATTCTCAATTTAATATCTTAAACCATTTTGTAGTCTTACTCCCCTACTCGTCATATCTGAATACAATGCAAGGTTATTATATTATTTTAATTAAATAAATATATTTGTAGCACTACAACTCAGGGAGAACCAGGGTCTAATGATTTATAACTGTCAACCATTCATGTGTGTATGTTGTATAAGTCGCCATCAGGAATAGAGGGAACCTATAATTTTTGCCAGACTAAGGGCCAGTTTTACAGTCAGAAAAGAGACACTTAAGTAGGTAATGTGAAAGATTAAGGCGCAATATCACAGTGCTCACTTACCTGAATAAGTGGGATTTAAGTCTCCGATGTTTGTGGCTTAAGTTCCACTTACGCTGGCTAAGAAACTTAGTCTAAAGTCGTAATATGGGAAACTTAAGTGCCACTTATTCCGGTAAATGTCGACTGTGAAACTGACCCTAAGAAAGGCTTAGATAAAAAGTATATTCTTCGATATCCATGAAAGTAAATAGTGATAATTTAACCGGTTAGTATAAGAAATTAAGTTATAACTGTAACTGATGGTCAAATAATAACAAGTAATTACTTATTAGTTATTTTTCTTAAGTTCGAAATACTGCTAAGTATGATGTGCCGGCTTTTTTGGAAGTTTTCTAATTTTATTTTTACTAAAGTCCAGTTTTTCTCTGGAAAAGTTAAACCCGAGTTAACTCATCAAATTTTGTGAGTTAACTCAGAATTAACTGAACAGATGATTTTGATGATTTATCCACCCAGTTTGTTTAGCCGTTCCGCATGCACTTCTCCAGGAAAATTGCACTTGCTTCGTTCACTGTGGGTTAATCTAATTTAAGATTCAGCTAACTCTGGTTTAACTCACTATTAAAAACTGGGTCTAAGTGTCCACCAAAACTTAATCTCATTCTTATGAGATCAAGATTTGATGATTTTTTGTATAATGTTCCCACCACCTAAAACGGTGTATAAAAGAGTAGGGAGATAGAAAATTTCATTTGTCAGAATGATGAAAAAAAATCAATTTTAGAATGAATGCGTTCAGCGCGATATGGTTGAAATAAAAAAAAAATGGAAAACAATAAAGATTTAATAAGATTAATTTGTAATTATCTATATTTACGAATTAAATGTTTGTGAAGTAAATCTGGAAATTAATTTACATAAATCTTAGTTGCTAAATCAAAATATCGCCCAATTCATAGAAAAATTATTCTCCGAGGGATGTTTGTCTAGTCTTAGCTAGGCAGAGGGGCATCAGAAAGGTAAAAAGACCCAGCCCTCTGCCTTATGACTTTTCTGTGTTTCCTTCATATTTCATAATTATAAGAAATAAGATAGACAAGTATAACTTAGGCAGATTTTTTACTTCCATATGTGACAGTAGTGTCAAAACTTATAAATGAAATTCAATTTGCTCAAGTTTTAATGTAATTCATGGGACCATATGCGGTACCCCCCAATGCATTAAAATGTTAAAATTCTAATTGGCAAACAATAAATGCAATGATAATAAAACAACTTCTTATCTGATAATGAAATAAGTCCGAACATTTAGAAGTTAATACAAATTGAAAGAATTTCAAACAACAGAAGATGTGAAAATTCCTAAAGATCAAAACTTTTTTATTCAACTCTATTGCGAGTGTCAATTAGCAATTGAAAGTTGATAAACATTGAAATTTGGTTTATTGGACCTCAATATTTTTTTAATAACTGAACATAAATAGTTATCTATTTTCTTGTAATGCACAACAATGTCTGCAAAATTCTCAATGATCAAAACATTTATCAATTATGTTATTATATATTTATCAATAGCTCTTATCAATTGATAATTGCAAATCACAATAGGGTTGTTGTTCAATTTAACAATTTTGTTGATTTTTTATCTAGCAAGGTCGCAAAGAGAACAAGAACTGTCCAATTATTTATGTACAATGCCCGGTCCATAATTTTCACAAATTTACTAATTTAATAATGTTTCAACAGCTACTACAATTCGTCCAATGGTGACCAAATTTTAGTGATATGGGAACGTTAGAGATGTGATAATAGTATACGGGCAGACCTCGTTACATAGCAGCTGGTCCCATTTCGTTATACCCCATGGATCTGCACCCGTGCCCTAACAAAATGCCAGTCGGTGCAAAAGATCAATAACCCTGGTGATCCAGAATAACGTTTAGAGTACTCCAGAGCGGTTTACATTTACATAGAAAGCAGTGGCGGATCCAGAGGGGGGTCATAGGGGTCATGATGGAAAATATTTATAAAAAAGGTTTTGGAGTTGGGCAGCTGCCTAAAGTTAGACACACTTAAATCTAGGTTTATTAGCTGTATGACTAGCAGATGGATGCAAACGCAAAGTATCTTAATTTGTACATCTATGGGAACTTGATGTAATTTTTATCAAAGTCTGAAACTTGGCTCACTGGTTTACCTGGGGTTTGAAACGAAGTTTATTTTAATCAAAATCTTGTTTAATTTACAACTTTATTATTTGAAGTAGATTTTGATATTATCTGGTATCCCTGGATCAGGGACACGGGTCTTGTGCGTTCTCCCAATTCTCGTTATTACAGTATGAATCCGTACATCGGATATATACTCTCGGTAAGTAAACGGCGGCGGTTTGAGTAAGCTGTGAAAAACTGCTGTAACTGATAGAACCACGGACGAATCTAGTAAATAAAAGTCGTATGACAGTTTAATAAGAGGCCCCTTATCTCTAGCGGGATAGTTTTTTTGAGTCACAACGGCTTTTCGGGTATAATAGGAATGAGTCGGTATAATGAGTATGAGTCCCACTGGTCTGATATCTTCTTTCTTCTGTAAGCTATGTCCTCTTAAACTACCTTGATTAAAAAGTATTTTTACTAACCTAAGAAATTTTTATGAAACTAAAAATGAACTGAATTTTACCAAAAAAGTAGGTAGTTATTTCATTCAGGCGACTTTAAGATTTTATAGTCGTCTCGGTCTCGTTAACTCATTCTCGTCTAGGTATCGTCTTGGACTTGGGGCATTTTTTGTATTTTTGTACATGAAATATCGAACCAGAGTTTGAAAAAATCAATTTTACAATTAAAAATTGCAATGTTTTAATTTTGTATCTTTTCTGCCAACATCACCGTGGTCAACGATACTATCGATATCTAAATGTAAGTCCTATACTTTTCTCATCTTCAGGAATTACATGCATTTTATATCACTTTGTCGGTGATTTGTCCTCAGGAAACGTGACCCCCTCCAAACTGAAATCCTAGATCCGTGCCTGATAGAAAGGTCTTATTTGGCCCACCCTGTAGAAACCGGAAATAAAGTTATCTATGTCTTTTAAAATCGAAATTTAGTATAGAAACATATACAAAGTTACATGTTTCTGATTTGAGACGGTTAAATTGTCATTATTATCTAACCGCATTTCACGGTTAAGAAAAAAAGAAGATTTTCATAAAACATTTATAACCTATTGTTTGACCTTTTATGATTCGTTAATTTTCATTTCTGTACCAACAAAAAAAAATCTAAATTTCATGCAGATTTTCCTATTGTTCCAGATGAGATACAGAAATAAACTTTCCGTGAAGAGATTGTTATGGTTTTTTTTTTTTATTTGTTGTTTGTTCAAATTAATTTTGAATACCAAATGCAACAGCCGAATCTGCATACTATTTTGAATACTAAGTGCATAAGATTGTATGTAGTAAAGCCACCTCCACAAAATGCCAACAAACCGCACGTTGATTGATGGTTTAACTTTTGCAAACACGTTCAAATGCATTTTAAAATAAAAAAATGAATAGAAGCAGAAGTAAATATACCTGATACTCATCAACCATCACCTTTAAAATTGTATAACTTAACATTTAATCAAGTGATGGTGAGTTATATACATATACATATATATTATTAACATAATTTTTTAACTATGTGTGTATTTATAGGAATATAATTATTTCTTGTGTTTCCTGTTGGTATTAATGATTTAAATTATTATCAAAGTTGTTTGAAGTTAAAAAGTTATATTCCGTGTACACAAGATTATTTCTCTTCCATACAAACCACTAAAAAATATGGTTCATTACTTCATGAATATTAGAAGTAATTGGAGACTTTGTATAAATATCTAGGCTCCGCAATTAAATTAGACCACGATATCAATGCTGAGATCAAACGAAGAATAATTGCTGCCAATCGCTGAATCTTTTGACTAAGAAGGTAATTTAGATGCGAAGCACTCTCTCGAGCAACTAAATTGCCCCTTTATAATCCGTTTATCATCCCGTTTCTGCTATATGGTACAGAAGAATTGAGTTTTATGTCAAAGGTGGAATGAAATGCTTTAGGCTGTCATGAGAAGGAAATTTTAGATAATTTTTGGTTCTGTCTCCATAATTGGAGAGCTACAGTGACACCTACCTAGCCAAAAAAGTACAAATGAACAGAGTGTGCTGGTTAATTTAGGTCCAGTTTTTCAGAGTGTATTCAGTTAACTGTGGGTTAATTTCGTCTAGAGTTAAATAACTCTGGTTTGACACACCACTGAAAAACTTGGCCTAAGATTGAATATAGGCACCAATGCTACGGCCTGTAAAATGTTTGAATCCATCCCGAGGGAATTTGCGGCACAGAAGAGGAATACCAAAACTCAATTGATGCAACTGTAGACAGCTAGCTACGATTCGAGCTGGCTGAAAACACACCGGATCAGTCAAAACGTATTTTGCTTTCATTTGAAATAAGAATCCATTGATTCTTAAGCTCGACTCTCGTGTGGTGTGTTGTGAAGTAGTGTGTCGCTGTCATTCCAATCTATTTCATAGATTTCGACACAACACATCACACGATACAAATATGACTCTACGCATATGAAATACATTAGAGCGAGAAACACACTTCTCGCCAACACACCATACGAGAGTAGTGTGGTTTGGGCTATGAACCAAAACACACCAACCAAGCGAAGCAAAAAACAAGTTTTTGTTTTTATGTTTCTATGACTGGTTGTCGAAAATACAAACATTTTGTTTGAAACCAGCGTCGTTTTCGATTATTAAACACGTCCTTATGGCACAACCCACACAGCCACATAGCATAAAGCAAAACAAGAAATCAAATGCAAAACAGAAAAATATGTTTCGTTGTCGATAGCTGGAATATTGTTTTTCAGAAACAAAATTTTGATATTGTTGTTGTTTGACACTCGGTTTTTAAATTAAGGTTTGTTTTATCCCGACAGACAGCAAAAGCAACAGAAAAGTGAAATTATTTTGTTGTCTTCATTCTGTTTCGGTTGGTGTGTGTTGAAACAAAACACAGTTTCTTGCCTTATGAAACAAAAATGTTTTGTCTGATTCGGTTTGATTTTTTTAAGCCTTATAGACATCATCTGCTTTAAACTGACTGACAAATCGCCATATTTTCTATCCTTTTGTACCTATATACCTGTTTTGTGCCTTAGTCATTACCGGATGTTCATTTTATCAAGATTCTTTTTATTCGATAAGAATATAAGTGCAATGACATCTTACAATTATTGTTTGTTTAATTTTCTGCACATCATACAACTTTGCTCACAGTGTTTACACCAAAAAAATAACTCCAACAAAATGAATAATGTTTCTTCTATACACTTAATAACTGTCATATGAAGAGGACCTTTATAGGGGCCTGTGCCAAAATGATGGTCAGAATAAATTTAGCTTATTCACAAATTATACGTGAATTTTGTTTAATTATCATCATCAATTTTCGGTGTTGACACAGCACGCCATGCCCCAAGCCTACAAAGTCATTGATCTTGTTGAGTAAGAAGAACATTTTGGCACTTTGTCTTCCTCACTCCAGACATACAATAGCGTCGGTAGTAAACTTTGAGTCGGGGGAAAATATTTTCACGGCAGTTCTGAACTTTAAGGTTCAATTTGATTCTCATTTGATATACATTTATGTTATAATAAACTGATACTTCACAATTTTGAAAATAAATTTTTCGTGTTGAATTGTTTCAAATCTTATTTTGTTGGAAACAATTTAAAGCCATAAAAGGTTTGTTTTCTTCTCAAATCTCTATTCAGAGCCAACACCAATCCTACGCACTTGGACCTACTTCAACTTCTCCAGTGACGCTACTGTAGATTCATAAACAGACGTGGGTTATATACTTTCGAACTTGTCTTTTTTGATGAACGATCAAGTACTCCCAACAATATTAATAAGTCATTGAATTTATATAGCCTTGCTCTGAGAAGGTATTTCTTTTGTTGAAATTTTTTTTTTAATTTTGAACATCTTACATATGAATGTATGTATGTATGTAAAGTTTATAATGAGTCTTTTCTTGAGTTTAACTTCTCTTTAAAGGTATGTACATATTTTTTTAGCGGCTTTTCTTTTTTGAAAATAAGAATAACACTTAATATTCAGTCCTCATTTGTATAACTGCGTTGACTCAAATAAGAACAAACTAAGAGTGGAATAACAAACACATTGGGAACGGTTATGCATACGAGTATGCCAGACGATATATTTTAGTATTTTAGTTGGGAACGTGTAGAGTGTGAAATTATATAAATCTTATTGTTAAGCCACAGAAATCTGTAGAGAAAAGCATTAAAATGCATCGCAAAATTCATTTTGGTTAGTTTTCATAATATATCTTTACTCTCAACATACTGAAATCTTAGCGGTATTGACGTACATATAGTCGTTTCTTAACATATTCAACAATAATTATATTAATAGCTGTCTTGATCAATTTGTCACCAATTTTGTGTTTTCAAATCATGGTAATAAATAGTTTTTGGAAAAAAATACAAACAAACATTTTTAAAAATAAGCTGACAAAAATGTAGGTAAACTAATTTTTTGTCTTATGCATTTTACTTGCACTCAAGGGGTTGTGACTACCCTTATAATGATAAAACATAGTGCGACCGTTTAAGAAAGTTGGAGGGGATTAAAATTGAGATATGATGCAGATTGGTGTTAAATGTCTTATCATCGCATTGGCAAGGAAACTGGAGACTGGCAAAGCATTCCACATTCGTGTATATACGACTGAATTAAGAATCTTTCGGTCTGTACTTAACATCAGTTCCTCCGAAATTGGGTTCAAGGGAAAACTGATGCGCATTCCTTGAAGTACGATGAGTTTTACTGTGGAATTATCTTAGGGGAGGAATGCAACTGGCTATTTCACTAGAACACTTTATATAAAAGTAGCGATAATAGCGAAAGATATGAAAAACTGCGGCGGTGTTCGAGAGTTGCAATTGCATCCGTTGTAGTGCCTCCTCGATGCAAGTGCAGCTCATGGATAGTTACATTGGGGTGGGTTCCGCTTTAACGACATGAAACATTGTGTTTTTGAAGCATTAAATTCTACGTGATTTTAAGTTCACCATTTGAGAATGCGTTCGAGATCAGAATTTAATGAGCTTATCATACGCTGCCCTTAAAGTTCCACAAGAAGCACAAGAATATCAATCTAGTAACGACTATGAAAAGCTGAGGGTACTGTTGTCAGCAAAAGAGTTGAATGGATTAGAAGATTCAGGCAAGAGATCATTTATGAATATTAGGAAGAGAGTCGGAGACAAAACGGAGCCCTGGAGCACACCAGTGCTTATTAGATGAGTTTAAGTCCTTCAACGGTCCAATACAATTTGTATTGATTGGTTTGAAATGGTAATTTCTAATCCAACGAAGAAGAGATTTACCGATACCAAATGCATGCATTTTCGATATGAGAGCTTGATGCCAAGCTCTATCAAATGCTATTGAAATATCAAGTGCATTAATATTACTTTCGGAAAAATGATGTTCGGTGAGATAAACTACCTATTGCTACCTACTGCCGGCCAGTAAGACTTTTTCGTTTCTCGGGAGATTACTTAAGCTGATGGCTAATCAGCGTTTCCATGACCTTGTAAAGAAGAGAAGTAAGTGCAATTGGACGATATATAGTTGGAGGGACAGGCTGGAGATAAATGCTGTTTTCCATCCACTCGGAAACAGACCAGTAGAGAAGGATAGATGGAGAAGCTTTCGCAGTAGCTTAGCCAGCCAGCGTAGAAGAACACCTCTGCAGAACAATAGGAGGGATACTATGATTTGTGTATATTGAGATCTTTTAGAACTCTTGAAACTGTACAGGAGAAGTCATATCAATTTCTGACAGCCTCGAGTTAACAGCAAACTGTGCTGCTGTCATTTTTTTCAAAATTTCGCGTAACTAAATACTGATTTTGTTTTTTAATTTATTATCAGTTTTTATTCGTTGAATAGTTAAAACGAGGTGGATTTGTGTAATATTTAGGCTTTTAGTACTTGGGTTTAATTTCAATACTTCTTAAGGTCTTAAGCAAAAAAAGTTACATAATTTCCATATCCCCGTAGTTCCCCGTATTTTGTCCCTTTCTAAATAAAATCGATTTACAAAAAATAAGTTTCGTTACTGAAAAGTTCGGTTATTTGAAATACGAAATTTGTCACTTAATTAAGGCCCGATTTTCACGAGCCGTTTTTCGGGGTTGCGGGAATTTGTCTTGCTTTTTTGTATATTGTTTGATTAGCTGACGCTTTTTTCAGCTTAAACGGGTGTGATTTGCTGTTAATTTTAACATTTATTTGCAACTTAAAAACTTTTGTTTTTCTATTTCCTCAGCGTTAGTTTTCACATAAGCTCTTTTGTTGAACTTAAATATTTAAGCTCCGTTTCAGCAATTGGGTTTAAATGATTCATGATATTTTTTAAAATAAAGTTCTACAATAATTCAAGAAAATAGTTAAAACGCGAATAGAAAATTAAACCGCCGGAATGGAAGTGAAGTACGTCGATTACTCTTTTTATCAAGTCGATTTTGTTTCGATCTATTTATATTCAGGGTTTCAACATTTATATATTGACATGGCAGAGAGTTTATAGAAATTCAAAGTAACAAAACTATTCTGGGAACGAATTACTCCGTGACCAGTTAAAATAAATGGATTTCGACCAAGTAATTTACACTCAGATACCTGATGTTTAAAATGTAAGTGAAAAATGCTCTCAGCTTCATTGAATTTCTTTGTCTTATCTAAAAAAAAAAAAAAATATCTTATTTAAATAAAATCACTTTTTCAAGTGAAATCTCTATAGATCACGATCGTTGTCACAGACAGACATCCAATGACAGTATTCCGAAAATAATTCCAGCTTCGTATAAGAAATTCCACTTAAAAGTCTCATCTAAAGTCTCTCAAGCTAAATCACCATTAAACATTCACAAATTGTTGATTAAACTTGGCAAAATCTTTCAAACCATCCGGCACCTGTTTAGAATTTTCAATGAAATCATACCACAAACCACACAAATCACGAACAAAGTTTGAAAATTTTCCGGTAAACAGTATTGCCAAAACAACATATTTAAAAAAAAAAAACAATAACAACAACAATTTCGACAGTAAATTGAAGTGCATATCGCACGTTTATTTTGAAGTGCGATATCATAGCTTCGCTAAGTGTTATTAGTCAACCGAAAATAATATGTGATGAGTTTTGCAATTGAAACCAAGACGTCTTGGCTGATTGACCAATAGAAGCCATCAGAGACAATAATGCCCAAGCCCACAATCGAGAGCCCGTGAAAACGAAAGTTCATCCATCCGTTGGACTGTAACCGATCACTGATCGATATTCATATACATATCTAACCTATACTCGTATACGTTGAGGAATAAAAACAAAATACTTCAAAACGTAATTAGATACTTTTGTAGATCACACAATGATTTTGTGTCGGCATCGATTCGGTATGTATTAGATATTGCTGATTTGAATGTGACTTGCTATCGTATATATATGGTGATTGATGTGGTAATACGGTATTCGTTATACTTTTTTTATGATTTTTTTTCTCAATAGTTTTAGTCTCTGTCTCGGTTTTATTATCTAATTTTGAATTCCGCATTGATATCCACTTCGAATCCGTCGAATGTCTGGTCAAGTGCAAAGTAGAAATTACAAAATCAAACCACACACACAATATAGTCAATTTAAAACGTGTCATTAATACTTTTAGATACTTAGATTTTTTTTTAATTCGGGGAACTTATGCTTGATGAAAGGGTTATAGGCTTAGAGGGTAGCAGTAGTTATATACCTACGCGAGAGCCCAGCACATAATCTCTGAAACTTAAATTTAATGGAATAATGTCTTGTTTTGGTATGAACTTGATGACCTATACAAAAAGAGTTATTCAACCAAGTCCCAAACCGGAATAGGTTAAGAGAGCCTTTTATTTTGATAAATTCAATAAAGTTGATGAAATTGACGGAAAATGCCATCGAGAGTGATAGTCTTTACCCTATACTTCTTTAAATTAGTGAAAAAAGTTTTTCCTGATACCAGCGAGGTTTAGATCATAAGCTTTACAGGAGAGAAAACATTAAAGAACTAGAGAGGAAAGCTTCAATAACACTCACATCTGTATATTCTAATATTTGGGAAAAGATGGAGTCCCAGCCCCAGAACCATTCATTGGAATGTGAAAACATAGCCATAGTAAGGCCAATTTTGACATATATGCACTTTTGGTCTAGTGGCCAGCCCTAGAAAAGGCAACCAATCAAAAAAACACTACAAGTGCCATTAAAACTATTCCAACCGCAGCTCTGGGAAACCTTTCTTTCACTAGCCCCACTCGATTTATTTACGATAGAAGTGGGGGCCAATAGTTCTCTAAGACTTAACTAATGCAATAACTAAGAATACTGGGCGAATTCGGAGATAAAACCACTATGACTTTCATGAACAAAGACATTCAAACAGACAGTACCTACTGTACCGCACATCGATTTCAATCCAGTGTCTCTAACAGATATCCCTTCAAGGGACCTCTGGGCGGCCAACCGGGTCATAAACACTGATCATGTTTCGGTTTTTAAAGATGGTTCCAAGACGGTTGACTGGGTAGGGTGAGGTATCTTCTCAGACAATCCACCCTTAAAACGTACAGATTTTTGCAGTGTTTTTCAAGCAGAAGTGCTTGCAATTTACAAGGTGGCGAAAATTCATGCAACTTTTGAAATATATGGAAACGAAATGGTGGACAAATGGGCCAAAATAAAATCTTTTCTTCTCCTCTCTTCCACTAAAATAAGAATAAGGTGGAATTCACCAATATTTCCCTGAAGCAACAAACGATAGATGGTCATCAGCAGTTGATACTTGTCAGGTCTCGAGGAATCTATGGCCATCAGACCTCTCTAAGAATAAAACAGACTTCCTTCTTGAAGTAAGCAAACCTCAACTATCCATTTTGGTTGGAATCCTAACGGGTCATAACTCAATGGGAACCCGCATTAGCAGAATAGTCAATAGCTTATCTGACCTTATGCAGATGGTATCAAGACGAAGAGGTGGAGGAGGGATCTTCCACTTCACTTCCTTTGTGAATGCCCTTGCTTAGGAAAAACTAGAAAAACAGCTCTCGGAGACTACTTTTTTGACGAACTAAGCGACATCTCGTTTTTTCCACTGAGGAACATCCTTAAATTTGTTCAGAATTCAGAATAGTTCAGGGAGGCTACTCATACGGTCGCCTAAGCGCCATCATTAACTCCTTTCCTCACGGATCCTCTTTTTCACCTCACTTATATCCTGGAGACCACAATTGATTCATTGAGATGTGAGAACGATGATGCGGCTTGCCATATTATCACCCCTTCGAACCTAACCAAACCAAAGGTTTTGTTGCAAAAAAATTTCCGAAAGTCACCTTCAGTTTAAAGATCACTCCCCTCTGAGCAAAAATTCTAAATTTGCATCAACTTTTTTATGCACTTTCTTATTTTTCCTTGAGATTGTTTTAAAGTGATACTGTGATCTATTGACATACAATTGTATCATGAATCTAACAAACAATGACGCTTAATTGCTCAAAATACCATCACTAATGAGGTGCTTGCTCCAAAAAAAAAAAATGGAAAATTAACACTGATCTATCTTTTTAAATTGACATTAGGCTTCAGAAAGTGAAAAACTGTTGTAGTAAATTGCCTGTGTGAATTGCGTGAAGAGTAACAATTAGCTTCATAACCTTTTTAGACAAACAAAGCTCGGGTAATTGGGATTGTAATTCTCACTTCACATTAAGAAAACACTTTGGTGCGATCTGCCATATAATCTTAAAACAAAACACCTTCCTTACATAATTGTGCTCAATTTCATAATCAACCAATTCGAATGAAATTGATATTGTATTTAAAATCACTCTTATAACAATTGTAAATGGCTTAGATAGTTGTATGAGTATCCAAATTATTGTGTTCCGATTTCAATAAAGAAACCAACTACTTCCATTATTTATATGATAACTCTCAACTGCCAGATAGCCATTATTAAAAAAAAAAAAAAAAAGAAAAAAAGATTTAAATACTTTACGCCATTACGGTTACAAAGTAAAAGTTTTCACTCTGTCTCAATCAATGTTCACCGAAGACAAGTAGGTAGTGTGCTTCCATGTTTGTTTGGAAATTGAATGCAAGTTAATGATTCACTCGAACAAGCGGATATCCATTAATTGTTCAACGTTCATGGTTTGCAACTCTCGGTGTCGGTATAGATACCGGAATTTGTAATTTCGTTTTGGCAGAAGCATGATTCGAACTTCAATAAAAAAAAGTGGTCTGAAATATGGATATATGACGTATAGATGTGGTTCACCAAATAAACGAATGTAACAGAGTTGTTTTTTTTTTTAATTGGCTCCAACCATCCCTATACTCTTTCAGCAAAAGGTGTTTCTCAATAAATTTTTTTTAAAGAAATTTTTATTGAGAAACAAATAATCACATTGCTACTGTCATTATTTTTTTTGGTAAAGCATCTTGCACAAATACCTGTCAAACAGTATCTGTCATATTTCTTTAAAGTGACCGTATTGTCACGAAAAGTAATAAACAGAGACAGGAGACATAAAATGCTCGAATGGGTCATTCATATCACATCATCAGAGTTTGTTTATTTACGATGGAGTATTGCAGTTGAAAATGTGAAAAACAACAACATTATTATTAATGTTGTGAAATGGTAATAGATCTATACATATACAAATTAATGTAAGTTTGTATGTCACGAATTAGCTCAAAAACTACAGAACCAATTTCGCTTAAATTTTCAGAATTTGTTCCGTTTAGTAGCAATAAGATTAAAAAGTAGTTTGAGTTAAATCTGCCTAGTTCGATGACCACTTTTATCACATTCCACATTCACATACCACAATCTCCTTATTAAACGTCATTAGAACGTTAAAATTTTGTAATAAAGCTCTCTTAAAACATGAGCTGTATTGTTTTTTCCCTCCTTCTACCAGGCCCACTTTTCTATATATTACAATTTTTTTTGTAACGTCTTGAGAAGCCTGAAGATGTATAATTAAGCTTTCTTGGCCCTATTTTATACTATGTTTTCACCGACGACTAAACCGTGATTTTAGTAGATTTACTCTTAATCTTCTGCAAGTCTCGAAGATTTAGGATACAACTTTATACAATCGAACGGATGATTAGATATAGATCATCAGCAAATAGTTTGGCACGGTCCACAGTAGGTGACTTCCTACACAATGCAACTGGTAGTGAGGCTGCATAATAATCGCACTCTGATAATATTTTACACAAGAATTTAGTGAATAATACTCTGGTTTAACTCAGAGTTAAACCAGAGTTAATCCTGAAAATATTTTTTTATCCTGCGTTAAATTAAAAGTTGACAAAAATCTATCGAAATCGACGTTTTGATACATTTTTGACACGCATCTGTCCAAAATATTTATTCAGTTAATCCAGAGTTAGCTTACCAAATTTGAGCTGAGTTAACTCGGAATCTAAATTCACTGATGTCCATTTTTTTTATGGGAGATCATCCCAGCTTGAGAGTTGAACCCAAAAGTTTTGTCCTGAAACATATTTTTCAGTCCATTTAGATCCTGAGTTAACTCAACGAAATCGGTGCGTTAACACTGGATTAAATAAATATGGATGTGAGTCAATACACCCTTTCAATATCGCCTATTCCAATGTTTAATAGCATTTGCATAGTATCCCACATAGATTTCGATATATTTTTGACAACTGATAGTTAAAGTTAATCCTACACTTAAAACCTCGCTCTGAGAAAATTCGGGTTTGCAGTTTTTCGATACAGGATTATCTTTCTTTTGTTGTAAAAAAAACTATCGAAATCACAATTTTCGTAGTACCACGCTTAGATTTCAATAGCTTTTTTTTTACATGCATAATCTGTCACAAATATTGGTTCAGTTAATCCAGAGTTAATCTACTGTTTTTGATATGTGCATATAGACGGTAAAACTGTACAGTGACACCGACCTAATCAAAACAGTAAAAAGCTAGTTACTGAGGAGAGTGAAAGGTCACCAATAATCTGACCTGGAAAATGTATGCGTATATACACCCTGATCTAGCTAAGGACCGAGCTGGCGGGAAGAAGCTTGTTGGCTTAGACCCTAGACAACATCGGACTGCGTACCGCCATCTTAATTAAGTAAGAAAGTATTAAAGCTTCCGTGGATAATCTTAGATGCAGACTATAACAACAGGTACACATACACACGTCTATTCTGTAAGGGGAGTGCCTTCCTGCAACGACAATATGATCGATCTGGTCGGATTTCTACCTGAAACTATTTTTTTCTCGTTGAGTTTGGTTGGCTTTATTCCAGATCGACCATAATGTTCCTGCTGCTTTAGGCAACCATAGCTTGTTCTGAATATGTCCTCACCCCTGAACAAACAAAAATTCCAAAGAACTTTTTTTGACAATTCAGTGTCAGCTCTAAGCTAACAAAAAAAATTAAAGCGACTTATTTGTTTATTTTAAAAGGCAATAAACCTCCAGACCTCCAGCAAATCCCAAAGTTGAATGAATTTATTGTTATATGATATTAATATCAAAGATAAGCTTGAAGCCAAAATGGTAAAGTTCAAGGTTGCTTTGTTTTATAGATGTTATAGCAAAATGGTTTTTGTGTGTCACTTCCAATTTATCATTTATTTTATCTCTCAATTATTATAATTATCTATTCTTAGAATTCCACCAACGCAACATACATATAGAGGTGCGAATAAACCAAACATTTTGCAGAAACCTCAAGACACATTAAGCGATGATGCCAATCCTATAAGTTTATGATCTTCATAATTATGTAAATTATAAAATTTTATCTTTTCTCAAATGCCACTGATGCGATGGTTTGATATTCAAATATGGGTTTCTTCTTATAATTTTGCTTTATGGAATAAAAAATGTTGCCAAAATTAGTTATAGCTATTATAGTTTCTGTCATATTCATTCAAATGGATAATAAAAACTAAGAGACTAATTTGTGTAACACGATTTTAGTAGTTTGTTAATACAAATCTAGCCCAAAATACCAATTTGTAAATTCATAGGATTATAAAAAATATATCGTTCCTTTTTTATATTCTTTGATCATATTATTGGTTTTTAAATATATCACCTTATATTGGCAACTATTTCGCTGTCACATTTAATCAGATTAGTTGGGAAATGACAAATCTATTCAAAGTAAAAAAGGTGCGGCTTACAATTCTATTTGTTTTTATTGGTCTGGCTAACTTTAATGTCATCTTTTTAAATCTATTCATGGTGTAGCAGACAAACAGACCGATATTTCATTCCTACAATACAAGCAATCTAGTTGAATGAACACTCCTAATTAAATGAATAGGTTTCATTTTTTGTTTATAAATCCCTTTTAATATCTATACCACTGGAATATATTTACATTATCTGAATTAATTCCTACATAAAATCGATGCAAATTAAAAATTTCAAAATCCACTAAAATATCTAGTTATACATACACTTATTAATAGGTGGTGGACAAACCTTGTAGAACGTTTTACATTATTTAAGTGCAACAAATCAAAGTAAAACCTACATTATGTATATCACCGAGAAGGTAATTTCGAGCAGATGTGCAAAAAAATGTATTTACGGTTGAATATTGCGTTTGACACAAGTAAAACTCAGATAGAAATCGCGTTCGAATTACAAAAAACAAAAATTATTCAATTGAAAGAATGTATGTAGGTGTAAGAAACTGGCGAGTGATGCAGACTGTGTTTATACAAATTTTACTCAATTCAAGAGATATCTCCTCCAAAAAACCTGAAATTACCATTCATATGTCTGACTAGCAACATAAATATATTATCGACTAGAACCTTCTTTTACTGCCAAAATAAGTTAAGATTTATTAATTTTTTTTTCTCTGTGTAGTTTTGAACGCCATAAAAAAAACTATGGACCGCATACGAACTGTCACAAAACAAGCTGTCCTTCAGACCAAAACAAATTATGTGGTTATGTAGTTGCTTTAACAAAATTGAAAACTGACAGAAGCATAACTTATTGAGATACCATCTTAGCGTTAACTATACAGGTACACGTGTAAAACCATTTACAATTTATTTATATAGGTAAATGCTTTGCTCTTTTCTTTAGTATTTTTACATTAAACTGTCCCAAATAATTTAAATTCACTTTGACCTAAAAAATTAACCTTATTTAATATTTCGTTCTTAAACCAATCTTAGCCGTATGGTATATGTGGGACAACACTCTTATTTTTATTTTGAATACATTTTTTTATTCGACATATTTAAGTGGGTACCTGCTTTTCCTGTTTTAAATTCAGTTTTTTTAGCTTAATCATAACAAGGATCGGCGTGAAACAACTTGGGCTGGTATATGTCACAGTTAATGGTTTTCTGGTTTTTGATAATGATAATTTCATACTTGGGCGAGAGTTTCGATTTCATTGAATCGATAAGTATAAGTTGGAGGAAAATTACGCAAGTTAATATCTTATATGTGAGCCCTGGTCTGGGATGTATTATATTATTAACCTGAAAAAAAAATCCATCAAAGAAATCAGCAGGTTTACAGTGGGCCAGTTTGCATATCATATTTGGAATACATTTGACTTTAAAATAAAAGTGAAATGGTGTGCAAAGTTTTACAGCCTACACTTTGCGTATGTTTTCATATGAAATCCCCATTTAGTTTGAAAGATATAAGAGTGCGAGGAGAACATTGGTACATACATAAATGTGCAAAAGTGTAGTAGAGATTATGTAGTTAAATGCACTTTTGGTGTTTTGTCCCGAAATTGAAAACAAAAAATAATTATTCCTCCTCTTGTTGCCAATAAACATTTAACATGTTGCTTACGTATATAATTCTCTTACACAAGGTGTTTCTACTGCAATTTAATTCACAATCGTTTTTTTTTCAGAATTCAGTCTGTACCATATATTTCGTTTGTCACTTAAAAGATACAATTTAAAGGAAACACGCAATTCGTGTTTTGTCTCAATTTAACATTATATTTTTTTTTGGAATTTCCTGCACCAAACTAAGGCAAGGTTAAGTACTCGTTTTTGTGTAGGTAGTATGGTATGTATACAGGTATATACTGGGATAGGTAATACATAAATAAGTACCTTAACGACATTGCAACTTTTTTTTAATGAAGGGAAGGGAATATAGGTATAAGAAAAAAACTAATAAAAAAAAAACGACCAAATAATTGAAGAACTTAATCCATGAAAAGCTGCAGATGAAAAATTGATTTGGAATGTAAGCTTCTTTGATGTACTGCACTCGGAAACGTCTAAACTCTTCAGAATCTAATTAGTTATAGAGAATTTTTTTAATTTTCCAAAGGTTCAAGGACTCAAATAGCCGTATTCTCAGTATTTTATCTCGAACCCATACTTCAAGATGAGAAAAAGTACCCAAACTAGACTAGATTTTTAGGTGGCTCTGAACATGCCAATTTATAACATTTTTGTTTATAAAAGTACTCTGTATGCAGAACCCCAGGGAAAGAGCTCTCCACCGGTGGGCATACTTCGGGCACCCAGATTATTGTTTGTTTTCCAAGTCGGGCGAATAGCGTTAATGTACTTTACAGCTACTTTTAATGGCGAAACACTGTTATAACTGTTATAAATTGGCATTTCTCTAGTCTCGTCCTTTAAAAAAATGAATTGGGAGCGAAATAAAATATTGAACCTTAAAAATATGTCGTCGGAGTAGGTCCAATGTGAACACCGTCCAATATTCACAATCAAAGGCATACTATCACGAACTAAAAGATCGTACACTGGGGCGTATGTGGAATAAATTATAGGCTTCGCATTGAATGTTTTTTTTTAAATTTAAAATTAAACCTAATATTACGTTTTCATTAGAGCAAATGAGGTAATTTCGTGTTTTAAATTATCCAAATTCAATTGCAAATCATCTCATTTCACATTCAAATTCATATTTCAAAATTATGATGTTATACCAACTAAATTTGCACAAAATTCGGTAGAAAATTACGTTAAAACTTACGAACACACCCATTCAAAGTGGAATCCATTGAAAACGTCAAAATTCGATGTAAGAAAAACCAACAAAAATATGAGAGGAGCTGTCAAACGAAATAAGAAAATTTGAGTTGAAAATTTTGCGGAATTACGTTATTCCGTATAACGTATAAATATAAAGATAACTAAGAGGGAACAAAATACTTTTGCCATACCCCTCGTTGATGTATACGTTGTTTTGTAAAGAGTTACATCGAACTTTAGCTTCAAATTTGTATGTTATTTTCTAAAGGTGAATTAAGTTTTTCACACATGTTTTAATTTTTATCTCTCGATCAAAATTGTCGAGAGATGTGGGACTGATCTCTAAGATTTTTATTTTATTTATTTTATTATTTTTAAGTTTTTAACATTTCCTTTAAGGTACTCACTTAGGAAATGCTTAAAAGTTTAAAATAAGGATCTCCACAAAAATTCAGCTTTTCCCGGATTTTGTTTGAAGTGAAAGTCTTCAGTTTTATTATAGTTATATAATAGCCGTGTTTTATTGGTAATTTTATAGCCAGCGCAGTAAAATTTCCCTTGGCAAACAAAAACAAAAACAAAGAGTGTCGATAAACTAGACAGTAAAAGAGTGGATATAAAAGTGGATATACATAGTTAGAACTTTGAAGATGAAGATGGCGCTCTTGAAAAGTATTCATGACTCGAACCTTAATGTTGTTTTTCACTCAAAAAATGGATGTGATCTATGATATTTGTAGTTTGGTGGAGACAACATGGATGTGATGTATGATATTTGTAGCGAACACAGCCAAAAGTTTCTAAGGCGTTTTTTTAACACAGCCAAAGCGTTTTATTGGTACTTGATTATTGAGCTAGCTATAAATTACCAATAAAACACAGCTAATATTGTATAAATTAAGTCTTATTTTTTTTACATTAAATTAATTCTGTTCATTTTTTTTTATTTTCTTACAGGTGGTTTAATTTTTGCTAAACGATGAGAAGGGCCAAAAGATGGCTTGTAATATTTGCCGGTGAGTTTAAAAATATTTGTTTTTACAGCTGATTCGGGATTTCATATTCAGGATCATTTTTCTTTTGCTTTCAAATTATTTTTACTTATACATAAAAACGTATACTTGGTACTACGAGTATCACGGATATCGGGCAGGCTTAACAAATTTCAATGAACAGGTTCCAATGACACCTATGTATATTTAGAATTACAACCACATTTTATATATTTGTTCAGCTAAAAAACATAAGGTCAAAATCTCTTTGGAACTACCATGCACATACAAAATATTCCTAAGTATGTAAATATCGATTTTTTTACTGAACTATAAAAATACGAAAAAATCAATTTAAACTTTACAAATTAAAGAATTAAAAACACATTAATAAATTTTTTTTTATTTTTCTTACTGCATGCATTATATGCAACAAAACTTGTTTTTTTTTTTAATTTTAAATCATTTTTTTTATTGTTTACACATACATAAAACATAAAACCAACTAAGACCTTTCATACTATCATATTTAAATTTAATTACTAATTGACATTTCATTCAAATTATTAACGTTCATCAGCTTTTTTCCAAAATGTCAAAGATAATAAACTATTTAAAAAAAGTATTAATGCAGATACATAAATATGTAGTATATGAATTAATTAAAAACCTGTTAAGATTCTCAAAACGTGACTCTTGGTCCAAATTAAAGCTTTTAGCAAATCTAAAAAAAAATGTAAATCTATAAAAAGTTTAAATTTATTATATATCAACAAATTTGATCTTAATCGGATCTTATCTTCCTAATTTTCTTTTTGTTTTTGTTTTTTTTAGCTCTTTTGGGATTTATGTCACACACTGGAGCCCTAAGGGCAGGCTTAGCTAAACCAGCTTATACTACTTCCACAACGACGACCACAACTACAACAACGACAGAAGTTCCGGAAACCACAGTGGCCGTTGAAGAGACTGAACCAAGAGTTAGTATATTTAATTTAAAATAAAAATTTATATTCTATAGTTTTGTTTACTAAAATACAAAAGGTATCTGATTATCATGAAGAGTTTTAGTAGTTACCCATTTGAGTAGGCTACTCTCGTCATATTAAAAATAATACATTTAGTATTGAACTTTCGTATTATTGACCTAGCCTAACCATAATAATACTCATTGTCCCAATTACACAGTTACCTCTTTAGGGACAACTTACAGTTACTTAATACAATTTGACTATAAAGTTTTTCTTGTTGTGTAGCAAATTATCGCGTACACTCTATGACCAAGTTGTACAAACTTCGTGTGGGTGCAGAAAGAGGCAATTTGATAGGTGCATAGTGCTTAATGCCTGGTGCTAGTTGGAACTTGGAAAGCAGAATGAATGAAGTATACTCGTAGTTATGTACCTACATACAAAAAAAAAACAACAACGAGAAGAAGGTCATTTTGCCATCTAGCTTAAGGGGCTAAGAGTTAGAGTAGATAAATGCAGTGAAAGGGTGATGTTTTGTTTATGCTTACAAACTAAAATGTGTAGCTTAATTAGTCAGCAAGTAGTTAAAGTGATTCAGCTGTTGTTTGTGGCACGCGTCTAATGTGTTTTTTTTTTTTAAGAAAAGTAGGGAAAGGTTGAATAATTCACCTTAAAGTGGAAATTTAACAAGTTTCTTATAGTACCTATACCTATACCTATATAGTTTTTTAATGTTGGAAATTTATAAGGCAACTATAGTTTCTTTAAAAAGGGACAACTGAACGAATTTTGTATTTTAATTAAATTAATTGAGGAATTATGTGTTGAGTTTGTGAGCGGTTTTAAACTATTAAGATTAAAATTAGAAGAACTGGGTTTACTACTGAATTAAAAAAGTTGAAAAAAAGTTTGAATACAAATTTAATTTTGTTTCATAAAGGTGCCATACATAGAGGGAAGGTATTAAAGATCTTAAAACGTAATTCTTTGTTCTTTTTACCATTTTATCAGTGTTGACCATTAAGATTCGTGCAAGGAACCCAAGACAGTAGCGGTGCAGCGTGAGGGTGTATACTAAAAAAAAATTAAAGATCGCTTAAAACTAGTTTTCTTTCAATAAATGGGTTTTTTACTTGTTGAAAGGGGAAGTGTTGGTTTTGCTGCGAAAATAAAATGCAAGAATGTTGGGACAAAATCAGTTGCGTCAATATCGAGATATACGCGAATGACTGGAAGGTTAGGCAATTTTCTCAACCATATTGCGAATTTTTCGACCAAAAATCCGAAACGAAAGGTATGAAATTTTAACACACTTAGTTGGGCGCCACAAAAATGTACGAATGGAGCTTTTTCCATTCGAGAACTATAGGAAAATTCGATTGAATATTTATCGGAAAAATTCCCAGTGCAAACAAATTAAGCTACTTAAGCTATTGTTGGGTAAATTTTACACTGCGACCTTAAGATCTATTGTTCCCCCCTTCTACAGCTGGATGAGATTGCTCATTCTACAGCTCGTTCTCTAAATTAGTTTTTTTCGGAAAGCTGAGGACTTGGAGTATTTTTATAGAGTATAATTTGCTCTCTTCTGTCTGATGGTGGTTGCCCAGATGTCTATGTTTTTGGTGCATCACATTTACCCCGTATGTGGTACGGCATCTCCTCATGGGTGTTGCAGAATCTGCACGTGGAACTGCTTACCAGGCCAAAACTTAAACTTTATTTGTGATTAAATATTCTCAACAAGACAAAAGGCACGAGTATAAATGCAAAAGAAGTGACAGGTTTTTATGACTGTACGATAACTATAGTGATTAAATTGTATTTTATCTCTTCTTTACATAGCTTTTGATTACCTTTAAAAGTAACGTTAAACATTGGTAGATAATATTAAAATTATGGCCAACCTTGATATTCAGGCGAGGAATTTAAATAAGAATTATCTTATTAATTATCATTAAATTAAAATTATTTTTAAAGGACAATTATAACAATTCAGTAATATCAATCAAATTTAAAAATATGATAAATTCTACTAGTAAAATTTAATGATATACGGGAATAATTTTCAATTATAAATAAGGAACTGCTACTTCCATACAATAATTTTTTTTTTTTTTTCAAATATTCTTGAAAACCATTTTAAATGAATTTTAACGAACATTCGAATTTCCCCTCTAAAAAATTACATAAAAACATTCTTCACCAACTATAAAGGAAATAATCAATTCACCCGTTACAATTCTAGTAGCTTAATTTACCTACATAGATTCACATTAGTGCAAAAGCAGACAAAACTCCTAAAAATTAAAGTTACTTTTACTAAATTTTTAAAAATATTATAAAATATATTTTTCCTAAGAACGTAACCTACTCATTTCTTATCACACTTGAACTTAAAGGGCGGACATTGCATGCGATCCGCATGCCTGAACATTGCATCAAAATCACTTAAGTGGTTCAGTTTTTAGGGATTTTTTGTCTGCTCTCTTATACAAAGTGCAACAATGTAAGACCCCAAAGACATACATGCCTTCAACGAACGAGATGACGAAAACTCTTTTTTCTGGATTTTTCCAACTTTAAGGCAGGTATTCACCGAACGCTCATAACTTACTAGGCTCATAATAATGGTGAATATAATAGCGCCTTGTGGCTTACACTTAACAACGACTTCTGTATTTAGTCGCCGCAGGATGTATAATATTGTGTTTTGATAAAACCTTGACTTTTTTTCTACAAAAAACTTAAGACTTACCCCATAAAGCTATTAAAAATAGGAGTCGTTAGATTGTAATTAGGTTATCATTAAGTTGACTTTTTAGAAAAATAAGTTTAAAAATGGACTTTTCAAAACCAACGACTCATTTTTTTTAATCTAATTATTATTTATACGAAATGAAATAAATTAAATTTTTAATACAATTTTAAAAATAATTCATTACAGGCAGCACATCATGTAAATGTGACAGCAAAACCATCGAAAAAACTAACTGGAATTCCTCAAATCGATTGGGTCTGGGATCCAAACTTGCCTCGGGAACTAAATGGGTTAGTTTAATATGATTTTGTCCTGCAATGAAGGTTAACTTAAACACATATCTCTTTTAATTCAGATACAATCTATCAAGCTATCCTTTCTTCAGTACTGTTCCACCCCACAATGAGATTGCATTCAAATGTGATGGACTCCATGATGGATTTTATGCGTCAATTGAATACAAATGTCAAGTAAGATATTCAAATGGTTAAAAAAAAACAATGCTCAAGCCCAAGGATTTAATTATACTAACAACAATAGAAAGGTCTTAAGCAATAGAACATTTTTTTTTCTCCCATAGTATTCGTCTTCCAACAAATTCGTTGATTTGTATTCAATTTTAAACACCATTTTCGGATTTTTTCACAATTCATTTCAATTTAAATACCTTTATTTTGGAAATTAATGTTTCTTTTTTCTATTTTTACTTAAGTCCACCCTTGACCGAATAATACCATATAATTATTATGACGAGGGAATCGTAAAGTGATAATTATGTTAATTTAATAATTTGGCTGAGGTGTGAAGCAGTGGAAATAGTTATTGAAACATTCAAGACATTGGTTAAGATGCTTTACTTAGAGCCAGTTTTTTAGTATTTTAATTTAGACATGAGAACTTCGTTCTGACAAAGCTTTAATTAGTGTCAAATTGCTTTCTACAAAAGAATCGAACAAAAGTTGACTCTTTTCTGTCAAAATAAAACTATAAAGATTTGGCATTTCAATTACGTCAAATTTAAATTTGTGGAATTTTGGAAAAATAAATTGTTTTCTTGGTTGCAACGAATTCTACATAATTTTACAAAATATGCAACAATATCTTCAGTCAATATACTTATATGTAGCTATTAAAATAATTAATTGCAGCTGGCTAGTAACACACACAAAATCACACAAAACAAAATTCGATTCTCTTACGAATTTCTTTCAATTGACAGTAACAAAACGATTCGGTTTCGTAAAAAATCGATTTCTATGTTGCAAGGAATTCTACATAATTCTAAGCCCACAGTGAACTCTTACTTTTGCCGCCATATTGGTACTCGTCCCTATCTTAGGGGCCATGAAGAGTGACCAGGAAAAAAATTCTAATGGATTATTAACGATGTCCCCTGGCGATTTGAAACTTAAAAGCTACACTCATCGATAACTAATAACTACTCAAAGAATTTTTAGGTAAAATCAAATTTTCAACTGAAAATACATTACACAATACATTTTTGGTTAAAAATGTATTGTGTGATTAAAATTCTAATGATTTCAGTCCCAATTTCTAAATATTCCACTGACAGAATTTATCCCGGAAAAAATGTTGTGTGCATTTCAATAATTGGCGTGTTGTGCTCTTAATGTACACATTACGAAATTCTTCTCATTAATCTTAATTTTCATGTGCAAATTCTACAAATAACAAATTACATACCAGCACATTTGCTCTTCAGTAACAACTATAGCAGTTTATTATTATCAGAAATGATCTATGATCTATATAGATCACCTATTACAACAGGAACATGAGATCTTGCTCTCTATCGGGATCAAGGTTCATGAACCAAAAATTTAGTTGTTACTCTTGATCTATGTGGATCATTAGCGGTTATAAAATGCGGCTTATATGGCTCAACGTGGAACATTCCGGAATCGGCACATTAACTAGCTCTAAAAAAAACACACCTAAGGGATGTTTCATTTCTATCAAATATGGGAAATTTAGTGTAGAAGGAGTTAACAAAATATCCATATGCTATAGGAATGGAACACTCCTGAAATACAACCGTCCAATTTGGCAGTAGGCAGGCCAACTGACATAATTTTCCTGTTGGCTATAAACGACCATCATGGTACAGTATTCAATTTCATAATGTTTCAACTTTTCCTGATTCGTTTTTCTGATCGCTATATAACTAGTCCATTAGCCATTATATGGCTTAATGTGAAATATTGTGGCATCGACACAGTATCTAGCTCATCTAGCTCTTATATACTTTAGACTACTTTAGGCTGATACTTTTCAGACCACTCGGGCCCTGCTTTTCTTTCCGCTTGTGTATTATTTTGGCGGTTGGGATTAATGTTCATCCACCACATATCTGATACCAATAAAAAACAGTATTGGTGATAGTATTCAGACCTTCTGTATGCCGACAATAACTTTTTTTATAAATTTCCAGGTCTATCATCACTGCATTTATGGTATTCGTCACGATTTTCTGTGCGCCAATTTTACAGCCTTCGATCAGAGGACATTCATTTGCCATTTTGTTTCCGAAGTAGATTGTGAACATTCCGAAAAGTTCTGGAACAGGTAATATGCACAAAATATCTTAAGCCGCCTTTTAGTTAAATATGTAATATTTTTTTCAAGAAATGACAACTTATATATGGCCACCACAACAACATCAACAACCACAACGACAACACCAGCTCCATTAACTCCAGCGCCAGAATTCAGACCCAGACCTAATCGCAGACCTTTGAGACGTCGTCGTCCATCTGATTACTATTACGACGAAGACTATGAAGATGATTACTATGAGGAAGAGCGTAGGGCCAATAGACGCCGCAAGCAAAGACCACGTGTCCGTCGACCCGAATACGATGATGATGAATACGAGGAGAAGCGAACATACAGTGATGACGAATCACGGTAAGTTCAAAATTTTAGAAAATATAAATCAGTAAGGTTGATATGAACTTTCTTCCAGATTTGAAAACAAACGTTCAAAGAACAGAGACCCGATCAGGGATGAAGAAGAAGAAGATTATGAAGAAGATCGCCGTTCCAAGCCCAAAGCTCGTCCAAAGAGCAGTGCTGTTGCCAGACAAGGTGACTTATCGGATCGTCGGAAAGCACCTTTTGTTCGAAAATCAGCAGCTGATCGTCAAGCGGTCCTCGATGAGAGACGTAGCTTGGGTGATGATAGGGAAAAACCTAGAAACAGACTTGAAGAAGAAGATGTTGTGCCAGAACGACGCCCACTAGCCGGTGGAAGGAGGCGTAAAAATGGTCAAAAACGTCCAGCACCAATTGATGATGACTTCGATAGACCAATTCGACGTGATGAAGAAGAGGAAGAAAACGAAGGCCCAGCTGAAACTAAACCAAGCAAAGATGATATCGTTGTTCGTCCACAGACTTCAGCTGCTGCAGGAAGTCCAATAGCATCGATCTTCGATCGACCACGTGTTGCCCCGAAAATTCCCAGACCTGTTCCGATACATGAAAGAAATAAGTTTGGCTACCAGGGACAGAAGGCCACAACAACAACAGTATCTCCTGTGAGCGATGAGTACTATGATGACTCTGAATATGATGACATTAGTCCAGTGAAGGAAAGAGTAGATCCAGCAGACAAAAGAGAGACACCCCGGCGAAGACTTCAAGATGAACTGAGTCTTCGCAGAACTGACGACAGCCCTCCCCGTCGTTCGCATAGTCAATCAAGGCGTGGAACTGAGAACCCCAAGAGGGTTGGCAATAAACCATTGCAAAGGAAGCCCGTAGCACCAATCGATGATGAATATGACTCATTTCCAGCAAATGACGAACCAGAAAGGAGACCCGGTCCCAGAAAACGCCCACATGCAACCCGCGAAAAGCCTTCAGAAGATTCTGATCCAATAGAAGAAACGGTTCGTGAAAACAGACCGCGGACTCGAGAGTCTTTGCGCAGACCTCTGAAGAAGGAAGATTCTATCGTAGAAGACAGCAGAGATCATAGACCGCGAGATCATCGCAGAAGACCTGCAGAAACGGACAAAGCTCCTCTTCCAATTCCTGAAGAAGACGCAGAAGAAGTCTATGACGAACATGTTGTAGACGATGCCGATGACGATAAGCTATCTGCAAATCTTGAAAGTGAGAAACCAGCTCAACGGGATGGACGTCCGGTTGTGAGAGTAGTAAAGCGTCCATTCCTGCCCTCGCGCGGAGGAAGCCCCTACTTACCAAGAGGACTGCAGCCTGTAGGAGCTGCTCTCAAGCAGTCCTCCACAGATAGTACACCCGTCGACATGGGCTCTACAATCTCGGGAGTTCGCCTTCTGGAGCACGGAGCCCCAATACTCCGGGAAACCGGTCCCAGTGGAGCTGACTCCGACTACACGGTGTCCCCACGCAAAGGTCCCCGAACCACCTTGCCACCGCAGATTGAGCATCCAAAGGCCATCCTCGATGAATTGTATGAAAACGATTATGATGTTACCCTAAACGATGCTCTCAATCCCACATTAAAGCCCCTTTCCTCTAACAATAGGAACTTCTTAGGTCCGTTCAACAATTACGAGCGGGCTGGATACTCAGCTCCAAATAGTAATAATTATAATAACGCTCCTGACTCCTATTTCTCGTCCACAGATGTCCGGAGACGAACCGTTCCAGTACCGCGTAACACACGACAAACATTTCGAGGAGCGACGAGGGTAGCGCAACATTTTTATGACGAATTCGAATACTAACCGGGGGTTTGTGCTTTCCACCTGCCTTTTTGTCCTTGAGAAAACAAAAAAAAAATAGAATTCTTAGCCAACAATTTTTTTTTTGAGAATTTTATTATAACGTAGGGACCAAACATAAGATTTTGCAATAAATTTAGGTCAACAAAAAAAACAAACAACTAAACCAAAATATTGGAGAAAAATTATGTAAATATAAAAGAAAAAAAAAACACAAGTTTTAATGATTTTTTTTAGAAAATACTCATGAGTCGTGATAGTTATGGACAGAGAAGACTTTTCTGTTTTTGTTTTTTTTTTTTTATTTTTTAAATAAAATTGTAAATTATTTAATATACAAATATCCTTTTTTCTACAAACACTTTCTTTTATAATATTTTAATTTTTTTAACAAACGAAAAATGAAAGAAAGAAATTTTGCAAAATCTATTTGTACGTTTAAGGATATAATTTAATAGAACATTACCGTTTATTTAAACAAAAAATGTATGGTTATCTATTTATGTCGCCAATAAGACTTGATAAATAGTTTTTAAATCGAATGAAAACAAAATAAAAATGAAATAATTAAAGACAAATAAAAAAATATGAATAAGAACAAATGAAAATTTTTTGTTAAAAAAAATAACGTCAAACTATAACGATCTAGACACGATTTATCGTAAACAAATTAGGTCAGTTTGGTATCTTTTTCAGTAAAATGTGTTCCAGACTTTGTTGGGCATAAATGCGCAGTCTTTCAAATTTTGAGCAGTGAGGATGAAATCCCTTCGGAGAAATCGTTTTGTCAAAACTAATTGTTGGGCAAAAATTCCAGACTCTTTTTTTCTTTAAAACAAGCATCGCATCGACTGGAGTTGCCACGGATTTATGATAAATCACTTTCAAATCTTTAATAAAACAAAGTCTGTTTAGTTGCAACACTTACAACTTTGCTTTGTTTGATTCGTTTATGCCCCGAATAGCAGAATAACTTTACAAATATATCGGAAAAATTCACTCTTGTGTTTGAAAGGTTATATCTCGGGGACGGCTTACGAGATATTTTTTGTTAAATTTGCTATGTACAGGGTGAAGTGGGGTAAAAACAAAAAAAGGGGTATCCAATATGGTTATTTTTAGTGGCTAACCTTAGGGACATTTTTTTGTCAAAAAAATGATATTTTTAGGGTGAAGTGGGTAAACACAAAAAAGAGATATCTGACTTAAAAAATTCTGTTTGTGTTAGAAAGGTTATTTTAAGAGTGAAGTAGGAAACAAATTAAATAGTGGTTTTCTAATACAAAAATTCTTTCTGTGTTGGACTTAGAGGACCATATTTTTACAAATTCAGCCATTCATAACGTTAAGTGGGTTAAAATCGATTACAAAGAGTAGTCTAAATATTTATTTATAGGTACATATATATTTTGTTTTTTTAATTTTTATGCGAAAAGCTGAGGTATGTCTACACGTGCGAAGCTGGGCGGGCCAGCTAGTTTTGGAATAAAAGTGCAACATTGGAAGAAGAAATGTTAGAACTGTCAAAACTATTATACAATAAATCTGGTGGCGCGACAGCTCATGGAGAACCAGGGTGCAGGGCCTATAGTGACTAATATTTATAACTCTCATTCATTCCTGTATGCGTGTTGTTTAGTTGCAATAATAGAGAGGAGAACTACAATTTTCTGCAAACATAAGCAAAGTGAAAATAAGTAAAAGTGAAAATCTAGAAAAAAACAACACATTTCACAGTAATTTTAATAGCTGTTTTGAACCTACATAATGTATGATGAGTGAATTTAAGAATTTGAAACATGTACAATGCCGAGTAAAAAAATAGCAGTGTAATCTGTTAAAATATATAATTTTTCATATCTTTATAATGCAGCCACTTTTTCCAACTTCTAGTGTAGTGCGGTGTTCATGGATATTAAGTCAACCATTTGAAGTCATAATTTAACGGTGTATTCTTAATGCTTTGATTAAAAGTCACTATATCTGGTGTCTTTCCGTATTTTAAGCGAGCAAAATAATAGCAGTGCTATCGTCAAGTTCAATTTAAAATATTGTTTTTCCTTCAATTACGATTTGGATGTTATAAAATTTATATTTATATTTCAACCGAATTTGTTTCAAAAAATTAATTATTTGGTCTTATAAAATTAGTCGTGGTAAGCACTGGCCACCACAAAGGCGCCAACTCATTAAAAACCTAATTACGGACGGCAACACCTATGAGGAAGTTCGGGAACTTGTTGGGTGTTCGGCGAAAATGGAAAGAAATGACATAACATTTGAGGGAAAGAGGAAACACGGTAGCGTAAGAAAGTTCCTACGCCATCTTACATAAATCGTGTTGTTCAGTTTTCAAGAATGCATCCTACTGCTGCAGATACACAGATTTTGGGTGAACTTGATTTACCATGCGATATAAATATTGTAAGAAGACGATTTAGGGAGCAAAACTTGAATGCTCGCAGTCCAAGAAAAGCCCCACTTCTGAAGAAAATGCCCATACCCAAAAAAATAAAGTTTTCGCGAGATCATTTTGGATGCGTTCCTGAAAAATGGAGGTATGTTCTTTGGACTGACGAGATTAAAGTTGTACTTTATGGTGGTAAAGAATATCAGCAGTTTGTAAGACCATCACCAAATACCGAATAAGATCCTAGATACACCACCAAAGCGATAAAACACGGAGGATCTCGTATCATGGTATGGGGATGCTTCTTATACTATGGAGTTGGTCCAATATATTGGATCAAAAGTATAATTAATCAACACTCATATGTGGAAATTTTGCAGAACATCATGCTACCATATGCAGACTTCAAAATGCCGCTTAAATGGGTCTTTTAGCAGAATAATGAGTCAAAGCACACCAGCAGAACAGCTAAACAATAGTTTCAGGACTAGAAGATTGAGGTCTAGGAGTGGCCTGCTCAGTCTCCACACCTCAATCCCATTGAAAATCTTTGGGCGGACATAAGAAAAAAGTCTCGAATGCCAAACCAAAAACTAACAAAGTGATATTGACCGTAGTTCAGCAGGTTTGGAGATAAATATCACTGCGTCGTTGCGAAGCTGTGTTAAAAAATAATGGTCATGTCACTTACTAAACACTAACTAAAATTACAATAAATTGAACTTTTTGAACCCTTATTTGCACTTAATTATACACAATGAGACAAGCACTGCTATTATTTTGCTCCCTTTATTTTCGAACATTTTTTGTTTTTGTATAATTACTACATTAATGATCAATGAATTATCATTCAATTTATTAAAAAAAAAAAAACATTTCAATAAAACGTGCAAAGTTTTACCAACAATGATTTCTAAAATCAAACTTCTATTGATTTTTCATTTTTGTTTAAACTTATTTTTCGTTGCACTGCTATTTTTTTGATCGCAGCTGTATGTATGTATGTGTAATCTTTTTATTTTATCGCTTTTTCAGTTTCACATGTATTTAGAAATGCGTGAACAAGGCAAAACGACAAAAACCGAGTGAGGCACTAAAGGCAAGAGGTGTTTTACTTATGCACACATAAGTTATTACGGCTAAACTGATAACTTTTGCAAACATATTATGCTTACTTCACATTGGTCTATTATGTTTGGGCCTTAACCATTTCGTCAGCGGCTACTACTACTACTACTTGTAGTTCATTGTCTTTCACTTTATTTAATTCCACTTGTTTACTCCTCCTTGTTTGCAAATTCATCCATAGTCTTACGGTGAAAAAGTATACAAGTTCCACCAAACTTAATATCGAAACACCCATAAAAAGTCCCAGCAATCCTCCAATACTAGCTATAAAATCAGACGTACTGTACACTTCCGAACGCCTTAGCCCAATGAAGACATCTTCTTTAAATTCAATTATTATTTCAGTAACACCAGGCCTGAAATAGAAAAGAAAACTTTTATCAAATCAATGTAAAACTTTTAAAAATACCGTCTGTTTATTACACCGCAGCCAGTTGCTCTGCTGACATATATTCAGGGTTAAATATATCAAGAACGTCAAAGGGAACTGAATGTTTTAGTACTGCTTCGTATTGAAGGCTAAAGCAAGTCGGCAAGCATTCACTACAAGCGAAACGTTCACGTTCAGTTATGTTTTGAAAATATGGTGCATCTAATTTATATTGGCTACCAAGCTTCAAAACCTCTCTCTGGCAGGTATTTGTTCGTCCTCCACAAACTGGCTGAGAAGAGTTTCCTATTTCCGTAATCAATTCAAATCAAAATATATATATTGCTTAAATAAAAATAGTTCTTAAGATAAACTGTTGTCTGTTAGAGGGAAATGTGTTTTAACGCACAAAAGGTCCACTTTTGAACTTCTGCACTTCATTTTAACCTTACAGGTATCAGAAATTCGGTAACAGTTTACAAAAAAAAAGGCTATATTCTTAACTCTAAAGGCTTATATTCAATACTTTTCGCAAAAAGTGGAACGTGAAAAACAGAACAATGCGCATCTCTACCTGCGTGTTCGAAAAAGCGTACGAAAATTGTGGTTAATCTGTCATTTCAGTTTTATTTGACAGACCAAACACAATGTATTCACACAGGCATCTTTAGAGCATGTTTTTGTTTTTCACTTTTCCAATTATTGCCCTTTTTTAGCAAAAAGTGTTGAATCTGGTTATGGTTTATGCTTACTTGGCATCGAAAAATGAACACATCCACATAAAGCGAGGGTTTGATTTGCCAAACATTCCACCTCACAGTTCGCCTGGGTATAGACCTCGAAATACCTCAAATACATCTCATTCTGATAGTAGCACTGGCGCCTAATTATTTAACACAAAAAAAAGGAAAAATGTATTTGTAAAAAACTTCAAAGTTGAAACCTTTTTGGCTCATAACCCCTCAATCCCTCCGAAGTTGTCATGGTTTTAGGCATTATTGATGCCGTAACTTTTTGGTCAAAGGGAATATTTTTAAAGTTTCTCGACAGCTGCAGTTCATCTCCTGGAGTTTGAAAGCTTAGTTTAAATCCCTGGCCATATTCTCTGCACAAAAAGTCTTTGTCATTTTTATCATTACTAACTCTTATTCTAAGTCTATCACTGTATGCTTTTGTCATAACACGATATGGGAAAGTTGATGCTTTCGGGGCTTCTTTTTTGAAACCTTTTTCTAGATTCCAGTCCGGTTGTTTGTTATTTTCAAGTTTATTTTTAAACCGCGGGTTGAATCTTTTGATGTTTTTTCTTTTTTGAGAGCGAGAGAGAGAGAGAGTTGTAGATGTTAGAAGTGTCCTCAGGTGCATACTTATGGCGAATTCCTTACAACAAAGAAATCGATTTTTTTCTAAACAGAATCGATTTTTTTCTAAACAAAATCGATTCTTTTCTGTCAATACAAATCTTGCGTTTTTCACACTGATTTGCACACACACTATGAAGACTTGACATTTCTAATACGTCAAATTGAAAGTCGCGGAATTTTTGGAAGACGAGTTGTTTATTTTTTGATTGCAACGAATTCTACATAAGTTAACAAAATATTCAACAACATATTCAGTCAATACAGCTATAAAAATAGAAGTTCAAACAAATAAAATGCACCAACAAATTGGCACTGTATAAGCTGGCTAATATCTTTTATTTATTAATTTAATTCTATTGGTAAAACATTTTTTTCACAACAAAAACAAACAACCTTAATAGTTTTGTGAATAATTTCTTGACGTTTTGCGTCAATTGCCCAATCACACCAAAAAAAATCGATTCTTTTACGAAATACGAATTCCTTTCAATTGACAGAAAAAATTCGATTCTGTTTAGAAAAAAATCGATTTCTTTTTTGAAAGGAATTCGCCATTACATTTCTTCCCGATAATATATCGATCCAAGCGAATTAAAAGAAAAGCAGACTCCTTCTTCTGTCAGAGTATAACGAAATAGTATGCTACATCCAAGCAAATCAGTTCCAAACGTGCATGATTGAAAAGTGTCGTAGAAAGATGGAGTTGCTATCAACAAAGCGTCGATCAAATCAGAAGCATTGGCAACTAAATTCCCGTAGTCTGTGTTGATTTGGCAAATTTGTGATATCGGCTCCCAGAAGTATTCCCTTAAAAATGTATATTTATGGTTTAATAATAAATAAAAGAATGAAAAGCTAAACAAAAGTAAAAGAAAACACAATTATTTAAATTGAAAATGTCAATTAGTCAGTTGGCGAGGTAGTGTTGCATTTTTTGACACCTACCACCTTTTCATCGATTTCAAAGCCGCCTATGACAGCGTCAATGACGGTGTTCGCATTGGACTGACTCATCCGATTTTGTTTGACGTGAATCCAACTTGGTTTGTTCAGACACAAACTAATGTGAACACATCGGACTTACTTTGACGTTTACCAGTCGTTAAAACAAAGCAGAAATATGTGCAGTTTGGAACATTAGGCGTGTTTTTTTGCAAGTCCATATGGATTTGTCGAAAAAAACGACATCGGGACTTAGGAACTTCTTACTTACAGTACGTAAGTCCCGATAATTATCTGGACTTAGCTAAGTCTATATGGATTTAAGTTGTTGTTGTATTTACGTGTAAAACTATTAGTCCCGATGTCGTTTTTTTCGACAAATCCATATGGACTTGCAAAAAAAACACGGCTATTAGTTACAATTTTTTCACTTGCAAAATGTAAATCTTCTTTATTAAATATGTTTCCTATTGAACAAAATTGAATTCTGTAAGATTTAAGTGCCAAAGATAAATCACAGACAGAGAAAACAGATGTCACAAAATAAGACGTCAAAAAAAATCCACTGATTTTTAAATAATTTAAAAAATCCTGCCTTTCCTGGCCATCTCTTTCTCACCATGAAGTGGAAGTGAGCAAAAGCACAGAGACGTCAAAAAAATCGGAGGAGTCAGTCCAATGTGAACACCGTCTATAGATATGAGCTATGTATGTATTTGTGTATACAGAGCCATGGCAATATAGGTTTGACATCCATGCCAAACACGTCCGTTTGGGAAGGAGAGGCCTGCTCCATTAAGTTTGGGCAAAGACCTCACTGACATCTTTGATGGCAGAAAAGGCTTAAGACAGGGCAATAGGTTTAATATCGTGTCAATTCTAGAGGCGCAGTGCGCGTGACTCAAGTATAGAAAAGAATAATCTTGACCAACTTAGCATGTAAACAAGAACACTTGTGGTGGAATAAATTTTCCAATTGCAACGCTACCAGCTTGACTGTTCTATATGTTCTTACTCTGCATCCGTAATGTTCATTCCCCATGAAAGTTTTCTATATGTACTAGAATAATTAAAAATTTTAGAGTGAGCTTTAATTTGTGGGCATATCGTAATCTTGGGAAACGGAATTTCCCGAATAGACGTTGGTTTTTCATCGAAGGTCACAATTAGTGGATTTTCAGTTTTTATTTTCCAAATATCGGCTATTAGAAGACAGCATGTTACAATAGAGAAAATAAGAGCTCCCATCCAAATGATTCTGAAAAAAAAAGAAAATTGTTAACTACCTAATATTTTTGCAATCTATCTACTGTATAATTTCCGCGCTAAATAAATATTATTTTCGTGTTTTATAGCTAAGCTCACATTTAAGGCTCTCCCAAACCAACGCGAATATTTCAGAACGACGACGAAACTTTCGCCTGTCTTAATTTATTAACATGGAGATTAAAGGGAGCACCCACACTGGCACGATGCGAATCTTCGAACGTTATTCAGTCGTCGCATATTCGCGCGAATGTTTCGCGTTGGTTTGGGACAGCCTTTAAGGCTGCCCCAAACCAACGCGAAACATTCGCGCGAATATGCGACGACTGAATAATGTTCGAAGATTCGCATCGCGCCAGTGTGGGTGCTCCCATTAATCTCCATGTAAATAAATTAAGACAGGCGGAAGTTTCGTCATCGCGCCGAATGTTTCGCGTTGGTTTGGGAGAGCCTTAATTTAAAACACTTTTTTTCATATTTTTTTTGTGTAGGTATGTATGTATGTGCCTTAATGGAAACCTGAGCCATATCTTCTCTTTCTTCTTCTCCTTTCTTTGAATTTCATTCATAAAGGCTGTCCCAAACCAACGCGAAACATTCGCGCGAATATGCGACGACTGAATAATGTTCGAAGATTCGCATCGCGCCAGTGTGGGTGCTCCCATTAATCTCCATGTAAATAAATTAAGACAGGCGGAAGTTTCGTTGTCGCGCCGAATGTTTCGCGTTGGTTTGGGAGAGCCTTAATTAACGCTGCCAAATTATTTCGCGTCTGTTTGTTTCGAAAATTTAAATATAGTGATGTTCGACAACATCAGTATCCTTAAGTAAACGCAAAGTTGGGTGTACAGTTAATTTTTCGATCGAGCCATGTTGTCGAGCATGCTGTTCAATGTAAACCATCCTAATAGGGACTTCCGAACTTTGACAGTTCATAGCGGCCATATTGTTGAAGCTACACCTTTAAAATTGACTGTCATTTATTCAGTCTGTTTTGCCAAAGCCACAGATTAGCCACACGAAGATGAGAATGTTTCGTACGTTTCACCCTCCAAAACCCATTTGTTTACATTATTGTATTTGTAATTTCTTCCCGCGTCGATAAATAGATGTGAATTGCAACAACAATTTAACCAGGTGTGTGAAGATCCCTGCTGTCTATGTGTGAGGTTTTTATGCACACATTCTCATTTTGTATCTGATAACTGCCAGTTCAAGCTTGTAGGCAAATTAAAATGGCTGCCGGGGATTCTCATCTTCATGTGGCTAATCTGTGGCCAAAGCACAATGGACGGTTATAGCGTTCAACAACACGTGCAAATTATAAAATTGTTTTATCAACAAGGGTGTTCTGTTCGGGTAACGTTCCCAGCGTTTTTCATCGAAAAATCATCTTGAGCGATGAGGCACATTTCTGGATGAATGGGTACGCCAACAAACAAAATTATCGAATTGGGGACGATACCAATCCACATGAAATCCGAGAGCGTCCAATGCATCCCGAAAAAGTCACTGTTTGGTAAAAGGATTTTGGGCTGGCAGCGTCATCGGTCTCTATCTCCTTGGGAACGACGTCAGCTGTTTATTACACCGCAGCCAATTGCTCTGCTGACATATATTCAGGGTTAAATATATCAAGAACGTCAAAGGGAACTGAATGTTTTAGTACTGCTTCGTATTGAAGGCTAAAGCAAGTCGGCAAGCATTCACTACAAGCGAAACGTTCACGTTCAGTTATGTTTTGAAAATATGGTGCATCTAATTTATATTGGCTACCAAGCTTCAAAACCTCTCTCTGGCAGGTATTTGTTCGTCCTCCACAAACTGGCTGAGAAGAGTTTCCTATTTCCGTAATCAATTCAAATCAAAATATATATATTGCTTAAATAAAAATAGTTCTTAAGATAAACTGTTGTCTGTTAGAGGGAAATGTGTTTTAACGCACAAAAGGTCCACTTTTGAACTTCTGCACTTCATTTTAACCTTACAGGTATCAGAAATTCGGTAACAGTTTACAAAAAAAAAGGCTATATTCTTAACTCTAAAGGCTTATATTCAATACTTTTCGCAAAAAGTGGAACGTGAAAAACAGAACAATGCGCATCTCTACCTGCGTGTTCGAAAAAGCGTACGAAAATTGTGGTTAATCTGTCATTTCAGTTTTATTTGACAGACCAAACACAATGTATTCACACAGGCATCTTTAGAGCATGTTTTTGTTTTTCACTTTTCCAATTATTGCCCTTTTTTAGCAAAAAGTGTTGAATCTGGTTATGGTTTATGCTTACTTGGCATCGAAAAATGAACACATCCACATAAAGCGAGGGTTTGATTTGCCAAACATTCCACCTCACAGTTCGCCTGGGTATAGACCTCGAAATACCTCAAATACATCTCATTCTGATAGTAGCACTGGCGCCTAATTATTTAACACAAAAAAAAGGAAAAATGTATTTGTAAAAAACTTCAAAGTTGAAACCTTTTTGGCTCATAACCCCTCAATCCCTCCGAAGTTGTCATGGTTTTAGGCATTATTGATGCCGTAACTTTTTGGTCAAAGGGAATATTTTTAAAGTTTCTCGACAGCTGCAGTTCATCTCCTGGAGTTTGAAAGCTTAGTTTAAATCCCTGGCCATATTCTCTGCACAAAAAGTCTTTGTCATTTTTATCATTACTAACTCTTATTCTAAGTCTATCACTGTATGCTTTTGTCATAACACGATATGGGAAAGTTGATGCTTTCGGGGCTTCTTTTTTGAAACCTTTTTCTAGATTCCAGTCCGGTTGTTTGTTATTTTCAAGTTTATTTTTAAACCGCGGGTTGAATCTTTTGATGTTTTTTCTTTTTTGAGAGCGAGAGAGAGAGAGAGTTGTAGATGTTAGAAGTGTCCTCAGGTGCATACTTATGGCGAATTCCTTACAACAAAGAAATCGATTTTTTTCTAAACAGAATCGATTTTTTTCTAAACAAAATCGATTCTTTTCTGTCAATACAAATCTTGCGTTTTTCACACTGATTTGCACACACACTATGAAGACTTGACATTTCTAATACGTCAAATTGAAAGTCGCGGAATTTTTGGAAGACGAGTTGTTTATTTTTTGATTGCAACGAATTCTACATAAGTTAACAAAATATTCAACAACATATTCAGTCAATACAGCTATAAAAATAGAAGTTCAAACAAATAAAATGCACCAACAAATTGGCACTGTATAAGCTGGCTAATATCTTTTATTTATTAATTTAATTCTATTGGTAAAACATTTTTTTCACAACAAAAACAAACAACCTTAATAGTTTTGTGAATAATTTCTTGACGTTTTGCGTCAATTGCCCAATCACACCAAAAAAAATCGATTCTTTTACGAAATACGAATTCCTTTCAATTGACAGAAAAAATTCGATTCTGTTTAGAAAAAAATCGATTTCTTTTTTGAAAGGAATTCGCCATTACATTTCTTCCCGATAATATATCGATCCAAGCGAATTAAAAGAAAAGCAGACTCCTTCTTCTGTCAGAGTATAACGAAATAGTATGCTACATCCAAGCAAATCAGTTCCAAACGTGCATGATTGAAAAGTGTCGTAGAAAGATGGAGTTGCTATCAACAAAGCGTCGATCAAATCAGAAGCATTGGCAACTAAATTCCCGTAGTCTGTGTTGATTTGGCAAATTTGTGATATCGGCTCCCAGAAGTATTCCCTTAAAAATGTATATTTATGGTTTAATAATAAATAAAAGAATGAAAAGCTAAACAAAAGTAAAAGAAAACACAATTATTTAAATTGAAAATGTCAATTAGTCAGTTGGCGAGGTAGTGTTGCATTTTTTGACACCTACCACCTTTTCATCGATTTCAAAGCCGCCTATGACAGCGTCAATGACGGTGTTCGCATTGGACTGACTCATCCGATTTTGTTTGACGTGAATCCAACTTGGTTTGTTCAGACACAAACTAATGTGAACACATCGGACTTACTTTGACGTTTACCAGTCGTTAAAACAAAGCAGAAATATGTGCAGTTTGGAACATTAGGCGTGTTTTTTTGCAAGTCCATATGGATTTGTCGAAAAAAACGACATCGGGACTTAGGAACTTCTTACTTACAGTACGTAAGTCCCGATAATTATCTGGACTTAGCTAAGTCTATATGGATTTAAGTTGTTGTTGTATTTACGTGTAAAACTATTAGTCCCGATGTCGTTTTTTTCGACAAATCCATATGGACTTGCAAAAAAAACACGGCTATTAGTTACAATTTTTTCACTTGCAAAATGTAAATCTTCTTTATTAAATATGTTTCCTATTGAACAAAATTGAATTCTGTAAGATTTAAGTGCCAAAGATAAATCACAGACAGAGAAAACAGATGTCACAAAATAAGACGTCAAAAAAAATCCACTGATTTTTAAATAATTTAAAAAATCCTGCCTTTCCTGGCCATCTCTTTCTCACCATGAAGTGGAAGTGAGCAAAAGCACAGAGACGTCAAAAAAATCGGAGGAGTCAGTCCAATGTGAACACCGTCTATAGATATGAGCTATGTATGTATTTGTGTATACAGAGCCATGGCAATATAGGTTTGACATCCATGCCAAACACGTCCGTTTGGGAAGGAGAGGCCTGCTCCATTAAGTTTGGGCAAAGACCTCACTGACATCTTTGATGGCAGAAAAGGCTTAAGACAGGGCAATAGGTTTAATATCGTGTCAATTCTAGAGGCGCAGTGCGCGTGACTCAAGTATAGAAAAGAATAATCTTGACCAACTTAGCATGTAAACAAGAACACTTGTGGTGGAATAAATTTTCCAATTGCAACGCTACCAGCTTGACTGTTCTATATGTTCTTACTCTGCATCCGTAATGTTCATTCCCCATGAAAGTTTTCTATATGTACTAGAATAATTAAAAATTTTAGAGTGAGCTTTAATTTGTGGGCATATCGTAATCTTGGGAAACGGAATTTCCCGAATAGACGTTGGTTTTTCATCGAAGGTCACAATTAGTGGATTTTCAGTTTTTATTTTCCAAATATCGGCTATTAGAAGACAGCATGTTACAATAGAGAAAATAAGAGCTCCCATCCAAATGATTCTGAAAAAAAAAGAAAATTGTTAACTACCTAATATTTTTGCAATCTATCTACTGTATAATTTCCGCGCTAAATAAATATTATTTTCGTGTTTTATAGCTAAGCTCACATTTAAGGCTCTCCCAAACCAACGCGAATATTTCAGAACGACGACGAAACTTTCGCCTGTCTTAATTTATTAACATGGAGATTAAAGGGAGCACCCACACTGGCACGATGCGAATCTTCGAACGTTATTCAGTCGTCGCATATTCGCGCGAATGTTTCGCGTTGGTTTGGGACAGCCTTTAATTTAAAACACTTTTTTTCATATTTTTTTTGTGTAGGTATGTATGTATGTGCCTTAATGGAAACCTGAGCCATATCTTCTCTTTCTTCTTCTCCTTTCTTTGAATTTCATTCATAAAGGCTGTCCCAAACCAACGCGAAACATTCGCGCGAATATGCGACGACTGAATAATGTTCGAAGATTCGCATCGCGCCAGTGTGGGTGCTCCCATTAATCTCCATGTAAATAAATTAAGACAGGCGGAAGTTTCGTTGTCGCGCCGAATGTTTCGCGTTGGTTTGGGAGAGCCTTAATTAACGCTGCCAAATTATTTCGCGTCTGTTTGTTTCGAAAATTTAAATATAGTGATGTTCGACAACATCAGTATCCTTAAGTAAACGCAAAGTTGGGTGTACAGTTAATTTTTCGATCGAGCCATGTTGTCGAGCATGCTGTTCAATGTAAACCATCCTAATAGGGACTTCCGAACTTTGACAGTTCATAGCGGCCATATTGTTGAAGCTACACCTTTAAAATTGACTGTCATTTATTCAGTCTGTTTTGCCAAAGCCACAGATTAGCCACACGAAGATGAGAATGTTTCGTACGTTTCACCCTCCAAAACCCATTTGTTTACATTATTGTATTTGTAATTTCTTCCCGCGTCGATAAATAGATGTGAATTGCAACAACAATTTAACCAGGTGTGTGAAGATCCCTGCTGTCTATGTGTGAGGTTTTTATGCACACATTCTCATTTTGTATCTGATAACTGCCAGTTCAAGCTTGTAGGCAAATTAAAATGGCTGCCGGGGATTCTCATCTTCATGTGGCTAATCTGTGGCCAAAGCACAATGGACGGTTATAGCGTTCAACAACACGTGCAAATTATAAAATTGTTTTATCAACAAGGGTGTTCTGTTCGGGTAACGTTCCCAGCGTTTTTCATCGAAAAATCATCTTGAGCGATGAGGCACATTTCTGGATTCATTATCGAATTGTGGACGATACCAATCCACATGAGATCCGAGAGCGTCCAATGCATCCCGAAAAAGTCACTGTTTGGTAAAAGGATTTTGGGCTGGCAGCGTCATCGGTCTCTATCTCCTTGGGAACGACGTCAGCCAGGCCATCACCCCGTCAACGGCGATCGCTATATGTCGATGATTAACAACTTCTTTTGACCTGAATTGGATGATATGGACACCAACGTCATGTGGTTTCAACAAGACGGCGCGCGCTACGTGCCACATTGGAAATTCTGCACGAGCCATTCGAGGGCATGGCTATCTCAAGTGGAGGTGATGTGAACTGACCACCGAGATCGTGCGATTTGACCCGGTCAGACTTTTTCTTGTGGGGTTTTCTGAAGTCGCAGGTCCAGGCAAATAAGCCACAAACCACATCAGCGGCCCTCAAAGCCAACATAACCCATGCCATCGGTCAAATTCAGTCCGATTTTTGCGCCAGAGTCATGTAAAATTGGACATTTCGGATGCGCGCCACCATACATAGTATGTACATACACAAATTAACGTTTGTCTGTATGAGGCTCATATACATATGTACTTGCAATCTTCTTAACCAATAACACTGAAATTTTAAAAGTTCGTGCCTATTAGCAACGAGATGGATGGATGGAAAGTGGTTGGTATCAAATCCGCCCACTGCCACCCCCAATTTTGTTTTTCCTTAGAAGACGTTAACAGTTAATTTTCTTCTATGTATATCTGAGATTTCTTTCTACTTGGATTTTTTTGGAAGTTGGCTTTTTTTTTAATTTCTCCTGTGCTAATTATAAACTTTCATGATACACAAAAAAAAAGTTTTTCTTTAAGCTTGAACAACAGTAGATTAACCACAACGTTCGCATTTAATTGACTCCGCATCATAAAGGCAATTACCGTTAGTTACAACTACTCATATTCCAGACAAAATTTCATTGATATGCATTTCAAATAAAACACAAGATTCATTGATGTCTCACACACAACATCTGTACTTTACCTTTCAAAAGCTGACCGGTTTCGATCGCTTATGTATTTGAATCCATGAATTGAACTTTCGTTAAAATATTCGAAGATTATTCCTTTGAATGCTTGAAATATTGTTCCGTACTTTATGCTTTTTCTAACTGGATCTACAACAGAACCAGAATCACTTTCATTTAATTTACACATTAAAACCTTTTTTTTTTACTTTACGAACAATTTTATTCGAATTTTCGGTATAATATAACCTTTAGTATACTTTTTGTTTTATGTTCCGTAACAGTATTTATAACCATCAAAGCAGTGAGATGTTTCGAGCTGAACGACTTAAAGTTGTATGAAGGAATATTTCGGTTTGTAGTCCCTTATATAATTAACAAATGTGTGTACAGAAGGTACACCACCTTGAAAATAATAATTAAAATTATTTGTCTTATCTTTGTGTTTTGGTATTGCCAAGAGCCCAATAAAATTAGTTGTGCCTATATGAAAAGGCTTGTGTTTGAAAATGAAGTCAGTATATGGTATGACGAAATCCGTTGTTGGTGCTTTTGACTTTGGTAATAGTAGCCCCTGACTATTTAGTGCGTATATATGTACAAAATTATACAGGAAGTCCTTTTAAATTGAAATAATAATGCATACAAATATTTTCCAAAATATATTTTTCTGATTTTTTCTGACCTAAAGCCTAACTGCTACATGGAACCTATCTGGTTCCTGACAGACCAATTCAGGAGTTCACACAATACATCACTGATGCCTGTGGTATTTGGCGGGCATTTTTCCGAAGCTCTCCTTTCTGGTCACAAAACTGAGGTTATTTTCAGAAGGCATGCATGAGCTGTCAAGGTCGGGTGGATGGAATTGTGGGTCTATGTGGTGTCTTCGAATGGGCTTAATTGTACAATCTACCTGACTGCCTGCGGTATTCAGTTCGTACATTTATTTCCATATCCTCAAGATCGCCTGCAATTCTGTTACCATGTTCCTTGATAACCATTGCACAGAGGCTTCCGTTCTGGCCCGCTGTAACCTTGAGTGGTTCCTTTTACCTGTTGTGCAAAACTTTCCAAGCTTAAACTTACTTTTATGGGGTTGGCTATACGAAATCTCTGGTGACTTAAAATCTCGCATTAGCAATCCCGTATTACGAAATCATGCAATTAAAAAACTCTAAGAGGGTAGGATTTCACATGATTTGCCAGATTCTTGATATATTGAGAAAGCAAACTAATACATATCTATATAGCACCTGTACAAAAAGAAAAAAAAATACAATAAAGTGAAAACCCAAAATTGTTATTTTTGTACGAATAATCATTGAAAATAGGTTAGTCCCCTTTCACACGAGGAAACTGAGTTGCCAGCAACATTCATTTTGTAGGTGAGAAGGGCAAGAAGTAAGAGGGGAAAATGAAATCTCCCCGGTCAACGATTCGAGGAGATTTTTTTGACATTCCTCTTCACACACCCAGTAGAGTGTGTTCAACGAAGGTATTTTAAAAGGAAACTACAGAAAGTTGCCACGATTTTGTTTCTTCGTGTGAAAGGAACAGGAAATTATTAAGGAAATTAAAAGAAAACGTCAAAAAAATCTCCAGCAACTTGTTTCAGGAACTCAGGAAACTGAGTTGCCAGCAACAATCAGTTTGTAGGTGAGAAGGGCAAGAAGTAAGAGGGGAAAATGAAATCTCCCCGGCCAACGATTCGAGGAGATTTTTTGACATTCCTCTTCACACACACAGTAGAGTGTGTTCAACCAAGCTATTTTAAAAGGAAAATACAGAAAGTTTCCACGATTTTGTTTCTTCGTGTGAAAGTCCCCTTTCACACGAGGAAACTGAGTTGCCAGCAACAATCAGTTTGTTGGTGAGAAGGGCAAGAAGTAAGAGGGGAAAATGAAATCTCCCCGGTCAACGATTCGAGGAGATTTTTTTGACATTCCTCTTCACACACACAGTATAGAGTGTGTTCAACCAAGCTATTTTAAAAGGAAAATACAGAAAGTTTCCACGATTTTGTCTCTTCGTGTGAAAGGTACAGGAGATTTTTAAGGAAATTAAAAGAAAACGTCAAAAAAATCTCCAGCAACTTGTTTCCTCGTGTGAAAGGGGACAAAAAGGTATAGGAGATTTTTAAGGAAATTAAAAGAAAACGTCAAAAAAATCTCCAGCAACTTGTTTCTTCGTGTGAAAGGGGCCAAAGAAAATTCTCCAGTGTTTCCATTTTAGATGTTCACATGCCTCAATAAAGGCTTAACTACATAAGCCAAAAAGTACTTTTATACAAAAGTAAAAATATTTTTTTTCCCGCTAGCGGAGTTGTTTTGTAAAAAAGAATATACAAATATTTTTTTAGACCAAAATTTAATCTTTCTGCATCATTTTTATAAGTTTTCCAGTCAGAAAAACTATTCCAAAATGAGTTTCAAAATTTTCACTTTTGTATTTTTTCACTTTTTGGGCTTATGTAGTTAAGGCTTAACAATTTTTATTGATTTTCGCATTTGCATCCGAAATCTAAGTAAAGGTGAGTTTTCACTTGAAATCCAATAAGAGACTGAAATTCACGTGAAACTTTTTCCCTTAAAATTTTGCGTTAGGTACCTTTGGACTAAGACTAAGCACGTTTGTGCTCTCGTACGTACCTACCTATACATTAAATAGATAGGTACTCCTTTTTATCTCCTGTCTCCATTTTAAAAAGCATTTCTCTGGGGAGATACCTATGTGAACTTTGCTCAGGTACTCAGGTATGTATTGTATATAACACCTTATTATAGTAATTTGTTCTACATAAATGCGGTAAATAAACTTTCCTTTTCACTTTTGTTGGTTATTCTATTATATAATTATCTGCCAAAAGCGACAGCTCCCGCCAGTATACCTATACCTTATCTTATCCAATTATGCATAAAATAACACCACAAGTCTAGGCAAGGTCTTCAATTTGTAGATATTTTTTGTATCTTGTATATAACTTTTATTATTATAGGTACCTACCTATATGTTGGAATATAATACATGTGTGCTTTTGCTTTACACAAAGATTTAGCTTGCCCTCGCCCTCCCCAGCAACTTTTAGTCGCACCAATTACATACATTGGCTTATAAGGGAGAGCGCCCACTGGAAAACTTTGTCGCCGGCAACTTTAAGTTGCTGTGATTTCCTCGCGGAACGTAGTTGCCGGCAACTGTGGGCCAGTATTGCCGCGGAAAAAAATTAAAAAGGACCAGAGACCAAAAAAGGCGCCAATATATTAACATACATTTGACAATTGGGGAAATACGTACGCAAAAAACAAAAGAGTATACAGGAGTATACAGGAGTATTAAAAGACTTGAATTCACTTAAATAAACAAACCAGAAACAGTTGTTAGTAACAATAAATAAATAAAAAGTAATGAAGTCTTTCTGCAAAAGCATATATAATATATGTACATTAGTTTAATTTCTTCTTCCTCTATAAATAAACAATATTTTTTTTAACCCAATTTTTCAAATCATTTTTGGTTTCAATTAAATTAAGAGCTGACGAGTAAAATCGTTAAAGAAGGGGTCGATTGGGAAATTTCTAAAAAAAGCCGGGTCCACGGGGACCGAACGCAAAAAAGTGGCCATTTGGCCCCTTTAGGGGCCTAACGGCAACGCTGCTGTGGGCACTTTAATGTCGTTTTCGTTTGGATCTAGGAACTGTTCCATTCCTATCGAAAATGGGAAATTTTTAGTAAAAGGAGTGAAAAAGGAGTAGCTCCGAACGTCCAATCGAAAACGACATAAGTTGCCGGCCCCGCCCACTTAGCAATTTCAGAGCAACTTCCAGTAACTTCTGAGCAACTTCCAGTAACTTCTGAGCAACTTCCAGTAACTTCTGAGCAACTTCCAGTAACTTCTGAGCAACTTCCAGCAACTTTTGAAAATTTAACGTTTTTATTTTTGTTTGACCAATTCGTATTTTTAATTTTAAAATTTTAAACATTTTTTTCTTCTTCGGCTTTTTTGATCACATTAATTAATTAATGAACAGTTTCATTAGTTTTCTCAACGTTTCGACTGAGTTTTCAGTCTTCTTCAAAATCTTTAAATCATAAATTTATATACTCGAATTTGCCCCTGAAGCAGACTGAAAACTCAGTTGAAACTTTGGGAAAACTATTGAAATATGAAATTGTCCATTAATTAATTAAAGGCTTAACTACATAAGCCCAAAAAGTGAAAAAGTACAAAAGTGAAAATTTTCAAACTCATTTTGGAATAGTTTTCTGACTGGAAAACTAATAAAAATGATGCAGAAAGCTTAAATTTTTGTTTAAAAAAAAATTTGTATATTCTTTTTCACAAAACAACTGCGCTAGCGGGAAAAAAAATATTTTTACTTTTGTACAAAAGTACTTTTTGGCTTATGTAGTTAAGCCTTAAGCCTTAAGTTTAAAGGCTTAACTACATAAGCCCAAAAAGTGAAAATGTACAAAAGTGAAAATTTTCAAACTCATTTTGGAATAGTTTTTCTGACTGGAAAACTTATTAAAATGATGAAGAAAGATTAAATTTTGGTCTAAAAAAATATTTCTATATTCTTTTTCACAAAACAACTGCACTAGCGGGAACAAAAATATTTTTACTTTTGTACAAAAGTACTTTTTGGCTTATGTAGTTAAGGCTTAAGGCATTGTTGATTGGTGATGTCTTTTTCTCGTTTGGAAGCATTCTGTTACTAGATTAATGAACTATATTGAGTTAATATACATTGTAGGAATAGACGATTTCCGAAATCCAACCAAAAACTACATAAATAAGGAGCTTGAAACAATAGAGGTCTTCCAAGATTTGTCTTTGTCTTTTCTCTTTCTAATTTGACATCTAAAAACAACAACAAAAAAAGTCCCTGGTTGGAAAATATTTACATGCTCTTGGCAGTGTTAAAAATCCGGTCATTTGATTATTTTTCGTATTTGGAACTGAAAACTTAAATTGGTTTTGTTTTCCAACCAGGGAGTGCTGTCAGATTGTTTTTTTTTTTTTTTTTAAATTTCACACTGACACTTCTGACATTTGGTGGCAGAGATCCATATCCGTTGACGTTTGAATCTCGATAGTTCCAGTATCGAGTCTCGAAACGTGAACACAACAAAATTGAAACTGGAATGGCTCAGCTAGCCTAGCCAGCTGTAAACTGTCAAAAGTCAAATAGACGAAAGAAAAAGAAAACAGATAAATAAAAATAAACACCTATTCAGTTTTTTGTGTTGCTTGCTTTTGATTGCTCATTAATCTAATCACACTTTCATATTCGTATCTGGTAGTGCCGAGGTGCCGACTGCGTTATTGCAAAATAGAATCGAGTCGCTTAGTTTTGTATTCGTTTTTACTATTCAATAAAAATTAGATATTCCAAACAAAACAAAAATAATATTAATTGTTCTTAAAGATGTTCAATGGTTAGAAGAAATTACAAAGTTTTTTTTCCTGCCCCATATCTGAAAAGATTCTATCATTTATGCGCATGAATTTCCATCATAGATCTAGAACATAACTACTTGCCATTATTTGTCTCCGTAGACAGACAGAATTATTTCCACATCCACTCTAAGCGTAATCTTTATTTTCTTAGAATTATACAAATTCAATTCAATTAATGCTTATCCATGCGAAGGGAAATTCATTCTTGGCTTAATAACATCATAAGTGTTGCATAACTTAACTTTGATTGGAATAAATATATACAAAGTAAAAAACCTGGTGATTCCCCGTCTAGGCACTGGCGCAAACCGAGGAGGATAAGAAAAAACTAATCCATTTAATCGTCGTTTTCATTATCATATTTTATTTTTTATAAATAGCTATCTAATTCAACTTAATAAATGTTGCTTCTTTGTAATTTACATCACTAATATACGTATTTGTGTGTTCGATAAAATTGCAGAGTTTGCAAAATGCACTTGAATCGAATTTAGCTGAATCATTATTATCAACGACATAAATACGGAAAGTTTAATTTTAAAAGTTTGCCTAACATCTAACACGAAAATTAAAAAAAAAAAAATACATGAAACTCATGCAGCGAAAAAAAGCTAAATGATTCACTAGGTCAAGTCATTGTTCAATTATTAACTGCAAACATTCATACCCCGGCCACGAGTTCGCACCCGAACAAAAGATAATAAACAGAGCAACATGGCCTGGTTGGGCTTAGGAGCAATCGCCACCGGCTATGGTACTGTTCTCATTACAATCTCTTCTCTTAGTTGCTCTAAATCACATTTTTCATTAACTAAACATTATTATATTTGCATGTAAATTTTGATTCTTTAAATAAAGTTATTACTACCACCCTGACTAATATATTTATAACCAATATGGCAAATTGTTTTTCTTCTTGTTTTATTTGCTTTCGTTTGAAAGTTTTTCAAAGGCTTCTCGGTGGTGATTATCCACCGAATAAGGTGATTGAAATCAAAGGAGATGCCTTGGGAACGCTACAAGTAATACATCGAGATGAATCTATGGTATTGTTTGCTCCGCCACTACAACAGCCTGATAAGAAAACAATTTGGGAGATTGTCCTTCAGAGGCCATGCACTGATCCCAATACGACTTCATTCAGTTTATATCGAGCTACAACCCAGCAAGAAGCCGAAGATAAATTCAATGCTTTCCTGCATAGATTGCCGATATATGTTAGCATAGTTAGAGAGGTAAGTAGAACATAAGTTTTCACTCTAACATTTCTTGAGAAAAATCTAAAGTTTTTTTTTTTTCATAACAGCAATACAATGTTAATGGACTTCAGAAAATTTGCGATGTCCTAATAGAGAATCCATCATGGTCCATTGCTCATTTGGTGGGATATTTCAACTATCCAGAATATATAAGTAATCCGAAAGTTTTGGAATTTATTGATTATGCTGATCATGTTACAAACATGACACCGCTTCAGGTATGGTGGAAGCATTTTCTCTACACAAAAAAAAAACATTTTTCCATCTTTGTATTTATCATTTAATTTGAAAGCTCAAACGTGACGTGCGTTGAAATGCATCATATTTGTTTTCCTGGAAATTGTTATACCCGTACATGTCATACAGTGTTTTACATACATACTTGGTTCATGCCAAACAACGGCCATACATTGATGATTATTGGTAATACGGAACAACAATAATTCAATAGGTTTGAATGCTTCTGGGTTTAATCCTGAAATCAACTACTTCTTTTCAGAATAAGAACTCAAGAACTTTCGACATCAATCGAAAAGGCCATTAGTTTAATACGTTTCTAAGTCAAAATTACTGAAAAAAAGGAAATTTTCTTTATAAAAATTTCCCTTCCTTTGTATTCAGGGTTCATTTTCAACTTTCTGTATACAAACTGCTTAAGAAGACGGTTAAAATTTGTATTTTTTGGCTGTTGGTATTGGCAACAATTTAAATGCAAAGAAAGATAATAGGGACAATCCACATTTACTGGAACGGAATAAATGTTGGTTTGGCTTTATTTTTGAGGTAGAGCAAATACTTTGTAAATTTGTTCGTCATAAATAATTTGTGAAATGAAAATTGTGGCGTGAAATTGATTGAGCAATATGTTCGTATCTCACTTTAATTTGGTTACTAACAACTCTTGTTGTTTATTTAATGCCTGTGAACTTACCATTACTTTTACTATATGAAAATCTTATTTCCAATGTTTTTGAATAAAATGGTTGCTAAAATCATCTTCTTTGTGTTAACAATAGGACTGTACTACAAATTTTAGTTCAATTTTACGTTTTTTCGTGAACTTTGACATAACTTTGAATTTAAATTGGTAGAAATTGGCAGTTTATTATAAAAACTTGCTGAAAAAACTTATAATTTTTTTATATTAATTTTCCGACTGTGAAAGCTAAATATAAATATTTCATTTTCAGCTGGCTATTAATGTGAACAACATTGAAATGGTAAAAGCCCTCCTTCCATTATCCAACGTCGACCATTTAGACAACAGGAGTAATTCGGTATTTCATTATGCAGCCAATACGAACAAAGAAATTATTACTGTAAGTAAAATTATTAAATCTCACAAAACAAAAACTTACACAACTTCTCTTCAATTAGATGTTAACCGAAAGAGGGACAGTACACTTGAATCATTGCAATATCGATGGTTATACGCCTCTCCACCTTGCGTGCCTCTATGATAAGCCCGACTGTGTTAAGGCTCTTCTCTTAGCTAAAGCCGATGTTAATTTACCAGCAAAAAATATTGACAAAGTCTATAAGACGACAGCACCGAGTTCTGTTGCTGAATTTGTCAGAACCAATGCTAATAAATTGTATACACAAGATATGAAATATGGTGGAACACCATTGCATTGGTGTTCGTCACGAGAAACAGTACAGGCTTTAATTAATACCGGATGCGATGTTAATGCTACTAATTTCGATGGAAAAACTGCACTTCATGTGATGGTAAATTAAATATAGTATGTAGTTTCTTTAATATTAAAATATTAATAAATAATGGTTTAGGTGGAACGAAATCGTTTTGAATGTGTTGTTACTCTACTGGCTCATGATGCTGAAATTGATGTTGTGGACAAAGATGGGAACACGGCATTGCATATTGCTATTGAGAAGAAGCTTGTATCTATTGTACAGTGCTTAGTAGTATTTGGAAGTGATGTCGATATGAAGAATCGAGAAGGTAGGTTATATGAATATTCAGTTCTAAGTTATTATTTTAGACGACGGATTATGGTGCAGAAATTGCATGAAAATTGTTTAGGGATGTCTTTCTCTCAACCATGAAGGAAGTTAGAATAGTTTTTATCCCGAATTCGACGAGTTAACACTTACTAAGCGTAGATAGTTCTCGACGAGCTTACGCTGAAGGATAGTAAATCTTTCTAAACCTGCAAATCCGGCCTTTAGAAGTACACTGCTGATGTACGGCGGATCTTTACCTATTGCACGATAGTGTGGTGGCCTTAATTCTAATTTGAAGCGCGGCCAAAAGAGTTATGGTACTAAAACGGGGTGCTGCAATATTATTTGGAGCACAGAATAAGTGACTTCCATATTCGATTTGATAGAAGAACTGGCAAAACTTAAACTGGATTAAGATCTTGAATCATCAGTTTTGTTTTAATACATATCGCTTGATAAATCAAAAGAAAATAATTTTTGTTTGGGCTTAGGGTGGCTTTTCTGAATTAAAACAAAATTAAAAAATAATTTTAAATCAATTACAGGTACCACGCCACGTCATATGGTTGGCAAAGAAGCTAGTGGATCAAAGGACGACGAAATTCTTTATATATTGCACTCAGTTGGCGCTAAAAGGTTAGTAGTTGGTTCTTCTACGATTTGTGTATCATAGCCAATTTTATCCAATTCTTAATTCTGTTTCCAATTAGATGCCCCGAAACAAACAAAAACTGCCAACCAGGTTGTAGTGCTTCAGGCATTTATAACGGCATTCCTCCAGAGGCCCCTGAATCTGTTGAGCCACGTGAACATATTGAAAATATGCTTGCATCAACGAGTCGCCAAGCTATTGGACTTTTAGGTAATGGAGGCTCTGTTAGTGGATTATATGGAAAGCCCGTGGAGTAAGAGACTGAGCATTTACGAAAAGAAAAACATTTATTACACTCGTTTTTTTTTCCATAAACAGACCTCCAGTTATAGTTGACACTGAAAAAGAAAAGAAAGGTCAAAGTGTTATGGATACGTTATTGGGAGTGTTTAGTCTCAAAGTTAAAGCTGAGTCTTTACCGACATCCAAGAAAGACTCACCCACAGGCAGTATTGAAGAAACTAGTGATGCTGCTATGGCATCGGCAACTTCCTCACCAACATCTCCAACATCGGGCGGTGCATTTTACAAAGGCGAGAAACCATATGGCCGTGGTAGACTTCTTTCGCTGGACGGTGGCGGTATCCGTGGGTTGGTTTTGGTGCAAATGCTGTTGGAAATCGAAAAACTCTCCCAAACTCCAATCATCCACATGTTCGACTGGATCGCCGGCACCAGTACGGGAGGTATATTGGCTCTTGGTCTGGGATGTGGCAAAACAATGCGCCAATGTATGGGACTCTATGTGCGTATGAAAGAACAATGCTTCGTTGGCTCACGTCCGTATCCAAGTGAGCTTTTCGAAACGATTCTAAAAGATAATCTTGGTGAATTCACCCTTATGACTGATATTAAGCACCCGAAGATCATGGTCACCGGTGTAATGGCCGATCGGAAACCAGTGGATCTTCATCTTTTCAGGAATTATACCAGTGCAAGTGATATTTTGGGAATTGTAACATCTATAAGTGAGTTAAATGTTCGATTAATAAAATTCGATTTTGGTTAGATAAAATATGTTTTAAGGCAATCGCCGTGTCCCTCCACCACAACCCGATGCTCAATTAGTTTGGCGTGCTGCACGAGCAACTGGTGCAGCTCCATCTTATTTTAGGTAATGAGATTATACTGCTTGGTCAATAACAGACAAGTTTTCTAAAGCAATTTTTGAAAATGCAGAGCTTTTGGTCGATTCTTGGATGGAGGATTGATTGCCAACAATCCCACACTCGATGCTATGACAGAAATTCATGAATACAACATGGCACTTAAGAGCGCAGGCAGAGCATCCGAAGCTGTTCCTGTAAGTAAATAATATAATTTTAGGAAAAAGCAGTTTTTTTTTTGGAATGGTGGTCAACACGACATTATCCCGATATCCTCCCATCTAAAGGAGCTTCTAAGAAAATGTAATATGCAAAGGAATCTTATCAGATAAATGAATTGTGTACACTCGTGTTTTATCTTTGATATTCGAGCTTTGATCAATTATTCTGTTCACATATTTTGCCTGCTCATTTCAAATGGTCCTTTCTCGTTCATATAGTTTTGGGGGTACTTCGCGATCCTGTGCTAGTGTGTTGATTATGATCGAATAAGGACTCGAACCTATGATCATGATCACGAAGTTGTCACGACAGTGTTGTATCACTCCGCAGCTTTAAACAATTATTTATAAATATTTTCTAGGTCTCCGTTGTGGTTTCGTTAGGCACTGGACTTATACCCGTCACTGAATTAAAGGACATCGATGTATTTCGCCCCGAAAGTATCTGGGATACCGCCAAACTTGCCTATGGCATTTCAACCATTGGTAAATATTTCATATTCGTCTAAGAGACTGTTAATATACCATTCAATTTCTAGGAAACCTGCTAGTAGACCAAGCAACTGCTTCTGATGGTCGTGTAGTTGATAGAGCCCGTGCTTGGTGTAGTACTGTTGGAATTCCATACTACAGGTAGAGTATTACCAAAGAATCGTTTTTTTTTTTAATAATAAATCTGATTTTTTGCAGATTTAATCCACAACTCCACGAGGACATTTGCATGGATGAGAAGAGTGACCAAAAACTAATCAATATGCTGTGGCAAGCTAAGGCTTATTGTTATCAAAATCGAAACAAACTCCTTGAAATGATTAATTTAGTAAAATAGCACATTGGAAAGTTTTAGATCGTTTAAATAATAAAATATTATACATAAAACATCAGCACTGAATTTATCAGATTAGGGGATTCTCTAAGGGCGCTCCCACGGTCTAAAACTTCCTTTTTAATTTGACCCCATTTTTACTTAAAATTCTTCATTTACTATGCTCCCAGACCAAAAACTAGTCAGAGTCATGACACAAAATAATTTCAAATTAAGGGTATTCCTTCCAAAAAAAAATAAATTTTATTTTTTACTTAATTCTAAACAAAACACGAAAGTATCCTTAGAGAATAATAAGAGAGATATTCAAACTCATCAATCAAACTTAGTTTAATTTTATTATTATTCGTATTCTAGCTAGTACCGTTAATATTGAGATGAAATTTGGAAATCCTTAAAGTTTAATATAATTCACTTAACATGTACGTCATTGTTAATTTTCAAAATTAAATAATACCAGCTTAAGTAACATTCCAGTTATATTGAATTATGGCTTCCAAATAATGTTTTTGGTATTATATTTTTTTTTACAAGGCTTGGAGTGCTTATTATTATTTTTTTTTGGAATAGCCAACATTTATTTTTATCTTACAATTAGATTATAAATTTTTTCTATGAAATATAATTGTAATGCAAAGAGTAGAGTTAATTATCTAAGCAAGTCCCAAACGATGCGATGTCTAGAATTGTTTTTTTTAAATAAATGTAGATTTAAAAATATTTGTTTGTTTCTTCTATCTCCGCAAAACACACTCAGGAGCAAGAAGAGGTTATACAATATACATATCAACATAATGCGGTAAGTTAGTTTATTAAGATTATTTTTTGAATGAGAGCTGAGAACAACGATTATACTAATGGCCTTTTCGAACGATTCTGAAAACAAAACCAGAAGCAAATTCCTCTTCTTTTTATAAGAACTGTCATTTTGACTCTAATCGAAAAGGACATAAGTGTATAAGAAAAAGAAAGACACAAATAATCAGGTTTATCCCGAATTCCATCGTAGTCGGAAACTTGATTTGAACCAAATACAAATTGCTATCACGAACAGATTAATAGTTTTATTCAGGATTCGTAAACATTTCCGATTACAATAGAATTCGTAACAAGCTTCGAGGTATTCTTCCGAACAGAAAAAATCCCCCGATTCGTATGAAATCTGAGAATTTTCCGCTCCGATGGATACCTCTCGCTAGGGCCGAATAGCAGGCGTATTTAAAAGAAATAAAATCCCAGACTTATCGTACAAAAACAAGCGTTAAAACCTTATTTTCTTTATTTGAATTTTGAAGAAAAAAACTAAAATTGTATGACAAATACCAGTTCTAGATGAACTAAACATTTTGATTCTTCCCCTTGGAAACATTCAAATACTCTGTAATAAATTTGAATCAAATCAATCCACCCGTTTAGGTTCTAGCTCGATAAACATTCGAAGTACAGAGGGACGGTATTGGAAAAACTACGCCTTTTCGAATGGTAATCCGGAAGAACAATTTGATACGTGTGAAGGCTTTTGAAGAAATCTGAAAAAATTCTAAATATAATCAATCGAAAAGTCCATTGGTTGCCCTATAGAGCAAGTCAAAAAATATTAAAAGTTGGTGCTTATGAGTTATCCTTATTTTTTTAATTTTTTTTCATTTGTATCAATTCATTTCAATCAAAATAGTATACATAAATAACTAACTATCTAGACTTATCCATATTTTGTCTTCGTCATAACTTATACCCAATTCGTTCAGTCTTCAATTACACACATAATATTTATGCCACTCTTTCCCAAATTCACACCTTCCAATAGACCCTCATGATTCTGCTTCATGTAGATCAAAAATTGTATGATAACATAAAATAAGTTATTCCGATCATAAACACAATTGTGAATTTCTTTTTCGCTGATGAAATTAAACTTAGGATTGAGTAGATTCGTGCAGAGAATTGCACATCGTGATTTGTTGGTTACATTAGCGACCGTCTCCTTGACGGTCTTCTTATCGCCGATGATGACGTAACGATTGAAAAACGACCGCCCACCAGGTTGTGGCAGGGGCATTAGTTGGCTATCCAAATAGGTACAGAACAAATGGAAGAGAATCTGTAAAGGAAATGAGAACAAGTAGAATATATTTTCCATTTTATTTAGAATTGAGTTTTATTGCTCACTGCTGCGTCAGTGGGTAAATGCTCGTCCCATCGTTGGCCCTGATGCGATGAACCACAATTCCAGCGATAATCTGCCACACACGTTCCTTTAGCGAGATCTGGAATGCAGAATTAAGAGGTCAAGATATTTCGAAGACTCCAGAGTCAATATTATGTTTTCAAAGTAAATAAAAGTTCGAAACATATTTTGGTAAAACCTTTTATTCTCTGTACGACGTACTCCTGATTGGTGGATATTTCCAGAAAGGGAACAATCAGAGGCAGCATTGGGACATAGTGAGTAACGAATTGCTGATTGTCAACCGTTTTCTTTAGACGTTCCAGGCCAACACAGCCAATCTGCATGTCAGAGAATCCGCGCATCTTGAATGCACTGTCGATTTTCTTGATTTCATTTTCAAGACGTTGGAGAATTGTGATTGACATCCACTGAAAGGATGCATTTACAACAAGTCACACGTGTACACATGTATATCTTGATTTTGGTACTTACCCTCCTCAAATTGGCAACATATTGTGAGAGTTTCTCGGAAGAAATCTTCTTTATGAGGTCCGAATTGCCATCCATGTCACTGACGCCTTCGTCCTTGTTGGACTGCTTGTTCTGAGATGATGGAGCTGTGGAGGACAAGAACTTGATTACAACTAACTCCTAAGGACGGTTTAGACTTACTATTTGAGGGCGCTAATTGATAGAATGAGGTTTTGAGGAGATTCGCTGCTGTGTTACAATAGTTCCAAAAAGAATTCATCGACCCTGGATTGAAGGAGCTGGTCACCTCATGTGGTTCCGTCATTCCGAATTCTTTTTGTTTGGAAACCTCCCTGATGGATGAGAATTCTTTGATCAACAACAAATCGAAATGTATTTCACAGACTCACCTTAAATAATGTTGCAGACCTTTCTCGTCGGTTATGATCTCATCACGGCCATACTTCGTGTAGGGAGACATAAAAGAGGCATTGCCGCTGAGTGTGCTGGCATTCAAAGACGAGTTGTTCTGCATAGAAGTGTTCCACGACACATTTTGTCCTGGACTGAGACTTGTTCGTGGCGGGGTTGTGCGACTGTAGCTCCAGTTTGGAGAACGAGCAGCTGGAAACGTGGAATTTACATATATATTAGCTACATGTCTTAAGTAATTAAAAGTTTAACATACAATCATTGAAAGATGAATGCCAACTCAGAATTGTTGAGTTTAATGGCGCCGTACTGGTATCATGTTTGGTCACTTTGGCTTTCGATGCAGTCACAAACGAGGTATCTTCAAGTTGAGTAATTTGTAACGAGGAAATGTAAATACTTATCAATCCTTACTTACCATTTTCATCGAATCCAAGGAGGTGCCTCTGTTCTTTTGTGCCTTGAACGGATTCCTTGCTAAAGACGTAGTACAAGTATTTTGAGAAATTACACAGAACAGACACGGCCAAAATACCAGCTGCTGTGTATTCCACGTAATACCACCCGGACACTGCATACGGACACTTATTGGCAATGTCAAACAAAAGAATGGCCAGAAGAAGGATGTTAATCGAACCCCAGATGAGGTATTCTTTGGCGTGTTTTGCTTCCAACTGTAGATCAAGACTTTTTTCGACGATTTGATTGCGTTTTGGAGAACTAAGGGAGAAAATATTATGTAAAATGATTTATGATTGTTTTGTTTATAATATTATTTACCAAAGTTTTAGAGAACAATTCATTTTGGTGTTGATTTTGAAATTCTAAAATATGAATAGAAAATTTTTAAAGCATCTCGTTTTGCTGAAATGCCGCCTTTTGAGATTTTTAATTTTTGACAAGTTGATTTTAGAGATGAGTGCTGCCAAGATATCAAAATTTGAATTAGCGCAGCGTTTTGGATCGCAACCATACTCCCTGAACACAATGGAGACGGATCTGCAGCCGTTGCCGGACTAAATGTCAAAATATTGAATACACATAATTTCAGTATATAGCTCCATTGTGGGCACGCAAAAAAAGCACGTACGATATTTTTCGACAACTATTGCAGCTCCAGTTCCAATTGTAGCATTCTATTGTGTTCAAGCAGGCCTATTTAGAAACTAATGGGTTTCTATTAGTAAAAAAATCAATTAATTTTTATATGGATCAAAAAGCCGATTTTAACCATTTTTGTTTTCCTTTGCGCAAAACTAAACCAAAATCGGATGATTAGCGATTTTCATGATTAAAACAATAAACCACTCAAATTACAGATTTCAGGTTAACAGGCACATTCGCTGATTTAAGGCTGTCCCAAACCAACGCGAAACATTCGCGCGAATATGCGACGACCGAATTATGTTCGAAGATTCGCATCGCGCCAGTGTGGGTGCTCCCATTAATCTCCATGTAAATAAATTAAGACAGGCGGAAGTTTCGTTGTCGCGCCGAATGTTTCGCGTTGGTTTGGGAGAGGCTTTAAGGCTCTCCCAAATCAACGCGAATACTTCAGAACGACGACGAAACTACCGCCTGTATTAATTTATTTAAAGGCTGTCCCAAACCAACGCGAAACATTCGCGCGAATATGCGACGACTGAAAAATGCTCGAAGATTCGCATCGCGCCAGTGTGGGTACTCCCATTAATCTCCATGTAAATAAATTAAGACAGAGGCGAAAGTTTCGTCGTCGCTCTGGGAATCTTGGAACATTTTTCAGTCGTCGCATATTCGCGCGAATGTTTCGCGTGGTTTGGGAGAGCCTTTAAGGTAAGACCGCACTGGACGGAACTGCACAGCAACAGAACTGCATGACGCAGCAAAAGATTATTTGTATGAAATTGCATGAGCTTTATCGCACTAAGCGGCAACGGAAATGCACGGCGTGGCCCTAAGCTGCAAAGTTGATAATCTGGGCAACTATGTCACGTAGCGCCGCGCCGTGCAGTTCTGTTGCCGCAAGTGCCGAACCTTGCATTTTGTACAGGACAACATTTTTTTTTAATGTGTAGGGTGGCTAATAAGGCCAGGCGCGCACATGCAACTAAACAGTTTGGTTTCGATTTTGAGCACTATGGGATTTTATGAGAGTCCGCGCACATAAACCAGCGCGCACTCCCATATAAGCCCATTGTGCTCAAAATTGAAACCATACTGTTTAGTTGCATGTCGTGCGAGCCTGGCCTAAGTGTGAGTATAGCATTTGGTTTTCGGGGTTGAAAACCCTCCATTTGGCCGCCATCTTGGAAAAAGTGGTATAAAATGCTTTTTCGCGATATCTTGAGAAAAATGTTAATAACTTTTTATAGAAAATTAAATTCTCTACAACTTTAGTTAATTTTTTTACCAAAAAATTGACAATAAAAAGTTATAACTAAAAATAGACGAACATTTTGACGAAAAATATCATTATAACTTTTTTTCTATTAATTTTATTGAAATAACCCTCTGGTGATACAAAAAGCTAGAGCATATTACACCATGAATTTTGAGTCATGACTCAAATTTTGAAATACTCTTTTATTTTGTTTCTGTAATGAAATTCTCAATTAATCTTGCTGCGATTGCACCATTATACCGGGCTGTGTGGCCGAAACGCCTTTTAGTGTGCGGAAAAGAGAAGACAGTGCTTGTGGAAAGAAAACAATTAAATATCTAAAGACAAAATGACAGTTAGTACAGCACGCTTGATTATATAGTGTGCACCTCTGCACAATCGGCGAAACAACAGGCTACTCCACAATATAGAACACGAGACATTTGAGTAGTTCCGGCTTTATGACAGCTCTCAGCTCACCAAAAACTTTCTAAGTAACTAAATGATGAAATTTATTGCAAAAAAAATGCATAAATGCAGTGAAATAAAGTGCTTGTAAAATGATTGCAGCCTTTGTGACATTTGTCACAATAGGCTTAACTACATAAGCCAAAAAAGTGAAAAAATACAACAGTAAAAATTGACAAACTCATTTTGGAATAGTTTTTCTGACTGGAAAACTTATAAAAATGATTCAGAAAGATTAAATTTTGGTTTAAAAAAAAAAATTGTATATTCTTTTTCACAACAACAACGTGAAAAAAAATATTTTTACTTTTGTACAAAAGTACTTTTTGGCTTATGTAGTTAAGCCTCAAATGAGATTTTTGTATGTAGCTATTGTACATGAGTGTTTGCTGAGATATCTGAGATCTCAGGAATATAAACTCACCAATTATGATGGATTTACATGTATCTGCATCTGCAAATTTGAAGAAAAGTAGAGCGGGATGGATTCATGACGAGGTGTCAAACGAAATTAGCAAATTTGAGATGAAAACACTTTTTCTGTAATTTGCGAAATTATCTCATTTCGGCTCTAATGAGAACGTAGTATTACATCCCTGTTTTTTTGCAGGGCTGGCATGAAGATCAATAGGAGTGTTCCTTTGGGCTCCAGTATCTACTGCCAAGTACTTCTGGCTGCAGTCAACTACCTCTACTCTGTGGTCAAAGTAGTTCACAGTAGTTCAGTAATAAAGTAACTAAATGTATCAAAAGACGAAAAAGACACCATTAGTAAAATTAAAATTATTCTTGTTGATGTTTTTCTAATTTATAATAAAATATAAAAACAAACAACTAAAATTACATAGTATATTGAGGTTAGAGTTTACGTTTGGTAGAATGAAAGCGTTTCATTCATCATCTACTGGGAAGTACTAAAAAGTACTTTGCAAGGCCCAATGGAACACAGCTAATGTAAGTTCTCCATTAATATCTAACATCATGAACACATCCCTTCCAATAATTTTCATTGGAAATTTCAAATGCATTGGAAGAAATATGTCAAAAATTTGACAAGTTAAAAAAAAGTTAAATAAACCCACCACAAGAAAAGCAAAGGAAATAGAAAAAAGCAACTCTGAAACTAATTTACTTTTTTTCTGCAAATTTTAATTCTTTAACTTATTCTTTATAAAATCTAAAAATAACTCCAAAATTAACTCAATGAATAAATAAAACAAAACCCAACCTATTAAACTCATCAATCCATAAGGTAATTGTTGCTGCGGCTCTTAAAATAAATTATTGCAATATAAGTGATCGGAGGATTGTGCTTCCTAGAGTTATAATAATCCTTTGTCTCAAACAAATAAAAAGACGAAAGTTTCCCAGCTGCAACCTGGAATTGCAAGAAATTATGCTAAGATGAAATCATCATTACTCAAACATCACATTCATTAATCTTATTGAAGTTATATGTTATGCATTTATATATTATTTTCTTCTAGTAGAAGAGTAACCGACAGCAAAAAAACGAAAGAATTCGAGCAAAAAAAGATTCTCGTGCGTGGCAACCAAAACAGAAAGCGAACACAACCAAAATGCAAGGTTCTCCTGATGCAAAGAAGCCCTGCAAAGGTATTCTTAAAACATCCAGCAGTTTCGATCGCCATTCGGGGTCAGGAGCAAGGTATCCCCATCAATGCATAGCAAAACAACCATTCCCAACCCCCAAAACCTTATAATACAAAATGTCTCGTTACTCCTTTGCAGTTACCGAAAAAGCGCTAAATTCGATGAGCTAAACGTTATGCAGACATATCATCCACCAGACAAGGACTACGGTCACATGAAGATCGAAGAGCCCAAGACGCCCTACAACTACGCCGAAGTCGATCCAGAAAACATCGATCAGCTCGATGCTGAGTTGCTGGCTGAGAAGTAAGTCGGATAGATAGACAGGCCGAATTGAGAGCCCAAATCAAAATGTCCATTGTTTCAGATTGATGATAGCTGCGAACACTCGGACAGCCTCCTTTGAGAATGATGACGACGACGACGAAGAGTCATCTGACGACAATCGCGATGAGACTGAAGAAGAGAAAGGTTTGGAATATCACTTCTTTTCCTTTCATTTGATTCCTTTGATTGATACCTACGTCGGCAGGGGCTAGTGATAAAGTGCCTTCCACCCTTTGTCCTTGAGACATCAAAGTCACCCTCAGATATACTTTGTGTTTTATTTTGTACTGTCGCGTCGTGACAATTTAATCAAAAAATCCACTCATTTTATTCGTGTTAAAGTAAATTTTTTTTTATTTAGTTTTATCATGTAGGCGGGGATTGGAGAATAACAAAACATTCTCTGCCCCTGCCGCTCTACTGCGGCTACTGTTGCTGTTGGCGTAGTTTGCATGTGCTTAACACCACTCCGGTCGGGCCGCTCCTCGAAAGTGCTGTGCAGTTTATTTTTAGAATCTCGTGGAATTTATTCGCTCGGTTGACTTGGTCTCGCTATTTGAATCGATTTTTTTGTAATCGCTTGAATTGTACTGTTGACAATTTGTGCAAAACCGCTGTTAAGTTGCTAATGAGTTGAAAATGCTGAGTAATCTTTCTTCTTCTTTTATTTGGAATTAGTTGCTAAAATGTTAAATGTTTATCTACATTCGCAGATAAAGTATCCCAACGAATCCAGAATTTCTTAGGAATTTTGTAAATGATTAATTACTAGTTTGTTAGCGATTGCAATTATTTTGATCAAATAAAATCAACTTTTTGAAGCATTGGCTGCTGGGTTGGGAAACAAGCGCCTATCATCTAAGACAGGAGTTCCGCATGATATATTGATGCACAACATGAATTAAAACCTAATTCGCTGTTTCAAATATGATTTTCAACCCAATTTGTGTTTTTATATATTTTTAGATCGAAGAATTGCCTTCGAACGACGCCGTAAAGCTCACTACAATGAATATGAAGCAGTTCGACTAGCTCGCAAGCTCATAGAAGAAGAAGATGATGACGATGACGAAGATGATAACTCTGATAAACAATCAAACAGAAATGCATCAACGAGCAGCAAAGAAATGGATGTTGATATACAAGATGATTCTCAACACGCCTCGCAATCTTCCCAACACTAGTTTAAAGCCTAGTTCCAATGGACTTTATATATATATATAAAACTTTAACTTTAAACTAATATCGATCATTTAATTAACTGAAAGTAGAACAAAATTACATACAAAAATATATATATTTTTAAAATATCATTATAAACAAAAAAAAAAAAAATGAGTAAAACAAGAAAAAATAAAACAACGTAAGGTTCACTAATAGAATATCATTTAAAGTTTAAATAATGTCTATTTTCGAATATGACCACATAGAGTAGTTTCAAAGAAATTCGCTTTTATCATGAACCGCTGGCGGTTTAAGAAGAAAAATATAAATCTAACATCATAATTAATAATTACTTTCTTCAATGCAATTAACATGGTTTGATTTTTCACTTTACTTGGACTCACTGATAAAATCTAATATTTTTTGCTACTAATCTACGTTTGAATTTGCCATTTCTAACTTACCTACTTTTTTTTATTAAAATCAAAAGCTAATTTAATTGAACAATATTACTTGCTAATATTATTACATATTTAATAAATATTTGAAATTTTATTTTCTGATTTTGTATTTTGTTTTTCAAAAAAAAAAAAATGTGCCAGAAAATCGTATTGTAAGCTTTTCATGTGGTAGCTTATCATGTAATGTAATTTGAAAAATTGAATAAGTTTTTTTTATCAAGTTTTGTTCTCGACTAAAACAAGGGGAAAAATGAAATGTTTGAAAACAAATTATTGAAATACAAGCCTCAAATTGTTGCTGGTTTTTTTTTTTTTTAAACCAATCAATTTGAAGAATTTCTTCTTTAGTAGGTACTATAAATAATAATTGAAAAAAACATAAATAAAATTAATCATTTCGAACTAATTTCTTCCATCTTATCAACAATAGTTCTAAGAAAAAAAGAAAAAAAAAAAACACTGAGAGAGGTTTCCTCATTTTAAAACAAAACTCTTATTTTCTGCACTAATATCAAATACAAAAATTTATACCCAACAATAAAAGAGATTTTAATCATCATCAAAATAAAACAAAAAAGCAATAGGGTTGTTTAATTTAGGATGCAGATATATTTAAATTCAATACACAATTCATATTAAAAAATTAGAATTAAATATTAAAAAAAAAAAACATTAAATATTACATTTTATTTATGTAGAATACATTTCTTTATTTATGAAAAAAAAGAACGAAAATTAAAAAAAAATATTATACATTATACAAATAAAAAATTAAAATATAAATTTGTGTCAAAATTTCCTTAACCAAAAATAAGGCGACAAAACTTAACGAATATAAAATATAGATTGTGAGCTAAACAAAAGGGATCTTAAAAAAAATATCTTTAAAGCTATTGTGATTGCCCAGAGCTTTGATTGTTTTTCTGTTCATTTTTTTTTTAATTTGAAATATTTAAATGAAAACAATGAATTTAATTATAAAATTTTCGTAAACAAAATACAAATTTTTTGTTGTTATACAATTTGACTTAATAAAAATTCTATTAAAATATGAAAACTCAAATATGTATTTAGTTTTGTAATACGAAAGGAAGTAGATATACAGTAGAAATAGACAGAAACACAGGGTGCCTCAAAACCACTAATGCGATGTAGTTTTGGGATATCATCGACCCGTGACTTCAAAAAGCCCCAAATAAAGAAGTCTGGAGCGATCAAATCGTGCGATATTGCCATTCGAACACTACAATGAGGCATAAGGCAACCCGGCAAGGTATCCTTCAAAACGTTTATTGTCGCTTGAGTTGTGTTTGAAGTTGCACCTTAATAGCCGTTTTCCTTTGGAGGTTGCGAAGTACTTGCAAGTAGTTTGCTAGCCATTTTGAATGGAACGCAAAAAATTAGTTTTCCGACAAACCTCATCTACTCGCGATGAAAGCATGAGTAGATGAAGGTACTAGATTTTAGTTTTCATCTAATCACAAGTACTTCGCCACCTCCAAAAGAAAACGGCTAATGTCGGAATGGAACGAGTATTAATGCTGGATTTACACGACTTTCAATATTCTACTGTCAAAAAACTGGCAGAAGAATAGAAAAATTCATTCTTTTGGCAGTATATCTATCCTATCTATAGGGAAAGATAGAGTGAGCAATCGTAAAAATGACAATCACTCAATAAAGCGATCGCTTTAGTCTTACGCGATACGGGCCCAGGATTTGTTTAATTCACAAATATCAACGCGGAACTGAATTTTACACAATGTAAATTCTCATTTTTGATCTGAAAACTGACTTCAGGCTTGCAGGCAAATTGTAATGGCTGCCAAGGATTCTCATCTTCATGTGGATAATCCCTGCTCCTGTGTATAACTGTTCCTTTGTGCTATATTTTAACTCTACTCACATTTTTTGTATCCCTTTAAATTGGATTTTCGGACTGTTCTACTCTTTTTTGATTCCAATCGAATATGAAAACATCGATTTCAAGCATCTATTACTTTTGACAAGTAATCGGACGAAACACTTTTTATGTATGGGTGTGTTCTCGTCTCGAAATAATTGGGAACAGAAAAACACTCCGAAAATGTTACTCGGAACAGCCAATCGAAGGGTTTTGGAGTAGTTGGAGTGAAAAAGGAGCATAAAAAGAGTACTCTGAACGTCCAATAAGCGAAAATGACATTATAAAGGGTGTTTTTTTTTAAGACGTGTGGTTTTCAATCTGGCAATACTTTTTTCGGACTTGGTCTTTTTGACAGTTGTCACTTGATTTATGCTCAGTTTGGTTTACCATTTCATAATTAATAGACTTACTCCTGGACAAGGTTTGCAAATCGTGAAAATTTATTACCAAAATAATGGTTCGGTTCGCGCGACGCATCGCGCACTGCGTCCAATATTCGGTCGACATAATCGCATAAATTCGAGCAACCATGGATCGGTTTCGCACCACGTTTACTCTAGTGGATAATGCGCATCCTCAGAGACGCTGTACAGTGCGCACCAAAGACGCTATTGCTGCTGTGGAGCAGAGTATCGAAGAAGACCCGAATGAGTCCATCCGCCATCCGGGTGCAACAAATTGGAGCTGTCGAAAATTGGGCGTCTCGGCTGGAATTTATTCGAGCCAGCCGCAGCGGCCACTTGCCCGAAATCATTTTTAAAACATAATGGCAAACCCTTTTCTTTATAATAAAGCTAAATTCTTGGTCACAACATTAAATTATATGCGTTTTATTTCTTTTTGAAACCACACGTCTAAAAAAACACCCTTTATAAGGGTTAGACAGACTAAATAAGTGGAGAAATTTTACCAAAAACAACGAGTATCGAAGAGTTAAGATCAAGAAGCAGTGACAGTGAACTACCAAAAATAATAGTAATTTTATTAATTCAAACGAATTAAATCGAATCCATCAAGTTTTTTGTAACTTTCATCATTTTTAAAAATTATCTCTAAATCAAAAATTTACAAAACTGGTGTGTCCCAGAGTTCCGTTTTGTCTCTGATTTTATTTTTCATAATTTTTTTAAGATTCTTATTCATTAAATTGTGTTTCTAACTAATGGGTGATTTTTTAAGAGGTTTAGAACTTTTTTTTTAAAAAAAACACAAAAAATTCGAAAAAATGAATGAAATATTTATTTGAATCGATAGTTTGAATCTTGCAATTTAATGTTTAAAGATAATTTCATGCAAATGTTGACCGCGGCTGCGTCTCAGGTAGCCCATCCGCTGAGTCCAATTTTGGCATACTCTTTCACACATATCGGCCGGTATCTCACGAATGAATGCATGGATGTTGGCTTCCAGTGCGTCAATCGAAGCGGGCTTGTCCCTATAGACATTAGCCTTGACATACCCCCACAAAAAATAATCTAATGGTGTCAAATCGCACGATCTAGGCGGCCAATTGACCGGCCCGAAACGTGAAATTAACTGTTCACCAAACTCGCCTCGCAATTGCGCCATTGTTTCGCGTGCTGTGTGGCATGTGGCACCGTCTTGTTGAAACCACATATCATGCAAGTCAAGAACTTCCATTTCGGGCAAAAAAAATTTGTTATCATCGCTCGGTAGCGTTCACCATTGACAGTAACGCTGCGATTCGCCCAATATGGCCCAATAATGCCGCCGGCCCATAAACCGCACCAAACAGTGGCTTTTTCGGGATGCATTGGTAGCTGTTGCAATGCTTCTGGCTGATCTTCACTCCAAATGCGGCAATTTTGCTTATGTACGTACCCATTCAACCAAAAATGAGCCTCATCGCTGAACACAAGCAGCGCGCGATGAACATTTCGAACCGAGCAAGAATTTTGATAGTAAAATTCAATAATTTGCAAGCGTTGTTCATTTGTAAGACGATCCATGGTTAAATTGCAAACCAAACTGAAGCTGTTTGACAGTGACACAAGGTACTAAACACACGTCAGCTGTCAAAACCAGTGTTGCCAAAACCAAACCAGCCAAAAAATCACCCGTTATATACACGGCCTTATTGTGATTTTTTCCGAAAAATATTTCACTTTAAAATTTGTGTTCGCCTGGAATTTTAAATGCTATTGTGAGTTTCGACCGAACTCAATTTCACTTCGAATTGTAAGTGACATTTCGAATACGCATTTTGTAGTATGGGCTTTAATCCAGCGGCTCCATTGGCAATATTTAAGGCAATATATTGGGTACTTTCAGATGACGAAGGGACTTGAAGGCAAGGCAAGTTTCTCGTCTCTAATTGGCCAGCTGTCGCAAAATTTCCTTCCAATTAAGGCAACTTTTATTGGAAAGTGACTGGAAAGCTAGTCAAGAAATATCTCCCTTCATTTCAAGTCAAGTGCATTTATGTCAAAATATCAGCTGATTATATTTGGTCATTAAACAGCAAGCTGAACTTCATTGTTCAGTGACTTCTTTTTTCAACGTTTGTTTTATTGTTTTGGGTGGAGGAGTTCTTTATCAAAATAATAGAAAAGATTTAATTAAAAAATGCATCATTAGTAAGAAGTATTGAAAAAATATAAATTACATTTCGTAATTGACTTGTGTAAGGTGTTTTTCAAAAAAAAATATTATTATAAACTAGCTGTAACCCGCCCGCTTCGCTGGGTCTCAATTAAACTTTAAAATTGATCTTGAAATTGCATTAGCCAATGTTTAATTGCGCTTTTGCTAATCTCAGGGTTTTTGAGAAAATGGTCTAATTTTTTTTTATTATTCGAGTATAGATATATCTTTTCAATAACTATATATAGTTCAAACAGTATTGCATTTAAAAATTTTAAAGAAGCATTTCTTATGCAGAACAAAAATAGATTGAATGGAATTTGCGTTTCCGTACTTTGAAAATTTTGAGAGAATTTTATCCTTGCTCTTCAAAATTAGACAGTTTGTGAGTTTCTGTACAAAACGTTCAGGATCGGACCTATTTACATACATATAAGCATGACTCACAGGATGAAATTTCAAAAAAGTAATTCGGAGCAGAATCACGGCGCAAAAGTTGTCGTGAAATGTCAGACTAAGCATCCATCATTTATATTTTCGGCTATGTGCATGTGCATAATAAACGATACGGTAAACGAAACGAATGTATGAGCCAAATCATTTTTTTCCTCAGTATTTTGACAGCATAATTGAGATTTTTTCTGAGGAATCGAATTTCTCTGATAACTGATATTGCTAAGATCTCAATACAGCGGGTGTTGTTTTTATGCCCAACACATCCCGCTTTTTTTAAAAAAAAAAAACAGTATATATAAACACGCGCGTATTCGAATGCAACGGTGTGCCAAAATTTCAAAACAATCGGTTAAGAACTTTCAGAGATTATCAATTAGGAACAAACCAACATTTACATTTTTATTTATATAGATACTATCTGCACTATCAATGGAAGGTAAAGGTTGGAAGTAAAGTTCCAATTTTGGCATTAATGACATCTCAAAAAAATAACTAGCTTCCTTTGTAAAATTGGGTACGTTCAGATGACGAAGGGACTTGAAGGCAAGGCAAGTTTCTCGTCTCTAATTGGCCAGATGTCGCAAAATTTCCTTCCAATTAAGGCAACTTTTATTGGAAAGTGACTGGAAAGCTAGTCAAGAAATATCTCCCTTCATTTCAAGTCAAGTGCATTTATGTCAAAATATCAGCTGATTATATTTGGTCATTAAACAGCAAGCTGAACTTCATTGTTCAGTGACTTCTTTTTTCAACGTTTGTTTTATTGTTTTGGGTGGAGGAGTTCTTTATCAAAATAATAGAAAAGATTTAATTAAAAAATGCATCATAAGTAAGAAGTATTGAAAAAATATAAATTACATTTCGTAATTGACTTGTGTAAGGTGTTTTTCAAAAAAAAATATTATTATAAATACTATCTGCACTATCAATGGAAGGTAAAGGTTGGAAGTAAGGTTCCAATTTTGGCATTTATGACATCTCAAAAAAATAACTAGTTTCCTTTGTAAAATTTGCGTTCAATGAATGCACTTGACTACATATGTAGTCCCTTGTGTCTGCTGAACGTACCCATTGCTTCGCTCATTGCTTGGACGCTGGCGTTTAATTTCGCCTTAAGTGGTTGCTTATAAGGAGACTTTTTCGAACATTTATAATTTTTTCTGTTAAACGCACAATAGGCTAAAAGTGAAATGCCAGTCATTCCGGGTGGAATTTTGTTCGGGTGAAATTTACAATAAGGGTGACATTATAAACACAATGATATAGTTTAATAGCCAGTTATATTCTTAATCTAAAACAATATCACCGTGATGGTCGCGCTCCTTGGAATGTTCATCAGTTCAGCATTCAGGGAAGGGGTTTTATCGTCGCACGGCATGCATATGAAATGCTTTATTTTCTTAACGTAATCACTGAGTTTACATGTTAAGAGTAACCAGGACCCTAGTTCACTCATTTAAAAAAAAAAAAATAAAAACAACAAAATATAATCAGCTTACAACTTCACATTTATTACAACAAAGAACAACAGAAATTTATTTATAAAGATGTTACAAATCGGCTTCGATATTATAAGCCACTTAATTTAACAATGCATAATTCTCACATTTTGTTAAATTTGTATTAATTTGTTAGTTAAATTTTCGTGATGTTTGATTTAATTTTGAATTCAACTCAAAATGGCACAAAGCTGTTAAAAAATATCGTTTTATTATTTTTTTTTTATTTTACTTTTCATTTAATTTATATTAAATCGATTTCAGAATATTTAGGTTTCGAGGATCCAGCTATAATTTCCATCAAAATCTAACACATGAGATTTAGACCCCAAAATATTTATAATAAGTAGGTATATTCATTGTGAAAACGGACATTCACTTTTTCGTTTTTTTTTCTTTTGAACCTCAAAAACTTCGGTTTTTTTGTTTATTTAAATAAAAATACAATGAAAAGTTCTTTTCTTTCGTTTTCTTCGATTTTAAATTAATAAAAAAAAAATAATTCATTCGAAATCGATGGCATAACAATCTTTTATTTTGATTATCATCCTTATGTTTACTTCAATACCAGAGTTGTTCAACTTTTGTTTTGATCTTTAACAGTAGTTGTATATTGGTGCTAATTAAGGTGTTTATTATTTTTTTAATTTTTTTTTAGAAAGGACTATATCAATTATTTAAAATTATTATATTTTTGTCTACATTATTTTTTTTTTCTTTATGCTTTAACTACATTTGGTTAATTCGATTTTTATATTTTAAAGCTCGTTATGTCATTTATATATAAGAAATTCGTTTTTAGCTATAATTTTTTTTTTTTGATTTTTTTAAATATTTTTTTTTCATTCTGCAACAACAAAAAATTATATAACAAACTATAATAATTAGTAAAATACACTCAAAAAATATATATACTTTAAATAACTGGTTAGAATAATAATAAATAAATTTATATAAATATTTATAATTTTTTTTTATGAAAAAGTATATAACTTTAAGTTTATACAGATATACTTTAAGCTCATCAAGATATAATAGTTATAACTGTTTATTACTTTTTTGTGTATTGAATGACTTCGGATGAGTCCTGTGTTGTATTGGTTGCTTTGCGAGAAACTTAGGGTGGTATATTTCTCCAAAGGACATCGATAGTTGCGCTTGCTTTTTTTTTAGTAGATGTTCTTACTATTTTAGAATTACCGTGATGAGAAGCGGAATTATCGAGATCCTCGTGAAGAAATATTTTATCTAACCATTTTACTTATATGTAAACAAACAAAAATGGCCCATATCTGTGAGGCAACATTTTCAGCATAAAATTCATCAAAGCCATTTTCCTAAACAAATAAGTTTACCAAAAAGAAAGAGTAACTTTTGTTTTGGTATTCATGAGGAAAATGAAAGTTGGTTAGTATAATATTTGGTTGTATTGGTATTTTTTTTTGTATTTTTTTATAATTTGCATTTTCGGGTTAGATTTGTTTTTATTTTTTTTTTTTCGTTTTTGTTATTAGTATAAGATAAATATAAGTCATTTATGTCGTCCATAGTCGTTGTCCGTTTTAGTAGCTGCCGTAAATGTGCTGAGTGCCAGGTGGAGTCTTGTAGCTGGGATAGTGATGGCTGAGGGCATTTTTAGCGAAGAACTGAGTGTAGTCCTGTAAACAGGATATAAAAGATTGATTTAATATATTTTCAAATAGATATGAGGGAAAAAAATAAATACCTTATTGATGCGTCTTGGCCGGCAAATTGGTCCTTGGGCTAACTTACGACGTTCTGCATTCTCAACTACGGCCTGTTCCTTGTATTCTGGTGGTGGCCACTTCAGATCTCCGCGCATGTTTGAGCCTCCTGAAAAATAAAGATATATAGCTAATTTACATAGTCAATTGCAAAAAAAAAAGAGTCACTTGGGCGTATACGTATTGTTTTCTTATATTAATTTTTTTTTCAATAATCATCAACGTTATACATTTTTTATCATCTCTTTCAAAAATATTAATTAATACATAAATTGATTTTAATTTCATTTAAAAAACTTACCTCTGTAGCTGGCGGCGGCTGGTTGTGATGTAAAAACTGGTGCTGGTTGCTGGGTGATGGGGGCTTCCTTGCGCAATGTTATGATGCCAGGACTCTCGCCGCGGTACTGCTGCTGTTGCAATTGTTGGTACTGTTGTGGCTCGGGCTGTGAATAGTAATTATAATAGTTGTCAATTGGTTGAGATGTCTGACTATATTGCTGCGGTTGGGGTGGCTGATGCGCCTGATAGTACTGCTGTGGAGGAACAGCAGTAGCAGGAGCATAAGGAGCAGGAGCAAAATTATTCTGCTGTTGAGGAGGTCCGCAGGAGGTTTGGTGATCGTAACTCTGATTCACTTGTGGTACAGATGATGCCCCATAATGGTTCTACATAATAATGTGTATGTGTATGTGTATGTGTATGTGTATGTGCATGTGCATATATATGGGTGTTGGTATGAGTGTTTAAGGATATCAAAATGGATGGATGGTGGCAGTGCATAAGGGTGGATTAAGTGTTTGATTGGTGAGGGTGTTGGTTGGTTGGCGGTAGTGGTGGTGCGGTGGCGGTGGATGGAATTTGACGAAACAAAACAAAGATATAAACAATTTGACGATTAGTAATTGACAAAGGTTGACTTTGAATATAATTTTGTACAGGGGTTAGTTTTTGAGGTTGTTAGAGAATCAAACGAGCGTTGCGCAGCTATTTTGTTTATTTTTACGGTTAATAGAGCAGGTTATAATATTTTGTACTTTTATCTACTCCAAAAAGTGAGGATTTTACAATTAGCTATTGATGTCAAGAGCGTCTTAGAATATTAGAAGCGATACTAAAAGGAAAGGCTTTTTGCCATTCCCCTTTATATGTTTGGCAATAAGCTTTTGCGTTCTCTTATCAACTGTCTATATTGCGCTAGAAAATCTCCAGAAACACTTTCGTGCAAAAGAGCTTGCACGATGATGTTGGTACCTGCTGCTGTTGGGATCCATAGTGCGGTTCTGATTCGAACGATGGGGGTGGTTGGGAGGCCTGCCTGGCTGCGGAAGGTTGATAGTTCTGAACGTATCCAGTTCGCTGGGGTACCGGCGATGCTACGTGACCCCAACGACCACGGTTTGGTTCATCAAGGTGTTGTTGATGATGGCCTCCTTGTTGCTGATTATTTTCAGCTGGGGTATGGTATTGTTGTGGTTCGGGGGAAGAGGGTGCTTGGTTATGGTGCTGTTGTTGTTGATGAGATTGGGGATGGGATTGGGATTGAGGTGGGTATTGTTGTTGTTGGTATTGTTGCTGATGGGGATTAGGCTTTGGTGTATTGTAAACTGGACTAGCTACTCCACCTCTAAAGGACACAGTAGAGTTGGCATTGCCAGGTGCTGGAGCTTGGGAGGGTCTCTGCTGCAAATAGTATGGCTCCTGGGGATTATTATGTTGCTGTGATGATGGTGGTGATGATTGTTGCTCTTGCTGAATTGGATATGATGGTTGATAATGACCACCCTGTGAAATATGGGGAAAATGATGATTCGACTTTTTTGTGCGATTTTTTTTTGGTTTCGTTGACAAATTGACAGTTGAGATGGCACCAACAATAGGCAGGGAAATTTAAATAATTATCTGATTAATATATATATATTTTGTCAGGTGTGGTGTTTATTTTGGATTCATAAAATGTTAAATATTTGTATATTTTGTATTTATGAAAGAGGTTGTTTCATATAAAAGCAGAGAGAGAGTTAAATGAAGTGATTGATGTTTGGTATATTATGAAATTAATATATTTTTTAAAATAATATTTATACAACATATATACACAATGGATAGAGGGTACTTAAATATTCCTAATTGAATGTTTTTGACTTGATCCAGCTATAAAGGTTTGTAACTAAGCGTTTAATGCAAAGACATTTGCTCCTATAATAATTAAACAAAAAACACAATATAAATACATACATAAATGTATGTACATACGTTGTTTTTAGAGAAGGGTTAAAGGTGAAAGAGAGTTGTAATGGGTATGTGTACAAATTATTTTCTATATTACCTTTGCACAGGTTGACAAACCTAAGCTTCGCATAAAAATTACGAACTAAAATATAAATAAATATTTAAGCTAATTTTTGGAATCGAATACCACTTTATGGGCCTTAACCTACTTCAGATTATGACTAAATATGAAAAATCGTGATTTTCTAAGTCCAATCTTTATTACTTTTAATCATTTTTACAATTTTATTTTTATCCCATTTCACTCTATAAATAGCAATTTTTTTTAAATAACCTTTCAAACACAAAAAGAATTTTTGAAATCAGATGTCACTTTTCGTTTTCAACCTCATTTTACCCTATAAATTTGAAAAAAAAAAAAATACCTAAGGTCAACCAATAAATACCAATTTTTCAAACACCAAAAGAATTTCTTGAATCAGAACTTTTTATTTCTACCCCATTTCACCCTAAAAATTACAAAATTTGAAAAAGAATTTCCCTAAAGCTATTTCCTAAAAAAATCTTTTAAACAAAAAAAAATGTCCTAAATTGGACATTTTTTATTTTTACCCCATTTCACCCTACAAATATTAAAATTTTGAAAAAGAATATCCCTAAAGCCATTTCCCAACCCGTTACAGCGCCATCTGGTGAACGGTAATTGAATTGATCTGAAAAACGAAATGTACACCTACAGCGCCATCTATTGAGATTTTGTTCCTAAACCTCCGCGGAGCAATTACGTACGAACCCGCAGAAGGAAGTGTTTTAAGCATCCGAACACACCAAGATCCATTTTTATATATACAATATAAGAAACTAAAGACAAGAATTGTGAATAGACAAAATTATGTTCTAAAAAATGTGTAGTATTTATTTCCCAAAAAAGTTTGAATTTAAAAAGCCTTAGGTGTTACAGGCATAAAGTTTAAATTATTTTTATAAGTTGTCGAAAATGTTTGTCAGCAAAAGTCTTAGAGAATATTTATTCATACAAAACTAATAAAGAACCTACTCCCAAGAAAGAAGCCCAAACGCGTTATAATGCCTTGTTCAGAATAGTGGGCATTTTTACTCGAATTTGGTAAATTTAGATTTTATATTTTCCAATAGTGGTAAAATTTTTATTAATTTTTATAAAAACAAAAAAAAAATGACACCGGGTTTTTTTTAGAAATTTTAGCTTATTTTGTGAATCCGATCTCAGATTTGCCTAATTGGATCTCGTTTTCGAGATATTCCAATAAAAAAGTTCAAAAACAATCATACCTATTACGATTATCAATCATCAATTGTTAGTTAGTTAGCTGTAAAACAAAGATATTTTAAAACCTAATTGATAAAAGTTTTGATCATTCAGAATAATGCCGACTATTGTGAATTATTTAGTTTTGTTATTCAGTTATTTAATAAATTTATCATTGATGTATCGAAATTCAATATTTTTCAACGATTAATTGATAATTGACAATCGGGTGTTTTTTTTTGTAAGGCTATGTGTTTTAATTCGCTTTCTCCAAAATACTTTATGTCACCTGGAAAGTTATATCCACAAATATAACTTTATTTTACTCTCGGGAATAAATTTGAGAGTTTTTTTTTTTTTTTTTTTAAGATTGTAGTAGAATTGAATAGGACACGTAAAGAGTTACACTTGAAATTAATTTTAAAGAGAAAAGGTGTAAAGCTCAAACATCCCGGAAAAAAATATTTTTTTTTTTCAAATTCTGAGATACTAACATCAAAAAACCTGAGGTATTTGAGCATCCGAGTTTGTGACCTAATAAAAACCTTGAGACAAATATAGTCCTTCTTAGGCTACAAAATTGTGTTGACCATAGTGTAAATTCTATAACACACAGATATTTATTTATTTTATTATATTTCGTTAAATACTTGCGGTACACATTTTTTTAAAATTATAACAACAAAGAAAAACTTACATCTAATGTACATTATGGTTAAGTTAAATGATTTAACATTGTCATTGCTGGAATTAATTATATTTGAATTTTTATTGTAAATATGAAGGACTATTAGCACCGTAGTTTGATCTACTGGAAATGTTACAAATTGGCAACTTCCTTCTCAAACTATACTGACTAGCAATGAAATTTAATCGACAGAGGATCAATGGAGCTGAAATCGATCCATTGATTATCCCGACAATAAAACAAAATTGTAAATACGCTCTGTGACTCGATAGAGATGTAAGATTTATTAATTGAATACGTTGAAGTAATTCGATTCGACCATGGTAGAAATCTTAAGCAAAATCTCATAAATCTTCTTTGAACGGACTCCAATCTATTTATGTATATGAACCGCATAATATGGCGCCCATACAACACAACCATACTCTAAGATGGATCTTACGAATGAAACATAAAGGGTTTTTAGGACATAAGGATCACGAAATTCTCGAGCAAATCTTTTAATAAAACCAAGAGTCATGTTAACTTTTTTAATAATATAGTCAAAATGGTCAATGAAAGTTAGTTTTTTAGATGTCCAAGGCATCAGATTTTAAACTCAAATGATCTTATACAAATTTTGTATGCTAAAAATTCTATATAAATATACCTACTACTAAAATGTCAAGAAGAATAACTTAAATTTTTTGATTGAACTTGGTGAATTATTGATTCAAAATAGCCCTTAATCAAATTGATTTAATTCATTTTTTATATTAAATCAAAATTGATATTTAATTGCTTATTGTTTGAAATGAAAAGAAAAGAATAAGTGTAACATGGTAAATTATTTCCTCCATCCATTGATATTTGTAATGGGTGATTTTTTAAGAGGTTTAGAACTTTTTTTAAAAAAAAAACACAATAAATTCAAAAAAATGAATGAAATATTTATTTGAATCGATAGTTTGAACCTTGCAATTTAATGTTTAAAGATAATTTCATGCAAATGTTGACCGCGGCTGCGTCTCAGGTAGCCCATCCGCTGAGTCCAATTTTGGCATACTCTTTCACACATATCGGCCGGTATCTCACGAATGAATGCATGGATGTTGGCTTCCAGTGCGTCAATCGAAGCGGGCTTGTCCCTATAGACATTAGCCTTGACATACCCCCACAAAAAATAATCTAATGGTGTCAAATCGCACGATCTAGGCGGCCAATTGACCGGCCCGAAACGTGAAATTAACTGTTCACCAAACTCGCCTCGCAATTGCGCCATTGTTTCGCGTGCTGTGTGGCATGTGGCACCGTCTTGTTGAAACCACATATCATGCAAGTCAAGAACTTCCATTTCGGGCAAAAAAAAGTTTGTTATCATCGCTCGGTAGCGTTCACCATTGACAGTAACGCTGCGATTCGCATCATCTTTGAAGAAATAGGCCCAATAATGCCGCCGGCCCATAAACCGCACCAAACAGTGGCTTTTTCGGGATGCATTGGTAGCTGTTGCAATGCTTCTGGCTGATCTTCACTCCAAATGCGGCAATTTTGCTTATTTACGTACCCATTCAACCAAAAATGAGCCTCATCGCTGAACACAAGCAGCGCGCGATGAACATTTCGAACCGAGCACGAATTTTGATAGTAAAATTCAATAATTTGCAAGCGTTGTTCATTTGTAAGACGATCCATGGTTAAATTGCAAACCAAACTGAAGCTGTTTGACAGTGACACAAGGTACTAAACACACGTCAGCTGTCAAAACCAGTGTTGCCAAAACCAAACCAGCTAAAAAATCACCCGTTATTTAAAGATCCTCTTTGAATAAAATTTTCATGAAATCTAAACAACCTACTTAAATCGACTTTCAAACAAAATAATTAAAACTTAAATAAATCCGCATTCTCAAATAAGAAAATTAAGTATCATGTTTACATACGGCTAGGCAAATATATTAAACAAAAAAAAAAAAAAAACACACACACAACTTGGTACTGTAGGTAAAGTAATTACCACAATTATTCGGACAGAGCAGCAAGTTCCATTTGAAAGTCAACGTGCGAATGTTTATAAACATGATTATTTTTCTTTGCAATATATGTACATAATATGCAGGTGAACTATATAGGTCCACACTTCCTATGTCGTTTTCGGTTGGATTTCGGAACCGTTCCATTCCTATCGAAAATGGAAAATTTGGAGTAAAATTATTGAAAAAAGAGTAGCTCCGAACGTCCACTCGAAAATGACATTATAGTGTGTTGTTAGTCGGTAGCAATGGCTAATCCGAAGAATCTAAACAGCTAAAATGAGAAGCACTTTTTCATGACAAGATAGATGATCTTGATGGAGGATTTGTCTGGTATGGCCAACATTTTGGTAAAAAGTAAGAAAAGATATACAAATCAGTGACTTAAAAATTTCCAAAGTTGTGAGCAGTATTGTGCCCATATATTATGTATAGAATCTACAAATTTGATATGAGGTACCTCTTCATGTAGAATTAAAGGAAATACTATGTCAAAAAAAAAAAACTTTTGTACCTTGTGTAATGTGTATGTTTTGAATAAACATAGAAACTAAGAAGGTACAGACATATAATCTGCAGCCTCAGAAAAAAGACATGGCTCTAGTCCAAAATTTGGAACATGATTGTATGTCGCTTTGATCTTTAATTTTCTTTAGGTTGGAGTGGAAAATTGGAGTTTCTTGAGGTGTGACAAACATTTCTTCTAGAACGACAAAAATAGTCTCCACCGAAGATCTTACGTTTAGTTGAGTAAGGAGACGGGAGACAATCATGGGAGTTGACAAAGGGCGGATCAGACAATAGTAAATCAACTCATAAGCTGCATCTGCATAGCTGGTGACACTTAAAGTGTGGGTCCCAATATTTTCAAACTAAAAGTTTTTCACTAATTAAGTTTCACCAAAACATTGATTTAAAAGTTTCGATGGTCCAAATAACTGTGGCAATAACTGTATGATATACGAACCCAGATCCAAAAAAAATTTCAACTTTGTGCTCTTTGAACCATAGAAACAGGATGTTAATTTTGTAAAATTTCGCAATATGGATGTGAAAAATTTATTTTCAAGTAAAGCCTCCTTCGAAGTGTGTATAAGTACATATATAAACAGTTTAATTTGATTTTATTTTTTAATTTGGGAATATTTCCAGTTGCCGCACTTAAAATATGAAATGCAAGAAGATATAGTTGACTGAGCGAAAATGCAATTAATCGTTTATTAATTATATTATTAATATTATTATTATTTTACCAGAGTTTATATCTCTATTTGAAAAAAGTAAGTACCTATGTTTTAATAAATAACACAGAGAGCCAACCACGAACCACCGAATTGTGGATGTTTTCATACGACTCGTTTTATTTTTATTTTTGTTTTTGTGGTGAACTTTTTAAAGGCGATAGTGCATATGAATAAATATAAATTGCCTGATCTGTCAGTCATCTGAATTTAAATGTTCATACATACCAGTGCCAGATCCACGGGGGTATTCCCCCCCCCCTCTTCCCCACCCATGGGACCAGAAATGTTTACATAAGCTTACTGTTTATTAGCCTATTTTATGATATGATAATTTTTTAACTTCTCGAACTATCTTTGTTAAGCTGTTACTTTCACTTGACACTATTTATTTAAATTGCAAATAAAAATTAAATACATTTCCGATAACCTCGCTGTCATGAAAACCTCAACTGAAGATTCGGTATAAGATTGCAATTGAAAATTAAAAATTAGTCGATTTGAAACTTTTAATCGGTCCCGAAAAGGGTTTCATCACACCTTCCGTCGGGCTGTAAGTCTGGGCAAGTATGTGTCCACTGTGATTTGAGCTAGAGCTTTGGGCTGATTTGCTTTAAATTTTGTACAGAGCATTTTTATTTGATTTTCTAGAGGAGAAATTGGAATTTTTGTTTAACTTATGAAAAACGGTGCCATTCCTACAATTATTTCAGTTTTCTTAATTGTTTTCGAAAACAGCTCTAACGATTTTGCTTAAAATTCGGACCTGTAATGACCGAAATAGTTGTGAAAGAAATGTGCTTCAATACTTCTTGAGAGATTTTTAGCCGTAATGGAGGTTTAAAAAAGCGTTTCAAATGATTCACTGTCAATAAAATAAATTTTGATGGAAAAATAAATTAAACTTTTCCTAATGGTTTTGGAGCAGTGATGCAGCATTGGCAGCGTTACAAAAAATACGTTTTTTTTACCGGTCGAAAAAAAGTTTAGTGCAGTTGGACCCTCCCTTGACCGATTCCTGGATCCGCCACTGATACATACATTAGGCAAAAGAAATTATTAATCGATGATAGTGTGTTTTATTTTCTTGCTGAATTTAAATGAATCAGCAAAATCCATACAAATTTCAATTGACCTAAGTGTTAAGTATCCTATGGAGATGAACTCCAAAAACTTCCAAAAACACATTTATTAAAGTGGGCATAATTTGTGTCTAGAAGGGTGAACGAATAAGAAGAAAAACTAAATCCACAGAAAAGCATTGTTTTTGCTTTTCTAAGGTTATGGAACGTTCACCAGGCTCCGCTAGTTAATTATTAAATTCCAAAATCAACCACATATTTTTTATCCCATACAAATCGTATGCAAAATCGAAAACTGCGATGAGGCAATAATTCTTTAATTTTATTATTAACAACTCAAATTCTAGCAAACTACTTTTTTCACTTTACCAAAATTTTCAAAACAGAACTTGCTTGCAAACACACCCTGGTACATTGATTGCTTTCATAATGGAAAATCACCGTCAAATTAGAATGTCACTTCAAATAAAAATCCTTAAAAGCTTTAGATCTTTATTATTTCTAGGTCTTCAACCTTTTCTAAAAGGTACCCTAAATTTTGACCAGAGCTATTGATTTTTGGAATGAAAGGTGAAAGATTCAGTTTTTTTTTTTTTTTATTTATCAAAAATTATCAGATTTTTTTTTAAAGAAATGTCAAGGTAAAAATTTTGGCTTATAAGATTCTACAAAAAATGAATGTTACAATTTTTTTCATATAAGAACAATTTATGTAGATTTTGAGAAAGATGTGTGCATGCGCAATATGCGCCCAGTACTTTACTCTATTACTCCATCGCCAGCCAGCGGTAGTGTAGAAAATATTACATTAAAACAAAAAGCTGCTTCATTTGGACACCATTTATATGAGATATTCCTTGGAAATGCACCAAGAGTCCCACAAGGCTCAATCCTGGGACCTGTTGTATTCCCTATGTATGTTAATGAACTTCACATGTAGCATTACATAGGTTCTGTTTATAATTATGCTGACGACCACGTACAGTTTTATAAATTTAGGCTTCTTGTTAAGCTTAAAGAAATCGCACATGAAAAACAGTAACGATTTAGAGATTATATTCACATGGTCCGAAAAAATAGACTTTTCTTAAACCTAAAAAATAAAATGCCTGATGGTCCCTGAATTCATTCAATATTTTTCTATGTCCTGATATAAACTTAAAATATTAAATTAATAGTCTACCATTGTATTTTGTATCACCTGCTGAGTCTGATGTAAATCCCAAATTCAACACTTTTCGCTGGTGGGCCTATGACCTTAAGCCAAATTGTATGTCTTGGATAACCAATCACATCAGAACTTAAATTAGACATCACGAGATAGCAAGCCATTATTCAATGGAAGTAAAAATACTGCATTACTGGATGTTCTACTAACATTATTCAAATTTATTTTTAAGCTGAAAAAACGCACCTCTTTAATATTCATATACGGGTATTGCTATAGTCATACAGCCTGCTACGTACGTTTTTTTTATTTTTACAGAAATATTTTTCAATATTGCTAGAGAAAATTACATGTTGAATAATTGAGATGGTAGGTATACAAAAAAAAAACCGATTTACTGTATGAAAAAGGTAACGCCCTGCCAAGTCAGTGGAAATTCAAAGCTTCATATTTTAATTACAAATATGTAAGTCCTTACAGCAAAATCTTTATTTTGTTTTTTCCTTATCGTTTTTTTTTTATGAGCAGAAATTTAAACAAAAAATTATATTTTTCATGAGTTAATGCATTCAACACACAGAGCACCCACATCGCCGCAACCGAGTCATGTTCTCATATTCAATGCAAAGAGCACCCTCAAATTGCCTAGAAATAAACCACCTCCCTTTGCATATAATAGTATCTTAGACTCCAACCAAGGGTGTGTTCTTCAGCACACATCCAGGCATACATTATTTTATGTATGTATATATGTTGATATGTGTGTAATAAGAACACAAAATTGCCACAGGATAAAACAGTTTATGATATGCCTTTGAAAATTATTATAGTTATTATGTTCATTATGATTATGGCTATCATTGTCTGCGATTTTTATCGCTTGTTGCCTGCTGGTAGCAGCTACATAGCTGTGCGAAAAGATGAAGGCCTAAGCCTTAGGTGCTGACTGTCGTGTAGTGTAAAGCGTGCAGCAGCGGCAGCTAGCAGTATAGCAGCACCATAGGGTGAATATGAAAATAACAAAAAAAGCTCCTTAATGCATTTTAATAAAGTTCCATCCATTGCTTTGCTATAACTCTTACACTCAGTTGTTTTCTGTTGATAGGGTGTTTTGTGCAAAAAAAAAAATCCGTCCCCCAGCCCGACATCATCAGTCGGACCCATTTTTCTTTTTTTCTCTGTAACTTTAATGGAAAATTATAGAGAACCAAATTTCTTTTGTAATCATGAAGGTTTTTCCGGTCCTATGTAGAGTAAGCGTCAAATAACTATGTATACCTAACATTTATCTGTTTTGTTAGAAGTTGTTTTAGGAGGACCTTAAACCTATAGGGATACCATGAATTTGATTGAAATCGTATGTGTCCTTCTTCAGAAGTCTCTAATTTAATTGCTTTAAGTTGACAGTTCCAATGACAGAGTGATATGAGTTGATTGCTATTTTCACATATCAATGGCTCTCTGCTACTTTATCTCAAGTTTTCGGAGTATTTACTGTTTTATCTTATCTCTTCTAGTAAACTGTCTTATCTCTTCTAGTAAACTGTCTTAACTGCAAAGCACCTTTTAACTTCATCTTAACTTTAAAAAAAAGACTAATAAGTTAAGCCATAGGTTGATACAGTTTACAAAGTATATCGTTTAAGATAAGATGAAACAGTGAGTATTCTGAAAAGTTAAGTTAAGCTAGAAGGGGATTTAGATTTATTAATTTATATTTAAAATAAAAAACTACATGTGTGAACATTTTTGACGCTTACTGTTCGTTAGGTTGCACTGTGGAACGTGTGTAATGTGGAATTTGTAACGCTTGCTTTTATTTACTTTTCGACATGTAGCAAGTAGCACGCGATTTTAATTTTGTGCGATTTTTTTCGCTTAATTTATTATGAGGTTGATTTTATTTTATTTTATATACATTTTTTTTTACCACCACGTTCGTGTTTGTTTTTATGCTCTCTCAAGTAATAATTTCTTTTTATGAATTTTTGGTTTTGTTATATCTATGTATCATGAAGAAAATAATCGACATAACCATCATCATCATCAACATCCATTGCTGCCGCTTCAGTGTAACATAATCTAATCATTGTCATTGGAATCGTTGCGTGGCGTGGGGGCTTGAGATTGTATGTGGTGTCTTTATGGTTTATTAATAGAAAGTTATGAGTTGCCTGATGGCACTTATATGACAGCTGATTAAAGCTACATACTTTTATATGGGAACATCCAGCGGACTTATAGATTAAAGGCAGAGATTAAATGGCGATGGTGGTTGGATTATTTTGGAAATGATATTGGTTGAGAGATAAGTTGAAACAATATAAAAAACCTATCATTTGGTTCGTTGGTTATGGTTGATGATGAGGATGACATTGATTGGAATTGATGATGGAAGTTTTTTTTTGAAGTTGTAATTTGATAAAAATTATCATCGTTAACTATGTATGTATGATGTCATTGAAGAGATAAACAAAACTTTATGAATGGCTACTATAATACATAAATTGGAATGCAATAAAGTCAGTATACCAAAATACATGCAAAAATTACTTTATTTGTTTGATCAACAATTATCTACTTGAAAATGAAATACCACAAAATTCCTCACTATGCACGGTTTTATGTGTTTACCTCCGGCAGATTTTAGGGAAAACAAAATGTGTTGGATTTAAATTGATAGTTCATTCGTAATTTATCTAAATTTGACATAACAAAAATTACAGAGAAAATCTAAATTATAACTTTTGGAGTTCCAGCCCATTTTCGTTGGGCGCCATTTAGATTTTCAGAAAAGTGAAATGTTAGACAAATGGGAGTGTAAAAGCTTGATTTACAAAAAAAAAAAAATAATACGAAATTTGCAGCTTTGAAGGGACTTAAAATGAGAAGACAATTCAAATATAAGAAAAGTGGGCGCTTAAATAGGTGGGTTTTACTGCTACTAATATCGGCTCAGTAGTAAAGAGATTTTTTTAGACGTGTGGTTTTCAAAAGAAATAAAACGCATATAATTTATTGTTATGGCCAAGAATTTAGCCCTATAATAAAAATAAGGGTTTGCCATTATGTTTTAAAAACGATTTCGGGCAAGTGGCCCTCGCGGCTGGCTTGAATAAATTCCAGCCGAGAGGCCCAATTTTCGACAGTTCCAATTGTTGGCATTAAAAAAAAAGAAAAAAAAACTGCTCCACAGCAGCAATAGCGTCTTTGGTGCGCTCTGTACGGGGTCTCTAAGGATGCGCATTATCCACAAAAGTAAGCGTGGTGCGAAACCGATCCATTGTTGCTCGAATTTATGCGTTTTTGCAATTATGTCGACCGAATATTGGACGCAGCGCGCGATGCGTCGAGAGAATCGAGCCATAATTTTGGTAATAAATTTGAGTTAATCTATTAATTATGAAATGGCAAATCAAACTGAACATAAATCAAGTGACAGCTGTCAAAAAGACCAACTCCAAAAAAAATATTGCCAGATTGAAAACCACACGTTTAAAAAAAAAACACCCTTTATTTGAATGAACTTTACTTCAAACTGAATAAAATACGACAAACATTTATTTTTTTAATATATCCAAAAAATATCAATCGCTAAAAAAATGTGTGATTATCAATGTTTGTAAACAATAAAATTTCCAACTATTATCGAAAACGGCTCTATCGATTTTGATTAAACTTCCTACCTGTAATGACCAAAGTTATTGTAATAAAACTTCGTTTCAGGTTTACATAAGCTTTTACTAGTTCTTTTGAGAAAATGGTATAAATTTTGAGTTATTCGGGTATAGCTTTTCAATTGTTAAACCAATTATATTATAATTTTGCAATATGATGGTTCTCAATAGTTCAAATAAAATTGGGTTCAAAAATTTAGAGAAAATATTTGTTTTTAAACAAAAAAATAAAATAAAATAGAAAACCAAGTTCTTTAGTACTTTTGACTCTTTTTTTATTTTTTTTTGTTAATGATATCATAACATCTTACATCTTAAAAGTGAAGCTACATTAGATACAGTTGTTAACAAAAAGACCAAGTTCTGACTGAACTATTTCAATATATTTCGGGTATTAATTAACTCGAGTTAAACTCTGAAGCTAGGACGATCTCACCCTACAAAACTGAACTTCCGGGTCTTGTAGGATAGAAAACTCGCTTAAGATGGCACACATATGTATGTGATAGTGGTCCTCAACCATTTTTGAAAACATGGGTGAGTATTTTATAATAATACCAAAATTAAAGTAAACTAAGCAATGTGTCATTTTTAGCGGCAAACAAAATCAATATACACATTTTTAAACAAAATTTAAATACTATTTCTTTAATAAAGTCATAAAATTATATAATTGACTCCGAGTATTTTTGTTTGTGTTGGAATTAATTCAGATGTCACATCTGCATTTGAACTTCATAAAAAAAAAATTCTTTACAGTCAATTACAAATAAAACGAACCACAACCCATATACATAGTCACATAAATACAAAAAATAATGGGTATTATTCCAACTGTGTTCTGTCCAAATCCATTTCCACAGAATGCAACGACTGTAGTCACCCACGTGACATACACATTTATATATATGAGTCGCACACGTTAAAGAACCTTTGGTGTACTTTTAAATTAACTTAACGAGATTGGTTAACGTTATTACCGGAAATTGTCCAACTATATCAACTGCAAGCAAATGTTCTGTATCGTATTCCGTTTTGAGTTTTTATTTTCAACATTACATATATATTTATGAACAATTATTCATGGTATTGTGTAATTGCCATTATTTTAACTCCTGCCCCTCCGGCCCACTTCCTTTCCCCTCTCCCCACTCCCACACCCCATGCGCATCCTTTTCAAAAGTCAATAAACCACTACTGACTGCGCTGTAAAGGTTGGCAGGTCCTTCCTGGGGCCCGATCATCAATTCGAAGCCCCAATATGATGCAGGCCGGGGATGATGGTGCATTGAGTTGTATATGGTGATCCCACCAGAACGTTGCATCAAAATTAAAATATCAAAAATGCAACAATTATAATGTGAAATGCGAAAAATTTTCATTTTTCCAATAAAATTGCAGCTTTTCATGCATAAATCCCTGGTGTCGGTGTCCAGTGCACGTATACGGAGTCGTCAACTTGGGACTCTGGAATAAATTTACCAAAGCCCACGTGATGCTATGTACATGGTTAAGGTTTTCATATTAATTTTTATTCACCTGCATAGCTTATATCTATTTTTTGTATGTGTTATTGCTTTGCCAGCACCTTTCGATGAAAAATACAAAAAAATATTTAAATCTACTCTAAAGTTCACTCGCATAGGTATATTAATGTAAATGTTTTGTATTTGTTTAATTCAATTTTACTTTCGATATAATTATGAGGGTATTATATCCAAGTTAAGCAACAGTAGAAAATTAATTTCTGAATTTAAATGCATTTGTTTCATTAATGCGTTAAAGAAAAAAATGTTTTTTGATAAAAATTGTCTCAGTAAAATTGATTTAATCTAAATTTCGTTCATACATTTTTAACTATTTATAATAATTATTATCAAAAGCATACTTCTATGTGTCTACAATAAGGGTCGCCAACATAAAAACAAAAATGAGGTAAATATTTTCTTCTTTTAGATTGTGCATTGTGCCTAATTAAAGGAACCTGATTGTAAATAATTTGTAACGATAAGAGAATAACATCTTTTGTGTGTTTTATTCAATTTAAATTATTATTTAAACCAAGGACACGATGAGAGAAAGTGAACTTTGTCATGTCATTTATTTTAATGTCATAATGAACTTCGAAGTATGCTGCTCTGGCTGCTATCGTATTCCATCCAACCTATTCCTTTAATAATAATTATAATATATGAGTTCCTTATGCAACAGCAACATACATACAACATAAATCCTTGTACATATGATTTTTATTTTTTTTTATTTTTTAACATGATGATGATGAAGTTTACAAATTGAATGCAAATTGAAATTTAAATAATGAAAGCATTGTTTTTCGAATTAATGGTGTTTATCAAGATTGGAATATTAATACAAAAAAATTATATATTATGTATGTGTGTAGGTAGGCTGCTTTTTGGGCTTTTCATAGGGAGTTGTAATTCTATATCTTAATACAAAAATGTTTTGTGTACGGTCTTAGGAAATTGTAAGACTTAACGATAGAATGATTGGGATTTCCATATTAAACATACATATAAGCTCTTGGTTTTTATATTTATTCAATTATTAAGAGGTTGAAGTCATTATACAAATCTATAAGCTTTTCGATTTTTTGAAGAATTGAACTTCTTAAAGCACTTTGAGGATGGTTAAAGGGAATTGCCCATTTCTGGCAGAGAGTTTACACGAACGAATTTGGCTATAAATGAAAGGTGACTTGAAGTCCATAATACATGGGTAAAATATTTTCAAAATCGTTCCTGGGAAAGTCGAGATATTTGGGCTTGAAGTTAACGATTACAAAATACAGATTCCAGATGTTGTTCCAAATAACTATCCATAACGGGCGAAATAATTGACGTAGAAAAATGATATTGATATCAAATGAAAGGTGGAATTTTTAACCAAAAGCTTGTGGAAGGCCTGGTTTGCGAAACAAAGCGATTTGCCGATTTTATTGAATTTCACTCCAAAACTCTACAAAAGTGTTGGGATAGCGATATTTCGCCAATCAAGTCCAAAAATCGGTTGGTTTTTAAATTTGTTTATTATAAAGGGTCCGCAATCTAACGTTTTTTTCAACTAGTGCTTATTTCATGAATGATGTGACAGATAATTAGTTTTATCCTTCCGCTGAACGAATATGGTTGTGTATACGCTTCGCTAAGTGGGCCTGCGATCGACTTAGAGAAGATTCCGATTTTGCCAAAAAAAAATCATCTTTTCAGATGAAGCTCATTTTGATATTGGCGGGTAGTAAACAAGCAAAATTGTCGCATTTGGGGCACAGAAAACCCGCACGCATACATTGAAAAGCCGATACACCCAAAACGAGTCACTGTTTGGTGCGGATTTTGGTCCAGAGGCATAATTGGACCATTTTTCAAAAATGAGCAAGGAGTGGCCGTTACAGTCAATGGCGATCGTTATCGGGCCATGTTGAACGAATTTTTGTTCACAAAAATTGAAGAGAAGTATATTGGCAACATTTTATTTCAACAGGACGGCGCTACGTTCAACACAGCTGAAGCTACACTCGATGTTTTGCGCCATTTTCAAAAAAAAAAGTTATTTGGCGGACCCTTTATTTTCAAACATTCTGCTAGGTTTAGTTTTCGAAATATTTGCATCTTAAGTGATAGTTAATTCGAAATTCCTTTTCAAGTATCATATTTTAATATAAAGGGTGTTTTTTTAGAGGTAAAGAACTTTGAAATGGAATAAAACATAGATGATTTTTTTAAATTGACATTAAATTTACTTTATTGGAAAGATAATCTTCTGGCATTATAATTTAAATATGATTTCTGGCATATGACCGCCACTGTTGGCTCGGACGTAGTCTAATCTGGAGGTCCAATTTTCGATGACTCTTCCAACATTTCTAGCCGTATATCGGCAATAACGCGGCGAATGTTGTCCTCCAAGTGGTCAATCGTTTCGGGGTTATCAGCGTAAACTAGCAACTTCACATATCCCCAACGAAAATAGTCAAGCGGCGTTAAATTGCACGATCTTGAAGGCCAATTCACGGGTCCGTAACGTGAAGATATTTTCGGTAGTCAAACGTTTCCTTCAATAAATCAATTGTGGCACGAGCTTTATGACATGTTACGCCGCGCCGTCTAGTTGAAACTACAGCTCCTGCACATCATGGTTGTTCAATTGATGATCTTCATCGCTAAGCAAAACTCGCTTATGAACGTATTTCGAACAGAACCATGATTTTCAAAATAAATTTGCATAATTTGGAAGCGTTGTTCAGGCGTTAGTCTATTCATGTTAAAATGCCAAACCAAACTAAAAATAAACCCCTTGACAGCTGACAAAATGGCCGTCAATTAAATTAGTCTTGCCAACTTAAAGTTCTTTACCTCTAAAAAAACACCCTTTATATGTACTTAAGGATTTAAAATATTTTAATTTACAAAAAAAAATAAAATCCACATAAATAAATAATAAAATTATAAATATTATAATAAAATTTTATCGCTCTATATACTTTTACCAAAATTTATGTATGTCGGTTAACCAAACAACAAAAAAAAAAACATTTTTTTTTGTTTTTGAACTTAAAATGTTCTTTTCAAAATTTCAATTTTAATGCGAAAAAAAAAAACATTTTAAAACGACGATAAATAACATTTTAATGTATTTTCTCTTTATACTTTTTCTTGTATTCATTTTGTTCATCAAAAAAGAAACAAAAAAAAAAGAAAGGAAAAGCAATATTCTCTCCCATGGCGCCAATTATAAATTAAAATGACTTCACGCTATGTTTATTCTTCCATTCAAAAATACACTATTTATGAAGCCTCGTATATATGTAGCTAGTCTTTTTTTTCTTTGTAAAATTGAAAAATTAAAACAAAAATTCAAAACGTAACGAGAAAAAAGATAGCAATTAATTTAGCTGGAATGCTGCGAATAGAAATGCTCGTCCAATGTATATTCACGTCGGCTATAAAATCTTATGACAAATGGATCTCAATAAATCCTGGCAAAGATTAAGACGTATAAAATAATCCTATTCATATTTTATACTATTTTAAATCACATTTTTTACTTATTTCTCTCTGGCTTTACAGGGTAAGTATTGGTATTGTGTAAGTTAAAGAACCTTACTAATAAATCAATCGCTAAACACGATCAAAGACGATTTAATTTGAGTGTGTTATGCTGACTATTGAATTGATACTAGGTGTGGTTTATTATTTAGAATCCATTTAAATATTTCCGTAATTTTAAATTTGATTATTATGGTAAGGCAAAGAGAATTCCTTGAAAAAATACGACGTTTAGAGCCAATATTTATAAGTAAAGTTCTGAATAGTTATCCATCAAACAAATATTGGTACCTACAGGATCAAAAATCCACAAAAGAAAGTACACAAATATATTTTGACACACATGAATAAATTATACAATAATAAATTAATATTTTTTTCTTGCCCCAAAATGTATTTGTCAGATAACTAATCTGAACTAAACACAGACTTTGTGAAACAGGCCCATAGTATAAGATCTCTAAATTTTGATCTAAAAAGGAATTTAATTTGGGAATTTCTTCTGAAATCACGTTTAATCTGCCCGCATTTTTAACACATACTTAAGATTCATGGATGGTTTTGATAAATATACCGAATTTTAAAAGTTCGATAAATGACTATCATTTACTTTGAGTACCTTTTAAAAAAGCAAGAACATGCGACCGTATAGGCCGTTCATTTGGCTGTTATATATATTTCTATCTTACTTTTCGGAATGTTCTCCAGTCAAAATGAAAAAAAAAAAAATAAAACCATATTGCATATCTTTAAATAAATAAAAAAAAATTGTTCATTAAAACGAAGCAACGCAAAAACAGACAATTCTGATTTATTATTTTATTGCATCGAGTCCTGAATCACGTATATCCTTGAAATGAAATAAAAATTGAAAGCAATTCAAAACTCTCTCTCTGGATCAATGAACCCAAAACGAAATTCCATAATTTTTTTGTATGTAGACAAAAAAAAAAACAAGAACAAAACTTGTACATTTCTATAGAATTAAAAAAAAAAATAAAATTAAAAATAATGATTGCAATGAAAATAATAACATCAACAACTTTATATTTATACAGAAAAATACGTGAGGGTAATATCAAATATAATATCTACAAAATGAAAAACGAACGCTGGATAGAGAAGATGCACAGTGTGAAACAGTTATAACAGAACAGAACAGAGAAGCTCTCAATAGCATCCAGCGCGCGTTGCCATAGGGAAAAGTTTTTCTGTATTTTATTACACAACTTTTTTTTTTTTAATTTAAAAATAATTGACGCTTTAATTTTTTAATTCCTTTTTTTTTTTTACAAAAAAAGGTAATACACATTTTTAGTAGGTATTTGACAAATTCAAAAATTGTATAAATTTGTTTTTGATGTTTTATCCACCGAGTTTGTTTAGTCGTTCCCCATGAATTCTCCACCAAAAACTGCTCCCTCAGTTAACTGTGGGTTAATTTACTTCTAAAATTAACTAACTTTGGTTTAAATCACCACTGGAAGACACATTGGGGCATATTCATTGTCACTTTTAAACTCCAATTTATCTTAGACCTGGGTTTATCCTATCTAAATAACATTGAATAAACCCCAGTCTAACATAAACTAGAGTTTAAAAGTGACTATGAATATGCCCCATTGTAGTCATACCTATTTCTTGAAATTGTATTTGGCAACGCTTTTTTCACTCAATAGCTGTGTTTTGGCAGAATCAGGTGAAGACAATTAAATCTTTTTTTTTCACGAAAAAGCAAATATAGTCTTTCTTTCTTTTTTTTTTTAATTTGTTAGTTGAATGGAAAAGAAATAAATAAAAAAAGTTTAAAAGGATAAGCTTCGTATATATCCTTTACGGAGAAAAATATTCATGTGTAAAATAATTTCCGTTATTATTTTTTTTTTTTTCTTTTGTGTAATTTTATCCGGTGATGTGTGTGATTTGTTGTTGCGCGTAAAAGTGGAAAGGTATGCTTTTGAAAAAAGTCTACCAGCACAACAATAATATATGTAATAATATGTGATAAAATATACCGAGGTATCTTTTCAGTACAGTATGTCAAAGAAGATGTTACATTTTTATCCTACAATATCTTTTAGTTTAAAATTTAAAGAAATGTACGACTGGAACGCGCGAACATGATCTAGTGGTTAATTTCTCTAATGTAGCTGCACACATTGAACATGCAATATGTTAGTGGTTCAATAATTAAAGGATGTTTTTAACAAAAAAAATAATTTTTTATTTGTTTAAACAAAAAAAAAATTGTGTGAGTGCTGGGACTCACGGTTAATATGTGTAAAATTCAAAGTGCGCGGATCCGAAACGGACTTGTTTTTGCTTGAAGGGGATCTTAAGATTTTCTTCACTGAACACACCCATCCTAGTATGCAGATCGTAGCGTTGCACGACGTAACGTTGCACGACGTAACGTTGCACACGAACGTTCACGTTTTAAAAATTAAATGCAATAATGTTTAATCAATTTAGGAGCAGCAGGTTGCAATTTATAATTTTAACAAAACCGCTTAAACCATATTGACGAAATGAACACGAATAACCCAAAAATAAAACCATTTTTTCAAAAAAAATCAAAGGTGGATGTGGAATTCCTATTTTCGTTATGTGAATTTTGTTCCCAAAACCTGAAACGCAGTTTTCTTACAATTATTCTGGTCATTAGGTACACGAAACAATGCTTTTCCTATAGCTCAAGTAAATTCGTTCGTTTTTCCCATACGCCGCACCACGCCAAGCGGACGAAATTGACATATATATGTAATTGGAAGAACACATCTTGTACTTTTGTGAGTATTGAGACTGAAGTGGAAAATATTGTCAATTTCCCCGTTTATATGCAGGATCGAGAGCTCGAGTTAGATTAGGGTCGGATTTTCAACCCAGGTTTTTCGTTCCTAAAGTTAAGAGCTCGATTTGGAGTTGAGTTGAAATGGTATTGAGATGCCATATTATTTATTATTTATTAATTTGTATGGATTTTTAATATTTCAAAGACGACAATAATGGAAAAAAATAAAAACCCGATACGCCACTTGACTTGACGTGATCCAAGAAAAATTAGACACACCCACGTAAAATAGTACATAATGTCAAACCAACTACTCAGCCCAAGTTTTTTAGCACAAATTTCAACTCGACTCGACTACGCTCCTGAAGTGGAGTTAAGTTGCTTTAAGGACACTTAGCTCCGACACGTCTGCCACGAAACATCACCTTTATTTTTAGGTAATTAGTGATGTTGTTTACCTCGGATCATTTTATGTTAATTCAAACGAATAATAACTGCATCTTTGGACTATGAAGGAATTTAATTTCTGCAGGTGGTGCATGTCAGTGAAAGGGTACTTCAAACAACCCAGCGTGCGAAACTGCAGGCTACTATGAGTAGGTATAGACAGAACTCACTCGAGATAATTATTGTACTTTTACTTGAGTAAGTTAGTAAGGGAATGAATTAAGAAATCGCAAACATTTTGTTTATGCTCACCCCACTTCAAAAGATTATTCCAAATTTCGTCGTGCGTCGTCGTTCAAAGGTTAATCAAAAATATCAAAATTTAATATCTGTAAAAACTCTCCAAACTCTAGGAGGCTCTAAATCTTAATTATAAGCACTTTAAATTCAAACACTTTCCAATTCTTGTCAGTAAAAATCCCTAGACAATGCAAATATCTAAAAAAAAACAAATATAAGAGACTTAGGCCCAGTTTTTCAGTACGATATTAAAGTTAAACCCGAGAAAACTTACCAAATTTGATCAGTTAACTCTGGATTAACTGAACAGGATGATTTTGATGTTTTATCTTTTGAGTCTGCTAGGTCTTTATGATTGCAACCTCCTCCAGAAAAAGCCAGAATTATCTCATTCTGTTTTAACTCATCGCTAAAAAACTGAGCCTTATTCATCTTACTTTCAATACATCCTGTGTGTTTCATAAAAAAATGTCATATATTTTTGACATGTCAAATTATAGTGCAGTACAAAAAATTTCCCCATTTCTTTTAAATTATGATACTTTTTTAGTAGACCCACCAACCCAACAAAGTGCCCAAAAAAAAACAGACGTTGCTGTACCATAATGAAAAGCTCCATCGGGAGTACTTAGCATTTTCATATACCTATATCACTACTATAAGCTACGAGTATATTATCCAACTGCATAGGTTTATTTATTTCTCACATTTTTTTTTTTTTTTTTTTTTCAAAAAAAGGGAACACTGTAAACATTTAAAAGCAAAAGTTGAACATATGATACAAAAACAAAAATAAATATACAGTAAAAAATTATACAAGACAAAAAAAAAAGTAATAATAATTGTATTTACCTGGTTAGCTGCAGGAACTGGGGATGCTCCAGGCCTTTGATAGTTTGACTGCTGAAGTGGTGCTTGGTGTTGTTGTTGCTGCTGATGTGATGGTTGCTGTGTTGCAGGTTGCGGAGTGAATTCTCTTACTGTTCTCCCTTCTGACACGGGTGGCCAGGCAACACGTTTATAACCTGGAATAATAATAAAAAAAAGAATAAATGTATTTATTAATATGCATTTTTCCCAATTAATTTGACACGTAAATGCAAAAAAAAAAAAAGAATACACGTATACAACGCACAAGTAGACTTTTGAAAGATACATCGTTGCAAACAAAAAATTTAAAGGCACAACTCAGTCGTGGGAACTTACACATTTGGGTAATATTTACCCAGTGCCCCAACACTAAACAAAAAATACATTGGTGAATGTTAGAGAAGAGTTATGAATGAGTGAGTTGAAAAAAAAAACAATATAATATTTTATAATAAATCATTATAAATACTACGATGTAACCATATTCGCTTAGTTAATCCAGATTATAAGTTAAATCCAGATATGCATAAATTAATTTAAATTCAAACGATAAATCTGATTCCATATTTTTCACTCGTTAAATCTACATTTAAATCCAATTGAATTTGGACTTACATCCAAACTATTTTGGACATTGATACTATGGGGATAGATTTAATTAAACCGGATTAAAATAAATCTGGATTTAAAATCAATCCATTTAAATAAAAATACTAAGTGGCCATATTATTCACTTTGGATTCAAATGGACTTTAAATCCAGATTTATTAAATCTATGCCCATTTTATCCCTGTTCAAAATTATCTGGATCCTGAATGTAGGTATCCAAACTGCCATCCTGAGAGCAGATTGTATTTAAATGTGAATTCAAGTAGTGAATTAAATGGATTTATATTAAATATTTGAACTTAAATTATTTTGAAATTGTATTTGATTTTTAATCTGGATTAAGTGAGTGAGTCTCCTGAATTCAGCAAGTTTTTAGCTATATTTATGGAGGTAGCATTGACAGCCCTATTGCTTGCACATCTTAATCCAATGGATGGCATTATATATATTTTAAATAATTTGCAAAGATATTGGTGCACAATTTTAAACAATCTTTCAACTCTTTAGTTGCGAGTCCATATCTAACTTTTCGTTAATTTTAAACCCTTTAAACAACTCTTCCAACTAATGAAAGTTTTTCAGTTAAACGCGCCTATTTTCGACAGATATAACAATCAAGCAGAACTAAAATTAAACATATGAACAATAAAACTCATCAATTTGATTTTTGTGTTTGTGTTTACTCAAATAGAACTACGGTTGATTAAAATTATTTCGATTCGCAACATAGTTGAGAGGTATTTATGAAGATATTGTGTTCCGCTTCCGAATAACTACGATGGTTGGTATTGTCATCTATTGGCTTCGCCACTGCTGCAGATACAGCTTTCATTATATCCATCCTAAACAGTTACTAGAAAACTGGGTAATGAAATGACAAACGTCGGTCATCTGGATAAAGTATACTTAAAAAAAAAAATTAGATAAGCGCTTTGCTGCTTTTAAAGTTAGACGAATACTTTTGCGTTAAACTTAACTTTATGTCTTTTAAAATAAGAAAAGAGTCGACTCTCGAGTTAAAACTATTTTTAAGACTTCCGATTTAAAAGTGATTTAGAGCCAATTCTAAATATTTAAAATTTTGAGGCAGTATTTAAAAATTTTTTTTATGAATATATCAATTTCTGACTACCTTGGGATCATTTATTTTGCTTCTTGAATAGGGTAATAGTGGAGAAAATCTTGTAATTAATTAAATCTTACATTATTGTATTTTTAAATCATTTTCAAAAAGTGGCAATCATTGAGTTGATTGGTACTAGATGCCAATTCATTATTGACAGATTTTCAGAGAGTGAGTGTACTTTTTCTTCTTCAATAGAACTTTAATCTCGGTTTAAAAATTAAAACTTATAGTTACCTACTGTTTATTCTTATAAATAAGTAATTTCAATGAATTTCAATTTCAGTGAAGTTTTTAAAGCAGCAGAAACAATAATTGGATTGACTATGATGACAATAAATGACAAATTATGCCAATAAGTGGAGTGTTTTTTATTTTATTAAAATTTGTTTTAATGAATAATGGCAGTGTTTACTATTCAATAAGCATTAATATTATCATAATCATAGCGATTGAAAAAAAACATCTTTGACAAATCTTACTGAGACCATTTGAAATTGAACATCCTCATTATCCGGATCAACTTTCAAGTCTCTTAAGGCTAAACAATGAACAAAACCGGGATCTTTTATTACTGTAATATAATTTTTAATTAAAAATCTCGATTTGGACTTTATATTTTTTATTTTTTTTTTCGAATACACAGCTTTCCCCTAAAGCACCTTTTTCCCATACTTGAAATATGCATCTGTTTTATTTTTAGGTTTTTATTTTTGCAACATGGTTTGTTTTGAGTTGAACGAGCTCTGCATCGCAACACAGAAATTAGTTTCTCTACTGCAGGGCAATAAATTTAAAAGTTTCCCGAAATGAAAATAAAAACGAAAACGAAAACAAAAAGGTAACAAAAAAGGATTTCAACAAAAAAAAAACCCCAACAAAAATACGGCTTTGTTGTATTTTAATTAATGTTTATATTCATTTGAATAATGAATCAAAATAATCGTTTAATTAAAATTAAAGAGAAACCAACAACACACTTTGATTGTGAAATTATTCGTGAACGAGAACGCACCTATATAGAAACTTAAGAATAAAAAAGATTTTGTTTCTATGATTTATTGAAATTTCATTGTAAATAAATATTTCGCTTGGGTTTAATAATATATATTGTTTTGCTGTCGCATAATGAAGTTATGAATTTGGACTAAACAGAAAGTTTTGTAATTGATGATTGTTTGTTAATTTACACAAAAAAAAAAAACACTTTTTTTATATTAATCAATAAATCAACGGTGTGTTTTATAATAAATCAAAGACTACAAAATAATATTAATTAACAATTTTTTAATTATTGTTCAAACCTAATTTTTGGTTTTCTTGGTACAGTTGATGAAATTCAAAAAAATTTACAAAGGAAAATAAAAATTCATAACACTTAAACTGAGTTCAAGTCTATGAAAAGTTTTTTCATTTTAAAAACTGTGGTTGGTCTAACAAAAAGAAGCTAGATTTGCATTAAATCGGGTCCATTAATATTTTGACGATGACAATGGCAGGGAGGAGGGAACTTAAAGTCGGCTCACCCTACTCTCGTGTTGGCTCTCTTCCTCTGCGAAGGTTTTGAAACTTCAATATTTGGGATGAATATTCATCAGATAAGACACTATAACTTCCGGCCAAATTTCAAACAAAAAATAAAAATCTTTCTACAATTTGGTGCCATGAAATAAAGTCCAGTGTAATATAGTCCAAAACTAAAATGTTATAAAATGCAAAGTGAAAAAATATAGAGATTTTTGGCATTATTTCCTTTTGCAAAGCGAAATAAAGCCGAATTGGTCTTATTTCGTTTAGAAAATTGAGCAAAAAAGGAGTGGAGCTGATTTTCACACTAAGTGGGAAATAACTTCACTTTTTAAAGTGAAGTTCTTTCTCACTAAAAAGTGTAATAAATTCTCTCTCTGGATGTGAATGAACTCCACTTTGTACAAAAAAAATAAATTCTCTCCAAATGTGGAATAAATTCTCATGTGGAGCAGATTGCCGTGGAATAAATTCCCTGCACCGCGACTAATAACCATAAAATTGAAACTGTGGACACGTTTTTGGGAAAACATATTCAATGGGAGGCACTGTTAGTTTTGAAAAGTTAAGGTCGGACATAAAAGCGTGTCGCCGATATTTATTGTCCAAAATGTACGACGCTCCGCTAAACCAACCAACGCACGTCTTCATTGCTTTTGCACTTGAAGTTATTTGTTCAATTTAAATATGAAATTTGCTTTTTCATCTTTTATTTTATTTTTTGTTCTTTTCTCTTTTTCATAACATTCTGTTTAGATAGTGCCATTTACCGTTCCTTGTTGTATTGAGATTTTAAAGGGTGCAAAATGAGTGTGATTCTTTAATATAAAGCTAAACTTTTGTAAACAAGCTCACTAGATTATACTTTTCTTATATTTTTGAAAAGCTAAAATAAAACACGCAGTAGAATGGTTTTTCTTTGAATCCCTCAATAACTTGGAAATCAAATGTAGGCTATTATTTCACCTTCACTTTAGGACCTTAACCTTGAAGATCCCACAATTACAGCTCAGGTTATTGGCTTTGGGAGGGAGCCATTTACTGATTGTTTCCGGATATTTTGCATAAATAACGGGCAGTCCTCTCTGACACTCTACGAGTAAGCAGAACTAGTAAGCAGACAACTATTTTCAATTAGCATGATTTTGTATAAATGGTGCGAGCCTGCATTAAAAAGTTTTTCTTCAACAAATGAGAAACGTTGAAACAGTAAAGACAACATACTTCTTTAATTTCTAATATCTGTTTCCACTTTGCTTAAATCAATGGAAATTATTTTGGTTTGAAAAAGAAACTTCAAGTTTAATGTTTTCTGATATAAACTGTTAATGATTTTTGTTTACATAAAATTTTGTAATGGAAATCATCAAACAAAATTATTTGTTTATAAAATTTACTGAAATTCCAGTTAATAACCTCTCAAATATTATAAACAAACTTAGGGCGTTTCATATAAATTTGTAAATTTTTATATTGAAAAAAATATTTCTGGAAGATAATAGCTATTCAAAAAAAATTGTCTTATTTTGTATCTATTTATATTTCCCAAAATCCTAACAAAATCATCACGTGGAACTAATTGAAAACTTCTCTTTAATAAAAAACAAAAAAATTTGTTGGACCTACAAAACATACATTCATGAGTGTTTCACTTTTGGAAAATCTAAAAATAGGCATGGTTATTTTTAATATGATTCAACAACTGATATAACGAATATATCGTAGCGATCTTTTCAAAAACAAAGTGGAAAATGTTTCAATGGAAGTCCTCTTACTGGTTAAATTCAAGTTTAAAATTAAATGTTTAAATAAGTCTTAATAAAAATAATAATAATGTTCAATGCTCACTCATACAACATTTAAATTTATCCAAGACTTGAACCAATTAACAATATTGTTTTCGAAAAATGTATAAACCAATAAAATATCACAAACAAGAAACTCATCACAAACGTAACGCGTATCCTGACTCTAAGCCACGGCGACACAGTTATAATTGGAGAAATCCTATGAACTTCACTTGTGGTTGCAACACTTACAATTGAAATTAGAATAATCTCGAGTGAAGTATAAATAAGTTCATAATCGCATTTTTGTTTTAAAGTTTCGAAAAGATTTTGAAATTACACACCTTTGCCACAAAATTAACCGAGAAAACAAAAACGCACTTGCGGAGATGTTGTTTCTGTTTTTTTTTTTAATAAAAAATAAGAAAATATTTAACAAAAAAAAAAAAATTTATTCACTCCTGCTCCTTGAGCTACTGCCACTGCTGTTACCCGATTACGAGTAAAGGCATAGAAAATACCTAACCGGCAAAATGGGCCAATTTCAACGATTTCAGGTGCTCTCCTCTCATTAGTTTAAGTTTTCTTTTTGATTTTCTTCACGAAATATACGGAGTTGGATTCGGTTCAATTGGCGCCTTATCATTATATTTTATTGTACAGACGACCCTCTTCCAATGAGCTATATTTGGAAAAATGTGAGTGATTTTCAAGGATGTATGCATAATTGTACAAATAAATCAAAATGATGATCAATGCTATGACGGAAGGTTTTTTCTTTTGCTTTAAATTTAGTTTGAAAGAAAAAGTTTATAAAAAAAAAAACATGATTCAGAGGTAAACACAAAGAATCACAATATTCAATGCAGAATATGTTGGACATCACATGTTTTTGACTCTTTGAGATTAAGAGTGATTATTTGCAAGAGTACCTTCAAAAATTTAAGGAATGTCAAGGTGTTATGGTGGAGCTTTTACGGTTAAAAGGGATCAACATTTTTTTTCTTTTTAACTGAAATTGAATGTAACAAGCAAATTAGATAATAGATAACCTAACTTAATAATAATTAACTTAATAATAACTAATAATTAAAGAAACATAAGGTGTTTTAGCACAAACAAATTGCACGACTTTTTCTATCAAGTTGTTAAGAATTCTTGATATTCATATTTTTTTTTTTTTTTTTAATTTTAATAAATAAAATATATTTATTAAAATTAAAAAAAAAAAAACTAACCCCAACAAATTTAATGTTTCAAACTAAAATATATACTGGAACTTGTTTTTTGTGGTTCAAGTTGCTTGGAAATTCAAAGACTGTATATTGAACACTTAAACATATATTTACTAATAATAATAATTATTACATACTTTTTTACATAATTTATGACAAAATGAAAAAAAGAAGCATAAAATTCTATCTTTAAATTGCTAAAACAACTCCTTAAAAATGTTTTAACCTCCAAATGAAGAACGCTGCACCGTCTGAATTATTGAAAAAAACATTAACTTTTGGAAAAAAAATCAAAAATCGTTGGATCGGTTTTCTTAAAAAAATAATTTTTTGTATATAAAATTTCTTTAACATTTAAATTTGGCATATCATTTTTGAGTTTATTTCATCCATTCGATTATTTTTATCCTCCCGTTTTCAAAATATTGATTTTTCAAAAACCAAAAAAAAATTTAAATCGAAAAACAAATTTCTTGAAAATGTTTGTATGCAATAATATTTCAATCTTAAAGGACTATTGCTACAAAAATAAAATTTATACTGAATTCTAATTTTGCTATACCCACTTTTTTCGTGTTCTCAATCATAGTAATGTGAGGTTTGATTGAAATCCCGATTTCGATTTTATTTACGAATCCTAAACTTGCACTATAGTACTTCTGTATGTACATATATCGCAAGTATAAAGAAGTGAAATGATGCACAACGTATAGTCCATTGTTTCTCTAACGAAATCGATGGACTTATTAGTTTGTCCATTTTGAAAAAAAAATCAAAAACAGTAATAAAAGGCCATTGTATTTTTAAAGATTTATAAACCCTTTAATATTTCTGTGAATTTTGAAATTGATCCATCAAACAGCTTTTTCCAGACCGATTGCCTTAAGTTTTACAAAACTTCATTTATTATTGTATAATTTTTTTATTGTATTTTGTATGTTTCAGTCTGTTTTTAAAAACTATTTTTCTTAGTGCAGTTTGGTGCTACTTATGTACTACTAACACTGCACTTCCGTGATGAGCCAGTGAATGTCTACACAAAATTTGGTCCAAAGTTTCTTCTTGCTTTACGGAAGCTCTCATTAACCAATATTGGACATTGTAAATAAAAAAAATAAAAACAAGTAGGTATATATTATTAATAAACATTGTAAAAAAAAAAATAGAATTTTTGTAGAATTTTTCTTTAAATAATTAGTGACTTGTAAAATTTGAATAAAAAAAAACAATGTTTTCAAAAAATTTCAATATAAAAAATTCCTGAATTTTTTTTGACAGAAATAACAGTTAACAGGCTGTTTTTTATTTTGATACAAACATTTTTCACTGAGATACAGGCTTTCAAAAAAAACTAAAAAATTTTTGTTGACTTAGTTTTTTGCCAAGTTCGAATACAAAATGTTAAAACATTTTTAAGGAAACATTTTGGTACTGCAATTTTAAGTATTTATTCATGTAGAGTTAAAAATTGCATTTAAAAACAATCATTGACCCATTTTTGAAATATCGAATTTTCAAAAAAAATTAATTTAAATCAAAAAAAAAAAAAATAATTAAATTGCATTATATTATTAAGCTTGTTAAAAAATGTGTAAAATTTAACAATGTTTTATCGTTTATCGTACTAATTTTGACTCACAAAACAATTTTAATCAAATTCGTAGGAGTCGTTTTCGAGCGAAATAAAACTTTCATAAACGATTTTTAATCATTTGTATGGGATGTATCGTAAAGAATATTTTTGACTAAAATGTTCAAGAAAATGTTAAAAAAGCGCTTTTTGTTAATTTTAATAAAAATCGATTGAGTCGTATTTGAAATATTGAGAATTAAAAAAAAATAATGTTTCTATTAGAGTTGCCATTGATAACCATTTTTCGGTGCCATTTTTTTTTACTCAAAGGAAACCTATACCTATACAAATTAACAATTTTTTTTGTTTAAATCTGTGGAGCAGATAGGTGATGTACCAAAAACTAATTTTTTAACTTGATCATCGTATCACCCGTTCTAAAAGTTTGGCTAAATTTTATCTTCGCTAAATGTAAGAAACAATTTTGTATGGAAGCGTGACCTGCGTACTAGAATTTTGTGTTAAAACAAATTATTTAGTGGCTGGTTAGGAACATTTTCGACAACTTTATCGATCATTAACAATTATCATGCTTTGCATTGGCCTTAGTCTTTTCATGCTGAAATGGCATACAAATACTGCGAACACAAATCATCTGCCAGCTGTCAAATTCACTGTCACTAGAAACAGTGTTGCCAATTTACAACAAAAAAATATTTTTTATAATAATTTATTAAAATTGATTGTATTCATAACGGAAAAATCAAAGGTTTAAGAAAAAGGGTCTATGGTGGACGATTATTGCAAATAATAGTTCTGTTAAAATATTTTGTTATCAATATCGTTCCTGCGATAATCGTTTTAACTTATTTTATCTTAAACTAACAGTTGTAATGCAGGCTTTATTTTTAGAGCTGCTTAAACTCAGTCAAGATGTGGGAGATAATCAGAAGGTCGTTGCAGTACCTATTTACATTCTATACATTTTATTTTTTATAATTTAGAGTAAGTATTTTCCACAAGACTCTGTTCTGCAAAAAACCCATAATTAATTGTTTGAGTGAAGTTGTTTCACATTTGAAATTGGAAAAAAAACTCAAATTTTATTATGACTACGAAGATTATCTTCTTGATCGAATCGAATATTTTTGTCTTCATTTTATTGCACCCCCATATCTTATGAATTGTTTGTCTCCTTAATGGAAATGCCATTAATCAGTGAATATGTGTTGGAAATATGACTAATCCGCTCATGAATACGGAATAGAAAATGTATATTCTCCTCTTGATTACACATCATTCAAAAACAGAACAAAAAAAAAAAACAAAAAAATCAAAAAGAAAAGACCGAAACGAAACGAAATACTCACAAGAAGAAAAAGAGAGATACTTAAAACATACGTGTACAATGTGTGTTAAACATAAGCAAAATTTATATGATGTGATCATTCTTTAGGTTATGTTCCACAAAGATCCAAACCGCACAGTTTAAATATTTTTTTTTCTTCTTTTTATTTCTCTATGTGTGTCTTCACCCTGTGTGGTTTTCTTTTTTTGTTAGTTTTCTTCTTCTTCTTTTTGTGAAAATTGTTCAAAATGATTTATTTGTTACAAAATAGACAAACGAAAAGTTTGGTGAAGGGAGAAGAAAAGAACCGAAAAGTGTGATCGAAAGGATTCCATCGCGCACTACATTATGTACATATATACTCATACTCGCATGTACACTCGGGCGTATGAGTGCTATTTTAATCTTAAAGATTGACAGCGATGCCGTTTTTGTGTGTTGTCGACATCATACAGTAGATCATTGGCATTTTGGGTAAAAATTTAATTTTAAAGGTAAAATGAATCATGAAGGCGGAGGAGTAGGATAGAGGGCAGATTGAACGATTCGATTCGAATCGACTTTACAGTTATTTTTGTAAATACAAAAATATTGTTTTAAGAGGGGGCGATACTGGTACACGTATATGACTTGACGATTGAATTTTCTTCCGTGAAATTAAGAAAAGAATGAATTTTGTTTTCAAATTTTTTTTGGAATTTTTTTTTTAAATAAATTATGAAGGTGTTCAGTTGTCAGTGCCTGTGATCTGTCAGATATTCTTTTTGCTTTGAAATTAATACAAAGTTGCAGCATAATTTTGTTTCTCTAAACAATTTGCAATGATATGATGTTAGAATCGGGGTAGATGATACTGTAAACCGCATCACCTCACTCGCGGTTCTCAATGCGGATTCATTATCTTCTCTCTAATTTGAAAGCCCAAGAATTATATTACATACTAAATCAATGTGCTGTAGGATTTTTGATGGATTTCGGACAAGAAATGCAACCATCATTAAATATTATATTCGCACTCTATTTACTTTCTAAGATGAAAAAAAAAAAACAAAATGAATATATAAGGCAGACATAAATCAGTCAAGCAATAAATAAATACAGTCAGTCTCAATTTATTCACAAATAACGTACATATAGCTTACGTATCGTATAGTTAGTCTAGACACAAATTTAATATTTAAATTTAAACAAACAGTTTTCTATTTTATGTGAATTTTTTCGTGTATTTGGAAACAAGCTAATGTCTGAGGCATTAAATTATGTTTATGTTAAATTTTGTCTTAGTTAAAATTTATGAATATCGGCAGTAGTTTTTGATAAAAAATTTAAAGAGTAACATTTTTAAGACTAAAAAATAAATATAAAATTACTGCTTGAAAAGGGGAGAGTATCAAATAAATTACAATAATCGTGCTCCCATCTGCACATAACCTCTCCAATAAGCTCAAAAAAACTACCAGTCTAAAGGATCTTTGATAAATCGTGAAATTTTTGTATACTTAACTTGAAAACCTTAAAGGCATATCTCAGTTTTCTTGACTTAGTAAGCAGTGATATACCTGCAGATTTTGCAACCATCGTGATGATTGTGCACCGGAACGTCACTATTTAGAGGAAAGTGAATAACTTAATTTGAAAATATCCCAAATGGTTAAGTTTTTAAAGGGAACAAATTTGGAAACAGAGCTGTTTGAGAACCAATTTTTTGAATTCTCTAATACTCGTACTACTGAAGTGTATAATAGCCATTAGCGTGATGGTTAGTGCATTGTTCTGTCATGCCAGAGATATGGGTTCAATTCCCAGCCTCGTCCACCCAAACAAAATCGGCTGCTGCCTCTTGCGAGAGAGGCAAATCCTCCGAGAATCTCCTTAGTCATGAATGAGTACCTCTCACCTTAGGCGTTTGGATTCGGCATACAATTCTAGGTCCCTTCCATTCCTGAAAACAAACAACATGCACACGCGGGAATGGTTCAGAGTTGCAAGTCACTAGTTGGGCTCTCCCTACGAGCTGTCGCGCTCTCATATATTTTTTTTTTAATTATTTACAGCGTTATACCTAATTTGATAAATTTCCAAGTGAGATCTCTGGGACGAAACGCCAATTTTTATAGACTAAAGGCCGTTAAAAGCTATTTTGAATCAATAATTCAACAAGTCCAATTAAATAGTGATAAGTCTTCTACTTGGCTGATGTATTTCAGTAGTATATAGAATTTGTATTGTAAACCCTCCATATTATTTATTCATTCATAAGTTTTTTAGACCACTCGGAGGCTGTAGAGCATCAACAATATCTTCTTTAAGCTATTTAATAAAGTTTTCTGAAGTTCTTTAAATACTACTATTAATTAATAATAATTTTAATTTAAATGCAATCTGAATTGAATCCACTAGAATGATAAAAGTGATAGAAAATAATTTTTTTCAGGCACAGAAAACTGAGAAATACGTTGTTTAATATCTCATGAAATCACATAGTTGAAACTGGAGGTATATAGAAAAGATGGCTGCCTAAAAATAAACTACAATCGTCAGCGATTAATACTTTTATCTTTTTTCAGATTGGTCACAATCACTTTGATCATAATGATTCAAATAATGCTTGATTGAAAACATCGAATCTTTCAAACATTCAATTATTGATTGATTCAATCTAAATCCTTAAATGAACGATGACATATCTAGAATATTTTCGTTAGATAAAATGGTATGCACTAACTAATATGAAGGTGCTATATCCATTTGGATTATTCCTAAGTCTTTTTCACCGACCCGTAACTTTAAAAAAAAAAATAAATGATATGTGACTTTGTTTTTGATTGAAATCCTGCGTACACCAGCCCTTGGTTTAACATTGAACTTGATCTTTCGTATAAGGAAAGCTCTGAACTTTCTCGACATAATTCTATTTAAGAAAAAAAAAGCTGAAGAAAAAAACACAAGTCTGAGGGCTTTTGATCTTAGCTTTATTTAAAGCCCTTACCTGTTGGCATCAGTTTCTTACAATAATCTAGTGAATGTCATAATTTCATAAGGCAAGCAATTATTATCAGCGTATTAGATAAGGTTCAGCCGTCATATTTTTCGTTCAACCTCTTTTGTTATCTCTCCGACTATTTATCACTCATTTTCACCGGGAAGAGAAGCGGGGAAAAAATACAACCCTGTACTGTACTCCATCTGGGACTTTTTTGATAACTTTTTTTACGATCAGTGCAAATGAATAAAGATTAAAAGCATGGTTTTCAACATCAAGAGTTCTAAGTGTTTTTTCACTTTTATCAAGGAGTAGCTAATATCGCTTAAATATATGCTCTCGGTAGTTTTATTTAAAACATAAACATTTAACAAATTTTTAGGTTTAACCATAATACTTAAATCCAACGAAATTTTCTAGAGGAGAAAAGTATATTGTTCCGTGGCTTTGATGAGATCTGGCATAATGGTTTGAATTTTTGTTAGTTTTTTTTTTTTAAGTAAAAGATTCTATTGATTCGCAAGGAAGTGTTTTTGGCCCAGTACCTACTGTTCAGTTTTTACTCTTGAAAAAATTGTACTTAAGCTTCAACTAATAAAAATAATAATTTTACCAGAAAACAAAGCCTTAGTCTCTAAACGTCCAAATTGGATGCTCAAATTTTAAAAATGTCACATCACCTCCAAAATTATGGGCAATTTGACATAATGAAGGATCTACCAAAAATATCAATGAGCCAAAAATGCTTTAATCTACTACAATATCAAATAAATCAAAATTTATTTTGGGCGATTTTTTTTTTTTTTTATTTTGGTGTGATTCAGCATTTTGTGTATTTAAAAAAAAATACTAAAAAAAACTTGAATACTTAGAAGGTTTTAAGGCTGATTGAGTGGTTATACAGGAGATCGTTTTTAAACAAAATAATATAACGTAATTGTTTAATTAAATTTTTTAATTTTTTATTTGGTTCTGAGCTTCGTTGAGATGTATTACGTTTCTGTAAGTGATATACCTGTATCCAACACCGTACATATTATGCAGGTTTTAACGTAGAATTGGCAATAGTTACTCCACAAAAAGAATTTTGAATTTTGAAAACTGACAAGGTTTGCTCAGTGAGATTTCAGAGATCTCAGAATCTCAGTGAACTGGCTAATTTCTTTAATTATCACAAAATCAAAAACTTTAAATTTTTGGTTCGTTGTTGGAAAAAGTTGAGATTGCTCAGTGTAACAAACTTTGTCACCCAAGAAAACCGTGACGAATTATGGCAGATGCATTGTCTAAAATTTTGTCAGCTAGGGCCCTAACTACACCGGTACTGATGCCACTGGAGCAACATAAGATTAGAGTACTCCAGAGCTTCCTCCAAGTAGTGTATAGGCTTCAATTTCAGTTTTTTTTCAGAAAAGTCAAGATATTGTGTATGATTCTAAACAAAGCCGATTATGACATTTTTTTGACCATTTTGAGAAAAAAAGTGAACAAACGTTTGTACTTTTTTCCACATAATATAGGCGTTTGCGTACAATTTATTAAAAATCTATTTTGCAGTGTTAACTAAAAATAACGTATCCACATTTTTTTTAAAGAATAGTAATAATACTATTTTTTTACTGAAAAATAAAGTATTTCTAATGTTTAACCCTTAAAAAAGCGATTTACAGCTTTTGTTGTTATTGAAAACTATCCTGAATATTTTAAACTTGGCTCTGCCTCCAAAAAACCACAAATGTTAGATATGTCTTTTCAGTTAACATGGCGGTACTGCTCTTAAGAAAAAAAGTTTAGGCATTTTGTTTGTGTAGAATTACATAAGCTACAATTTCTGTTTAACTTAATTTTCAAGAAACTGATAGTTTCTTAGCAATTTAGAAAAAAGAAAATACATTTTGCTTTATTCTTCACATGAAATCAAAAGTATCCAAATTAAGGGTTATTTTTAGGATAAATGTTTAAGATTTCAACACAAAACTCACCACCAAAATTCAGCTTTGTTGCAATTTGTTCGAAGTGGAATTTTATTTTTGTAGCTTAACAATTACTTTTCCGACAGTTTTTTTATGTAATGAATCTGAATCTGAGCTTAGAATTGCTCTATAAGGGCAGGTTTTCTACATATACCCTTGTAGAAATTAAAAAAAATCAATTTTACTGTGGTGAGGTAAAAACGCGACGTAAAATTTGTTTTGATAAACAAAACTCCATTTCCAGATTCCCCTTTATCTAGTTTTAGATAGTCTTTCGTGGAATAGAGTATTACAGTGTTATAGAGGTGGGGACTTAAAAATATAATCCCAAACCTAATCACTGTAATTTACTTAGCCCTATAATGTTTATCTTTTATATCTAAAGAATTCTTTCTTAAAAAAATTGAACATTCAGTCTTCAAATTCCAGAAACTACACAAAGAAGTCAACTTCTGGTCAATTCTGATCCAATGAAATAGTTGCACATATGAAAAACATTCGGAGAAGCATAGTTTAGTTATCAGTTCAAAATCTTTAAATTTTTGTTGGATCTTTGTTATTCTATACTGACAAAATTGGAATTCAAAACACAAATGTCCTTGCAACCCACGTGAATTCAAGAAAACTATGCAATACTTTAGTTTAATTGAAAAATCACAAAAGTAAAATCTTTCCTATAACAGAATTTATATTGATTTAAAAATTCATTGCATTCCATATGTTTATTAATTAAACACACACACAAATAATGCCACCTTTAGATTTTCATAAAATCCCATCTCATCTCACCAATATCCGATGATTTAACTTATTCTTTCAAAAATAATAATTTTAATTGACTGCCTCTATATCGTCTATGGCTCATTTATAATTTCTATATACCTCTATGGCCGCCCATAACTCAATCCGCACCAAATCAATCGAACAATAATGTTTTTAAGTGCAATTCACACACTTGAGCACATTTCGTAAGTCGTGTGGAAGATAAACAAATTCATTTTGTATGTATTTTTAAAAATGTAGAAGTACATATCCCGACTGCGAAAAAAATGATATAATTGTGTTTTATTAAAATTTTTTTTTTTTTGTTTCACATCCCTGATAAATTTCTGTAACCTTGATTCGAATTTTGAATAAAAATGTGTGGCAAGGTATCACATGCAACAAAACACATTTTTATTTATTTTCATTTTCATTTTTACCTGAGCAAACTCCAATGGAATTTTAAGTGAAATTAAAATAACCCAGTTTCGAAAATATGTGAAACTATTTTTAAGCATATCCATCGAACGAGAATAATTTCAATACGTACCTACATTTATGTAGCTATTCGGTCTCGGATGTACATTTATGAAAGATACAGTAAGCAGGTGCAATATTCGATTATTGCCGCACGCTCATAGGGGCAGATACATATATGCGAGAGTATCTACACACCGTGTAGAATTTTATGTGATCATTCGATTAAAAATAGACTATCAGTATGTAGTTTTTGTATTTATTTTAAAAAATATGACAATCTCAACTAGAGTTGCCAATGAAAGTTTATGGTCATTTATTTTACTTCTGGAACTTTCAATTAACTTCTTAAAAAAAACTCCAACGTCTTTAGAATTTTAAAAATTCATCTAGAAAGCATAGATCTAAATACACTTTTGTATACTTCATTTTAATTTGAGAGATTTTAAGTTTAAGACCATTGAAGATAGGTTTTTCATACACTGGCAACACTGTTTTCATCAAGAACACAAACCAATAGACACGATGTCATTTGTGTTATTTGCTGAATTTCGATATTGACACGTTTTTGTGTTATTTTATGGATGTGGCACTACTGAAACGGAATTATAAATTATTATTATAATCAAAACTATTTGAAATAAAAATTGATTTTTTTTGTTTAGTATAAAAACAAATTGGAATATTGATGCAGTTAAAATGTTTATTCGTTTCATTTCCTGCTTAATGCTTTCTTTTTTTTAGAAGAGATCAACGACCTAAGGACTTTTTAATTAAGTTGGATACATGTTTAAAATGTCATAAACTTCACGAGAAATTATTTTAAGCTGTAGGGTCAATGTGGGTAATTGAAAACAATTTCATATTTTTTTTTGAAAAATTTAAGTTAGAACTTTTTTAATATTTGTAATTGAAAATTTAACAAAAAACTATGAATGATATCGTAAAAATACAATATTTCTTTATTAAAAATTTTAAAAATTACTTTAAAAATATTAAAATAACGGTTTATATTTTTATGTTTTATGTTTACCCAGTTCTGTTTTTATTTTCGTTCTAATTTATTGGGTGAATGTAAACAGCAATGTAAATCATCTTGAAGTTTTGGAATAGAGGCTTTATGTTGTTTTAAACAACGTATTGGGTTTTCAAAACTCGTAAATCTTCTTTATTTCAGGGACAACCATTCGATGACAGTTAAAGGATACGCATAAGATTTGAAAGTCATGATTTTGTTATTCTCAGCATTTCTTGCTTTGGCAATGTCAATGGCAACGTCTAATGAGTATGAACAGTAATTTCAAATGATATTTCCGAAAGAAATGTATTTCGCAACAAATAAACAAATTAGAAATAACACATTTAAATTTTTACCAATTTGAATTTTCAGCCAAAATATGATGTTTAAAATTATTCCAAAAATTAGCTTACATTTACCCTCATAATATTTTCTAGGGTAAATTTAAACAAGAAATAAAAAAAGATAAATCCCTTCGAAATTTTGGAATTTTTTTCTTTCAGTGTATAAAGGGTGTTTTTTTTAGACCACACGGTTTTCAATTTGGTAATACTTTTTTCGAAGTTGTTCTTTTTGACAGCTGTTACTTGGTTTATGCCCAATGGATCGGTTTCGCACCACGCTTACTCTAGTGGATAATGAGCATCCTCAGAGAAGCCGTACAGTGCGCACCGAAGACGCTATTGCTGCTGTGGAGCAGAGTATCAAAGAAGACCCGAATGAGTCCATCCGCCATCATGCTCAACAATTAAAGCTGTCGAAAATTGGGCCTCTCGGCTGGAATTTATTCAAGCCAGCCGTGGCGGCCACTTACCCAAAATCATTTTTAAAACATAATGGCAAACTCTTATCTTTATAATAAAGTTAATTCTTGGCCATAACGTTAAATTATATGCGTTTTATTTCTTCTTGAAAACCACTCTTTTTAAAAGAACACCTTTTATAATATAAATCAAATTTATAACTAAAAAATATATTAAAAAAAATTTAAGTCTGAATTTTATTTAGAAAGCCGAAGCCTACAGACTTGTAAGACACTTTTAAATAGAACATTTCATAAAAAAACACAACTGTCAACTTAAAACTGTAAACACACAAATAAGTGTCATGTATGTGACAAATAATGAATGCGTCCGAAGATTTATTCAGTGCATTATTTGTATGGAATTCGAGTTCTGTTTACATTACCCTCTGTTTCCATTTACTCAGATTTACCTTAAAAGGGACTAAACATATTCGTGATACTGATACTGAGTTCATTGAATGGAGCAGTGGGAGTACCGTGTAACCACGTCTGAAAATTTCTTAACTAATTTCGCTAAAATTTTTAAAGTATTTTCTTATTAGCGGTGGAAAGTTTAAGAAACTGCGTTCAGTAAAATCTGCCCTACCACGCCCACATATCTCCATATTCAACGTCATTAAAACAAATATTTTTTAATCAAACTCTCTCATAACTATGGCATGTCATGTGTAATTTGTCCAACCCACTTTTAGGTCCACACTCACACCCATTTTTGAATTTTTTACTTATTTAAAGTCCCTGGAGAGTCAAAAAAAAATTGTATGAGCGCCCCGGGACTCACGGTAAATATGTGTAAACATCCACGTTTGTCCAAGGGCAGTTTTGAGGATTCTTATTTGGATCCATGCGCTTATCCAAAACGGACTTGTTTCTGCTTAAATGGGATCTTAAGATTTTTGTTACTGAACGTACCCATCCTTTAATGCAGATCGTAACGTTTCACGCCATAACGTTGCACAGTAAAATTCACGTTTTTGTATTTCACTCTACCGCCAGCATAGAAGTTGACACATCAAAAACTGCCAAAAGTGATAACGTAGATATAAATATGTATTTATTGATCTTGACTTCATAGCTAAGAAATTTAAGGAAAATCCAATTAACAAACTCAAAATGTATTGATCTTCTCTTCGGTATCTTTTAAGTCATAAATATTTTTTGATACATTTTATTTCTGTAGCTCAATTTTTTTACAACCAAAATTGGCTTAGCAAAAAAAAGTAAACTGCTTGAATATAAAATGAAATAAATTTCATTACAAATCAGTGATTCGGTTACAAATAATAAAAGAACTGCTCGTTGATTCTATAAAATCGCGTCCTTGATGCCATTAGTATTCATGTTGTTAATTTATATTTACCAGCTCTCTCTCTCTCTCTCTTTCCTCTCATCTCTTCTTATATCTATTTCCTTATTTCATTTAAAAGTTTCAAATTGAAGAAACTCAAGACCCTCCTTAGTGCAGAGTGGTGGTACGAGCTTAGCAGCATATTCGCATTCAAAGAGCACAACAACACCAAGAGTTCCTAAGTACACACTTTTGGCACATCGTTTTGTGAATCATGCTTCATCTCGAAATTATCACTCAAGCAAATAACTTTAACAAAAAAAAAAAAAATAGCCACCATAAACTGTGAACAGTTTTTGTTGTTCGAGTTTGTCTTGTCTTGCCTTTTTTTTTATTAAAAGGGTGGCTTCCTTGTACTTTGTCTTGTGGAAGGATGTATGCTCCTTTTAGCCATAACTTAAATACTCTATGAAAGCTCCAGTCATAAAAAAAATATACATTCTCAGTGGAATACCCTCTCGAAGCGAAAAATGGCCAAAAAATAAGGAATTCCGAGCTCGAAAGTTGAGTGCTTATATTCTCGGCTCTTTACGATGATGATGATGATGATCTTACACTATACTCCAACTCCAACTCCGACTGTTTCGTGCGCTTCTTCAGAATCTGATGGCAATAAAGTGACGCTTTAGGTCCGGAAAAGATGATATATCTATACTATTTCTCTAGAAGGCTTGTGAGTGTGGGTTCTGATGGGTGAGGGGCGTAGGGGGTGGGGTAGGTGTAAGGTGTGGGTGGAAGTAGGGATAAAATTAATAAACATTATATGCTAATAAAATTGTAACGTCTTTGCATTTTAATCATGAGACAAACTCGTTTTTAATGAAATAAAAAGAAAGAGACAGACGACAAAAACAACAACAATCAAAAATTTTCTGCTATATTATTTCTGAGATGTTAATTCATTTTGTTTTTTTTTTTTTTTTTCTCTGTTGAATTTTTTATGGTGTCGACATTGGCTCTCCCGCACCACCAAGATAGAGTTGGAGGCATAGGGAGGGATCCAATGACAGCTTAGTGGTATTTTGGTTTATGTCACTTTTTCCCTCATAAAATCTTAGTGTCTATACGAAAGGACGAAGGTTTTGTTTCGTAATGTTTCGTTATATATATATGTAATATTCATCACTCTAAGAAAAAAGCCATAAAAATAAGACACAATGTGGAAATTATTGGATAAGATGGTATAAATGTTGATGTATTATGTCTTTTTTTGTTTGTCCTTCTGGCTGATACGCGATACAATCTAACCTATAGCTAAACACGGAACAGACTTTCAAGGTTGTGCAGCATATAAAAACTGAAAATAATACATATTATATGAGTTTATTTTATTTTAGTCGTGTGCGAGGAAGTGTGTGACGTGTGATTTATCGTGCATCTAATTGGTATGACAATGTGGGTGTACCCATCGCATGTACTTGTACATGAACGAGCGATGTTTAAATTTGAATTATTTATCGAGTAGGTAGGTGTCTGATCTAATTAGTGTTAAGTATTTGATGTCAATTTATAAACAAAATTCAACATTTTTGTGCGCTTATATATTCTATTTATGCTCGAATTTTAAATAGAGTATTAAAGATTAAACTAAAATAGAAAAAAAATATTATCTCTTCAGGGTAACTTAACTTATGTAAGGTTATAGCGAATCTTTGCCCTATATGCAAGTAAATTGATTTTGTGAGGCCTTAGGCCAGGCGCGTACATGCAACTAAACAGTTTGGTTGCCATTTTGAGCACAATGGGTTTATATGGGAGTGCGCTCCGGTATATGTGCGCGGACTCTCATATAATCCCATAGTGCTCAAAATCGAAACCAAACTTAAGTTGCATGTGCGCGCCTGGCCTTATAGAAAGACGATTGTTTTATTTGGGAAGATTATTAAAAATAGCAAAGACTTTCAAAGTGATAAAAATAATATTAACTTTATATAAATAGTGTCTTGATATCTTAAATAGGCTGTTACTTCGGTATGAAAGTCGCTTAGTACTTTTTATAGAAGTCTAAACTTCTTTTAGGAATTAATACAGGGTGTTTTTTTTTAGACGTTTGTTTTTCAATCTGACAATACTTTTTTCGGAGTAAGTCTTTTTGACAGCTGTCACTTGATTTATGCCCAGTTTGGTTTTCCATTTTGTAATAAATAGACTTATTTCTGAAAAACGTTTGCAAATTGTGCAAAATGGGCTCCAAACGAGATCGTTGTTGATCACGATTTTCACAAGAAAATTTTGTTTGTTAAGCGATGAAGTTCATTTTTGATTGAATGGGTACTTGTCGTATTTGGAGTGATCTTAATCCACAAGCCATTGTTGAGACGCCGCCACCGTTACATCCTCAAAAAGTCACTGTTTGGTGTGCTCTATGGGCAGACTGGATTAATTTTTTGTGGGGTTATGTGAAGTCGCTTATCTACGCAGATAAGCCCGAGACGATTGACGCCTTGGAAGAGAATATTCGGCGCGTTTTTGATGACATACGGCCCCAATTGCAGCAAAAAGTGGTCGAAAATTCGGCCGGATTTATTCGAGCCAGCCGCGGCGGCCACTTGCACGAAACCATTTTTAATACATTATGGAAAACCCTTATCTTTATAATAAAGCTAAATTCCTGGCCATAACATTAAATAATATGCGTTTTATTTGTTCTTGAAAACCACACGTCTAAAAAAACACCCTTTTAGCTTTTTATAAACATACAAACTGAAACTCGTAAAAAAAAGAAACCCGATTCTCGAGTAATCCATATAGTAAATTAAATTTAACTTCATTTTAATTTTATCTACCATCTTCTTTCAAGGGTAAAACTATCTTCTAAATACATACATATATAATAAAACAACAAAGCCAGAGGACATACATATACATACATACCTAAGGCCATGAAATTTAATAGTAATTTCTGTTGAAACTAAATATTTTGAAATTTTCAAAATGTTTTATAGCTCATTTATACTGTTATGCTGATTATTATAATTATTATTATACGATTCAAGGTTTAGCCTGACAAAAAGCAATTCGAACGTGAATCCCCCTTTAAGACCATGATGACGCCACACCGTTGCCTTATAAAGAGCTTCTTAAGCATGTATCTTTTGATATATATATACAACTACATCCATACATATAATTTTATGATACCTATTATGCTTTTAGTTTCATCTCATAAGACGCCTCATTAATTTATTCAAATGAAGCAAAATGTCTAGTAGGTATATTTGTCATACATATACATATGTATGTATGTACAAAACAAAGTTTGCATCCTCAACAACCTATGTACATTATGTATATGTAAATTTCTCGTATAGAAGTGCGTCCTTTTGAGTGCGAGAATTTCAGTTTATTGTCTTTTGCAGTAAACCCAAAAATTTCGTCTTCCAAGAAGAAGGGACATGCGAGCAACTAATAATTCAATGGCCATTCTTATTTGTATATAAATAGACAAAGTTTAATGTCCTTGAACGATAACCAGACATTTCGTGTTTGAAAATTACATGAACTTAATTTAATAATATAAATTTTAAGGTAATTAAAAACCTACAAACTATTCGCTTTAAATATTCGAAATGCCTCAAATGGAATGCTCGTTTTGTTAGGCCAATGGAATGAAGAGTTATTAGCTTATAGTCTGGCAGGTGAAAACTAAATTTTATTTTCGGCAGTTTTCCGTGAAATGAATTTAGCTTTAATAGTAAAAATGTAGATGGGGTTCCGCAAGTGGGATGATCAGTATCTTGGATGGTAGAGACATGTCAATTTATAACAGTTATAACAGTTTTTCGCCATTAAAAGAGGTCCTACGTAAACGCATAAACAGTACTTTTATAAACCAAAACTGTTATAATTGACATATGTCTAGAGTCACTTCTATCTTGGATTGACTTTGTGAATATCATGAGTTGTACGGAGAGAAGGGGGAATATTTTGTAGGATTTAATGGTTTTCACCCCACATCTAAGAATTTTATTTTTTGCTGTAGGGTAGAGTAGGAGCAACCCTGATGAAGATGTACATATTTAAATGTAAATTTCAATAAATAAATAAGAAATCTCACGGAAATCTACTTGCGTAAATTAATTATAACTTCATCAAATGCAACTCTGCTTCCCAGACTATCATTCAAATAGCGAACTCACCAGTCCAAAAACGGAGGAAGAATAGAAAGACTGATTATACGAGGTTAGGTTTTGTGGGATATTCATTCACCCATATTATTCGAAATCATCCTCTCTTCGTAGCTTCAGGCTTTTGTAATCCTATGTGCCATGGTAAAGCAGGACGAATTTAGTCCTGGAAGTTTTGTGTTTTGTGTTTGGTTTTTTTCTTCTATTTTTGTGTTGAGACGAAAAGAATAGAAAGTCGGTTAAGTACATCATGGAGAGCAGGGAAGGATAGTTTAATAAAGTGGACTGTTTTTTTTTTTGTTTTGTTTTGTTGGTAGTAAGTATTATAATTTTTTCCATCGAGCTGGATCAGTGTCTGAGGAAGGCTTACTTAACGTTCATTACTTTAAGCTCTATGTTTGCGAATATTTTTTTTTGTTAAAGTTTGCATTGTTCGATGTTCGCGGAAAGTTGTTGCTTGCGTGGAACCTTCTATAACGCGACCTTAATAATAATTCTTGCTTCTTAAAATAAAACCTCTTTTCAAAAAAAAAAAAAGAAGAAGAATGTGGAAAGATTCAACCTATTGTGTAGGTTTTTTTTTTTCCTTTATTTATTTATTCAAAGGAATGGATTTTTGGATGAACGCTAAGATGAAATGTCAAGTGATGGGTATAGTTATACATATAATGTTACAAACAAAGATTGGATGCAAGTTTATAGAAGGTATGAGGTTATAATAATTTGTGTAAGACGTATAAGCTTTGAGGTATTACCAGACACGTAGCCAGGGGGGAGCTTGAGGGGCTGAAGCCCCTCCGGAAATGATTTGTATCTAAACAAATTTAGTAAAAACTATAGATTTCTAATGTCAATTTTAATTTATGAAAATAAAAAGATCAGTTAAGGATATCAATTAATTATTCAATTGCAAAATAAAAATAACAAAAATTATATGATCTCAGAATAATAAAAATAAAATACTGATATGGGTGACTGGAAACGTTGCTGCTGGAAAACAAAAACATGCTGCTACCCAATGCAAAAGCAATAGCTAAAAATAGAGCTGTAATAATTTGGTGGGGGCAGTACCCCCATTTATTCGGCTTAATTACAAGCTAATGCTTAATCTAGCTTAAGAACTATGAAACTTATAGCTACGTTTTGTGGTTAGTGAGGAGGATGATTCAGGAGACGGAGTTTTAGACAAGGGGTGCTGAGATTAAAATCGAAGTTGCTTGCGTATAAGTTAACACTCCGCAGCATACGGGAGATTGGTTCATTAGAGCCATAAGACGTACGGTGGGGAGGTATATAGAAAAGAAGGGGATTTCGTATGTTACGAGGGTTGGTATTAAAAAAGATAGAGTCGTAAAGAGTAATGCAGTCAACTGAACCTGTAAGAAGTCGATGAATGAAGAGAATTTCATGAATTTTTCTTCGTTCTTCTAGTGAGTTAAGGTGGATAAGTTTAAGGCGGTTCTGATAGGGAGGAAGGATCAAGGGATTATTCCAGGACAGACCTCGAAGAGCAAAACGAAGGAAACGACGTTGAATGCTCTCGATTCTGGCAATGTGAATTTGTTGGTAAGGGGACCATACTTGACAGGCATATTCGAGCAAAGGACGGACAAATGTTATATAGAGGGACCGGGTCACGTATGGGTTGGAGAATTCCTTGGACCAACGTTTAACGAACCCAAGTGCTGAATTGGCCTTAAGAATTATGTCGTCATAATGGGAGATGAAATTAAGCTCCTGATCGCATAATATACCAAGGTCACGTATAGATTCGACTACAGATAGGGGCTGATCGTGAAGGAGATAAGAACGGGGAGAAGACTTAAAACGTTTTCGAGAAAAAGTTATTGAATGGCATTTGGCAATATTTAAATATAAGCAGTTTTTGAGACACCAAACTGAAAAATTATCGAGATCGAGTTGGATAAGAGCAGAGTCCTGTGAAGAAGAGATGGTCTTGAAGAATTTGGTATCGTCGGCGTAGAGAGAAATTTGAGAATATTTAATAACCAATTCGATATCGTTAATTGTAAGAATAAAAAGAAGAGGACCCAAGTGACTGCCTTGGGGGACTCCGGACGTGGCTAAGAAAGGGCAAGAGGAAGAAGATCTAAAACGAACACTATAGTAACGGTTTTCCAGATAGGACGAGATCCATCTCAATAAAATGGGTTCAAAACCGAAGGTGGATAGTTTGAAAAGTATAAGTCTATGGGAGATTTTATCGAAGGCCTTACTAAAATCGGTGGATATGACATCGACTTCCTTTCCATGCTCTAAAGCTGACAGGATAAAAGACACAAATTCAACAAGATTAGTGGTTGTTGATCGGCATTTGAGAAAGCCATGTTGTCTAGGGGAAATGAGAGACTTACAGCGAAAACTCAAAGTTTCGTACAAAATGCTTTCGAAGAGTTTGGGTATACATGAAAGTTTAGCAATAGGACGATAATTGTTAACATCACCTTTCGGACCCTTTTTGTGTATTGGTATTATAAAAGAAGTTTTCCAAACCTCAGGAAATTCTCCTTGAGTAAGGGATAAATTGAAGATTTTTGAGAGAGGAAGAGAAATCGATGAGGAACATTTCTTTAAGAGAATAGCCGGGAGGCCGTCTGGACCTGGGGAGAATTCATCAATGAGTTGGTTTAATTTGTTCTCCACTAGAAATGGGTTGACGGTGCGAGGGAGAATTGGCCCAAGTGAGTAATTTGGTAAGTAGTTAAAATAAGCAGAGTCAGGTACAAAAGTGTCATCTGTGAAAGATTGTTTGAAAAACGATGCAAAAAAGTTGGCGATAGTTTGTGGATCATTTGATGTTTCATTGTTGAAAGAGAGAGAGGTCGGATAGCCATCGGATTTTTTTTTGTAATTGACAAATTGAAAAAAGGACTTAGGGTCGTTAATAAGGTTAGTTTGTGTCTCAATTATATAACGCTGGTATAAAGAGCTATAAAGCTCATTAAATTGGAGGTATATACCATAATAGTTAGAATAATCACTGGGAGATTGAGTACGAAGAAAGGTTGACCATAACTTGTTTCTTTTGTTTCTCAGAGAACGGAGCCTTCGATTATACCAAGGGGGGGAGGTAGTTAAAGTTTTGTGACGAGAGAATGGAACAAATAGAGAAATAGAATAATATATTTCCCTGTAAAAAATGTCTAAAGCATCTTTTACTGATAGGTTATCAAAGTTAAATGGAACTTCGTTGAGGTATTGATTAATATGGCGGAAGTTTGCTTTATGGAAATCGTACGACCATAATTCTGTAGGGGGAGTGCATATTAGAGGGGAGTTGTGGAAAAATGAGAGAAGAAGGGGGGGATGGTAGTTGTCAATGGTTGATAAAGAAAGTTGACAAGAAGAGACTGACGAATTAAAAGAATCTGTTGTGAAAATAAGGTCTAGATGCCTACCCATGTGATTTGGGATGCCATTAACTTGACAGAGACTGGAATCTGCTAAGCGGTCTAGGAAAAGACATTCCTTAGAAGAGGAGGGATTGGAAGCAACAAAGAAAGATTTATCGTCTGATGAAATCCATTTGAGGTTAGGAAGGTTGAAGTCACCGAAAAGAAGGATTTCATCATTAGGGTCACATAATTCTAAAATGTGATCAATTGTATTAATGGCAAGTTCATATGATTCAATGGGTTGTGATGGTAGTATGTAGCAGCAGATAACGTAAAGCGACTTACGGGGTAATGTTAACTTTATTGAAACATAGTCTAGACATGGGGAAGAAGAAATTGCTATAAGGGATGAGTCGATTGAGTTTTGGACAGCTAGTAGCACACCACGACAAGGAGTATCAATAGTTCGGTTGAGATCATCGTCGCGATAAACATTAAAAGAAGATGGAAACAATTCTTGGTTTTTGATGCTGGGGGTCAGATTGGTTTCAGTCAGAGCGTAAATTTCAAAAGGTAAAGCATGAGTTTGTTGCAAGACCGCTTTGGTTTTTGAACGAAGACCTCTTACATTCTGATAATAGAAGGTAAGAGGGAGATTCTGATGTGAAGGTGTGGGGGAAGTTTGGGATATATTAGGATCGAAAAAACCTATCATGGTCGGCTCTGCTACGCTGTAGGTATGATATCCGCTTGGAATGAATATAATTCCCGAAAGCATCAAGATCACTCTCTACTCTTTGCGGAGACATATTTAAAAATTCATGATATTTGATGTAGAGATTTTTGAGGCTGCTTACGTCAGTAGGAAGACCTTCCTGTTGGATGGAGACCATTACACTTGTGTTTGTTTTACCTTCGAAACAAACAGAATCTGATTTGTCGTGGAGATAAGCTAGGAAAATTCGAATGTTCTCGTATGTTTTCTTATCTCTTAGCCTAGATAGAGCATAGCGACATTCAGTGGAATCAGAATTCAGTGTTTGCTGTGTCATTTTTACAGTTGGGGGCAGAAGGGGATCGATAAAGGATTGATTGGGAACTGATGGAGAAGAAACACAACTTGACCTTGGAGAGGATTTGTGGCAAGGTGTTGTAAATGTATGCGAAGAGTGGTTAGATGCAGAATTAGAAGTTGTATTAGAAAGAGATGTTGGGGAGGGGTTGAGAATGTGGGAAGACTGAAAATTGGGATACTTGGATCCAGAACTGAGGTCAAAATGTGTGTTTGTTGGGGGTGATTTGGTTGGTGGTGGAAAAAAAGTAGGTGTAAGATTAAATGAAACTCGTTGTCCTTTAGGTTTGGAAGGAGTAGCGACATTAGGGAGATTTTGTGGAAAAGGGGGGTGATTAGGTTTGGAAGGGGTAGCGACATTAGGGAGATTTTGTGGAAAGGAGGGGTGGTTAAAACTTGGGAAAAGGTTTGTCTTATAGCTCCAGTTTGTACCAGGTGTGGAAAAGTTAAAGGGTTTTTTGTTAATTCTAGATATTGGATTGTTGAGGTTAGACGATAGGGGGATGGAACTGTTGATGTTTACGCAGTCTGGTATGAAGTCAAAAGAACCACGTTTAGCTGGGGGCTTATCAGGAAATGGAGGGGACTTTCGCTTGAGGGAAGGAGTGGACTTATTTTGGAAGTTAGTGTTATTATACTTAAATTTAGTGAGATTTCTCTTCCATTTGAACAGCGTCATGTTGTCGAGTTGAAATGATCCCGATGATTGGTGAAATATCCAGTCGTACCTTGACGGAAACTGGATTTTAAAACATCTAAATGAAATCCGATGGCATTTAGTTAGAAGAATGGAGTATCTGCGCCGAAAATAGGACTTTACCCAGGATTCATTTGCAAAGTAGGGAGTGTTCTTCAGGCAAAAGTAGGAATCATTAGCAGATTCAAGCTTCCTTAATCTTTGATTCCAATCAGACAGGCTCCATAGGTGACCGAGTTTAACAATTGTTTCTGAGGGGGCACTTTTAGGAGGTCCATGACTAAGTTTGGGGGTGAAGAAGTCACAGTGACTGTTGGTTGGACAAGCGGTACCGCACGATTAGAGGGAGAAGAACTTTCAACTGCATTTTGGGTGAGTCTAGGAAGCACGGTATTCGTTTCAGTGGTACGGATTTCTTCAAAAACAGACAAATTATTAAACACCGTTACGGGTACAGGAGTGGGGTATTTAGGTTCATCCAAGATGTCATTAATTTGCAGCCGCAATTCCCGCGAATTCTTATTCAAGTGGCTCATGTCCCGCTGAATTTCCATCGTCCGTTGACCATTGCTAATAACGTCAAACCCGATGGATACCAGCTCAGCAGAGACCCTGGATAGCAAAGATTTGGCACTTTGGAGTTCATCACAGATCCCGAGGAGCAAGGGTTGGTCCGGTGAAGAAAGCGTGGATACAGTCTTAGAGGAGTTACTTTGGAAGTGGACCTCAATGTCTGTTTGAAGGGATTTAAAATTAGAGGATATATTATTATTGAGCACAACAAACGAATCATTAGTAGAGTCTGACAGTTTTTGAAGGGAGTTGAGACGTTTATCAATGTCTGAAAGCTTAGAAAGACATTGAGAATTATTTTGTTGACACTGTTGGTGAAGTTCTTCAACACTTTTTACAATGACATCAAATTTTTTGGACACATTTTGAATTTTGTTAAGACAGTCATTGTTGTTGTTAGCAATTGAATCACTTAGGCATTTGATGGCAAGCATAATATGGGAGTGGGATATGCCTTTACACTCATCACAGTAAAAGAAAAAGTTTTTTTTGAAATCTTTTAGGTAGGTGAGTGGTCTCTTACTTAGGCCAACACATGAGGGGTGAAAAGAATTACCACAAATACCGCTGCAACATATCCACTCAGCACAGGATTCAATGTTGACGCAAATGGGGTTTCCGCACTTAGATGACATAGTTTTGATTTGTTTTTTATTTTTATTTTTTTATTATTAAACACAGGTAAGCACAAATTATTAATTTGAAATTGACTGCGGTGGCGAAAGAGTTTCAGGGTAGGATTTTGATTTGTTTTATTTGTTTTTATTGTTTTTTTTTTATTTTATTTTTAAATACAGGTAAGCACAAATTATTAATTTGAATTAACTGCGGTGGCGAAAGAGTTTGAGGGTAGAAAATAGGTCAGAGATATCGCGATTAAAAGTGCGGGGGTAAGCAAATAATGGGAAATTGAAAAATAGAATTAATTATTAATCAAGAGGGAAATTGGTTACGAAGAGCGATTTGAAACACGTCTGAACTTGGCGGCGACCAGAAAACGATGATAATAAGACCGATTATTCAGACTATTTTATTTTGTGGCGAAGCAGAGGTGGCGACGATAGTGGAGCTATATATCTTACTCGGCCCACAAAAAAGATGCAAAGTTAAGGGATCTCCTGCAGTTCAGAATTGAATGTGGGGACAACAATTTAAAGAATCACGTCATTACCATACCAACTCTAAAAACACAGGCTATTTGAGCTCGCTGACGAAACAATGGATGTTTCTGGCACTGAACAACTTTCCATATGCCTTCGATATGTCGGCTGTTTATTGTTTAACAGACCCAAAATGTTGTATGCTTCTGGAAGTTTTGTAGGTTTTGTTCTCGTTGACGACCAAACTTCTAGAAAACTGACCAAAACCATTACTGCAGCGATGTGAAGAACTACATCTTGATATATTATATGAGCAATTGTATTGGCCAAGGCAATGACGGAGCCGCAAATACTGCAGGTTACTTAAGTGGAGTACAAACCAGAAGTAGAAAACAGTATCCAAACGCTTGCTATAAACACTCTGTAAGCCATCGTTTGCAAAATAACTTTCCAAAATATCATAAAAAAACACACCAGAGAGCAAAACAAAATGAAAAACGGTTTTTGGCATACTTCCAGTGACAACAGCGTCTTGAAAGAACTTTTCCAACGATGAAAAATCTCGAAGGTGTATGAGCAATGCAAGACTTAACGCACTTGCTATGATTTCTGTTTTTATTCAGATATTGATGTCGATCCAGATGAGGTGATTGGTCCCATATAAAAAAAATTAACATTAAGATTAAATTAATTAAGTACAAAATGTGAATAAAAAAATAATTTTAATAATATGTATTATACTTAACATATTGTAACGATTTAATAATTACCCAACTACTTTGAATTTGAAACAAGAGAAAATCCTCTAACTGTTTGCAGCGCCATCTCTCGGAAAAAAACTAAACATCAAACCTTCAATCGTTCACAGCACCATCTTGTGATTCAGCTGAGTACCAATTCCAATGTTCCATCTCTCAGCGACTGGAAATGAAACTTCTAGAAGGAGATATACTCGAATATTCCAGTGGATACTAGTGAAGACTAGAACTATTTAATACTTCCCTATTTAAGGAGATGTTTTCGAGCGAGTAGAGACTGTTTAATTTTGAATGTGATAACGTAAAGTAAGAAGTAAAAGTGTATCTGGAAGTGAATTTTAAATTGCATACTATTGTGATTGGAGAATAATAAAATAGATTTAAAGTGAAATAAAGTGTGTGTTTTGTAAAGTAAATAAGTGGACGTTATTACTTTAAAGGAAATAAGTTTTATTATCGAACCTAGGAAGAACATTACAATATCTACATTTGCTTAACAACTAATAAAAATTTATGAATTGAAATATGTTATAGTTTTATATTTTTTATTCAAAGAATTGTTCGTAAGACTTGGAAGCAAGTCCCCTCCGAAACAAATCCTGGCTACGGGCCTGGGTATTACATGTATTTATTTGTTTCTATTGAATACAAACGGTTGTCTCTTGCTAAAGACAAACATTATCTTCTTTATTTATGTAAGCTTATGTATTTTTTTCTTAAACACTTTTCGAGATTCGTAGCTTTTTTGGAGAGAACAATAAATATTTGAGGTGACAACACAATTTTATTTTTGGTAATAATAATTATTTGTTCATAATCAAATAATGCAACAAAATATTGTTTTTCCCACGAACAATAAGTCAAAAGTATATTATACCCACCTTCCTTTGATAGATTTTCAAGGAATATTTACTTTAGTTTTTGCAAACATTCATAGGTTAACCTAATTTTTTTGATAGACTTTACTCTCTAAACATATTTTAAGAACAAAGTAGACTATTTTCGGAAGAAAAAGAGAAATCCTTGCAACCCTATATATAAACTTTTAATCGAAATACTGTGCTTTATCCATCAATCACTGCCACCACGTTTCTATAGTCAGTTCAAGATAACACACATCATCTTAACATCAAACAACTTTTTCTCTTTGTATTTTCTACTATGATCTCCTCCTACATAATATACATTATGTAGGTCTGCAAACAAAAAGGAGGCATTCAAAGCGTTTTTTTTTTTTTATTAATGATGCTGTTAAAGTTCGATTTTTTTGTAGAAATTAGAGAATTTTTATGATCCATTTGAAATCACATAATAAATAAGAATCAAAAAAAAGTATGAAAATTATTTGAGACTCCTAAATAATTTTAATGAAAAATTGTAGTCAATTATTTTTTCTAAATTTTAACACCATAACATTGAAGATCCGTTAGAACTAAGGTTATAGGCTTTGAAAGGAAACCTTTTTGTTTTTTTTTTTTCGAAAAGTTTGCGCACAAAGGCTCTTCTAATAGGGACTTGCGATCTTTGACAGTTGATAACGGCCATATTGTTGAAGTTACATCTGTCAAATTGGCTGTCATTTATTCAGTCTGCTTTGCCAAAGCACCATGGACGGATATAGCGTACAACAACACGTGAAAATGATAAAATTATTTTATCAAAATAGGTGTTCTGTTTGGTTAACGTTCCGCTCGCTATTCACCGAAAAAAAAAAAATCATCTTGAGCGATGGGGACCATTTCTGGGATGAATGGGTACACCAAAAAAAAATTCCATCCATATGAGATCCGAGAGCGTCCAAAGCATCCCGAAAAAGTCACTGTTTGGTGTGGATTTCGGGCTGGTGGCGTCATCGGTCCATATTTCTTTTAGGACGATGTTGGCCAGGCCATCACCTTCGGCTGCGAGCGCTATAGGACGATGATTACCAACTTCGTTTGTTCTGATTTGGATGATATGGACACCAACGGCATATGGTTTCAACAGGACGGCGGCGCTACGTGGCACACAACTCACGCCACCTTGGAAATTCTGCACGAGCCATTCGAGGCCATGGTCATGATGTGAACTGGCCACTGAGATCGTGCGATTTGACCCCGTTAGACTTTTCTGTGGGGATTTCTGAAGTCGTAGGTCTACGCAAATAAGCCACACACCACAGTGACCCTCAAACCCAACATAATCCATGTCATCGTTCAAATTCAGCCTGATTTATGCGTCAGAGTCATGGAAAATGTTGGAAATATTTGAACTATGCTATATTCCATACATAACGGAATCAATAGGCCTTTAAAACGAATACAAAATTTCGATAATATCTCACTCACACTTTGTTTTATTTAAATTTAAAGATATAAGGAGCGCTTAATGAAAGACCCTGTACAATGTACACATACAATTCAAGGTGACTATTTTCAGTCTGCGGGACAGAATGAAAAAAGAAACCCATTTTCTCACAACAAACAAAAAAAAAAAAAACATATCAACTGCAACAAACAACGAAGACGACATATAAAATCCTTTAGATAACGGAAATGAGCGATTTCAAAAAACTTAAGGGACTCAAACCACAATTTCACGGATAAACAAAGAAGATTTCGACTACAAAATAGTTTTGTACGACCGACGCAACGACGACGAAGAGAATGACGACAGCGATGGCATACATCAGGAACAATAAACCAAAGGACGGCAAAAAGGCAACATCGATGACAATTACGATTATACAATAATACCTGTAGTGGCATGAAAAGGTCCTGGAAAATATAAGCACGGCGATACATTATGATACCTGCGATGATTGTCATCGTCGTTATGACTATCATCGGCAAAGTCACCAACCAAATCGATTGTACTTGTTGTCATCGATTGCAACGATGGCACCGATTCCATCAAATACTCAAACGGTGGTGGCTGGGACAAGCTCCGTACCTTGTTGGCTGCTCCATCATCTGATTTACGATTTCTAGCACGAGCAGCAGAAGCTCGATCGGAGGACGATGATGTTGTGCCGGCAGCATCTGGAACAGCAACAGCATCATTATTGGTTGGCACGACTGGTGTCACCAGGCCCACATTGTGACCGTAAAGACCGTTCACATGATATTTCAAATTATTTACAGGTGCCATAGACGTCGTTTTCGTTGTTGTCGATGATTGGGAAAGAAGTGCTGGCGGTGGTGGTGGTGGCGGGGGAGGAGGTGGTGGTGGTGCATCACCACCGATTGAGGCAGTACATTCCTTGTTATTTATCGAATTTTGTTTCATCTCATTTTTGTTCGGTTGTACGTTGGTTTTGGAATTGGGCTCTGTGCTGTTGTTGCTGGTGCTGTTAGCTAATTGCTCCTGCCATCGGCCATGGTTGTCCTTTTTCGAAATGGGACAGGAGTGTCCTGTGACATTTTCCACTCCATATCCTCGATTATCGTCCAACGATGGCAATCGGCTGTGACTTATTGTTGCCGTATTTGTAATTTTGCTTTGTGGCTTCGATGATGGTGAGGGTGGTTTCGACGAAGGAAGAGAAGAAGTTACCGAAGAAGCCTTAGTCATCAGGTCTTCTTGATCCTTTTTCGTTATTAAATACCCAGCGAGGATGTTTTTGCTCTGGATAATCTCCTTTTCCTGTTGCACTTGATTAGTCACCACCACTGCCTCCTCTTCATCTGTACTAACGGTAAATGGACTATTTGCCGTGGCCGTAGTCGCTTCAGATAAACTACTCTGACTTCGGCCAACTGTGGTGGTGCCGGCTTCATCGCTTATATCATCAACCACCATCACACTAGGCGGCGTTGGTTGTCTTGATGGAATCGATAACATCACCGGAGACAACACCCGACAATTAACATCGCCATCACTTCGCGCCAAAACCGCTGTCAAATTCGATAAATCGAGAAGTGCTTGCTCAACAACTGGCACATTTTCCACTCGAGTTATCGACGAAGTTGACGTCATGAAATCGTTTCTGAAGTAGATTGGTGATGGAGTGCGCCGATGAGGTAGTTTTTGAAAGACACGTCTTATCATTGCCTGCAGGGGTGTCTCAACTATCATAACTTTCGATGGAATCACTATTGGTGGTGGACTAGGGTGGTGCAGATGCATTTCTATTTTGTGTTCGGCTTGCAATCGATTCAGTGCCATCTTAGCTTGTTCCATGTATTTATCGATTTGCCGCAGGTCCTCGGTGATTGACTTTTGGATTTTTCCGCACTTTGACTCCAGGTTGGATATTTCAATTCCATTTGAGGACTTTAAGGACGAGGGCGATGCTTCCTCAACTTCGATTGGTATCACAGTGACTTTGGGTTGCCTTTGTTGCTGCTCCGCATGTGTCAGGAGTTTGCCATCGTCATTGTCTTCTTGTAGTTCTTCTTCAGTAGCAAAAGGACCGAATAGATATTCCCCGTCGGTATAGTAAATACCCTTTCGACGTTCGTGCTTTGTCTTACATTCTGATGGAGATTTGTTGCCATTACTATCCACTATGGAAACACCAGTTGTAGCAGCAGCAGTAACTTTACTATCAGCCCTCCGGTATTTGTCACCATTAATGGGATGAATCCTGCTGCTGCTGCTGCTGCAGGTCCTGGTGGTGGTGGTGGTGGTATTGCCACTGCTGTTAGATATTGTATCTTTTTGAAATTTGTTTTCATTCCTTGTTATTGTCTTGTTAGAGTCTTGCTGCTGCGGTCTTGACAATAATGTGGTGACGATATCTTCTTGTTTGCAATGTAATTTTTCATCGGTGGGATTCGGATGTAATGTGCTTTCTTCTACGATTCGTGCAGTGGCGCCTTGGCGTGTGTCATCAATCAAATCAATTGACCTGATGCAAGGAGAAGAAGAGTTTTTTGCAACATTGGATTTCGGTTTGACGGTGGATTTCGAATTTAGATTCACACTTAATTGTGGTTTGGCAGTTGTTGTGGCATTTAATTTGGCATTCGCTGTTGCACCACCATCACTGCTGCTGTTGCTGTTACTGTTGCAGTTGATGCCACTGCTGCTGCCAATTTGACTGGTGGTGGTGTTGGTTATTGTGGGTAAATTGCCATCATAACTTTTCGTTGATGGATGAAAATGTTGTTGTTGCTGTTTGTGATGCTGTTTGTCATTATTTAAATTTCCCTCTGTGGTGCTTGATGATGATGTGCCCGCTGTTGCTGTCGCTATTGCTATTGCTTTTGATTTTACTATTGAATTCCTCTGGGCGGGATTAGTATTGGAGTTATTTTTTGAAAGAGAACTGCAGTCAATTATACGAGGAGCTGCTGGTTTGGCGGGCTGTTTTTGTTTTGCTGGAGATTTCCTGTGATCCAGCTGATGATTATTATTCATGGAAATAGGATCGTAATTAATTTGATTGCCACCACTGGCACTGGGCATTTGGGATGGTGGCGACAATTTTATGGTAACCGATTTTCTCTCCAACGACGACGATGCTGATGCTGATGCTGACGACAACGACAATGACGATGGCCAAATTGTTGTGGCTATGTCAGTGGGTGATTTTGATTTTATTTCCCTGCCTGATGTTGGTGATTTGTTGCGTGATGACCTACTGGGTATAAATGTACTGCTACTGCTGCAGCCACTACTATGACTGCGTGGTTTAGTGGGTGGGAGTTGTTTTTGGTGCTTGTTGCTGCTGTAACGATCCAAGGATGCAGTTTGGGGTCGACTTATGAAGTGCGATGCTGGTTTCGATGGTTGGTAACGAGACTGGCTTAGCTTATCCCATCGTGAGGATGTAGCTTCATGATGGCTACACCTATCAGTGGCTGCTATTCCTTCGAAAAACTGTTTCTTCGGTTCGACAATACCCACATGCACTTGGAAAGTTAATTCAGCAACTTTGCTATGGGTTAGCATTGGGCGCCATTCGGGAGTTCGAGAACGACGTTGATTTATCTTGTGATTAATGCTGAAATTTATGGAGTCAGTTGATGTATGATGATGATGCTGAGAAGTTATCACTTCTTCCTCTTTCTCTTCCTCAGGATGGTCAAATTTCCTAGCTATACTATCAATTCTATGTTGATGGCAGATTTTCTCATCGAAATGATGCTCATCAGAGGCACTGCGTGATCGATCGTGAGCTGGTGGAGGTGGCCAGCTGTGGTCACGACTGCGATGACGTGATCCGCGGCGGTTTATTTTTAAAACCGTATCACGGTCAACAATAATACGCTGACGTGGACGACTTTCACGGGTATTTTTGCTAGTCTCTTGTTGCTGCAGGTGTTGGGTTTGCCTTTGCTTGTGTAGGACTTTTTGTCAAGGGGGAGAGATAGAAATACAAATTTCAATTTTAATACGAATACATTTTTCAAATAAAAGATTCAGAGGTAGGTAAATTTAGATGTTTTTTTTTTTTTTTTTTTAAATTGGAGCTATATTTTGTTCAAGAAAATACAGTGATTCATGTTGTTTGTTTCTTTGTTTGATGTGTGTGATATGCGGGGTTATTTTGAGAATGTGATTTCTTTTTGATGAGTCTTGACTCTGAAAAGGCAATTTGTTTGTTCTTGGTTTTGTGGGTGTTTTTTTTTTTTTATTATTACTATACTGAAGTGATTCATCGTGAATGACTATGAGGATTTTTGTTAAACGCCATACAAACATGAAAAAAGAAAACTTGGGAGACTGACTCAGTAAGTTGGGCTAATTTTGGGTTGAAATAATTTTTTTTTTGTCTACGATGACAGGTGCAGGAATTTATGTGAAGAGAAATAATTTTGGCAGGGATTATACACGAACAGGTGTATGAAATCAATTTTGTGTAGCCAATTTGCTAGTGTTTTGGTAAAAAGTATGGAAATGGATCATTTAAAAAATATTGACAAAATTGTGTTGATACAGCATTATAAAGCTTAAAGATTTTTTTTTTTCGACTAGGAATTATTTGCTTGATAAACTCTATTTTTGCGTAGGTTTGCAGAGCTAAACTTAAAATTTGATTAATTTAAATAAAAACAATTTTTTTTTTTATTTTGAGTTTGCGATTATCATTCGCGTTATTACAGCAATATGCTTTATGCACGGTGCGATTTTCATTAAAAATATAGAAAACTTGTATTACAATGTGAAAGACTGTGGTGCGGAGTCATAATTCCACAGGAAAAAAGTCTCCAATATGGACTTTTGATATATTTAAGTGGGTTACAAGGCTACAAACCCTGTGGAGCTACAAGTTCACATTAAATCCCTGTACACTTCTGGCCCATCAACTGTGGTTTAATGAGCCAGTTTCGTCCATCAGAAATCCACAATTACTTAGACCCATTTTCTGAAACGGAACTCAAATATTTAAGTTGAATAAAAGCGCTTAAACTGTCACATATGTAAGTTCTTATGCTGAACTTAAATATTTTAGTTTTTTTTTTAGCAAATAGGCCTTAGTTCTCTCATATATTGTTGTCGTAAAACAAAAAAAATATTATTTCGTTGGATTTTCTATTGCAGTCTGAAAATATCTACATAAAATTCGAGCACTTTTCTGGACGTTTATTTATAAGTAGGTTGTCATTTGTCATACACTTATTTGTACACTAACACATTTTAAATTTGAATTTTTTCAGCGTGTGGCAACGATGCGATGATTTTACGGTTTTTATGGTTGGCCTTCTCAGTCGACTATTCAACGTTTGGTGACCAAAATTGAGTCCACCGATTCAGTGAACAATCAGCCAACACCCGTAGGTCAACGAAACGCAAGATCTACCGAAAGCATCGCTGATGTTCGTGAGAGTTCTTACAAAACGACGATGGCATTGCCATCACCATCACCATCAACGTAAAATGCTACCGATCGATGATAAACAATTTATTTTAACCCAAATTCGATGACATGCATGTGAACGACAGGTGGTTCCAACAGAATGGTGCTATACGTGCCGCACACCAAACACCACAATGGACATTCTGCATGAACGATCTGAGAGTGCAATTTGACTCCACTATAGGCTTTTTCTTGTAGGATTTCCTGAAGTCGCAGGTCTATACGAATAAACCCCAATCGACCAATGCCCTTAAGGTGAATATAATACATGCCACCGCTGAAATTCAGCCGGATCTATGCGGAAGAAACAAAATAAACGAAAACAAATTACCAGAAACATATTGGCCAGTTGGAAGACAAAGGGTGTTTTTTTTAGACGTGTTTTCAATCTGGCAATCCTTTTTTAGGAGTTGGCCTTTTTGACAGTTGTTGATTTATGCTCAGTTTGGTTTGCCATTTCATAATAAATAGACTTACTCCTGAACAACGTTTACAAATCGTGAAAATTTATTACCAAAATAATTGTTCGGTTCGCGTGATGCATCGCGCGCTGCGTCCAATATTCGATGAAGCTCAATTTTGGTTGAATGGGTACGTTAATAAGCAAAATTGACGTATTAAGAGTGATTATAATCCACAAGCCATTGTTAAGACGCCGTTACATCCTCAAAAAGTCACTGCTTGGTGTGCTCTATGGGCAGAGGAAATAATTGGTCCATATTTAATCAAAAATGAAGCCGGCTATATAATGTAACAGTCAATGGGGAACGCTATAGAGCCATGATTAATGACTTTTCCGTGCCTGAATTGAAGGATGTTGATGTGGACGACCTTTGGTTCCAACAAGATGGCGCTACATGCCATACAGACAACAAAATAATCAATTTATTGAAGGAAACTTTTGGTGAACGCATTATCTCGCGTCGTGGGCCTGTGGCGTGGCCTCCAAGATCGTGCGGTTTAACACCGCTGGACTAACTTTTGTGGGGTTATGTGAAGTCACTTGTCTAAGCAGATAAGCCTGAGATGATTGACGCCCAAGAAGAGAATATTCTGCGCGTTATTGCTGACATATGGCCCCAATTGCTGCAAAAAGTGGTCGAAAATTGGGCATCTCGGCTGGAATTTATTCGAGCCAGCCGCGGCGGCTACTTGCCCGAAATGATTTTTAAAACATAATGGCAAAACCCTTATCTTTATAATAAAGCTCAATTCTTGGGCACAACACAACAAACTAAGAATCAATAATTATCCAGATATAAGGATTGAAAGTTTCACCCGCACAAAGTTCTAATTGCAACCGTCAATGTGCTCCATGGTACGATAGAACAACAGTGATATCTACAGAGACTTCTAATAAGAGCTGAGGAGAAATAAGAAATCGTGGAAAGAATAGAACTCACAACACTTGTGCACCGACTATCCAAAGTTCGAAACAAATTTAATTATGCACTATAAGAAGTAACCTCTTTCAAAGTGGGGTGAAATGTGCATAAATTAATGGATCCTTAGGCCTAGCCTTGTATTACCTCAACTTTAAATGGCTAAATCATTACTGCTTTTATATTTTCATCAAATTATACAATACAACAGCTGCTTTGGTTACAAAATCATTCATTTCAATCCCTTATCACAATACCCAATTTTTAGGTGCCTATACCTGCTAAAAGACATCAATACAATATAAGCCCCACTGTTAAAAATTTGGTAAAAGGTACATGTATACACAATAAGCAGCTATCAAACTTATAGCCAAAGCTATTAGCCTCAATAAAGCACCTTCAATTCAAATTGGATTTTTCCTCTACTCTATAATAATAATTTTATAATCGAGCACAGCCGGGAAATAAAAGCCTCAGAGTGATTCTCACCTGATTTCCCTTAAAATAATAATAACAAAAAAAAAACAAACAAACAAACAAACAAACAAAAACACAAAAGCAACAGCAAACTTTAACAATGTTATAGAATTTTACCCCCAATGTACCCGATGTTAACCCATAATCGAACCCTTCATACTTTCCCGACACAACGCACAGCTACAACGACGACACCCAACTTGCCGCCAACTTATTGCTTATTCATTTGCAATTTGTATAGCAATTCCATGAATCAAACATTTAATAACTTTTCAACCCCATTCAGCTCAACTGAAATATGTACATAGGTACATATATATACGCCAAACCTCAACCCCTATGGCCCCATGTGTGTTGCATGGCGTGGTATGGCGTGTGGGTAGGAGGAGTGTTTGTATTTTTTTTCTTTTGCAAAAAAATACAAAAGCAAATCAACGAAACGAAACGAAGAACGAATATACCTTCGTTTTCTTCCCTTTGGAATCAATAAGTTTTTATGTGAATTGAAGTTGATATACGAGTATAGCTGGCAATTTTGCCATAGACCTCCCCCAAACTAACAGTGTTTTTGTAAAGTAATATTCCGGGGGCCATGAATGTCCTCTATAGTGTATATGTATATGTGAATATGAATGTGGTGTGTGCTCAAATAAGCCAGTAGATTAGGATCTACCCTCCCGACACAAAAATTGCTTCCCTTTTTTTTTTGTTTTTTTATTTCATTTTTGTTTCTTCTTTAAATTGGATACAACACAAAATATGATCAATGACTTTACGGACCGTTTGGGCTGTAAACCCAAATAAATATTTAAGGCTATAAATGATTCTTGTATATGTGTACAAATAGGCCCACTGGGCACTGAAAGGCTATAAAAATAAAAAAAAGAGTGAAACCCATTTGCCGGAAGAAACCCCTTTACCAACAAAACGCAATGCAACAGAGGGAACAAAAATGCGGTTGGCCTCTTCACACATTAAGTGTCCTTAATTGAAAGATCCATCCAGCGGAAATGGTTTGTAGATGGCGAAAAGTGTTTATGTCGACACCCTCCCCACATCACAATACCATCATGACAGTTATACTATATCAAGGCAACAATAATTGTGGGAATATATCGACTATACACAAAGTAGTTTTTTGTCGCTCCGAGTTCTCAGTATAGGTCTAGTTACCGCTGTATAATGGTAAAAATTTAACGCCACCATTGAACCGGAAATCGAAAAAAAGAACAAGCTTGACGACAAGGAACTTGCATCACCAATGCACTTGGAAGACACTGAAAACAGTGTGAATTTGGCCAAAAAAGTGACACAGTTTAAGCAGCTCAGAGGTCTGTCAAGCTGGGTGTGCCACAACAGAAATTCAAAACTCTTATTATGCATGAATTTAGTTCCATTTTAGTGCTAATTTAGTACCGAAATCCCGATCTGGGACTTAAATCCCTCCCCTGCCCCCACCCCCCTCCCTCACACCTCTGGCGGACCCAGTTTGACGGAACGCTCTCGTGGAACGCTGCTCAAAGAAGCCTTGAAAAGATCGCCTTAGAAAAGTATTGTCGGAAATGCTCGTAAGAAACATTTGTCCCCCTGGCAGCCATGGTCAAAGGAGCATTGCAAAAAAGTATTGTGGAAATGGAAGTGCTTGAAGGGAATCCTTGTCCAAACAAGACAGGAAGAAGCCAAGGAAATTATCATTTAGATAAAGACATAGTCAGAACCTTAAAAGGGGCCCAAAGAAATCCTGCACTTAAAAAAAGTAGTGACAGAAATTGTTGTTTGGTTCAAAACCCTCCCGGGGAACCTTGGAAGAAGGGGCCTGCAAAAATGCCGCCTTCAAGAAAAATATTGTAGGGAAAGATCTAGTGGAAATCCTTTTGGGGAATCTTTTTGGGGAACCTTTTTGAAGAATCTTATCCAAAGGATCAATGAAGAGGTCACCTTAGAAAATTACGGCCAGAAATCCTTGTCTCTTGTACAAAATTTAGGGAACGGTATGGCCAAAGACCTTTTTAGGGAACCTTGGAGTAGAAAGAAGCCGAATTAAAGAAAAATACTGGTAGAATTTTTCGTAGAAATCTTTTTTCCCTGTAGTACGCAATCTAGCGAAAGATCCGGTGGGGAACTTTTCGGGGAACCTTGTTCAAAGGAGCCTTGAAGAGGCCGCCTATGCAAAATATTGGTATAAATTGTTGTCGCTAGCACGCAATCTTGGAAATGTCTGGTGGTAACCCTTTTTGAGAACCTTGCCTTAAAGGGTTTTGACTTCGATTAAATTTTTTAAGTTATTTTTGAGAGAATTCAAATTAATGGCAGATTATCCTAAATTCTTTTTCTATTTTCTTAGAAAAAAATTAGACTTATTTTTTCTAAATTACGATTTTATTGATAAACATTATACTCTTTGGTAAAATTCCGCTCTTTAACAAAACTTACAAACACATCCTATACTACCATCATTGAATGTTCCCTTGATAAGGAGAGTTAAGTCCCCAGAATTACTAAATAAGCCCACACCATCACGACACGCATAGCATAGTCAACTGTACAACAAAAAAACTTCTTCCTTGCCGCATGTTATATGTTTTTTGGGATCATAAAATTCCCCCTCTCTCTTCATCAGTTACCGCACCGCACCGTTTTCGACATACCAAATATATCCTTGTATAACATTGAAAATCAATAACTTTCCCCAAATAGTTCGACTGCAAAAAAGATACGACTACAACCTACATATATATATAAAGATAGAGCTAACTATTACGGATATCCTTTTATTTAAGTGCTGGAGCTTTAAAGATTGACCCGACTAAAAACGGCAAGGAAGCAAGTCACTGTGGCCGAAACAATCCATTAAACAAGGGTTGGGAGTTAAAATTCCCCTCGTCTTCCCCTTTTTTTAGCTCCTTGACGCGTTCATATATGAATTCTATGTAAGATCATGTGAATGAGGCAAGTGCGGTGTTTCATGAATATACACGCACGCAGCGTTTAAGAGGAAATCTGATAATGCTCATCGGCACCAGGACCATGGAATTTCGTTTTATTGATTACCCATTTAGGGTATCGGTGGTGATAGTCTTGACTATACCTTCCAAAAGCTTCAACTCTGCTCCAGTAAAACCATTCAAAGGATGGACATGAACGTGGACATCATCACGAACAGAACAGCCTCAGCAATACACGACGAGTGTAGAACATGGAAAATGTAGAACTGGGTCCATTTGTGTCACTAAGCCAAGTTAATCCTTAATCATATAGATGCAAGGTACCTCATACCCTATTCGTTTATGAAATTCAACAGAACTTAAGTGCAATCTAGTGGTGGAGACTTTTAGAGAGTTTATGAATGTATCAAGTAGTATAGTAGAGATGTTAGTCTACAATGTTAACTAAAGCCATTGGCTTAGGTATCTAAGTGAAAGTAAGCTACGATTCCTCTGCTGATTAAGAGCTTTGGATACAGCATTATGTAAAGAAGCTCATTAAGGACTCTAAGGCACTTACAGACATACCTACATAATTGTTCTTATTTAAATAAACTAAAAGGTACAGACAGAACACAAACACAACATTGTGTAGTGTAAATACATTACATATGAAACAAATTGAACGTTGTTTTGTGGTTTCTTTTGTTCAAAAGTCCTTGTTGTGAATGCGAGTATTTTGCTAGAGTTTTTACTGTTTCTATTAGAGTTGAGTAGAAATATAATTGATGAATTTAAACTTACCACCATGTTGCTCATTTTCTTCTTCTTCGAGCGCCCTCAAGACGGCCGAGTTAGCCAAGTTGGATGGCTTAAGAAGAGACTCGTCTACTTCGATCCTGTAAAGAGAAACACAAACAAATTAAAAAAAAAATGTAGGTACATATAATATTGTATCAATTGTTTAAGTTTAATTTATTTTGGTTGTTTATATAATCACTCTATAGTGTTGGTCCATTTTTGGTTCTCAGGTGCGCTAATGTATTTTGACTTCTAAGGATTTTATCTCTCATTACTTAATTAAGAGAAAGAGACGCACTAGAGTTAGGTACAATTTTAAGTTTGTTTTTTTACACGGGTGTCACTCAATTCTAGTTAAATTCAATCTATAGGTTGATTTCCGTTATACTGCTGCCAAAATTAAACTATAGGGATCGAATTAAACAAAATTTTTAACCCAATTTAGCACCCGGTTTACAATATCTATATTTTTTTGAATTTAAACAAAACCAGACATATTTTTTTGAATAAAATTTTAGTAAATGTATCGTGGATGAATTTGTAGAGGTACAGAGCGAGAAAGTTCTGACATATAAATACAGGTGGCGTTGAAGCTTTCATAGCTGAGAATTTAACCTAAATAAAAACTAACTGAAGACGAATGAGAACAGTTCTTTCCACTTTAAAATAAATTTATTCGTGTAAAATACCAAACAGTGTTGATAAGTTAACTATCTCGAACTATTGTGGTTTATTTCAGAAACTATTATACTCAGTGGAAATATTTTTGTCGCAGCTTATGACAAAATTATAAATATTTTGAAAAAAGGAAAATTAAATATTTACATATATTTTTGAAAACAGGAAGAAATGAAACGTGTTGGTAAAGTTGCTTACAAAATAATCAAATTCCTCTATCCCTGGTGATGATAAATTTCTGACGCAAATGTAAATGTTTGCTTGAACTTCAGGGCATAGTCTTCTGTACTTTTACTTATATTTTGTATATATGTATTTTGGAAACCGTTCAATTGATTTTGATGAAATTTTAAACTCTTTATGATTGTTCATCTATTTAATCTATTTCAACTCTGCAAAAGTTAATCTAGTGCCGTTAAAAGCCTTTAAAATAAAAGCAAAAAATTTACGGTATTAAAGCAAGAGGAATTTTAGAAATTTTAAACGAGTTAGCATCATACTATATTTTTAAGATTTTACTCAAGTTAAAATCACCAAATGACTATTTTATCATTTTTGTAACATACTAGGCGCGTTCTTTGCAAGCCTGGAAGGATTCGGTTGAAAAAAAACGACATTGCAGATTAGTGACGCCATTACAGAAACAAAATCGAATTTCTATCTAAACTATCGATAATATCATGCTTAAGTTAAGCCCCGAGATTTTTTCGTGCTAAGCTAAGCCCGAAAAGATTATTTATTGTTGCATTTGACACGTAAAATTCTTAACCTCCACGTCGTTCTCGTGTTTTAAACCAACTTCATTCGGACTTGCAAAAAAACACGCCTACGAACACCATATTATGTCACCTTGACAGTAACAAATGTTGAAAAGGTATGTTTGTTTATTTTTTGGTACGAACTGTCACTATTAGGTGAGTTCAGCTGGAGTTTATTAATAAAATAGGTTTAGTATGATACAAGTTAAAAATGGCTGAATACTAAGCACATTTTAGTAAAAAGTTAGAAAATTGTTACATAAATAGTATCATGGTAGTATCTTAACATCAGGCTGTTTAAAATTTGCACCAATGCTTTTTGATTGATTTTTAAATTAAATAAGTAATTAGATTTTAGATATATGTATCTCTTGAACCTCATTAATTTCGTTTAAATTCACTGTGTTAATAGATTTAAATGTACTGTGTCATTTCAAAGGTTTGGGATTTAATCTCATCCACTGCCTATTGCCAGGGAGCGGCACTCATCAGATTCAGCAGAATCTTCATTCCTGCATACTAATAAAACGCAAATGTTGAGATTTCTTACGCTTATTATTCACTCGGTTAATCTAGATTAAAACTTAAATCCAGATGTAAATTAACTAAAAACCAAACATTAAATCCAATTCCATATTAATCAGTCTTGAAATCGTTATTCACATTTAAATCCACGGATATATGGACAAAGATTTAATAAATCCGGTTGTATCAAATCTGGATTTAAAGTCCATTTAAATCCAAATTGAATAATATATCTCTTAGTCACTATACTATGTCTTCATTCTTCACGAACCACAAAATTTATTTTCTATAACATTTCTTGCAAAGAAATGATGCATGATTCAAATAAAATATTTTATGAGTGTCAGCTTGATGATCCAATAAGTCGAACTTGAGAGTTAAGAAAATCCTAATAGACTATAATGCTGGAATTACACAACGTACAAATTGGCTGTATTTTTGTTAAGAAAACTGCCAAAATAATGAAATAAAACTATCAGTTTATGAGTCGTGTAAGTCAAGCCCGCATTACTTCTGGAGTATATTGCGACTATCTGCAGCCTAATGATCGAGCCAGCGCAAAGCGGATTTGATCCATTGCACTGATGACGTTCGCGATGTGCGCGAACTGATCCAATACACTTTATTGTGTTTCCTCCACAAATGAACGCATCCCAATCTCCGGGTTTAAATCCTACTGGTTTATTGGATGCTTTCATGATTCATCTGTGGAGGCCATTAAAATTAAATTCATTCTATTATTTTATTTTCTTGTGTGAAGTTAAGTTGGCTACTTGTTTATATTGTAAAATTATTTTTTTTGTATAGTAAAACTAAAATTAAAGCAGAAATAACTAGACAACATTAGCCGTGTTTTATAATCTACGGATCAGGATCACGATATAAAAAAACAACTTGGGGTCCTGCTCTCTATATCTGGATCTATTTTAAAAATCCGAATATTAGTTCATACTCTTGCGCGTATGAATGGCTCCTCATGTTACGGTAGTGTGGCCTCAAATTATGCGTTTGTGCCAGAACACTTTTAATTTTTCGAAATTTATGGTTAAAAAAGATACTTTATAAAGTAACACATTTATTTAAATAAACTTCCATACATACATACACATATTGTCTCATCCTCCAAAACTGCCTACAATTCACTTTAATATAACTCTGTTTTTTCCTAACAATCTGTGACTACTTATCACCGCTATTAGACAAACAGCTCTTCATCCTATTTCATCCAAGGCTATCGGTGCCACCGCACATGACTGCAAAACCCTATTCATCAAATTAAACACATAAAACAGAAAGCCGACTTAGTGTTTTGTTGTGTGTTTAGACATAAACATGTTTTTGGTACCTATATAATCTGAAAAAGTGACTTATTTTTATCCACCTAATGAAATAGAAAAATAAATTACCAAGTGTAATCCTATATAGACTATGGACGAAACAAGGCCTATCCAATCCATACCCAACCATAACATAAGCTTCATCCGAGGAAAATTCGCTCCCTAGATATTTTCCTTATCCATCAAATATACATACATAGTTATAGTCATAGTCACTTCCATCCACAAAACAATTCGATTTAATTAAGAAGCAACATGTCTTCAAAAAGATTCCGAGAAAATTATTTCCACATATACATTATGTGGTCAAGGAGCAAAATTAATTAGAGGGAGAGGCTCATACTCCCCAGTTTTGGTCTCCATCTTCCATTGCATTCGCAATGCTAGCCATTCCAACCGATCAACTCCTTTCATCTGATTATTATCCTTAGGGGACACTAGTCAAAGGATATTTATGCTTTTAGGCCAAAGAAGAAATATCTTTTCAGGAGCAAGGATGAGAGATTTTATTTTTGAAAGTAAATTCAGTTTATTTTGCTTTCTCTGTATTATTTATGTGTTTTGTGTGTGTATGAAACAAACAAGATACACATAAACGAATAATTGTTATCCTTAAGGAAATTCCTTTAACCTAAATATCCAACTAAACGGTTGTTTGATCTAAATATTTTGAATTCCATTGGGTTTTGTTTCCGGTCTTTTCTATATATACCATAATACTGTGTGATTGTGTTCTATTATAATAGCTATAGCTATATGTGTGTGTTTGTGTGTGAGTTTTGTTCATAATATTGTTATGCCTTTCATTTGTTTTCTGTGTTATTTTTTGAGGAAATTTCAATTCAATTACTAGCAGAATAGAATATTTTATCATTTGTATCCTTTTTGAATAGACAACATTTTGAGGAGACATTTAGGATAAATAATAATCAAGTATTTATATGTGTGTGGGTGTGGCCGTGTGGGTGCACCTTGGGGCAATTTAGGTGTATGCCTTTGTGTATTTATTTAACACTCTTGATGTTTGAAACAATGTGTTCGAGAATCCAATTAGAAACATTGAAAACTTGTATAATATTTTTTGTTTTAATATTATTGTTGAATTGTAATATAATTGCTTGAATACTTTCTGAATCATTCAAACTTTCAGAATACTTGCTTTAGATTAAGGAAATATCTACGCAGAGGTAAAAAAATTATTGCAATAAGTAAGTATCTATGTTATGTTGTTTTAGTGCTAAGGATACTAAATTGCCCATACCAAAATATTTTCCATGTGAAAATTCTGAGGTACTGTTGAGCAATTCAAAAGCCTGTGATTTTATTTGCAGATGATAATAAATACAAGACATGAAAGCAGGTCAAATTATTTGATTTTGGTATCTTCTTTCAAATCAAATGCTGGAATAAATTTCGATTGCACAATTATAGGGATGCAATTTGTTCTTCGAACTATATATGTTCCATTTAAATCCATTTACACAGTATCTATAAAACGACCAGTTTCTCAAACATAAAAGTCTACACTTCTAGAAATTTCTTTAATAAAATATTCTTGAAAAAAACGGTATTAAAGGATTTTGCTGAATTTACTTTATGTGCTTTGCTTAAAACCAGAAACGGATTTTTGTTATGCACAAGAAAGCTTAAAAAAAAAAAATTCACGACTCGATCGATAGAACTTGCTCTTGTGGTTCAAAGATAGTAAAGTTAGCTGGTTCAAAAATTTGAAAAACAGACGATTGAGCCACAAAAAAAAAGATAAGTATGCATGCGGAAGAGCTAAACCAAGAATCTGAGAAATTTCTCAAAGAACGTCAAATTTTTATGTACTTGATGTGAATAACTAGTTTTCTCATAGTTTGACAATTGAAATTAAAATTATTATTTATATCATTTTAATGTGACACGGTAGGCTGGGATACCCGCACTGTGTCTCCATTATCTTACTCGCAGCTTCCGGAAGCCAGAAACCGAAGTAGAATCAATACTTTCTGCTCAGAGAGAGGGCCAAGGTAGCAAGATCTGTTGAAGGACCCTTTTCCCTATTAAATTCACATACAATTTATATTTGGTTCTCACCGTCTCTATTTGGTATTTCTAGGTGTGGCTTCACCAAATCCACAACACGCTCAAAAGCACCCTTTGTCAACCTGAAGCGTTGATAAAACGACAAATCGTCCGATTCACCAACTTTTGCATGGCTGCGCAAAGTGTATGGTTGCCGGCACTCATAACCTTCTTCGCTATCAGAAAATAAGAAGTCTTCAAAGAGCAACTTGTCTTCTTCTTGCTATAAGAAACTCTATATTCCTAATTCGTGGAAAACTGCATTACGTGCCATTTGTCAAATTATTTGAGTGAAATGCTGAATTTTATATGAATAATATGAGGCAACACCAAAACTAGTTTTAAAGCTCTTAAAAGTAGTTATATCTGGTTTTATAAAGGGTTTTTCAACAAAGACGCTACAAAAGTAGAGCAACAGGGACAGCAACAGCATACGACGCCATATTTCTTGCCGCTCTTTTGACATTTCTCTTCAATAAGGTTTGCCATTTCATGATGGAAAGATATACGAGCCAACAACGAGTCAAAATTATTATAATTTACTACCGAAATTCGGAGTCAGTGGCCTCAACGTTAAGAGCGCCACGTCCAATTTATGGTCGTCATAATCGTCCTAACAGATCAACAATTGAGCGTCTAGTGGAAAAATTTGAATCCACAGGCACAGTACAAAATGTTCCCGTGCCAGTGAGACAAAGAAGTGCCCGTAGTGTCGAGAATATTGCTACCGCTGAGGCTTCAGTTGCAAAAAGCCCAAATGTGTCTCTCACACGTCGTTCTCGAGCGTTGGGCATCTCTGTGACGTCGTTGTGGCGAATTTTGCGAAAACATCTTGGCCTACATCCTTATAAGATTAAATTGACTCAAGAACTGAAGCCGCTTGACCACCGGAAGCGTCGTATGTTAGTGAATTTTTAGTTTTGAAATCAGTCAATAATATGGCTGTAAGATATTTCATATGAATAAATATATATTTTTGGTGGCGAGACAGCTCGTAGAGAGGCATGGCCTAGTGAATTGCAACTCTCAATCATTCCCTTGAGCGTGATATCGTCAGGAATTTAGGGGACCTACAATTTTTTGACAAATTTGAACAACGTGAAATACTCTTTGACTAAGAGCTGATAGCTAATTGTGGGTGTGGAAATATAACCGAAAATTGAGAACGAAGGTTTGTAGGTGCACCTATGCGCCGCCGCCGTGATATCGAAAAAGAAGTCATTAATTTTTTTTGGCGCCGGCCGGTGGTGGGGGTTAAAAATAGCGAAAATTAAATGTTTTTTCCAGAAGTATTTTCATTTAAATTAATTTTTTTTTAAAATGAGAAATGATTCTCTGTCATTTTCTTTGAGTGTCTTTCATTTGTCATTTTTCTTGGCGATTAATAGAACTGAAGCAATATGCTTTCCAAGCGAACCTAATCGGATTTTTTTTGGAGACTTGTGTTGTTGATTTGTTGTTATGCGTGAAATCTTCAAAAAACCGATAAGGTTCGCTTAAGAACCTTGTATCTTGAGTTTTATTAATTGGGTCGTCAAGATAAAAATCTTTACACTTAAAGAAAATAACAAAGCATCAATTCTCATCAAAAAAAATTAATTTAAGTGATAATGCTTATGGAAAAATATGTTAAATGTCGCTATTTTCAACCCCCCACCATCAACCAGCGCCAAAAAACGCTTGTCAATTCCTTGCATTTGGCAGTATCTGTTTTTTACTTGCTTATGGCCATAGAATATTGTTTACAGTTTTTATAAACATAGAAGTACCTACTGATATGGCTGTATTTGATAATGAAGAAGACCGAAAACAATAGAAGAATAGAATAGAATAAAATGTAGGCATTGTTATTTTTTTTTGTTTTAGTGGTGTCTAATAATTGAAATGTGCTACTTCTGTTTGTGTATATCAAACGCAAATGTGTTCCGAATTGTCTAATCAGTAAGCAAGACCAAAATAAAACTAAGCATATAAACGGAGAATTAGTTTGATTTCAGGGAATCAACGCAAAAGGAGCTTTGTAAGCTTTGGAAGCGTAAATAAGTGGACTAAATAAATTCAATTGAAAGTCTTTTTTTTTTTTGCAAATTTTAGTCCAAATGCTTTTCGCTTCTTTTGACTTTTTTAAAATTGGAGGAAAGCCGAATTCTGAAAATGTTTTCTTTGTCGTTATTTCTCTTCAAGCTTTTCGGTTCAGCAAACTCTGCCGAAATGTCGGTTCGGTAAAAATATCTCGAAATATTGGTTAAAACGTGTTTTTCAAAATAGCGACTGAAATACAACACTAACAGCCTCGCCATTGTTTTTGAATACTCAGAGAAAAATTACCAATTAATTCGAATCATAAAATTTGAGCGGAATCATTAAAAAAAATAATAAACCTCTGCCGGCAACTGAGATAGATAGATATGTTTATTTCGTATTGATATTTTCAAAAAAAGTCTGTGACCGCACATTTTACAATTCAGAGATATGATACATTATCTTACTACTGAAACATTTTCTTGTATAAAAAAAAGAAAAATATTAATGCATACATAATGCATATTTAAAGAACAAATCGAAGGAAAATACGAAAAAAACCTTCATTCAAACAAAAAAAAAAAAAAAAAAAAAAAGTTAATATGTAATATGTATAAATGATTGAACTTAAAGTTAATAAAAAAAAAAAAAAAAAAATAAATAAATAGTTATATAAGGAGATTAAATACAAAAAAAAAAAAAAAAAAAAAAAAAAAAAAAAACAATTAAATAAATAAATAAATAAATAAACAAATAAACAAATAAACAAATAAACAAATAAACAAATAAATAAAAATAAATAGAAGATAAATATTTAATGAATAATTAAATAAGTAAATAAATAAATAAATAAATATATAAATAAATAAATAAATAAATAAATAAATAAATAAATAAATAAATAAATAAATAAGAAATAAATAAGAAATAACTAAAAAAAATAAATAAATGAAGTTGATGAATTATTTAGGTAATCAATACAAAAAAGATTAGAAATAATAAATGTATAAACAAAATGAAAAAAAAAAAAAAAAACATATATTTAACAAAGATAATAAATAGAAAACAAACGTAATAAATATTTACAAAAAATTATCACAGATTCGCATTTAGCTGGTTTATGAGACAATTCTCAGAACTCTCACAGCTGATGTTAAATTTAGTTTTAAGTTTTCGAATCCTTTCGAAAATCAATTCAACATTCGCCCTTCTATGAAGATTTAAGGTTGAATAATGCCAAGGAAGATCTAGCATCATCTTCAAAACTTTATTTTGTGATACCTGCAACTTATTTAAATGGCATCTAGCAGCGTTACTCCATGATGTGCGTGAAGTTAGCTTCGAAATAATGTGTTTAACTTGCTCTACCTTATGCCCTAAATATTAAAAAAAAATGCAAATATTAAGGAGGAGTTTGTTTTTTTTTTAAACTATGATTTTCTAAAAATATTTAAGTAGTGCTATATTGTGCTCAGTACGTGCTGCTTAAAGTCGAAGAGATAAAAACAAATTTTTCATATTTGCAACTTTTACGATAATAAATAAATTTTTCGAAGCGTGAAGTCAACACCGCCATTTTCGACTTTCAAATATATTTAAAAAAAAAATCGTTCTGTGTATCCACTATTATTCAAGCTAAAGCCTAAATGGGTAAACCGGTGAACCAATTTGCTTAAAATTTGGTACAGATCTTTTTGATGTGATTCCCTAGAGGTCAAATTTAAATTTTTGCTTTAGGTCACCCTCCAAAACCCATTTGTTTACATTGTTGTTTTTGTAATTGCATCCCATGTCGGAGAATAGATGTGAATTGCAACTACAATTTAAGCCAGGTGTGTGAAGTTCCCAAATGTCTATGTGTGCAGTGCTTACACACCATTCTCATTTCTTATCTGCAATCTGACAGTTCAAGCTGGTAGGCAATTTAAAATGGCTGCCGGGGATTCCCATCTTCATGAGGATAATCTCTGATTTGGAACACGTAGATACCATACAAATATTTTGATTTTTTCAAATTTTCTCTAAAACGGCTCAAATGATTTTGATTAAACTTCGTACCAACAATAACCAAGTCAATTGTAAGAAAACTCCGTTTCAGGTTTTTCTTTAAAAATTCACATAACGGAAATATGAATTTCACGTTTTCTGAGAAAATGGCAACGGTTTTCAAAGGCTTTCAAAACTGTTCCATCGTTTTAAACCATATAGTTGCTATTTAATGTTCACCATCGTAATTTAAAGTTACACTTTATAAACACACTTACATATTTACAAATAAAAAAGTAATTGATGAAATTGGTGTCTGGTCATCATAATATTTTAATTAATTACAAAACAAAAACAATTCTCCATTGCAATCTGATATATCGTATTTGTTGATGAAAACAGAGGGGCAAAAAACATCCAAGACCAGAATATCAATTTGTATTAATAATATCAAGGTTGAAACTTATGTCCTGTTCATGATGGCAGCTTGTTTCTCATTTAACAACTACCTACACCATTGAGTATTAACAAAAAAAAAAAAATATATAAAATAAATATATCGAAAAAGAGAAACAATAATTATTTTTTTAATTAACATACAATTTTATATCAGGAAATTATAGAGTCGACTGTTTTATTCAATAACATAAAACCTATAAACACAAACACAACCATATGCAAAAAATGTATATATGTATATGTAGGTAGTGAGTTGGCGAAAATTGTAATCGAAAGCTTGTTTGCTAATTAATTTAGTGAGCAACTCTTCGACGATTATTATTATTATCATGCATTAATTGTGAATTAAACTGTGTTTTGCAACTACGTACATGCATACATACAAATATGTACTATATATAATTATGAATGGCAATCATAGTTTGATTGTTTTGGTATTTTTTTTGGGAAACTGTTTTGTATTCCATATCAACGTTGTAATTAACAATTATTTTTATTCTATCGATGTGGGTATTTTTAATGCTTTTCACGTAATTTTTATTAAAATAATAATAATGTATAATTTCCGTTTAGGGGATTAAAAATTAAAATATATTTTAAATTTATTTATTATTTTGTTTTTCTGACGTTATAGGGTAAGTAGATATACATTGGATTCGTGTGTAGACAAACATTCGAGTATTTAATCAAATCTATCGTTTTGATGCAAATAATTAAGTAATGACACATTCTGTAATCATACCAAAAATGCAATAAAATTTTAAAGACTTTAACGGGTTACAATTCTTTTTATAAATATTTTGCGTTTTCAATTAGTGATTTCATCGCGAATTCGAAAAAAAAAACTGTTTCCGACCATAAAATGTTTGTTTTGTAAGCTTAAAATTGTTGTATGCTCAGAATGTTGAAAAAAAAAGTTTTAATTAAAGTTAAGTAATTTTTGTTGCAGATTTTTTTTTTCCTGAAACTAATATTTACTGAGATAATTGACTTCACTATTCATAAAATTAAGTTTTCTTAGAAAAACATCTGATTTATTTTATTCCCTTTCTTATTTCAATAATTGATTCTTGAAAAAAAATGGGCTACACATTTTTCAAAAATCTTTCCGAAACCCATCGGGCTTTACATCAGAAGAAGGTTTTTTTTTTAATTCATGAGGAATCTTTAAACAAAATGTTTTGTGGTTCTCGAAATATTTTCATCTAAAGTGATTTAACGATTTTACTGAATTTCTATGCAAAACCCTACAAAAGTGTTTGGGAAGCGATATTTCAGCAGTTGAGTCTCGAAAACGGATGCAGTTTCAAAAATTGTGTATCATATTTTCAAGGCCTTTTGAAGACTGAAAACAAAAATATTCTTCGACTTTTGGGTCTCAAAATATTCGCATCCAAAATGATATAGGTGTACTTCGAAACAATCCTAAAATGGCCTTGGATGGATATTTCCCCAACCAAGCCTTGTAAGACTTATATTGGACGTAATTTTTTTCCAATTTATCTGTTCCTGGAGTCAATGATCCATGGAAATGTCCACCTGACACTTATAGACTTGTTCATCCTCTCGAGTTTGTCTAGTTGAAGCAGGATTAAAAGATGTACAGCAACAGTCAAAAAATTTATTAGAAAAATGGCTACGAATGACATTCGTGGCAGAAATATTCGTGCATTGTAGTTTTATGTACCAATTATATTCGTAAACAAAAATTTAACAATTAGTATGAGTGTATTGTACGACTTATTGTGTACATATAACTAATAATATTCGTTAATTTCACTTACGAATAACTTCGTAATTTCTTCCTGCTGAAAAATGGACTCAGTTATTAGTAGTATTTACACACGAAATTTTTTGAGTGAACTAATAACGCAGAAAGTCAAAATGCTGATAACAAATTATTAAGACTTCTCATGTTCTTTTCTTGTATATCGGCCTCTTTTTCTTATAAAAACAGCTGATGGGATGGCTAACTAGCTCTGTGCACTTATCAACAATTATTCTGTCTACTACCCAAACATTTTAATATAAAACGCGCTTCACTAGAGATTTGAGTAAGCGAGCTACCGCAATCACCCACTCCGATAAGTTCGAAGCTTGATAAGTTTCCCCCAAAAGTAGATTTCCCCCCAATGCGGGCAATGTGATTCTTGCTCTCGAGTCACCGTAATCACACATTTGCCTATGGTTCGAAGTTGAAAAAAATTCCACCAAATGAAATTGTAGCAGGAGGAGGCACTGATGAATGCACTATCGTGCTTACCATCATAAAGGTAAGATTTTTCTGGGTATTTGTTACAAGCTATGTCAACTATAGACGAACTTGAACAAGTCTATGTGGCGTGTGTATATTTGTATGGCTCCCTGACTCCGGGAGTGGATATAGTGCAAGTAAATAATCACATTTAGGTCCAAAACAACGAATTGGAATATTTCATGGCGAACTATGAAGTGGCCAGAACGCCAACCGCTGCACTATGGTCCAACCGAAGTTATCTAAAGCTGAAAACGGAATCGCCAGCGATTTTGTAAAAAATAATTTTTCAATAATTTGCCTGATGTTTTTATAATATAGACTGCTTTTATATGTTTGGTAAGAGCTACAGCTTGATTGTAGCAACTAAAGCTACGATTAGACAGCCAACGAAAATTGTCAACGCGTTGACTCTCTGACGTCAAAATGACATAAAATATTGTCCCAAAGTTTTTAAGCCGTGTGTATTTTACTTCATTGTTACGTCAGAGAGTCTAATCGTAGCTTAACACTTCATTCGTGTCTTTATCAACAAGCTTAACTATGCATATAGTCCAATTCCAAAAAATTTAGGTTAAATTAATTAGTTTTTCATTTTACTCGGGTATTCGGGAATTTAGTAGAGTTAAGCAAAGACTGAGAGTTGTCTTACGATTTTTCGAAGAAGAGAGTAGGTAAATATTGAAATTAAAAAAAAGAAACAAGAATCGTATAGTAGTTTCTCCCTTACAGTCATCAGATTGGCTGCTTACAAGCTCTGAATAGCTGAATTTGAAAAGATAGAGACAGAAGCTTCACACCTGGTAACTATAGCTCTTCTTGGGATCTGTCGTTGCATTTCATTATTCTAGACCAATCTTTGTTCGAAGTTGAATAGGCAGGGCCTATTATTTTGGCCGACCGCAGGCGAGAATGTTTGCTCAGGTTTTTTTTTCTAAATCCGTTGCTCTTGCGAAAACAAAATTGCAATTATTTTTGTATAGAATTTTTTTTATTTTCAAATTAACATGTTTTCCAAAAATATTATAGTTTTAAATCAGTTTATAAAAAAAATTTATTTTGGCCATTACACGCTAAAAAATCACTGTTGAACTCTTTTCGTCATCGCATTTAGGAACTTCACATCTCACGGAGCTCTTGCAACAAATTTTGACATCAAAGTTTAATTTACATGCAACGGCTTAGGATATCAATGAAATTTTTTATTCCTGTGAAAGTACGTTTGATGCCACGGGCACGCTTGCAGAAGTCCAGACGCTGAACCCAATTTTCGACGGTTTTCAAGCATAAATCTGCTGATACTGCTGCAATTTCACGTTCGATATTCGTACGAAGTTCATCAATCGTCGCTGGCTTGTTTGCATAAACCATAGACTTGACGTGTAGCCCCACAGGAAATAGTCTAACGGCGTCAAATCGCACGACCGAGGTGGCCAAGCGACTGGACCATTTCGTGAGATAACACGTTCTCCAAACTTGGTTTCCAATAAATTGATTGTGACATTCGCTGTGTGGCCTGTGGCGCCGTCTTGTTGGAACCACATGTCCTCCAAGTCCATATCATCCAATTGGAGCCAAAAATATTCGGTTATCATTGAACGGTAGCGATCCCCATTCACATTAACGTGCCGGTCTTGATCATCACGGAAGAAGTACGGCCCAATGACGCCGCCGGCCCATAAACCACAATGATGCAATGATGACTCATGGAGTACGTGTGGATTGCTGCCTGACCAATACCGCATATTTTGTTTATTGACGACTCCATTCAGCCAGAAATGAGCCTCATCGCTGAAGATGATTTTTCGATGAAAATCCGAATCATTTTCAAGTTGTTGCTCAGCCCAATTCACGTACATACTACGCTCCTGGTGGTCAAGCGGCTTCAGTTCTTGCGTTGATTTAATCTTGTGAGGATGTAGGCCAAGATCTTTTCGCAAAATTCGCCACAACGACGTCACAGAGATGCCCAACGCTTGAGAACGACGTGTGAGAGACACATTTGGGCTTTCTGCAGCTGAAGCCTCAGCGGCAGCAATATTCTCGCCACTACGGGCACTTCTTTGTCTCACTGGCACGGTAACATTTTGTTCTGTGCCTGTGGATTCAAATTTTTCCACTAGACGCTCAATTGTTGATCTGCTAGGACGATTATGACGACCATAAATTGGACGTAGCGCTCTTAACGTTGAGGCCACTGACTCATAAAATGGCAAACCTTACTGAAGAGAAATGTCAAAAGAGCGGCAAGAAATATGGCGTCGTTTGCTGTCCCTGTTGCTCTACTTTTGTAGCGTCCCCGTTGAAAAACCCTTTAGTAGAAGGTTTAATTGACTCAGGAATAAGAAGCATCGGCGAGTGGATGCATAAGCATAAATGTAAACTATATACGAATAAAATCACTCACAGTTATGCCTCAGTGTGATTCCGAATATAGACAAGCAAACCGAGTTCTACCGCAAGAGTTATTTTAATCTGTTCAGTCATAATTGTAAGGTTCTGGTTGTGTTCTTTTCTGTCTTATGAAACAAGAATCCATTGATTCTTATGAATCAAAACACACCAACCAGGCAAAACAAAAAAAACATGATTTTGTTTTTATGATTGGTGATCGAAAATGCATTGCCTTGTGTTCGGCTAAGGCACACCGAATGCAAACATTTTGTTCTAAACTAGCGTCGTTGTCGATTCTTACAAAACGTCCTTATGGCACAACCCACACCACATAAAGGGAAACAAAAAAGCAAAGGCAAAACAAAAAAATGTATGTTCGTTGTCGATAGTTGGAATTTTGTTATTCAGAAACAAAATTTCGTTGTAATTGTCGTTTGTTTTGTGTTAGCGTTTTAATTATTTGAAAATTCTTGTTGAAAATTTTATTTTGTTTTATCTTGACACAAACGAAACGAAACGAAACGAAACAGGAAAGTGCAATGATTTGGTTTGGTATACATTGTGTTTCGGTATTAGGTGTGTGTTGAAACAAAACACGTTTTCTTGCCTTATAAAACAAAAACGTTTTGTCTCATCCAGTGTGTTTTCAGGCTTGCAAGCTAATGATTACAAAATACAGTTCTCATATTTTTTCTTAAATTGGTTTGTTTGATTCAAATTTTTCCTAATCGAACATCCTTGAGAAAATCTTCTAAAGGTTCCATTAAAATATCAGCTATGCGAAGTACTCTTTACAGTGAGCTAAGTAACGAAAACAATAATTTTATTCAATTAAATTTTTAAAATATTTTTAATTTTAATAAAAAATGTCTTGTCTTCCCTACGAATACTTTGCGAATGAATATAAATTTTGTGTTGCATTTTTCATTTGAAGCACTTTATTTTCTCTTTTTCTTATGCTACTTAATCCTTAACACTTAATTCATTTACTGGAAAATTCCTTGTTGCTATTGAGCATTGATCCATCAGCAGTTGTCATTCTCACGCTAGCATCGCTGCTTCCACCGCCGCCACGCCATGCCACTGCCTTCGCTTAACAATGCGCGCCAAAGAGAGTACCGCATGTCTTGTCTTATACATATATTACACTTTTCCGTTGAAAATTTCAATTGATTCGATTACAGCTTAATATTGGGATGTCCTTGTTGAAAGGAAGAAAGGAATCTTTACTCTCCATCAGTACCGCACCATCAGCCGCCGCCACCATCAACCTCTTGTCGGCGGCGCCATTCAACGAGGCAACTAAAGGAGTATATACATACAAACACACACAATGCAAATTGGGCACAATGTCAATGACTGAGAGGACGACTCGCCGACTAAAACGGTTACGTCGTCATTTACCAAGAAATAATGTATGTCCCCAAACGATGGAAATAAGGTTGCTAGAGGGATCCTTAGTGTGTGACCGCCCACACTCTCCAGTCTCGACACAGTTTTGTCAACGATTTTGCAGTGCACCTTGTCCTCGTCCTCGTCCTCGTCATCTTCGTCATTGGGTCTCAGAACTGAGAAATCTCCATCCAACCGCCGCGCCGCCGCGCTGCCGCTCCATGCGAATATTTATTGAAAAGTTCAATGCGAATCCAATTCGTAATCGATAACAAAGAGTAAAAGCAATTTCATTTAAATTGATTGCATTTACATAAAGCAACTTTATTTTGAATTTTCGTCCTTTTGTGTGATCCTGTTTATCATTCATTTCTGCATTTAAACTTGGAATGAGAGATGTTGATATGTGTGTGTGTGTGTGTGGTTGGGTGGGTGGTTGGAATATTTGACGTTCAATATCCAACTAGGCAGTAACAAAACGAAACAAAACGACAAAGATATGGATTGATATGGCAGTAAAGAAGAGGGTAACCTGCTGATGGCCCTCTCCTCTGTGTATATGGTGTGTGTAACATTTTAATAGGAATTTATCATGCCACAAGGATCAGACCATTAGATATACCGAATAGCTGCGCTGCAGTGCCATAAGCTGCTTTGGCCCCAAATAAGTTTGGGATGAATATAACGATTTATCCCTATATTTAAAAAAAAACACAATTTTTTTGTTCTTCATGCGTGTGTGTGTGTTTATTTAAATGCATATTGTCAGCCTAGCTGCTTAATCCTGTCTCTATGTATAGAGAGAGAGAGTTGGCAAATCGAATTTATTTTATTCCGATTACTCCGGCAAATTTAGTATAGAACGAAATAAATTGCAATCAATTTTGTTTTTGAGCTTAAAATGTGTTTTGTATCTTTTTTAAATGCTTTGCGATTCCATTAGGGACTACTTATGGGATCGTAAAAAAAACACAGGTAAGCCCCTTAGGAAACTTTACTTTGTTAGAAGTTCTATAGTTTTGGTGTGAATATTATGTACATATATTGGTTCATTTTTAAACGCAGTTTTGAAGATCTAAGCTTCACTTTGTGCATTATACCAGCTTATACCAATAAGCTTTTTAAATAAATTAAAGGTAGGTACTAACTGTCCAGTGTCCATCATTCTGGCGTAAGCAGTAAGTTTTAGTTTAAGTATATTTAAAGCAAGTACGTGCAACTCAGGTGTACACTCAATTTATGGTTAGTGAATTTACGAAGCATATTGAATACGATATACCGTATTTTTATATATAGGAGGGATAATATAGAGGTAAATTCAAATGCAGTTCCATGTCATTCCGATAGAGTGGATTTAAATTTTAAAAAACAAAAAAAAAAAAAAATTTGTTAAGCTCAAATAGATTACTTTGTATTGTGCGATGATGGTTAAAAATAATAGCTGAAGAGTGTTTGTCGTCACTTTGAATATTACACAGCCAACCACAGCAGGAGTTCTTTTATTCGTATGGTCATGTTAAATTGTGATGAAAAATAGTTAAATTGATGTATTTATGTATATAGACACACTAATTCACAATTTACATCGAGGAAAATACATTTAGCTACACCTACTTCAAAACTTAATTTTTTAATCAGTTTGCGTAGATAAGGTACATATTACATATCAGAAGTTATAGGGGCGTGTTTTTTTTGCAAGTCCATATGAATTTGTCGAAAAAAAAAGACATAGGGACTTAGGAACTTCTTCCGTAAAAATTGGCAGCACTCTATGACATTTGTTGATCAGCTGTTTAGCAAAAAAAATAATAAGATTTAAAAAAAAGAAGAAAAGTATCAACACAAATAAAAATTTATAAGTTAAAGCAAAGAAAACTCATAGGAAAGAAAGGTAAATATTCAATTAATTGTAACAGACACAAATAGATATTTATTTACCTTTTGCCTTTCTCCGCCACTTTTTTTCATATTCTAAAATTGAATTGTTCAACCAGCATCCAAAAACGTCAATTTTGACGTCTCTGGAATAAATTATCGATAACATAATAGAATATATTATTTTGGCATCACCGTTTTTATCGGGACTTACAGTAAGGCCGATAATTATCTGGACTTAGCTAGGTCCATATGGATTTTAGTTGTTGTTGTATTTACGCGTAAAACTATTAGTTTCGATGTTGTTTTTTTTCGACAAATCCATATGGACTTGCAAAAAAAACATGCCTAGTATCTGCTGATATAATTTAGTGCCCTAATTTTTATACCAATCAATTATTTGGGCCCTTGTTTTAGCCATGGCAATAAGATTAAATACGAACTGATATTTTTTTAAAATGTATGATCATTTATTACCTGATTCTACAGCAACATTTTTAAAGTTAGCAATTTATGAATAAAATAAGGGGGTTTTCAAGGGTTTATGGGTTCAAGTGCTAAATGGGCCAAAATTAATTTTTACATTTCAGTAATAGGTAGAAGAAAATAGAAAAGTTTCGAAATTGTAAAAAAGTAAGGTAATACTTACATTGGTATGCAGGTGCAGTCGACTCCTCTTATTTGCAACACAAAAAATGCAGAAAGTTTGTTGTAATAAAGCGGCGTTTTTATATAAACGAAATTCGGATATATGAAACTTTGTTGCATTTGACAAAACTTCGTATAACTGCAACTTTATTTCCCCTTTAAACGATATGATGTGAAATTTTTCCACAGATAGAAAAATAAAACATAAATAACCTCGAACCACAAACAAATTAATTTTGTAAAGAATTGTGACAGTTGAAAGGATTGGAACGATGAGAATGGAATGAAACTTAAAATGTCATGTTTTAGGTCTGTTCAAACTTCAAAAATTTATGGATGCGTTCAGTGTTTCACTTAAGCGGAGTTGTTTCGGGACAAAATAATTATTTGGGAAAAATAAAAATATTTCAATTTTATGTTTAAATAGGCGGAATGCAGTTATCCGTATACTAATTTGTGTGAAAAAGCCCTGAATAAAACCCGTGATAAATTTATTGTTCCATATAACCCAAAGTTTCATTTATACGAAGTGCATATAGGTGAAGTCGACTATACTTGGTTTTTAACGTACTTTCGATGCTTTTGTTTTATTTTGGAGTTTGAGAATTCAAGAATTTAAGATTTCTACCAATTTATTGTTTAATAATATTATTTAAGAAATTTTCATTTTTTGTCAATTTGACTTGAACAACAATTTATTGTTATACTGGATTTACACCTACTGACAAAATGCCATTATTTCTGCTTCACTTTTCTGCTCTTGGGCTAACACTTAACATATAGACTGATAAATTGCCTTATTTTGTCAAATTAAGTACCTATTTTCATTACTGATGGAAAGTCTAAGCTTATTGTCATAATTTTGATAATATGCTCATTTGTTTAAATAAGGTGATTTAAATTTTCAACATATATGTAGGTACATATGTACTTGTACAGATATTAATTGCGAGAATCGTGAAAAGTAGAATCTTGAAAGTAGAATTTCAACTTTAGCTTCCTTTTCTAAAATATTTTAGACCACTAGAAGCCAGTTGGCCTTTTGTGGCCTTTTCTTACAACATTTTCCATCCAAAATAAAATATTTATGGTTAGAAATAAAAACAGCAACTAAGATTTTCTTAAAAAAAAAACTTGGAATAAGAATATTGCACTGCGACCACTGACATTAAATTACAATGGCGCAAAATTTAAGAGGATTTAGTTTCGTTTTAAAGTATTTTAAGTATCTATTGATGCTAAGTTTAAATCTTCTAAATTTTAAATAAGTTTGCATTCAACTATCTTTTTCACATTTTAATAAATTACCAAATGGCAATTTTATCTTCTTATACGAGTATCATACTAACTCCATACGTCATTTTGACAATACAAAATGTGAAGAAGGTGTTTTTGCTTACTTTTTAGCACGAAGTGTCACTTTTAAGGTGTGTTCAGTTGGAGTTTATTAATGAAACAGTCTTAAAATGATACTAGTTAAAGATTGTTTAAAACTAAGAACATTTTAGTACCGAGTATCAAAGTTAGTAAATTGTTAACTAGTATCATGCCAACACCTTGACATCAAGGTGTTTAAAATTTTGCGTTCATAAGATTTGGATGTAAAAATCACTTTCATACAAAAAATAATAATCTTTTCAGGTGAATTGTTTTTTTGCATTCTAAAAATATAGTTAATCTATAACCGCCCAAAAAACTTTTTGATATTAAACACACTATTTTCTCTGCAGTAGTTAGTTGTTTCGGAAGAAAAAAAATTGTTTCGATAGTTAGACTTGTTTTTTTTTCGGTTCGAGCTTGCGAGTGGAAAGACAAAATAAAAATAAATAAAATTGTCAGTGAACTCGAATGACATAAATTTTATTGTGACATTTTACAGATTGTTTTCCTTACGGGAACTCTAAACTAGTCTTTAAAAGACACTTACTACACATCAAGAGCAAAATTAATTTTCGTGAAAACTTCAGGGGTAGTTTTTTTTTTTTGTTTTTAGCAACTCAAAACTATGGTAATTTTGGATTTTTAATGTAGGGTTTTGAACACAGTTGAAATAACAGCCTCATTCCACTCTTTTGGAATTGAAAAAAAAACATTGCCATAATAAATATATGTTCATGGGTATATATAAGTACTAGAGTTGTGATATCGAATTCAAAAGTCTCTACCAATTCTTGTGCGAAAGTTATAACCACTTTTAATATTTAGTTAAATTAACAATATTATGGTTTGTATAATTTTCCTCAACCTTGACGATAAGATCAATAGAATACAAATTAAGAGTCTTCAAGCACATCAAGTTGACTATATTTCCTGCTTTAAGAAACGAGGTAGGTATATTTCGTTTTTTTTTCCTGTGAAATTGACTCTCAAAAACAGACTGCTATATGTAATAGCAGTCTGTTTTTGAGAGTTCCTGGTGCTCCCAACCACACAAGCCAAACAAGATACCACGGCTGTCAATAACCGCACTGGGACTGCCTACCAAAGTACCGTGACTTTGAGAGTTAAGGAGGATCTGGAACTCACTATATCCGTAGACAACTTATCATGATTCATAAGAGGTATCCCTGAGAAGATTCTGGGAGAACATAGAAAGCGCAATTCAACCATCTAGAGTATTGAATTAACTCATGGTGGATCGGACTTGGATATTGGAAACAAAATAACCAAAGTTTGTTGTACATTTAAAATCATTTTTCAGTATATAATAATGCCGCGCGCCAAGATGGTACTATTTGCATCCAACGTGAATACTCTACTGTTATACGCTTGATGTGAAACGTTATCAGATGCCTTCGCTACATTATCAATATTCGATGCCCAGAAATCATATCAATCTGATAAATAGATGTATTGCCCATACATGGAGGACATCAAAAGACACCACATTAAATCAATCCTTCGTGTGGAATTCAGTTTGCAAAGAAAGTTGGTAGACAAAGGAATATAATAAATATATAGGTCAACTGATGTACTTAACACAGCTCAGTCTTTAAGGCCCATTTGCTGAAATGAAACTTAAATATGAGGAAAAAGTGGAACTTAAATATTTAAGTTTCGTTTCATCTCAAATGGGCCTAAATCCTTAAATGTTTGTACACCATCATTCAACAAATTTAAAATACAATTTCGTTCTTAATCAGTCACTGATTTGGAATCCACAAAAAATTTAAATACCTATTTACATAAAAGCTTATACTAACACAAAAGAAAGTCATTAATTTTCCAGTAAATTACTTAATCAATTGATCAATATCATTCCAAAAAACAAATCCAAGGGTATACTCACACCGTTGTTGAAAGAAAAACCCCCTAAACCCCAAAGTCTAGCAAATTATGTCTGCTTTTTCTTCTCATCGCTTCAATCACAATTAATTAAATTCAAAACTGTAACCAAAATTTGTTCACAAGTCAGTTGTATAATAATAATTACCACACACTTACCAACAAAAGACAAACACACAAACAACAACAAACTCTCAATAAATTAATTATTTTCGAATTAGAAATTCCACAGAAGACCTAAAACTAATTAGCACTCCGACATCGTCATGCAACAAAAAAAAAAAAAAAAAAAAACTAAAAAAGTCCTTTCAAAAGGGCGAGTTGTCTTATAAGTTTAAAAATTTATTTTATTTTAAGTTTTTATTTTTATGGTGAATCCGGTTATGGGGGGGATATTTAAATTCATACCACGTACTACGAGAAATACATAGCTCCATTCAAATTTGCGTTATATATTTTGTCCTTTAAGGACACAAATACACAAACATACACATCTACAAACAACAAGAATATAATTTTCGATACCAAAAAGACAAAGTGGAAACTTAGAGATAGCCGGGGCCCCTGCCCGGCATGGCATTTTGTGTGAGTTCGGTCGGTTGCATTCAACTTAACTGATTTGATTCATTCAGAATGATGACCGTAACCCTGGGAAATCCACAAGCAAAACTCATTTGGCTAAGAGTTTGATGAGATTTACAACCGATTCCTGAGTCCTGAGTTGAGCAGCAGCTGTCCTTAAGTTTATATCCTATTTTCTATACCGCATACCCTACCGCTGGAAGAAGCTTGCCTGCGATTTAATGGGTTTTAAAAAGCTTGACCAAGAATTTAATCGTCGGAACACTACACCTCAGTTTCTTTTTGTCCGAGTTCGTATACTCGGCACGGGCTCGCCCCAACTATATGTACGGATGTATGTGGTTGGTATGGTTAAGCTCAAAACCACAATTTAGCAATTCCCCTAGCAGCACTTGTGCAAGACATCAACATCACTTCTCGTTCACGCTCACACAAACATCTAGAAAATTGCCATTTTCAAGCATACTCAAAGGATACCTATATCGAAGGAGGGGAAGAAGGGGTTGTCAGTGTCAGTCAGTGGACGACGGACGAAGATGGAAAGACGAGTAGGTACACATCACATTTTATATAAGAAAATCTTTAACCCTTTTTAGAAAATGAAAACTGAATTTCATTTGGTTAATCGGGTGGAAATTATGGCCCGACTTGTCTATGTTATTTGTACTTTTCTCACATCTAAACAAAAGTACCTACCAATTTGCCGACACGCCCGTGCGTCGCGTCGGTTGGCCAAGTGCGGGGTTGCTCTCTGGTCCTTTTGAGAGCCGAAACGAATAACCATTATTGCCATCCATGAGCTTGGCAATGGATTGCACACATATGTAATCCGTTTTTGAAATGTATCGGCACGACACGTGCGTTCAGCCAGACCTATACAGTGTTTTTGTGTTGAAATCACTTAAGGGAATTTGGCAAAGTATTCTCGTTCTGTCTTTCTTTAGTTGTAATGAAATTTGTATCAATGTTCAAGTGATTTTGTTTGAATGCGGTTTGGTGTTTTAATTATAGTTAAAGGCTTTGGCAATATGAGACCAAGCTATAAATGGTTTCGAAAGCCAGCAACTCTGGAGGGTGGAAGTTAGCAATGTTATAACGTCGACTTTTTCACTTCCGTATTTGAATTTGTAATATAGAAAATACAAATTTTAAGAACTTGTTTTTTAATGTAATAATTATTAGTGAACACATAAACCAAGGAGAGTTATAGGAAAAGGGTCTTACAATAGGAACGCTTAAATTGGGTAAGTTATAGAAGCTTAGTTTTTAAGGCAACATTTCTGTCAAATTTGTTGTGACTTTTTGAGTATAGTGTATGCCAATTCACCATAGAACGTTATAATATGCGCAAATAATTAAACTTTATTTTCAAAATCAGTGCTCCGCTCGAGAAACCCCAAATTTCGAAAAAAAAAATCATTTTAAGCGACGAGATCCATTTCTAGATGAATGGTTGTGTGAAAAAGGAAAAATTTTCGGATTTAGGAAGATACACCAGCACCAAATGCATCCAGAGAAATTCAATAAAATTATCGCTTTTTCCTTCTTCAAAAACGAAAATGGCGTTGCCATAACGGTCAAACGCCAGCGCTTTCTTTTTGGATGTTGCTCCATGCTTTAACTGTAGGTATAAGACTTCACCTCAAGATGAAAACAACACCAGATCAGTTGAAACGTGTTTTTCTGATGTCTTATGAAACAAGAATTCATTGATTCTTTTGAATCAAAAATCACCAGAAAAAACAAAAAAAACATGATTTTGTTTTTATGTTTGTATGATTGGTTGGCGAAAGCTCATGGCTTTGTGTTCGGCTAGACCTCACCGAATGAAAACATTTTGTCCTAAACCAGCATCCTTGTCGATTATTATACACTTCCTTATGGCACAAACCCACCCACATAAAGCGAAACAAAAAAAGCAAATGCAAAACAGAAAATTGCATGTTTCGTTGTCGATATACATATATTGAAATTTGTTTTTCAGAAACAAAATTTCGTTGTTGTTTGATTTGTGTTGGCGTTTTAATTATTTGGAACTACAAACAAAACAGAAACGTTTTACGACTTTTTTTGCTTCATTGTTTTTCGCTTGGTGGGTGTTAAAACTTTACTTTAAAATGTAATTCAAATTAATTGTATTGAAAACTATATGGGATGGTTGCTTGATCTATAGTATTTATCTCAAGGGAACTTGATGCAATGGTCACAGAATATGACTCGCTAAGTCTGGCTCCCGATAATATTCCTCCAATATTTCTAAAAAATACTGTAATTATTATTTTATTAGCTCTCTGTATAGTATTTTCAATCTTTGTCTAACTGAAGGTTTAACTTTTAATTCCTGGAAACATTCTTTTATTCCTCCAATTCATAAATCTGATTATAACGAAGATTTTCGAAGCCATAGTAGAGAAGAAAATATTTATCATTGTTAGAAGTTTTATACCAAAATTTCAACATGGATTTGTAAGTACTAAGTGGGAGGTCGACCACTACAGATCTATAAATTTTTACAACTTATTTTCTTAAAGCTATATGGAAAATAGATATCAGGTTGACGTTGTTTTTACTGATTTCGACCGAGTACAACATATGATGTTCTAAATTTCAAGTTGGCAGGTTTGGGTTTTAATTCGAAATTTCTAAAATGGATTTAGAGTTATTTAACCAACAGGACTCAGTCTGTAAAAATATGACGTATTTCATCTAAAATCATTAAAAAATACTCAGGAGTCCCCCAAGGTAGTTATCTTGGTCCACTTCTTTTCTTGATTTTTATTAACGATTTTCCTGATGTTACATATAAAACATGCCCAACAATTTGTATTTGCAGACAATTTCAAGCAACTATAGTAATTGTTAAATTTTTATCAAATTGTTGGCAACTTTAGAGCGATAACGATTCTTTAACTGAATGTTGTTGGAAAAAATTTTTAATTCTAAATTTTCCCAAATGTTCAGTTATGACCTTAAATAATTTGAAAATTTCAATATTATTTGAACATAATGGGCTTTACTAATAAATCAAACGCTAATGTCGACTATTAGTTAACTGGAAGGTTAAAACAAAATGCTACCAATAAACAATTTAACCCTTTCACTAACTAGTCTCCGGACTTTCCTTGAATCTATTACAAAATCTACAAACTGAATGAACTGTCAGAATGTCCACCAAGGTCTGTCAAAGTTCTAACCGGAGGCAACCAACTGCTTAAGCCGTGTGCTGAAAAAACAATTAAAACCCAAGTTGGTTTTATATTTTTTCTATCAGCAGGTTCAGTAATTGTAAATTGCAATAAAAAAAGAATCACAGTGATATTTTATTTTTTTAGTCAGATTTTCATTTTTTATTGTTTTGAAATATTTGGCAGTAGGTAGTACAAGTACAACATTTTATAAAGAAGGCAAAGTAGCAAACATCGTAAGTCCATCGCCCTGCTTAGTTGCGTCCTCCCTTCTCGTCACATTCACGCCTCAGATATGCCCGCTCTTGCAACAGCTAAAGCAAGGCTTTGTTGCTTGGAAATGTGACCGGCTCTGTTGCACATGTAACAGGATAAACTGGAGTTGGACGAGCCACGGCTACCGTTCATCTACATCTGTTCGGGACAGTTGCGGCCCCAGTGGCTGAGTTTGTTGCATTTGTTATATGTTGGTTATATGAACTGGCATATTTTGTGTTAGTATTTAATTGTTTTTTTGATGTGTAAACATCTATGCTGGCGGTAGAGTGAAAAAAAAAACGTGAACGTTCGTGTGCAACGTTACGTCATGCACTTTACTTTGTAGCACGTTAAGTTACGAAATCTGATTTGCCCCGACCAAAACAAATTGATTTTAACGCGACCGACAATTAGATTATACTTTATCGCGACCACTCATTTATATTGTTTTTGCCAACGACGAAAGCAAATTGTTTTTAGCGCGACCGCGATTTTAACACTTATATTTTATTTTTATATTTTTTTCTTTAATTTTTAATTATTCCCCGAACAAAATGGACGCGACACTAGTAAGTAAAACGAAAACAAAATCAAAACAAAAATAATAATAGTCAGCTGTAGGGATTGAGAATTGACTGTAGGTATGGTAGGTCAATGGCTGTAGGTATGGTAGGATATCGGGTGCGTTCAGTGATACAAATCTGAACTTAAATTCTACGTTCACATTCTACTGCTTTTAAACGATGCAATTTCTTCTTGCAATTTGTAGGCTGGGATATACAAAATAGCTGAGGTTGAACAAATTCTAGAGTTATCGGCTACCTTTGTACTTGCACAAAGTTAACATTCATTAAAAATCACAGCGTCCAATACCATAGGCGATTGATGGTGTCAACCGATTGAAACTGCGATTTTAGGGATTTCCACGGACAACAACTGCAACTAAATATTCTAAAAACTCAAGATATATAATTCGCCGGCTATATCATAGTGACATTCATTTGAGGTTCGTTCAGTATAAAATTAAGATTGAACTTTTTGTAAGTTTTACTCGATGGAAAGATGGAGTTTCATAAGGGTTACAAGTTCGTTGACAGTAATTCTAACTGGATATTTTAATTCGGCCCCTGTCAATCAAACCATTAAGTTCCTTTGGAATTTGGGTACGGTGTCATTTAATTGAAACCACGATTTTAGTGCTCTCCGCTGACAGTTGTTGTTTGTCGATGCTCAGAGAGTGATTACCATAAACAATAACCATGTGTAATGTGAAGTCATCTTAAAGTTGAGAGTGAACTACGAAGCAGAACCTTTCAGTACCGAACCTTCACCGTTCGTTGGACACTTCACCACCAGCCTTTTAGTGCTTGGAAATTTCGTTACAGCGGTTCCCCCACTGGGTATTTCGCTGCCGTTCTTTCAACACTAAGCTTTTTAAGCACTGCCTTCAGATAGGTAATGTAGTGTTAATTATTCAATATGTTTCTTTTGATGACGTTCAGTAACAAAAATCAGGCACTTGAACAAACGTTGATGTTTAAACATATTTAACCGTTAGTCCCAGCACTCCCATATTTTTTTTTTTTAGGTTTTCTTTTGTAAGACAGTAAGTGCCAGTTTTTTCACAATGTTATCTGTAATCCATGATTATTTCAACTTGTATCAAAAAATCCATAGTTTGAGTTGTTAATCATGGATTAAGGGCCAGTTTCACAGTCAGAAAAGTGGCATTTAAGTTGGCAATGTGAACAATTAATGCGCAATATCACAGTGCATACTTACCCGAACAAGTGGCACTTAAGTGTCCGATGATGGTGACTTAAGTTCCACTTACGCTGGCTATGAAACTAAGCCTATAGTCCTAATATGAGAAACTTAAGTGCCACTTATCCCGGTAAGTGTCGACTGTGAAACTGGCCCTAAGTCAATCAGCTTATTAACACTATTTAACCAGAACCTCTGAAAGTTGTATCAAAAACTTGACCTACTTTGAACAAACTGGCTCTAAGGATATTCACGCAATGGCGTTAAGTCGTCGTCAATTCGTAAAAGTCGTCAACTGCGTGAGTCTATCAAAATTTGTATGGAAAATTTGAAAGATTTATAAAGCTTACGACTATTTACGAACGTTTATGATGAATTGTATGCCTTTGTATTTTTCCAATTTATTAGATTATTTTCGAAATTCTGATTTCGAATTAAATAATCTGTTTCTGTTGCACATTTACAAACAATAAATAAAGAACTACTAAATAAAACACTTCTTTTTCATTTTAAAGAAAAATCTGAAGATTGAAACCAACCCCTGAATATACCTGTACCTATTGAAATCAACCTGTTAACATGGGAGTAGATTAAAGTATTAAATACAAATTTCGGTACCATAAAACAACGCTTAGGCAGCACTTTTCATTTAGTGTTCGACTTTAAACATAGATTTACGTGTATTAAATTTTTACATATTGCCAACGACTTAACTGGAGATTAAATTCGTTATTGGTATGCGGATTTTCTAAAATCTGGAGATTTTCTTTTAACCTTAACACTAAATTTGATTATTAGTAAGGCCCAATGTTTCCAACACACTGTTCCTACAATAGTATATGAACAAAAGGATTTAAGAGCAATTTTTGACTGTAAGCTAAAGTTTAATTGTCTTATTGATTACATTACATCAAACGCTTATACGCTATCCTAAATTTTATCTCCAGAAACTCGAAGGATTTTAATGATACACATATCGTTAAAACGTTGTACGTTTCCTTAGTTTTTTTCAATATTGGAGTGTGTTGCTCTGTTATTTGGAGCATTTATTATAACACTACCCTTTACCATGCTTCGACTTGAAAATATTCAAAAGAGAAAAACTAAATTCACGTTACGCAAACTATTCCCGTATCCGCAAACGGCCCTCCTATATGAAACAAGATGTAAGCTTATTGGCCTAAGGCCTCTTGTTAAAAGACGATTTTACTATTTTGCACTATTTGCTCATAATCAGATTTCAGATTTTTGAAATTAGGTACTTCTTTTGCATAGGGCCTATTTAGTCTCTTCGATTTGTTGTAGTTGTAGGCTGTACATCTAGATGGCGTTTGCGGCGACAACTGTAGCTTTTAATAAGTTTTAGCATTTTGATACTCTTTGTAAATTTTGATTTTTACTACATTAGCTGTGTTTTATTGGTATTTATAGCTAGCGCAATAATCAAGTACCAATAAAACGCTTTGGCTGTGTTAATAAAACGCTTTAGCAACTTTAGGCTGTGTTCGCTACAAATATCATAGTTCACATAAATTTTGTCTCCACCAAACTACAAATATCATAGATCACATCCATTTTGTGAGCAAAAAACAACATTAAGGTTCAAGTCATGAATACTTTTCAAGAGCGCCATCTTCATCTTCAAAGTTCTAACTATGTATAAAGCCACTTTTATATCCACTCTTTTACTGGCTAATTTATCGACACTCTTTGTTTTTGTTTGCCAAGGGAAATTTTACTGCGCTGGCTATAAAATTACCAATAAAACTCGGCTATTGTTTTCTTAAAAATAAATCAAAATTCTGCGGAGTCTTTAGGCCATAGATTCCCCATATCCGAAGGTAATATACAATAAATCGTTCAAACTGTCACTTGTCGCAGTTGTCAATTTTCATGAACTAAGGGGCCCTTGCCTTGGTCTTGTACCTACTACTAAGAGAGTTCTGTATTTACATTTACAAACAATTTTGTTAGAATGGTTGCCTTTAAGTATAATTTAAAGTGGTGCATGGTCTCCCCTTGACATGAAGGAAACATTTTCCCATGTTAAAACAAAACCCATAGGTATAGGTATCTACTCTTACCACAATAGTGATCCCTTAATAGATAGTCTTGCAAACAGTTCACTTACCTGAAAATGAAATAAAAAAGAATACATTAATTTTAATGCAAAATAATGAAATCATGATAATAAAACATGTATAATGAAATAAATATCAATTGCCTATACCTATACATTTTTAAACAATAACATAGGTAAGTCTATTTGATGAGTAACAATCGTAACGATGACACCACTTAATCTGGCGTTGTTATTTATTGCTATTAACTTTTATATAAATTCTGTTGTGTCCAATAAATGATGTGTAATTGGTATAAACTTTATGTAAGTCCCTCCAACAGAATGCAGATCAGTGATTGGCATTTTGCAATTTGGGGGCTTAAGCACATCTAATCAGAGTGTTTATACGATGATGCATTGCATCATCAGAAAAGGACAAACATTTATATGCAAAACTCGATTGCATTTAATATTCTTACCCAAAGCCTTGTCAGTCAATGATTTAACTTGTGTTATCCTTACAGTCGTATACCAAATCGACTGCATCCTCTGAGAACAAACAGCAAATTACCTATAATAACGGGTGATTTTTAAGCTGGTTTGGTTTTGGCAACACTATTTTTGACAGCTGACGTGTATTTAGTACCTTGTGTCACTGTCAAACAGCTTCAGTTTGGTTTGCAATTTAACCATGGATCGTCTTACAAATGAACAACGCTTGCAAATTATTGAATTTTACTATCAAAATTCGTGCTCGGTTCGAAATGTTCATCGCGCGCTGCTTGTGTTCAGCGATGAGGCTCATTTTTGGTTGAATGGGTACGTAAATAAGCAAAATTGCCGCATTTGGAGTGAAGATCAGCCAGAAGCATTGCAACAGCTACCAATGCATCCCGAAAAAGCCACTGTTTGGTGCGGTTTATGGGCCGGCGGCATTATTGGGCCATATTTCTTCAAAGATGATGCGAATCGCAGCGTTACTGTCAATGGTGAACGCTACCGAGCGATGATAACAAACTTTTTTTTGCCCGAAATGGAAGTTCTTGACTTGCATGATATGTGGTTTCAACAAGACGGTGCCACATGCCACACAGCACGCGAAACAATGGCGCAATTGCGAGGCGAGTTTGGTGAACAGTTAATTTCACGTTTCGGGCCGGTCAATTGGCCGCCTAGATCGTGCGATTTGACACCATTAGATTATTTTTTGTGGGGGTATGTCAAGGCTAATGTCTATAGGGACAAGCCCGCTTCGATTGACGCACTGGAAGCCAACATCCATGCATTCATTCGTGAGATACCGGCCGATATGTGTGAAAGAGTATGCCAAAATTGGACTCAGCGGATGGGCTACCTGAGACGCAGCCGCGGTCAACATTTGCATGAAATTATCTTTAAACATTAAATTGCAAGGTTCAAACTATCGATTCAAATAAATATTTCATTCATTTTTTCGAATTTTTTGTGTTTTTTTTTTAAAAAAAGTTCTAAACCTCTTAAAAAATCACCCATTATATGCACACTATTCACTTACACCTTGCATCATCCCCTGTTCTTCCCATCGATGCATAGTGAGTACCTGCACACATAATAATCAATCTGAATTATTAAATTCAATATTCGATGTTTCAATAACCAATAATTACAATTAGCTACGTGTAATGCTCTCGTCATCAGCATCATCATTATCATCATCATCATCGGCATTGTCATCGCTATAATTATCATCAGCAGCGGCAGCAACAATGTCTCGCCTCTGTAACAGCCTTCCTCTTAATTCCCGGCACTGCCACCCTGCTATTGTTGCTGATGTTGTGCCAAAAATAGTCATATTAACGTGTGAGCCGAGAGAGATAGGTATAGCAGTGATGGGACTCTTTCATTAACCCATAAAATAATGATAATGTGTCGAGTTATTATGAAATTGTAGTGATTACCCTGTGATGACATGTGTGCCGCCGCCACCGCGCCCCATCACCCAACTGCCACCACTCACGGTTTCGATCCCACCAAACCAGAGACGATGGGATAATGTGGAAGTGAATAATCGGCTAGTCCATTATCCATTCTCAATTCTGACTGAGTTACTAATCGACCACATCAGAAATGGTTTGCCAATCGGTACATGTGTTGACATTTTGCCATGAACAATGCCTCTGCCGGTTGACACATCCTTTTACCTATAATAATGTACAAACTTGAATTCGATAGCGATTTTATTCCTTAACCCCTTCCATCGAGCATCCGCAGATTAAAACGCTACACACCTGCCCCCATTTAAAGTTCGATAACAAACCATGGTTGCCAGATTTGTTATTTTAATTTTTGAAAATTGAGCATTATTGTATATTTTCAGTTAGATCAATATATACCTAGAGTTGTCCCCAATTACAGCCTCAATTATACCTGGGATAGTTTTAGCTCAAAGTTTTTTTTTCCAAGTCAGATGGAAACCATTTTTTGGCACACTGATTGAAATACAAAAATGATTGTTAGTCTTTATGAACCGTATTGACTCGAAGACTACTCAACCAATTTCGCTAAAATTTTTAAAACTTGCTCCTATTAGTATCAAGATGGCTCAGAAAGTAGTTTGGGTAAAATCCGCCTACTGACACGCCCACTTTTTTCATACCTTAGTTTTATACTTATTGAACGTCCTCAGAATGTAAAAATTTTATAATTAAGCTCTTTTCAACTCTAAGCATGGCACTTTAACTGTCCCGCCTACTAACACGCTCATTTTCCTTATAATACACTTTTATTTTTATATAACTTCCTTAGATGGTTGAAATTTTATAATAAATCGCTCTATATGTAAGTCAATATGGTTCCCTTTCGAATCTTATAACTTAAGTTTTAATAGTCGAATTTCCAAAGTTAAGGTTTTGAAATTGAGGAGAAATAATAGTAGGTATATAATTATTTTGGTGTCCAAATTATTTGAGGGTGTCATACAATTTTTAAGTATGTGGTGTAGAGACAAATTTTAACAAAGTTCATAATATTGTTTGGTAAAAATAATGTTTTTTGAAATCAAAGCTTGGGGAGAACCAAGGCCTATAGCAACCATTGTGGATGTTTTCAGCGCATGAATTGAGGGAGGCTACAATTTTCAGTTCGAGCTTGAGGCTGAGATGAGAGTCTCTTTTTCATGACCGGAGATATTCTTCGAGGATTTGTCAATTCTTATTAAGGGGTAGTACCCGTGCAAAAAAAAAAAACATTTGTGTTCCTAGGCTGTGACCTGTGATTCTATATCTTCAGATCTTCAGCGTGACCCTTCTATGCACTAACCATAACACCACGGGCTAAAATGTACCTAATTACAATCATATTAAACAACGTTTTCAATTGCATCTAAATGCACTTACCTGGCAACACCATTCAATAAATTCATCATAGTTTTTAAAATCAAAGGAAATGGATTACGGTTTCATGAATGATGGATACAAACCGGATGTGAATTCAGCGAAATTCATTCTATGTAGGTATATAGGTGTGTACAGAGGATATTAATGATGTAAGCATATTTGCCAGCCTCAAAAGGATATGAGAAATTGCCACTTGAAATTAATCAGTTTCAATACTCCGCGACTTAATTCCGATGAGATTCTTTAGAAATATTTAATTACACCATATCGCGTGCATAATGCTTGCCTTGCCATATACATTATGTGCGATATAATAAAGTTGATTATATATAGGCTATAGCTATGCTTGTGTCCTTGGATTGAGGCTAAATAGACTTATCGTTGAGGTTTTATATTAAACGGATATAATGCAAGTGTATTAAATGCAATATAGTACCTATAGCTGCATATTATACCTATTTATGATATATACACCTTTATTAACGTCAAGTACAGATTTTTTAATATAAAGAAGTCTTATTAAAAAAAACCTCATCTCCCTGCTGCAGTTTATTATTTGCGGATGTGTGTTGGGGTGAGCGTGTTTGTGTGTGTGTACATCGTTAAACCGCCTCTAGTGGTGTTTATTAAATAAAATCAATTTTAAGGACTTTCAATGGAGAAGATATGTGCCTATTATGAACGTTCGGTAGGTAGGTATACACTATACAGGTTTGGATAATACGTTGAGTTAACAGTTGCCCACAGGGTGTTTAAAAAAAAAAAAAAATACACACATGCATATTTATTTATCTGCTCTCACGTCTGCTGTTTTCCGGTAATTATGGAAAAATGAAATCATTAAAATGAATCGATATTCTGAGTAAACCACAACGCTATACAATATATGTACGATACGTTTGAGCTTTTTCGATGAAGTGTCCTGTCTGCTATTATGGGCAAGTTCATATCATTATACACTATTATAGGAGTTAACTCGTACAAGAAGGTACATGGTAGCTGATGGTATAGAGCAGAATTGATACAGGATACCTAAATAAAGTATCGCATAAACGACAGCAAATATTATGCAACATAATTTTCAATATAATTTAATATTTTTCAACATCAATTCTACACGTTCATGTTTACCAGATTTGAAAACGACTAAAAGCTATGGGATTCATTAATTTTTAGAGGAAACGAAAATGGGAAATCAACCCTTTGGCACTTTGAGAAAAGTCCATTTTTGAACGTTTAGCTTTATGCATCATCGATTTTTCCAAATTTGTATGTATACCTACTTATTCGGAAATATGACTAGTTATAAACTGAGTTTCTGAAATCCATGGGAATACACATAAAAAAAAGGTATTTTCAAACTCTGGTTCTGGTTCTCGAAATATTTTCATCTAAATTGATTTTTCGATTTTACTATATTTTAGTGCAAAAACCCTATAAAAGCATTTGAATAGAGATATTTTCGCATAAGAGCCTTGAAAGCGGTTTTCAAAATTGTGTTTTATATTTTTAAGGCCTTCGTTAAACTGAAATCCAAAATTCTCTTTAAGATTTCGTTCTCGAAATATTCGCAACCAAAGTGATATTAGTTGTCTTCGAACCAATTCTAAAAATATCTTTAGATGGCGATATTTCCGCAACCAACCCTTTTTTGACAAAATTTGAAAAAAAAACGATTTTTGAAAAAATAATAGGCGAAAAACGTTTCCAAAACCCATCGAGCTATACATCAAAATAAAGGTCTGTTCAAACTCTATCCACACTTGTAAACCAAAAACTTGTGGAAGGTCTGGTTATGGAAACCCTCGAAACGGCTCTTGAGATAGGTTATGTAAATATATGCTGGTTGCTCTTGGTACATATCGTACAAATGTATCATAGATTATTCTTTATTTCTTACTGGCTGAACACAATAGTGTATAATAGAGTTGTGCAAAATAGTTCCAAAGGCGGAACGAACATGGAACGGTTCTTTTTCCGGTCGGAACTAGTTCCTGGAACCATGTCCGCGGAACTATTAAGATTTGATATTTAGTGGTATGGTCAGTCATACTCAGAGCTATGGAGTATAGACAAATCTCGGTAAAGATCTAGTATAGCCAGAGTTTAAAGAGTTTTAAGTAACGTTTTTTGTTTCAGTTTTAATTTTTATTTAAAGCCTAGTACGCAGATCGCGCTAAATTTTCGTTTTCATACAAAATTCTCTCCAAAATTTAGCCAAGCTAAAATTAAGCCAATCGTTTTAGCCAAAAGGTACGCAGCTCCAGCTAAAAGAATCAAATTTTCGGTTCTTACTGTGCATCACCATCTGTCAAAATTTAGCGCACGACACGAAATAATTGTTCGGCACATTAATTCTCGGGCTAAATTTTGAAGATTTCTATAATTCTTGAATTTTTGTGAATTTTGCTCTGTGAAAATAAAAAATGACGTGGATAATATTTGGAAACAAACTATTTATCTGAGTCAAAGAGAAGAATCCATTTTATTTGCTCAAAATTACTTGAAATATGAATAAGAAAATTCTTTGAAATTGTTAAATATAAATTTTTCAGATAACAGCTGTTCTCTGTGACATATTCTACACAACACTCTCATGTCAAAATTTAGCTAGTGATGTAGCTGATGTTTGGAGAGAAAAGTGGGAGCTCAAATTTAGCGTGATCTGCGTACTAGGCTTAAAAAAATAAATATTGTTATTTTGAACACAAAAAAATAATACGAAAAACACAAACAAAAATCAGCTTTCGATTCACATTTTTAGCTAAATCAACATAAATAGGTATAAGAAAAATATATATACATTCAGAAAAATAATAAGGGTATTCATGCAACAGCGTAAAATCATCGTAAACGTAGTAAAGTTATAAACTGCGTAAATCTGTCAAATTTTCCATACAAATGGTGACAGAATTACGAAGTTTAAGACTTTACTACGTTAACCACGACTTTGAGTGAATAAAAACAAATTCACAAGTTGAAAACAAAAATCCTCAAGTTGTGTTCAACTTTGAGTGAATAAAATCGGCCTTAGTGTACCCAATCCAAGTATTCTCATTGGAAATGGTGTATATTTTTTTGCCGAACATGTTCCCTATCCTAATAAGAAAGAATGGAAATGCAATCACAACAAAAGACATGGAACTATTAAGGGAACTATGAACATGATCGGATCGGACCGATTTACATTCAGCCGACCATGAAGGAACTACAACATATGCACTATACTCCATACCTAGTAATAAGAGTGGAACTACGATGAAATGTTACAGGCAATGTGTTTGAAGAAGATATGGAACTAAAGGAGGAACTATTTGCATGATGAGAGGTCGGATTCGGACCGATTAAAGTATATCTCGTTCCTGTATGTATCTACTATACTCTTTGCTGCCTTTCCAATGGGTTCGTACTGCGTGTAGGTAGAGGGCAGTCACACACACTATTTGCCTTTACCCACCCTGGTGTAGAGTGTAGTTGTGGTTTATGGATATTTGTATGATACTCAACTCAACTCGTTCTCATTCTTGTGCGGCAGGCTTTGGCTGGGCAATTCGCAAGATATGCGTGTGTGTATTTCAATTTCTAAATAAACAGAGACACAATGGTGGCTCTCATCTTGTTTTGTGTCTACGTAGTCGGAACTATGGACATGTTTAAATTCAGTTTGTGGAATGAGTGGAAATGTATCCAAGGAAAGACATAGTTCCTGGAACTATTTAGGTCCGGAACTACACAACTCTAGTGTATAATATAGCTGTTGCCCCGAATTATGTATATGATGTTGTAGAAAGTTGCACAATTATCAACTTTCAGCTACAGGTTCAGCTAAACCATTGTGTTCAGCCAGTAGTAAGTTTGCAATTCGCTTAAATGTATACAAAATTTGTGCTGTTACATATTCTAATTTAGGAACTTGCTTAAAATTTGAATTGCAAATTTACATAGAAGTGCGTGGGATAAATTAAGAAATAGGTAGGCGTCACAGAGATAGAGGGTTGAAAACACTGAGTGAAAACAAAAAACAATAATTTATAAGGTAAAATTTTGGCTATAAATACTTTATGCAAACTCTAAAATGAGTACAATAAATCTTCATCCTTTATCTCAAGCAAACGTCTTTACTCTCGCTCAACAACATACTGTACATATAATATGAACTTATTTTTTGGATTGCCTTTTTTGGGTATGTTGATGGTCCTTTTGACCAATACACCAACTTGTGAAGGAATGGAAAAATTGTGTGGTCCAAGACTAAACCAAGCTCTTAGTGTAATCTGTACTGGTGGATTTCCAAATTTTCCAGAGAAGAAATCAAGTGAGTTGGAATTTTAATATATTTTCCACTTATTATGTACTCGTACAAACTAACAATAATAATCCTTTTATTTTAATAATGTTTTATAAAAGTTCACCTAGAAGACTATAGAAGTGATTTTGAAGATGATTTTTTAAATACCATAGACGACTCTCCCTTTATGTCTAGGCTTCAACAAGAATCATTGACAAAGACCCGCCGAAGGAGATTGGGAATCGCTACTGAATGCTGCATCAAATCTTGTACAATCGACGAACTTCAATCCTACTGTCTACCCTCTAATATTAGGGTCTGAGTGGAATTACTAATTTTTGGTAAATTACTAAAGTAAAAAGTTCAATTTGTATGTATTTATAAATGCCTGATAAATGGTTCTTTTTTGTGTAAATGTTTCGTTTTTATGTTGGTAATACTGTTTTTAGTGTTGCAGTAAATTTAACAGTGATGAGAGGTGTATTGGCGCGGTACATTTTGTCATTTCATTATAAATAGAGTTGAGCTAAGAACCGCTTGCTTCTAATTGCAGATGTTTGGTTCCAGCTAAAATGAAAAAAAAACTGCTGGTGCCATAAGAACATAATGCCAGAAATTATTATTTAATACTGGTAATGCCAAAACGCTATCTTTTCAATGAAGTCAAATTCTTATGGCGATTAACATTATTTTTTTTTAAATTTGTATGCCTCTTAAAAAACAAAACACAACACCGTATACGTTTTTATCCTTTTAACTCTTTTAACCCCGGCCAACAAATTGGTGACTCGAACTTATCTGATTGCCCCAAGAATGAAGCATAGGGTGCTGGTATGGTCGACACATGATCAACCACTGGTAAAACCCGCATAACATCTTTTAAGAGTTGGCTCCAGTCAAACCTTTATCGGCTCAAGAATAATAATGAGTACCAATGTGCAGAAAGGCAGGCAGTAGAACGCTTATAGATTTTGAGATGTAGATTTTTCACAATAGTTGAATATATTCATGACTTTCTTGTATTTTAAAAAAAAAATCGATTTCAAAAAAAATAAAAATTCTGTATCACTTTCTGTTTGGAAAATGGATTTTCGACCCTTTTACCTGTTACCCTGTTTACCTTAGTAGCTAAAAGATAAAATTTACTTTCATATGGTTTTTTTGGTATAATGTGTTTAGTTCTTAGGATAGCAGAAATGTAGCAACTGAATGTCAGAAGGTGACTGTAATTAATTCAATAAAAAGATTTATTTTGTAAGTTTTATGACTTATGTCGTTTTCTATTGGTTTCACTCGGGGATTCACTCATTCTGAAATCCAATGGAGCAGTGCTAACTAATTCTACACAACTTTGAAATTTTGTCATTGTATTCGTGAATCATCGTGTCGTTGAAAAGTGTCGGTATTTGCCTGCAAGAGAAATAAATACCTATACTCTATTGCCACTGACGTACGTATAAGTTATAAGATTTGTGGTAATTCTTATTGAAAAAAGTCGTATTCCCCTGGTGAAGGGAAAGGAATACTGACGATGAACGATAGTCCGCTCGTCGTCGTCTTCTACGATGTCTGTATTGAAATTGTGCTCATCCAAACAGAGTTACCTTTCCCAATTGTAAGCAAATTCAAGAGCTTTTTCTTTGGATTTTACAATGGAACTTTTAGGATTTGAAGCTTTTGAGAACAGGGGCCCATCAGTTATCGAGTAATACGTGACTGAATTATGTGAGTTTGGCATTACCGCTCACGTTATGGAGTCATCATCCCCATAGGTTTTACTCGTTCATTCAATCACTGATGGCACTCACTCGATCAGTCACTGATGCGGTAATTTGGCCCCAGATTTATGAAGTTGAGTATTTTAATGGTAGATGGTTATTTATAATTCAAACTACGGAAACCCTGTGAGAGCCTTAAAGAGGGACATGTTTATGCAAGCCAATGCAACCAAACTGAGAGGCAAAAGTCCTATCTTCCCTGTACTGACAGCTTTTGTTGAACAGAGTATAATGGCGTCGACATTTGACTGAGTTTCTTCGGATGTTAGAGCTTAAATGTATTAGTGCTTCTTGAGCAAATTCTGATTTCACATCGAGAACCGAAATTTTGTTTTCAGAAGCGTCGGTTGACTGTTAGTTTATCGAATGGAATGGTTTCAGAAGAGTTCCGGATGCTTCCGGACGTCCAATGATCCAATGGATAATGACATTACTTAATTGCTTTAACTTTAAAATAACCGTCTACAGTAATTTTTAATATTCTTAATTACCAGTATAAAGCAGCCAGTTTACCAGCAGTTATTTGACTGCAGCACTTTTTGACTGTTTTCAGTCTTTTTGTCTCATAAAAGTAATCCATCTTTCAGTCCAGCCAGTTAGAAATTTACCTGCATTCAATTATCGTTATTAGTTCTTAAACCAAAATTGACGGCTGGGCGTAAGCGCATAGTACAATAAAGTCCTAATTTCTGTTAATTGAGAGAAACGACTCGAACACCGAAATTGACTAAAATTTAAAATTAACTTTGAAGTGACTAAGAGCCGTTTGCTGATACGAAACATAAATATTTATGTTCTGTTTAAACGCTTATGTTCTACTTTTTCCTCAGCGTAAACTGTCACATAAGATCTTATGTAGAACATAAACTCTTAAGTTTCGATGCAGCAAATGGGCCTTAATGACTGGCAACAATCAGAAAGTATTGCAGTTAGTTTGCTGATAGTCAATTGACTACTTCAGTTAACTGCAGTAGAAATAATAAAATTGACAGCTGACTCTAGTTTTTAAGCTTAAGTAACTACTTAGTCAAAGTTATGACTGTTATATTCAAAGGTTTTAGTAAATTGACTGCGACTATACTGAATTCAGTCTTCCACTGTATGCAGTCATTAATACTATGACAGACAGTTTAATATGCCCCAAAAATTGAAATTTAAAGAGTGGATAAGGTATGCTTTTATAACGAAGAGAAATAATTTGTAAGCAAGGGCGTTTTTCGGTGGGTTAAAAAAAATTTATTAAAATCAACGTTGTCTCTGGTAAAAACTACATAGTGCATCACGTAGTTCACTCGATTAAATGTAATTGTTTGAAATAAACACGTTATAATGTTAAATTGATTGAATAACTTCGTGATGTCAATCCAGAAACTGAGCTATGGTTTACAATATCCAAGATTGTGTAAATATATCAAAAAAATATGCACGACTGGGTCGCACGAACTTGCTCTTATCCGCGATCACATTGTGGTTCTATAGTCTGAAATAAATTAGCTATAGGAGTATATATGTTATCCATTTGCCAAATCTTAGTTTAGTTTCAGGTGGTATTATGTGAGTAAACAAAAATTAACAATACAGGCTAGTGTTGCACATATCATCATCATCGTCATCGTCGGCAGTGTTGCACATATGCAATTTGCATAAAAGAAAATTATACTATTTAAACTGGTAAATTGTTTTAAATCAACAAAATTAGAAAGAAATTGATTAAAATACTTTGAATCCGTTTTAATCCAACGCGATGTACACCATCTGATTTCTTATATAAATCTTTATTTATGAGAAAAAAATTTTGAAAATCGTAGGAGTGGTTTTAAAAATAATTAATTTTTTATATATAAAATTTCGTTAACATTTTTGAGAAAAATAATTGGTACGCCAATTTTAAGTATTTGTTAATTTTGAGTTAAAAATTGAACTTCACAAAAAAATCTGCCACCAGTTTTCGAAATATCGAATTTTCAAAAAATAATTTTGATTTTTTTTTTAAAAATCCAAAAATCATTTTTTAGAAAATTTTGATAGGCACTTTTATCTATATTTGTTACAAGCTTCTGTATAAAAAATATAATTTTATTCGGTTGATCAGATGTTGAGATAGTCGAAAATCAAAGAAACCGTTCTATGAGAGGTACTGTTAATAAACTTAAAATATAAACTTTAAAAATTTTAAATGGTAGATCGTACGAATTTTAACACACAAAAAAACTTTTATGAAAATCGTAGGAGCCGTTTTTGAGAAAAAAAATATTTTTCATAACGGTTTTTTAACATTTGTATGGGAGGCACCGTTATTTTTGAGTATTAGAATAATTTTTGTCAAAAATCTTCTAGATAAAGTTAAAAACCTGTTATTGACCAAGTTTAATGAAAATCGACCAAGTCGTTTTTGAAATATTGAGTTTTCAAAAAAAAATATTAAAACTTTTTTTAAAAA